>OY754936.1:11312680-12512680 GCA_963576515.1 Cryptocephalus primarius
GTGTGTGTGTGTGTGTGTGTGTGTGTGTGTGTGTGGTGTGTGTGTGTGTGTATGTGTGTGTATGTGTGTGTGTGTGTGTGTGTGTGTGTGTGTGTGTGTGTGTGTGTGTGTGTGTGTGTGTGTGTGTGTGTGTGTGTGTGTGTGTGTGTGTGTGTGTGTGTGTGTGTGTGTGTGTGTGTGTGTGTGTGTGTGTGTGTGTGTGTGTGTGTGTGTGTGTGTGTGTGTGTGTGTGTGTGTGTGTGTGTGTGTGTGTGTGTGTGTGTGTGTGTGTGTGTGTGTGTGTGTGTGTGTGTGTGTGTGTGTGTGTGTGTGTGTGTGTGTGTGTGTGTGTGTGTGTGTGTGTGTGTGTGTGTGTGTGTGTGTGTGTGTGTGTGTGTGTGTGTGTGTGTGTGTGTGTGTGTGTGTGTGTGTGTGTGGTGTGTGTGTGTGTGGTGTGTGTGTGTGTGTGTGTGTGTGTGTGTGTGTGTGTGTGTGTGTGTGTGTGTGTGTGTGTGTGTGTGTGTGTGTGTGTGTGTGTGTGTGTGTGTGTGTGTGTGTGTGTGTGTGTGTGTGTGTGTGTGTGTGTGTGTGTGTGTGTGTGTGTGTGTGTGTGTGTGTGTGTGTGTGTGTGTGTGTGTGTGTGTGTGTGTGTGTGTGTGTGTGTGTGTGTGTGTGTGTGTGTGTGTGTGTGTGTGTGTGTGTGTGTGTGTGTGTGTGTGTGTGTGTGTGTGTGTGTGTGTGTGTGTGTGTGTGTGTGTGTGTGTGTGTGTGTGTGTGTGTGTGTGTGTGTGTGTGTGTGTGTGTGTGTGTGTGGTGTGTGTGTGTGTGGTGTGTGTGTGTGTGTGTGTGTGTGTGTGTGTGTGTGTGTGTGTGTGTGTGTGTGTGTGTGTGTGTGTTGTGTGTGTGTGTGTGTGTGTGTGTGTGTGTGTGTGTGTGTGTGTGTGTGTGTGTGTGTGGTGTGTGTGTGTGTGTGTGTGTGTGTGTGTGTGTGTGTGTGTGTGTGTGTGTGTGTGGTGTTGTGTGTGTGTGTGTGTGTGTGTGTGTGTGTGTGTGTGTGTGTGTGTGTGTGTGTGTGTGTGTGTGTGTGTGTGTGTGTGTGTGTGTGTGTGTGTGTGTGTGTGTGTGTGTGTGTGTGTGTGTGTGTGTGTGTGTGTGTGTGTGTGTGTGTGTGTGTGTGGTGTGTGTGGTGTGTGTGTGTGTGTGTGTGGTGTGTGTGTGTGTGTGTGTGTGTGTGTGTGGTGTGTGTGTGTGTGTGTGTGTGTGTGTGTGTGTGTGTGTGTGTGTGGTGTGTGTGTGTGTGTGTGTGTGTGTGTGGTGTGTGTGTGTGTGTGTGTGTGTGTGGTGTGTGTGTGTGTGTGTGGTGTGTGTGTGTGTGTGTGGTGTGTGTGTGTGTGTGTGTGTGTGTGGTGTGTGTGTGTGTGTGTGGTGTGTGTGTGTGTGTGTGTGTGTGTGTGTGTGTGTGTGGTGTGTGTGTGTGTGTGTGTGTGTGTGTGTGTGTGTGTGTGTGTGTGTGTGTGTGTGTGTGTGTGTGTGTGTGTGTGTGTGTGTGTGTGGTGTGTGTGTGTGTGTGTGTGTGTGTGTGTGTGTGTGTGTGTGGTGTGTGGTGTGGGTGTGTGTGTGTGTGTGTGTGGTGTGGTGCGCGCGCGCGAGGGCGCACACTCCCGTCCCTTTCATTTTTTGTGGAGATCAGATACTTCATTTCATTATTTTGATACTTGCCTAGCAAAGGTATCAGGAGCCTCATATTTAGCGTTTATGTGTTGGGCTTTTTGTCGCACTTTTGTCACCGGGAAAATGGTAATCATCAAATCTGAGCTTAGTGCTGGTCTTTTACCCTAACTGGTCTGGGTCAGCCATTCAATGTATTTTTTATTTAATAATTTCGCTCAATACCAGGCTTATTATTAAAAATTTAAAGAAAAAATTGAAAAAAAAATTTACTCAAAACCTTCTAGTAGCCCCGTTATGGGCCCCAAAAATTATTTTAGCTGTCTTAAAAATGCCCTGCGTAAATGAAATAACAATTTGCCATTCGGAATGAAACACAAAATAAACGAATAAACAATACCAACTGAGAAAGTACCTCTACTAGTTTATAAGACAAAAGAAAAATTTGTTATGGAACGGCGTAACTCAATGTTCGTTAATACCTGTATATAGGAGACATCCTTAAATGACAAAGACTTATTCAGCAATTTTCAAACCCCTTCCCTGTTGTATAAGAGTTCGTAAGATTTGTCTATCAACCTGCTCACTTTACGTAAGAACACCCCCGTTCCAGTCCTGCGCTCATAATACAACATGCATAGATATGGCATCAGTGACGTTTTTAGGTACAATAGTTACTTTCATGAGGTGATCATTACGTAAAATAAATATGCTTCTTCCTCATATAGTGAGAAATCGTAACAATTTCTGAACATCCTCTCCCTGTTCAAGTACCTTACGTAATAGTTACATTTATATTATAATTTAGAATATGCAATAAAGGAGACTTTTAAGATACCCTGTAGGAGGTTACAATTGGTAAACAGAATTTAGGTAATTCGTCCCCCAGGACCTTTATTTAAAAGCGATATTGAATTCCGTTAAATTGAATCTTAATTAAATTAACCCCCCCGGCCTCTCTCTCTCATTCTCTGTCAATAGTACGAACAGAAAATAATAACAATACACTTTATCTTTAATTACAGCTTCATGTGTACGAGCTGACTTAATACACAGATAGTTAAGATTATTGCCCTTCACCTCTTGAATGTTTATGGGAGTCCAAGTAAAACTCTGATAATGCTGTAACTTCTTGGAATTCTTACAAAACAATGTATAAAGGAAACTTTATAGAATATTATGTACGTTACTCTCGACATCTCTTATGTATTTATATTGAAATTATACTTTTTATCGCGTTTGTTTGACGGGATGTAATTTTTTGACTGGAATCCATCGCATTCCAGACAAACAGCACCTTACCAAATAGTAAAATTTTGTCTACTTTAAATGTTGTAAATGATCAAGATGTTGCATAGAAATGCTATCCTAAGAAAATCAACGTCGCGGGCATTGTTATGATAACGTTGATGTAATAATGTACAGATTAATGTAATATTGGAATACATAATTAAAAATAAGTGTCGTTTTCTATGGAATAAATTGATGGAAAACAGTAATGAGATATAACAAAATAGTAATGGGTTGAATAAAATATTTAGCGATCTATTCTAACCATTTTTATAGCCGACTTCGTGTATGCTCAAATCTGCCATTTCCAAAAACATTCTGTCTTTCAGATTGTATTTCAGTCACGGTTAGTTTTAATTTATTAACAGAAACGTGTTTGAAACATATCTTACTCCATACAACACTCTACGTGTATATGAAAGAATGTATAAAATTTTTAGGAATAAAAATAAATTTGTGTAATTTTTGTAAGGAAACAAAAGTCTTGTTTAAAACTTTTTCTACAAAAAGAGTTTACTGTAGTGGGAGCTTACAAGCTTAATAACTAGAAATTAGCAAGTAACATGAAATGACAGTATCTCTCCATCCTTCTCTCACGTGCTGTCGGCATTGCTGATTATATGTAAATTTTTGAACTTTATACTTATGCGTTTATTTATTGTGCATAGAAATATACGCTTTTGTAAAAGAAGCTATATAAGCTACACTATATACGCCAGTGCTTACACATTATTGATAAATAAATTAGTTTCTTGGCAATTGTTTATTAACTTTGACAGCTTGTAGCACCGACTGTAACACATTTTTGGGGAAAAATTTGACAGTGAACCCTATTCAGAGTTATCTAATTCCGAAAACTAGAAATCTCTAGAAATCTCACTCTTAAAGTTATTTAATTTGTTCATATTAATTTTTAGCAACATTAAATTTGAAACGCTGTACAACTGACAATATTTGAAATATCGAAATTTTGAAAAAAAAAACGCAATAATTTTTGAGCTAAACTCTTAAAAAAGTTAAATCAGACTTTTCAGATTAGAAAATTTTGATAAACAAAATAATATGATTTCTATTAAACAAATGAAGTGGGACAAAAAACATTCTAAGTTTTATATTCTACTTACAAAGAGGTACAATGGATAAGGAGAAGCAAAAAAAGAATTAACAAATAAAATATTTCACTAAAAATATTTTTTTATGGTATGTTGGATAACGAGAGGAAAATTTTGTTCAAGTTACAATGACGCAAATGCTTTTTTACGGAATAATGAACAATGGAATATGTTGAATATTTGAAGATTTATTGCTATTATTTTCACGAGATTTTAATCAATTTTAAACAGTCACGTCTCATAGTTATCGTCTTCGACACAATTAAAAAGACAAAAGCTCTATGGAAAATTGTTTTCCTAATTTAAATTTCAAATTTGTTAATTTTAAATTCTATTTTCTATTACAATGTTATTTTGACCA
The DNA here is from genome assembly GCA_963576515.1 of Cryptocephalus primarius. Classification (NCBI taxonomy): domain Eukaryota; kingdom Metazoa; phylum Arthropoda; class Insecta; order Coleoptera; family Chrysomelidae; genus Cryptocephalus; species Cryptocephalus primarius. The sequence goes on from OY754936.1 coordinate 11,317,091, forward strand.
TATTTCAATCCAAAAATTTTGACTCTTCCGGGAGTCGCTCCAATTCTTCTACCTACCTTTTCCCAATCCAAGGCTGTTACGAGTTACTTTAAGTAACATTATTATAATCACTAGGCTATTATTATTGAAAAATGGAATTACGTACGTATAACCTGAGGACCATAACCTGGATATCAGGCGGCGAATTCTACCTCATAAAATTTGTACACGATTGTTGAAAGAACTATTTCTATTGTTTCTTTTCTGTTGGTCGAAAGTAAAAGACGTACAAATGCCTTTAAAAAAGTTTATAGAACATTTGGAGATGAAATAAGCCGTACTGTTATTATAAAATTAAGTGCGCATATTTGTAAAAAAGCGTTGACATAAGAACTTTCATGTTGTTTCTCGCCTTTCAAAATTTTAATATCTTCATTGCCTTACATTTGAATAAATAAGCAATGTTACTTAAACAGCTTAAAAATAATTGTAAAACACCAAATAGTTTAGGAACACAAATAAATATTTAATTAAATTTGTATCAATTTAGTTTAACGTCTATGTTGGTGCGATTTACAACACTACATACACGATTTGAATCAAAAAATTTATTTTATACCTACAACTATTGACGAATTGTGACCTTGGATTTGATAAAATTTTATCGTGATATTCGTTATCATTCAAGAGACATATGGACATTATCAATAGACAGTTTGTCTCGTCTATTTTAATCACTGAATCATATGGAATCTGTATACTAAAACCTTCCTAATATGAAATTTTTACTATTCCATTACTGAAGGTAATTAAATATACTGGATTTTTCTGCGACCTAATAAATCGCACTTCAACAATAGTTATGATAAATAAGGCGCTCTGTGAGTTTGAGTTTATTTGTAAAGCCTTAGTTAGAATTTTCTGCAAAATTACCAACTCCATCTATCAAAATATGCTCAACAATGGTACTTTTAAATACCTGCCAGTTATGTTCACCAGTGAACTCACTGGTTTTCGCCGAGCTTTTTTAAAAATAAAATTCAATTTTTCAATATATTCGTAAGTGCGTAACTGTAATATTTTGCTACTGAATTCGTAATTTATAAAATATTAGCCGATGTTCACGGATTTGCTCATAGGTCGGCCTAAGATCCCTCCATTTTTCTACTCCATCAGAAAATATTATTTGAGGTTATTTGATTGTTCTTATCCACCTGAGAGCCCAATGTACAATTGTACCAAATTTTAAGTTTCTAGCTATTTAGTAACTGTTTCCATTTCCATTTAGTATCCATTTCGGTAAGAAAAATTAGAGGTCTTAACCAACAAAGACTTCTTTACTCCTATTTTTCATCCTCTCAGGAAGGGAAATTAGGAGTTTTAGTATTTTTCTGAACCATATTGGACCCTAAGCTGCAATCGCGCCATTTATCCCCATTTACGATTATAAATGGCTTGGTAAGGGAACTTTGACATTATTAGTAAACAAAAAATAATATCAACCGATCGACTACTCTTTGTTCATGTGGAGTTTAACACCATTTGCAAACTATTCACTAATTAATTTTGTCTGGGACTGTTAACCAATTTAATGCCTTTTAATAATGTCGGCGTTTTCGAAGAAATGTCTCCCCTCTTTATTTATTTACGCATTCCTAAATTCCTAAAAGGGGATATTTTTATGCGATTTATGTGACAAGAACTCGACGCTTTCAAACCGCTATAAAGCTGCAAGCGACTCCACTCCGTCTCATCCTATCGCACAGTTTCGTACATATATATATATATCTCCCTCCTTCTCTGATAAGACAAATCTGTACTTTGGTAGCCAGGTGAAATTTCGAGTGTGCCTAAGTTCCTAGTTGTCTTGGAACTAGTTGAATTTTCAAAGTTTGAGGTACACCAACATACACATTTTTAGCTTTACACCGTGTGCAATAGTGCAAACAATAGAGTTTGAGGGAGGAGCTGCGAATGTGTGATCAAATGCATTAGCGACGTGTTAAAATTCTACCTCGTCCCTTTCTAATTTGCAATCGCACCTTGCAGTTCGCTCGGTGGTCGGTTTCACGCATATTCGCCCCATTTTACGACTTGCCACCCTAAATTACTTAGACCAATCAATAGGCGATTTTGCGTGACAAAAATACGAACATCAGGGAGTACCTCCAGAGCATTATAGGGGTGAAAAGTAAGCCACATATTTAAATCAATAAAATTGATTTTTTTAAAACCAGTATATGCTCAATAACAAACTTATAGCTAGTTTAAAATTGAATAAAATGAGATATGGTAAGCTAAAATCGGCTAAAAACATACCGAAGATATGGTCTGCAGCTTAGATAGTTTTAGCACAATTATGAATTTGCTAAAATCTCTCTTTCTTGGACTCCAGGATGGCTTAAAAATATACGATATTGCACATTTGACATTTTTTTCAAATTACATTCATTCGAAGTGATTGAATGAATTGATAAAGTGAAGTAAACCGTTTGTAAACTTTGTTTAAACTTTAACTTATGTTCATGTTAAATTTGAAACTTTAATATCTACGTGAGTTCACAGAGGAAAATCTTGTGATGATACTACTTTTAAAAAACAACACGAATTATTTGCTGTTTTTGTTGACTTTCATATTTTTGCCCACATTTACAATATCTTTTCCTATATGGTGTCTTTAAAACGCACATATGGTTTTGCAGGTTGTACCGAATTAGTGTGCTTTAAAATTAGAAACTATTACGTTTCTAATTTACTTAAGTATATTTCTTTTATGGAACAAAATGAGGTTCAGTTACTTGTGCACAGTAAAAATTTAACAAAACGTTTTATCATGTATTAGGGCTTGAAACCTTGAAACATCCGATAACGATTATACGTGTAGGTGCAAGGAAGGTCTTAAATGTCCTTACGTAATGAATTGGGAATAATTGGATGACAAACATTCCAGAAACCAATAACAACACAGGAACGCACGTTATAGGATGTAATACGCAATTTTTTAATTTTTCCTATATTAATCATCATTTTTGCTTTGTAGTTAGTTGGTAGTAGGGATAATTGAAAAATCTTTTATTTTAAAAATTAGGCGACCAATGATAGAACATTTCATGTTATTTTCCATAACGAATATATGGATATAACATATCCTATAAAGAATTCAATAATATATATTTGATTAATTACTTTTCATTCTGTTAGAGAACGTGATTAACAAATTATTTTCAACAAACACCAACACGAACGTATATCTAATCACCCAGGAATTGATTAAACTTTAGAAAAATTAAAACGGAACATTAACGATAAAATATGTCACTAATTACATTAATGAATGCCATACATGCCAAACTTCTGCATATTCTAGGAAACAACCGGATATTGCTCTAATATTAACCAAAACTCATGAAAAGCCTTTGCAGCTAGTTCACGCACAGCTTCAACTGAATTGGTTCCACATTTCTTAACGATTATTGACGCATTATGACAACTGGGACAATCATTATCTACTTAAAGAAAAACTATCAAAATAGAAAACAATAGAAATTTACAAAACTTTTACATTTTATCTATTAAGGTATTCCACAACGAATAACGGCCAGACGTTGGAACAGAGTTCAAAAACGAGACTGTATAAAGGCTGTTATAAAATAGACCTTACACGAATCAAATGCTTACGTAGAAAGATTTCACATGACCTTAATTGAACACTTCAGATTATTGCAGCGAAAGTACTGTAAAGAAAATACTAATATCTTCATGTTTTATGCCTTAATACAATAACACTTAAATACAATAACACGATACACTGATTACAGAAATCCATTCGATATAAGAGGAACCACGGTTTATTCTGTTTCTAATAGTCAACAAATCATGAAATACCTTTAACAAAAGGAATGTCAAAATTTAGAAGACAATAAAGAGAAAATAATAACGGTAAAGGCCGCGCACAGTTACTGTGTAAGGTTGAATAGACACTACACAAAACTAACAAAAATTGAATAAATCTGAAAACACATTCAAAGTTCCATTTAAATTAATTGAATTATAAGAACTTAGTACAGGGAAAATAAAAAAAAAAATAAATACACTATAGAAGAGATACACATGTATTTCTAAATATATCCAAAATGTATGTAATCTCGTTATATCTCTAGAAGAAAACTACATAATCAATTTTTGCAGATTAATTCTCTGTTAAATAATTTTGGACAATGACTCAAAACTTCTAGAATTCTAGTGAGGTTTAAAATTAAAATGAAATTTTTGGAATTTTCGTAAATCATCTAGATTTGCTTTGGGGGCAATTTTGGATACTGAAAGTTCCATAAAAACCTGTGAAATTTTTTAATTATATTTTAAAAATTTTCAAACATTGGGAGTTAAAATAGAAACGTTTGGAATTTCCATAAACTATTCAGATTAAATTTTAAACGTACTCTGGCGTTCCAAGTCTAAAAGAATGTCAAGAGTTTTTCTCCAGCGTGATTCATAAACCCCTAAATTCGATTTTGAGGCACTTCAGTAATTTTTGTTTTAGGTTCTTAATAACGGTAAAAATTAAAATGGAATTGTCTGAAACTTTTGTAAACTTTCTAGATTTAATTTCAACGTCATCAGAGCTCTTAAAAAATGTAAAGCACCCAGTTTTTCCGGCCTTTAGACAAACTGAAATGTTTTCTGAGGTTCTCAGAGAATGAAAAATTTGAAATTTCACTAAATCTTATAAATTTGATGATAAGGCACTTTTGACGATTTAACATTTTAGTCAAACAGACATTTTTGTGGTTTAGATTCAGGAAAAACTTCTCTAAACTTCATTATAGACAATTTAAGCTTTTACCGTTTAAAATAAAAATTCCCATATCTTCCGAAAACTTTCAATAGTCAATTTTAAAGCCACTCTGGGCTTTTAAATTTCTGAAGAAAGCAGTGTGCCGTGTGGGCACCATGGGGCAATTAAAAGAATCGTTTCAAAAATAAGTAAGGAAATTCAACCCCGAACTCTACCAAATATTCGTTCTTAATTCAGAAACCGATCGAAGTAATGTTACTTTCTGTTAATACTCTTTGTTAATTGTTATTATTGTTATGTTAATTTCTGTTAATAATGTCAATATTCTGTCGTTAACGAAATACGTAAGTATTTTTGGTAATGTGAATAATTTATTACAGGTCTTTCTGTGCTTCAGCAGTAGATATTTTAAAATATAATCAGACGTATGAATGGTGCGAATACGTATTCATACACAATGCAAACAGGCCTGTGTTTATTTTTGGTATACTTTTTAGTTTGCATCGAGTTTAAATCATAAAAAACAAGTGCATCGTCCTAACAAGCAGGAATGCAGGGGCTCTACTGGGGAATCCTGCAGCTTATTTTTATACATATTTCAGTCGAAGAATATTGCATGTGTGAGAAATAAGCGGTCGCAATGTTTGTAATTAAACATTTATTAACTTTTTATTTAAATTATATAATAGGAAATAACAAAGTTATCTGAATATAGAATTACGCCAACGTTACAAATCATGTGTTGAGGTAAGGCAGAAAACGTGACTAAATTACATTGTCCATCTTCATCAATGAGCAAGGTCTTATGCAATGGTCTAGGCTAGGCCACGTGCTCTTATTGGAGAGAGAAAAATATGGTACAAGTTTTATTTTAATTCACCGTTTGATGCAATGTGCCTCTTATACAATGAAAATGTTGTTATAAACATTCCACGTTTAGTTTCACTTAAAGGTATATTAAAACACGTGAACCTCCGTGGCTATTAACGTCTATTTATTACATATTGGCATTTAATTTCATTTTAATAACAAAAAAAATTAGCGTTCCTCAATTACGACTTTACCATGAAATTATTACTTGAAACTTTTAGATGTCTTGTTTATAAATTTTAAGAATAATAACTAAATCCATAAACATAACATTGTTAACATTGTTTTAACTTCCCAACGAATTCGGCAAAAATATTTGCTGTTTACACTCTAGCCATAAAGTAATGTAAATTTATTTACAAAAATATTCCTACTGATGATATGCAAAAAAATGATAACGCCGAATCTATGAGCCACGTAAGTTAGCTATAGCAAAGTAATATAATTCAAGTAAGGAACTTCAAGAGTTCGTATTGAACTTTCATCTAAAAAGTTATAATTAAGAAACTTTTAGGAATAGGCAACTTTCATTATAATACTTTTGTATCAATTCGACTGTGTGCCTACTTGCTTCCATTTTGTTTAGGTTCTAATGAGAAATATAATTTTAAATTTTAATTTAATTGCTATCGGGTAATTTTATACTTAAATTTAATGAGTATTATTAAGAATAGGTTCATATCACTTAAAATACGTCTGTCACTATTTGGTGGCGGATGTGTAATTACGAATACTGCGGAAAAGCCTTGAAATGAAAAACATCAGGTTTGTATTATACATTGGCGCGACATTGTGAACACATTAGTGCAATTATCACTATTTAGTTATCACTTAATTTTTAATAATTGCACTAGTAAGTGTATTATCACTAATAAGACTATTGAGTCTAGAAATTTAAATGAAATTGTTACTGCAATAAAAAATTAAATGTCTATCCGAGAATCCATTCCCAGTGAGTTTTAGGCCGCCATTGGGATCGGTTTTCCCTTTCCCTTGTTCACTATAAGTGTTCCATTAGTCCTACGACAAGTGAATCAGGGGTATATATTAATCCTACAACTTTTGTACCTTCAATTAAGTATATTTGTTCACATTTATCGCTTTCATATGTTAATAGATAATGGTCAACATGCTAAAGAATATTTGAACAAATTATAAAAAAAAATAAGTCATTGAAACTTTAATGAACGTGGTGGAAGTAAAGTTGATGTGTACCACTAATTTATTACGACTTCATAACTACTGTTTTGTTAATCAAAATGCTACTTAACATTTTTGAAGTTACTGCATTCTTGCATTTTCCTCATATGTACTTTATTGTGCTTAAGCAAGTGATCAGATCTCCCAAAAGCTTTTTCGCAAAACATACACTTATAAGGCTTGAAACCCGAATGAGACCTCTTATGTCTCGTTAATTCGTCGGATCTGGAAAATTTCCAGGTACAATTGTTCCAGTCACATGCAAATGGTTTCTCGCCAGAATGTCTCCTTAGATGAGCTTTTAGGTGCGACGCTTTAGCGTAAGTTTTTCGACAGTTTGCGAAATGGCAAGAATAAATCTTTTCCTCGGTTTTGTTCTGATTCAGTTTCCAACCGGAATGGGTCTTGGGCCTTTGATGATCCACTTTCGATTTCAAGTCTTTGGCGGGATGCGGATTGTTATTCTCGAACAGTAGATATCTTCGTCTCTTGTTTTTTTCATTTATGCTGAAATCAGGAGTATTATTCTCTTCGAAATGACACTCCTCCTTCCAATCATCTAACAGATTTGAGGGGTTCAATATATCAGAAAAATTCAAACTGATATCCAATCCTAATGAGTTGGAACAATCTGAGAAATCTATATCGTTTAAATCTCTTAGTGGATTGAACTCGCTCTCTAATGTATGATCTAAAAAAATGGTTTCTTCATTAGAGCCCAATGTTTCCTGGTTCAATGCAAACATATGGTTGTTTATTAAACTGTCATTTTGGTAGAATATGAAGACATCATCTATGTCGTTATTAGCAATTGTCGGTTCAAAATTGTGCATCAGCTCCATACTATGGCCCTATAACAAAAAAAAAACAAAGGTTTCTACATTATTGCAGTCTCAAAAGTGAAAAGAAAGATTTAAATTCTAACAGAGATATGAGAAAAGAATGGAGAAATGGCAATTTCTCACGATTTTAGACAGGCAGTAGTGTTGGCAATCATTCGAAGAACTTGGTTAGCAACTAATTCGAATATTTTCTGGAAAACTCATGCAATGAGTGGTTTAATTTAATTGCGAACTGATTTCGTTGTCTCATTGCCTATAAGCTATTGAGAAAGTGAATTCAATCGCAAAATCCGGAGATATTTTATTTAACATTATGTCAAATACTGCAATTTAAGCAAACGGAAAAGTTAACCCCTGCGTTCTTTACATTAATTTAGCAGTAGGTGTTACAAATATTGCAGGTATTTTTTACATACACTTGCTGTTTTCTGTTAAGCTCGGCAGAAGTTGCTGGTAAGTATGGACCCTGGATTTCAAGCTTACTGCGGGAACTTCTAGAGACGCCAAAGCTTAGACAGCGACTGCAGATACGCATCAATACGGGTCCCAGCCTCCCATTACAACTAAAAAGACCAAAAAAATATATCCTAAGATTTTATAGTTGTGTGCTATCTTAGCATTTACTCTCTCAATCAAAAGTAAGGAGAAACGTTTGTAATAATTATGAATGGAAAACTAGTTTATTTTATGAATGAATATTGGCCACGATGGCATTTTTCCAATAGGTTATTTAACAATGTGGTGGAGTTTCACTAAATAGCAAGACTACTTGCTCTTGTGTGCGAATGACGTCACCATATACAATCAGAAGGTTGAACTGAGTACAAATAAAATAGTAAGAAACTGACAAGTACGTTTTGTTTTCACCGTAATGTTTTTCCAAAAATATTTGTTGATATCGCTATCGTTAATGATATTCCTAAATTGTTTTGGGTTTAGTATACTTGGTAGTATTCTGACTAAAGGAAATTAAATTTTGTATTACAAATTCAACGCTATTTGTACAAAGAATGTCCTTATGTAATCTATACTAATTTGTACTTCTTTAACACACTATGAAAAGTACTACCCAATTTCATTTAAAAAAGCTTTTAGAAAAAAGTAGATGACGTCATATCTTCGAGTGTACCAGACAAAAAAGTATGACAAAAGCCATCACTTTTAAAATTGAAACATGGATCTGTCCCTGCGATTGTCTAAGCGAAACAATAACAATTTTATGAAATTTAGGCATTACTTTTGAGACACAGTGTTACATGACCGTGATTATTTCAATTTTCAGTAATGAACAAAACTAAAAAGTCAATAACATAAGCACAACGAAACAATGTTCTGGAATATTACCAAATTCTGAACAGGGAGGCATAGTATGTTAATAAATTACTGCATAGATAACAAAGAAAAACTTCACTTCAAATTCGGTTTCTTACGTGGAAATAACAAATATACTTAAACCTCGCGTGTTAGAACTTATAAATTATTTTCGAAATGTTTCAAATATGTAATTTAATCTTACGAAATTATTATTTTAGGAAAGTATTAACGCGATGCGAAACCTAATGCTCATGTCATTACAGAGGATCGCAGTTAGGGAAAACTACATTATAAATTGATTGAAATAATTTGGCAATTAACCTGCTGAACGCGCTTTGTTGATCGATGTACAAAAGATGTTATTTTAATTGTAAGTGTCTATATTGGAACATTAACCTTCCTATGGTATCTAAAACCCGCTGGATAACTTTACATATCATATGTGATAATGCAGAGTGAGTTCAATAAGGGAGAAGGGTATTTGTTCCCCCTTTTCTCCTGACAAAGGAAAACTATAATTTCTTAAAAATAATTATTTATCTAAAAATATTTCAGTTTCAATCTAAATAAGTAGTACAGGAATAAGGCTCAATTATTGGTATAGTATTACAAAAGGTACTTACTGTAGAATGTCACGTCTCCTAAAATATTTAAGTGTTGAATGTGTCACCAAAACGTTTTTTTACGAACTAAATTCGATTTGCTGTTTAAATTCGCCCGAAAACATCACGATTGATAACAACTATCAACTGTATTAGTGCATGCCAGTTTGAAACAAATACTGATATAAGTATTAAATATTAAATTACGTCCCTAGAGGAGTTACGCGGTAACTATTGTCGTTTGTTAGTATCAACTAACGATTAACCGGGACTATATATGCATGCATGTACACGTAGTATGTATAACATTGGTATAACATAAAAAGTTTGTGGAAGGCAAAATGATTCGCCGTGTTATCGTTTAAATGAATTACTTGACGAGATTAGTGTATATTGTAAATAAATTATGTACTCATGCATTCCTTGAAGTTTTCTGGTTACATAATTTCAACTGCGATAAAACATTTCCGTTTAAATTAATTCATCGAAATGTCGCTTTAAGTTTAAAAATATTTTTACAATTTTGTTTGAACAAATATTGATATTTCGGGTAATTCTCAAAACTGGGAATTTTTGTAATTTACTCTTTAGAGAAATAATAATTGGGTCCGTAGAGATAGGTTTCACTGTAAAAACACTATTAAAATAAAAATACGTACGACCATGGTTGTGAATTTAAAGTTCGAACTTGCAAATAAAGCAACAAAAACCGTGATAAATCCCAACAGTGTAACCTAACTCACTACTACTAATTTACGAAGAAAAAATTTTTGTTCCCATTGGTAAAGAGATCATGAAAATTTTAGAAGGAAAGTATGGTGTACAACTGTTATTTGATGACCAGTTTGCGTTCTATGGCATTTATCTAGAGATATACCTCTGGAAATTCTAATTTCTTAGCGCATGCACAATTGGTATGTCATTGCTATACCCTGTCAAAGAATGAGGCGAAGTAATAAACCGATTATTTCGCCGATAACCAGAGGCGTTCTTAAAGAAATCAACGAATATTAATAAATGCATTAAATTTGTCTATGTAATGTTGAGTTTCCTTAAAACCGGTATAATTGATTTATTAAAAGGTAGGTATTACGACCGCGATTGTTATCATCTCAGGAACGCTTCCCTTTTTACCTGAATTGTTGTTAACTCGTCATTAATATAACATATTACAATATTGGAAATCGGTATTTTTTATAATATTTTACGGTAATGTTTTTTTTCATACTGTTTGTCTAATAAATCCTCGGGATATGGAAGAAACGAAGAGATATGAAAATTTCCTACCGATGTACAAAAGTGGGTGCTGTCTAATCGAGGTGCAGATAAATACTAAGGTTCCTTAGACGAATTTCTAAAAAGGGGACTACGTCGAAAAGTTCACGCTTTCTTTTTCCGCAACGAACTTCCAACACTAGATAAAATTCTATTGTCTGTCCAAGAAGACGAGGACTTTCCAAAAATGAGCCGATGTACATTATGGACGATTTTAAAGGATTTGGGATTTCGATGGAAGAAGCACAATAGAAAATCTGTATTGATGGAAAGAGATGACATCATTGTGTGGAGAAGAAGTTACCTGCGCGATATTCGAAGGAGTAGGCTAGAAATGAAAAAAATTTTCTATCTGGACGAAACTTGGATTAACGCAGGACATTCCGTGCCAAAATTTTGGCAAGATACCAGTGTAACTAATCGAAGGCAAGCTTTTCTAGAAGGTTGGTCCACCGGTTTAAAGCCTTCGTTGGGTAAAAGGCGACGGCTTATTATTACCCACATTGGAAGCGAGGATGGTTTCGTTGAAGGGGGAGAACCAATTTTTGAATCAACTAAGACAGGAGACTACCATGAAGAAATGACTGTGGACGTGTTTGAAGAATGGTTTGGTCAAATGATCGATCTAATTCCGAATGGTTCCATAATAGTTATGGACAACGCTAGTTACCATTCCCGATTAGAAGAGAAATTACCAAATAGCTCTTGGCGAAAACAACGTATCGCAGAATGGTTATCCTCGAAAAAGATCGAATGTGCCGAAAACCTATTAAAAGTAGAACTCTTGCGTTTAGCCAATTCACGTAAAGGTGATTTTAAAAGGCACGTCGTCGATGAATTAGCCAAGGCGAAAGGAATAACAGTGGTTCGGCTTCCTCCGTACCACTGCGACCTGAATCCCATTGAGCTAATATGGGCACAAATAAAAGGAGACGTGGCGAGAACAAATACAACGTTCAAATTAGCAGATGTCAAAAATTTGCTTAAAGAAGCAATATGTAAAGTTTCCAAGGAAAATTGGCAAAAATGCATAAATCACGTTCTGAAAATTGAAGACCAAATGTTACAGTTGGATAACATTTCGGAGTCGTTGATAGAATCAAGTATTATCAACCCAAATGATGATTCTTCTTCAGATTCCGATGTTTGGGAAGAATTCGACGATGGCAACGACGACTGAGGTTACCAAGGAGAAGGTGACGGCTGGGAAAAACTTTTCATAAACTGGCCCTTCTCAGGGCCGCAAAATTTCATAAACTAATGCACGACCATACATGTACTGAAGTGTTGTCTTTCTTTCCCTCTCTATCTCGTTCAAGCGCGCGCCCACACACAAACACACACACACGCACGCACGCACGCACACACACGCGCACGCACACGTAATTTCTTCAGTTATCGATTATTGCACATTTCGTCATTTTTCCCGACCGTACGCCAGTGAGTGGTTCTTCGCATGTGCCGAGTCGACATATTTAGTGGGTGCCACCTTGTATCGGTTTTGCATTTATAATGAGTTTTTATTACTTCGCCTCATTTTTAGACAGACTATACTCATTATTCATCTTCTTCTTTAACCATCTTTTGCTTAAATTAACTAGCAAATTACTGTTGTACTCCTGTAGAAATGTTTGCGTTGTTAGAGCTTTTAAAATTGAAGGCGCTATGATCATATTCCCGGTAACAACACAAAACGTAATGGACATAGTCAAATTTATGTCAAGTACGTCCAGGTCCACTATTAGCATTGTACTTTCCATTTAAGTCCATGGTGCATTATATCCGTGTACATGTGACACTAATGACATGATCTCAATGTTTCTGTGAGACACCATTTTGTGTATTGAAGTTTCCCACTAGGGGCAAGTATATGAATCAGCCCCTGTGTGACCAAGGGACGTCATTCTCTTCGAGAGAGATCATTTCACTAGAACCACTCATTGAATAGAAATATTACTGTACATTACTGTACTACAATACTAATAATACCACTAATAATAATAATTATACGCGAGAAAAGTTTACTCCTTGAACTTTTGTTTTGCCGCAATAGTATCTTGAACTAAATTCCGAAAAATTAAAATATTTGTATTCTTATGTAATGTTCATCAGTTCAACATCAGAAATATATTTTGTTAATTAAATCCAGTTTTAAAATAAACAAAACGATCTGTTTAACTCTCAAAAACCACCTGAGATCCAACCTATAATCAAATCCAGTTTCCAGTGTCTTACAAATTTAGTACCTATTATATAAACTTCACCGCTTTTCCGGCCTCCTTGGTCAATAAAATTCAAGTTTTTTAAATTTTTGGGGCCACTAAGGAGCCTACCCTCTAAACGTACAGAATTTAAGGTTTCTAATTACCTCAGAATAAAATAGACAAAATAAATTTCACTCAACTTTTCCTCGTAGGAAAGGGATATTTGGATTTTTCTGTTCAATTTTGGAGCATAAGCTAAAATGCATAAGTTTAAACTCAAGTTAAAAGTTTTTACTCATTTGTACATTGTTAATTAAATTTCACCTTATTTTCCACCCCTCGATACAAACAAATTTTGCTCCCATTTATTAACCTGTGAAGTGGAAATTCGAGGTTTTAGAATACACATAAAACACTTTTCTATTTCATCTATAACTGTCGTTAGTGTACATTCAAGTAACAGTTGTGCTACGTTAACATTCCCAAAATCCTTTTTACAGCCTGTTTATTAATAATACTTTACTTATTACAGTTTTGAATTATACTTCCCGTGTCTGTTGACATGATTAGAAAATTGGAGGTTTAAGGGCCGTTCCAGAACTATGCCAAAAAATAGACCCTGTTATATAGTTTTCAAAATTTATGGAATGGAATGAAATAGATAAGGCAGGAAGAAAATTTTGCAGATATATGAATAGTGTGCCTTTGGTTGAAGTATTGAAAGGCATGAAACAAGTGTAAGCCACAATGAAGTATTAAATCATGCTAAAAACAGTGACAAACTCTGCTGTTATTCAGATCCAGCTGCAACTCTTAGACAATCTATTCATCTCCCAGTAAAGCGTCTATTCATCTTAGCAGACCAGTAATTACCTGTTAGGTAACTACTTACATACTACAAGGAAATATTTAAGAACCAAATCAGCGAGATAGGGAAATTAGGATCTAAAGAACAAAGTTGATGTGCACAATCTGCTCATTATGTGAAGTGACCTTTGCATTCCCTGGATGTAAAACACCCAGCGAAAAACCAATATGCGTGTAATAATGAATACAAAATAGATGATTCTTGAACTTACCTTACAAGATAGAATACAATCTACAATCTAGTTGAATAATGTACCGGGAACCTGAGTCACTTGTATTCACTTCAATCATTTAAAATGTTTTGAGCACAAAACATGAACAGTTAGAATTGCAAATCACCGAACTCCACATCACAGAAATGTTACTGCGAATAAAAGCGAAATTATCCTGGGAATATAAGGAAGAAAGATTCAGTGTTATCCCCAGTAGATTTTCGTTTTTACTTAACGTACTTCAACACTAAATTATAAAAGATACAAAAGGAGATATTTGCGCAGATTGATACATTTTTTCGTTGACCGGTTGGTTCCATAAAGTCAATAAAGGAACAAAAGAAAATTTAAGTGCGCACTCATAAAAAAACAAGGTTAGTGAAAAGTACAATAAGAAAAAATACTAATAAAAGTATACCTTAAGTGTACCTGTAAAGAAATAAATTATGTTACCTGATAAAACAAGGGCAAATACCAGAAAAGTAAAGATAAATTCAAAAAATACGCTGCACCTGAAATTGAAACAAACCCATTTCTTTTAAAAATGGTGTACGTGTAAATAAAAACAAGTATCGTTACTAAAAATTAAAAAAAAATGGCATATAACTTGCCTGAAAATTAGAGATGTGTAAACTTTTCTTCTTTTCCGAATTTTCCGATAGCAACCAAACCGTATTAAACCGTATGAAACGACGATTTGGTTGTAACCTGCGCATTCGCCAAAATCCACTTACCTGAAAATGAATAGAAAAGAATATAATAGCGGAAATTAAATAAAATATTTATTATTATACCTTAATATCCTGAAACGTCTCTTCCATCTCGGTTGTGTGCGAAGGCGCTCTCCGAAGATTATCCTTCTGTAAAAAAGATAAACTAAATTAACACGAATATTTGAAATTAATTGTAAAGGAGAAAAGCATTTCTGTCGAAAAACAGTTTTAAACCTACAAAAAGCCACCAGTTTATTTGAAAAATCTATGAAAAATTATTGAAAATGATATGCAACAGGGTTTACTCTCAAAATTTCCGTTATAGTGGACGGGAGTTATGTAATATTCAGATAACAGATGAATAAATTGATTTATTTTCGGTTGCTATAATTGTAGTCATTGATGAATATCAACAGAAGATAATAATAATAAGATTGTATAATTACCCCATTTCATTATGTAAGCACATTTGACACTGAAGGGTACATATGATATCTACACGTGCAATCGCATTGCCATAAGATTTTAATCCCTTTTTTACAATTGTCCGTTCGATTTTTAATTTACTCTTACTACGTAAGTATGTCTTATTGCTGGGATTAAAACAAAACGTTTTTAATAAAGAATACTGAAAAAAAAAATCCAAAAACAAAAGGACAACAAAATAAAAGAAAGCTTCAAAAAATTTTCCATGTGGATACTGCGGAAAAGATTGATTTTTGTACGATGAAAGACTGGATAACAAAACATCGCTATTGTTCAGCCTTTACCTATATAAAAACTTTTTTCACGTAAACATTAAAAATTCAATTTTTGAATAAAACGGAAATTCTCTACTTTGCTGCTATCATCCTTAATGCATGCATTCTTCTTATTTGCCATCCAAAACACGTCAATGCTCAAGACCTCATTTCAGTAATTTTAACCAAGAAACCAGGCGCAACAGTCAAAGCTCAGGTTGAAATTAAAATATGAAGGACATTCTTTCCTATAGCGTTAACGCAAGGCCGAAAAAGTATTTATTTTAGGAAAAATGTTACGAATGACTCATGTGATATAAGTCCAAATCTTGCTTAATTAAAGGGAATAGAAGTGATTTGGAAAAGTTTTAACTTTCTCTCACCAGAATTTAATTGCCAAAATTTTAATTTTGAGCCATTGGGATTTCAAGAGCGGATCACAACTCTACGCTAAGAATGGCAATAAAAGTGGTGACTATGGTTAAAGGATTTGTCTCTTCTAAGGATAGATTTCATGTAATGTAATAAATCAATACATTTTTAGTTAATATTTTTGGGGTAACTAGTACATTTCTTCAAAATATAAAGGGAACTTAGAGCTAGTGAGTGTAATGGAAAGAAGGAAATGCTTTGGTATAGGGCTGTTTAGTAAGCATAAGGATAATTGCAATTAAATAATCTCTACACGTTATTGTTCGAATTTACGAGGCAAATCACAAGAATTGTTCGAATATAGTAACAGAAATTTTTTAAATTCGATACGGTACTGTAGGAACACGTTCCTCGCATTCAATAGGTTCAAGATAAACAACCAATATCTACATTCGTTGTAAAATTAAATTAAAAATGAAATTATTGATTTACTTGACTCGACAATAAAAAGAAACATTTGAAATATGTTGTAAAATTATTTTTCCATCATTCTGAACTGTACTCCAGATATACAGAGCAAATAACCATTGCAATCAGGTTTGTTTTAATGAATAATAATTTTAAGAAGGTCGAAGTGCGTGGACGTTTTATTGGGTACTCTCCAATTACAAACTCAACAGGAGAAGGCTGATGCCAATTTTTGGTGAAATTGCTTTTAAAATTAAATTTAAACATTTACTATTTGCGCAGTCAAGGGTATGATATTGGTGCAAATATGCGTGGTAAGCACAGCAGAATGCATAAAGAGATACTCAAAATAGTCATACTTTATTTTAGCCTATTGTTTAAACCTGGTAGATAATGATGCAGCACAAGTTTCAGATGAAACAGTAAATTCGTTTGATATAGTTTAGGAAAATTTCTCTGCTTCCACAAGAAGGTGGACATTTTTTGAAAAGCAAGTTCCAGAATTAAAATTAAAATCTCTGAGTAATACAAAATGGTCGAGCAGATTAAACACAATTAAACGATTGCGCTATAATTTACCTCAATTATTGGATTCCCTTGCAGAAATATTAGCTGTTTTTCTTTGCGCCTAAGGGCCTAGCCGTTTGCTATAAAGCAAACTCATTAGCACTAACATTCCAAAATTACACGTGCAATAATTATTTAGGAGAACATTTTACTTAAAAAATGCATTAATGCAACTTTCTCTATGAATGTTAAAGTGAGTTTAGATTACTATTGTAAGTATTTACTTAAATATTGTATAAAACTACGATCCGGATGAAAGTTTCCATGAAGAGATGATGTAATTTTGGATCTTAAAATATATGTAAGCGTTGAATTCTTTTATTGAAATTTGGATTAAACAATACCATTCTTTTGCAGCAGGTTTGAAGGGCTCCAAACAATGAACCATATCTACGATTTATCAACGTAAAATATTACTCGGTTAGACTTGCTGCAGTACTGCAAAGGTGTACATCTAAAACTTCAAGAGTCACACGAAGAGTCAGGCATTATAGAATTAATTTGTTTAATAATATAATCTGTAGCATTTGACTTCCTTTATCAGTTATGGTTACTGAGGTGAGAGGTATAGTAAGTCGGAAATAATAATGAAATATTTGAGGTCCATACTGATAACAAAAACTGAATAATTTGTACCAATAACTTGTACCATGCTATAGTAGAATTTGTCGCACTCTCAGCAAGCAAGTGTAATTTATGTAATTTTTTTACATATTTATGTTTACATGTTTATGTTTGTGATTTTTTCACAACATTAAATTTATATCTTGGACAGTATTTGTATTGTGTTTTTGTACTTCACAAAAATCTGAAATATTAGTATATGAATGTCTCGTGGCTGAAATATATTCAGCTGCGGTTCCAATTTAATTCCTGCAAGGAACACTTTTGTACCATGGTATGTTTGATATCTGGGAGTCGAGTTGGAACTCTGTACCTTTAGTTTCAGGACACCCCGTAGAGAACGCCTAATACCATTACTAATGGACAAGCGAATAAGAGTAAGATGATGGTATTTCTCTAATACTCCTCTAGTACTCCTCATACTGTTGAAACGTTCATGTTTTAGCGCAGAATAAAACTACTGTGAAAAAAAGAATCGGTAAAATTTTGGATTATATTTTGAAAATGCAGTGGACATGATGAAACATATCATGAATAACGGTGTCTATCTTTTTGAAGATTTCAACACCGTACGTTGCCCCATCTATTGAGGAGACGTTGAAGAATATTACATCTTATTTTCTGTCTGCAAAATAGTACACTTTGCTACAGTCAGTTAAATAAATGTTGAGGTTGTGTATAAAAAATTACAGATTTCTCTAAGTAGCCATTGAATTCAAGTGACAAAAAACGCCAACTAGCAAATCGCCAACTAGCACTTTACAAATCAATAATAATTAATCAATACAACTATTCACAAACAGCTCAGTATTTGTTATGTTAGAACTGCAAAATCTCATATTTAAACGCGAAACTTACATATATACGTGTAGTAACAACTAAATTTGTCTTTAACATATTTAATTGTTCGTCAATTGGCGATTTATTGACGTTTCCATGACCAACTGAATTTCCCTCTACAGAGTGTACTTATTGCAACAAGTACATACAAGTACCGAATCCCTCCAGTTAACTGTTCAAATATTAGGTCTCTTAAAGGAAACTTCTACTATAGTTGTGATTTTCACCGCGATGCGCTAATCCGCAGATTACCCACCGCACTAATCAATGTCTTGTAGTTTGTGGCACTCCAAAGATGTCGCTCGTGGGAAATCGTCGAATCCTATGTACTCGTTATATACACGTCTCTTATGGGGGAGGTACATAGGAGGTGTGATCTAAGCTGGTAATGTCTCAAGGGATGATAATAAATAAAAAATAAATTGAATTATAAACGGTTTAGGGTGCACATGAAATAATTAAAATAACATTGATTTATAAATGCAAGTTATTTGCTGTAAGTGGGGAGGTGCACAAAAAAATGTAATATAATTGCTTAGTTTTTGTTAGAAAAGTAACACATCCAGGATTTTTCTTTATATAAAGTGTATATGTATTTGTAAGAAAACCTACAGTTCTAGGTGGCACGTACCATGTATTAACTAAGTAACTAAGAAAACTGGGTAATTTAGAGAATTCTAGGGGTAACTGTAATGCTCATTTAATGAATAATTGAAGAACTATGTGAGGATAACATTAATATGTTACATTTATGAGTACTGTGTAGGTATACTGGACTGTGAATAAGTAAAATGCACTTACAAATTGTACTTTAAAATTGTACTATATCATTAAAAAAATCCTGCTAAAGAACTGTTAGACAATCTTTGGTGAACTTTGCTGAGTTATTTAAAATATCAAACCCTCTTGAAATAGAAATGATTCAAGATTTTCATTTACAAACAATTTAATTTCTCCAGAAACTTTTACGCAAAAGGATTTTTAGTTGAACTGCATGAATAAAATTGTAAAACAACGTTTATTCTCAATTCCGTGATTTGAGTTTTGTCAAATTGGAAGTCTTTCAGTTGCTTTACAAACGAAAAAACTGAAGAAACAACTACATTAATGAACTATTGAGGTACATATACGAATCCAATAAACTAACTGTATTTCTTAAATTAAGAATAAATTTGGATGGTGAAGGGATGACATGTGTACTGATTCAAAAGAGAAAAGTGAAAAGTAAACCGATTTATGTAACAACACCGAAATATTTAAATATCTAAAAATATAGTGATCAAACTAAATCTGCGAAAATAATGAACTTGCATAAATTATTAAGTGTTTCCAATGAACATATCCATAAGACATATGTAACGCAAAAATATTTTGGGAAATTATTACGAATGGCTAATGTATACTGCTTTGAATATCCATAGGTATTAAACGGTTTAGAGTTGTGGTAGTTTAATTACAATCCCCTATAAATGGTAATACGAAGGAATCTTTTAATTGTGTATAAAACCAAATTGGATGGTCCATCAGCTGATATTTAACAAATTTATTTTGGAATCATCGAGAAGAAATGAATGACAGCCACACACCCAAAACAAATTGAAACATTTCCTCATATTCTAGAACAACTTGGTAAATGATTGATAGAATAAGATATAAGAATAGTGACAATATTAGGTAGATATTACTTTAACTAGAATTTTGGGAACTACTGTGGTGTGATATGAATTTTGCTTGGATTCATAAAAATATATACATATTAACTGTTAGCAAAAAAAATCGAGAAATGTACTACGTATTATTTATATAGTGTGTATATCTATTTTTTATACAACGTTTTCTATAATTTGTGTTAAGGGTGTGTTGTTAATATTACAGAATTTTGAGGTGGATTAAAATTATTTTACAGAAAATACACTCATTTTATTAGTCATAACAAATTGTTATACCCTATACCGTTCACAAACAGTATAAAGGCACCCTTTGATCCATTGTCTTTCAAAAAAAATGGAGCTCGCAGCTCCCAGCGAAAATAGTCGAGAGAATTTTATTATTACATAAGACATCTTTTTCCTGGAGAGCCAGTCAATTATCTCAAGCCAAAGCAAGGTAATCAATACTCTTCGTTATATAGAGGCAGAAGGTGGAAAGTATAGCATTTACTTGTAATATGCATGTGAAATGTAAAACATAATAATAAGAGAGGGGCGGAGCTTTATGAAAATGTCACTAAGAGATAGGACTGTCCCTTTATCCAAATGTGAAAGCATGCGCAGAACGGCATAAAATCGGTGGCTTTGGCGACAGGAAGACACGCCCGACGTACAGACGACCCTTGACCTCTGTGTCCTACGTTTATATATATATATATATATATATATATATATATATATATAATGCAAGGATCATGTCGATTTTCATGATTCGGCGCTCCAGGAAGGAAAGGGATAATATATTCCCCGGGTAAAATTTCTCCCTTGGTCGTCTAACCTCAGGTAGAATATAAAGAAGTCCCATATTTTATAAGATATTAGAGATATACATGGCGTGTATTCAATTTCTTGAGAATAATTTATTCTTGTTACCAAAACGATCTTATGTATTTTTTACGTGTAATATTCAACTTGGCGCGTACTCTTACGAAGTAGATCAATGTTTCAATTACAATATGAACACTTAATGGGATTATTCGTAAATTTAGGGTGTTAAACAATTACATGTTTAAGATGATAGAGACAGTGTGTTTAACCTGCTATCAATTGGTTGTATTTAAGATTGAAAGGGCACAGAAAGTTTATCTTTTTAGATGGGAATACGGTGAAGTTATTGTATGTAAAAAATTGGATTGATACTTCGGGATTCTATCTTGGTTCGGTAATTTACCTTTGGTTACTTACAGATTTAGTTACTATTTACTCGATATCGTAATAATGTTTTGTAAGTATGAACAACTTATTGTAAGTTATATTCACCTCCTCAAGCTTAGTTTACCCCTTTTTGATCTTATGTGTATTATTTCATGAGCTCGACGTAGGATCTCCTAAGCAATTTTAACGTATTTAAAATATTCTTAACTTTGAAAAGATTGATAAGTTTCGGATTATAGATGTGATGTTTTGTCTCATTTTGGGAATTCGCCGTGGTAATGCTGCTGCTGATATTTGAGCTATCAATATTTTTTCAGCCACGACGTATAGATACACATAATGGAAAATAAATAACTACATAGCAGATTCCACATTGAATACTAGTTTTGATATATTCAGAGAAGCTTCTTAGAGGAGGAAACTTTTACAGCAAGTACTCATAGTACCCACTTGCCATATTTTCCTGCTATAAAAGGATAGAACCTTTTGTGTTTTAAGTTCTTCCTCGTGGATAGTAATATTTGCCGCCGTCTTCATATATTGGCATAAAGACCTGAAAGGTATCCTCTATTTCGAGCGCCGGAAGATGTTCGAGAAAAAGAACGAACAAAATTGACATTTGTGTTTATATGTGGTTATGGTGATTCATGCTGGTGTAAATCACCAGCCTCCTGCATTTCGCGAAGTACTGAAAGCCACGCTGTCTCAAAATCGACTGTAGGTGTACGTACTTTTTATAGTTTTTCAAATGATTTACTGCATTTTCACTGTGGTACATATTAATATGTAAGTACCTATATGTTGAATGATTGGCGATATTAATCCTTCACATAAAAAAGCACATTATATATAAAATTTTGGAGGAGAAAAACTGTTATTATTCAGTAAAAAATATTGAATGTATTAGAGAGACATAAATAATTTATAGCGAAATATGTAATATAATTCTCTTCTTGTCTGGACCAATCTTAGTATTTGTGATAATTTTACTTTACTGTTACTACTTTTACCTTACTGTTACTAATTTTTTTCAAAGCATCAGAAGTAGTTCACAGTTCCTGCCACCGTTTACCATTATCAACGCATTTCCATGAAATAAGAACCTTTTGAACATAAATGCATAAAGAGTGGTATATAGTACTAGGCATTAATAAAAGAAATAGTTATGAACAATGTCATTTTATGGAAAGTTATTACTAGAAAAGCTACAAAAATCATCTTTCCTCGCCGATAGCTTCGTGTGATGTATATATATATATATATATATATATATATATATATATATATATATATATATATATATATATATATATATATACTGTTTTACCATACATAACGGAACCAACTTAAAATAAATATTTCTTATTGTTCATTTTTGGTAAATTTGCTTATTTCCGTTTGATAAAATTTGACCATGGGAAAGAGTGGGTTAAAATCAGATACCCTGTCACCTATTTCGGTATGATTTTGAACCTCCATCCCACAACTGACATATAATCCACTAGGTCGTTAGGCTGATGTATATTAATGGATTAATGCAGTATTGAACTGTCAACACTCACTTTACTCATCATCCAATAGCGACAATATATCGATTGCACGCCATTTTGATATGCACTCTAAAATATAATTCACTGTCAGGAACCCATTATGACCGAACTCATAAAATATGTTGTCGGATCTCCATTTCTTAACGTTTTTCGAGTGATATTAATGAAATCTCTATCACTTCTCACACTCTTACGGACAAATTGCGTTAACCTATTTTTTGAACCCGAAAATTTTGAAAACAGCCAATATTTACTTTGTAATAACATTCTTGGTTTACAAGAATATTTAATGAATAAATTGGATTGGATTTTTGCCGCCTCTTACCAGGAGTTTTATTTAATTAATTGCCTGGAAGTAAATCAGACGTAATTAATATACTTACTATTTTGTATTCATATGTAGTTTTCATTTTATTGTCACCAGTGACGAAACTATTTACTACCACTTATTTTATTTGTATATTTGTGTCGTAAGTGTTAAAACCATATTGGAATATATCATTATTCTTCGCTTGACCTCGAAAGGGCGGCAAAGCAAGACAAAGGTATGAGTTCGATACAAAGACAATATCGTACATATCAATGCGAGTAATATCCCAAGAGTACACTTGCGTCCGAGACATCGTTGCTTATGCATAGACTCAGATCAACTGATCCTACATTTGACTACAAATGACCACTAAACAAATATTTTCCGATGTTGCAAATATGGATTGGAGGCGTAGAATAGAAAAAGAGGGCGGTTTCACATATTTTGCTGAAAATGATTGCTAATTTTTTCCACACATGGAATAATCATTTTAAGTTGGACTCGTTTCTTGACACTGATTCGAAATATTAATTTCAATTATTTTAGATGTCAAGAGTACAAATTTTGAGTGTTGCGGTAGTACCAAGTTTCAAACTGAGTTTCGTTTTATTTTTCCTATATCCAACAGAGATATATGGTAGTAGCAGATCATAGTTTCTTAGATATTAAACAAACTTTATTACGAATAATTCAAATGTAGATTCCTATTACGCATGAAAAATCACATTACCATAAATATTAACGAGTATCCTAACTGGGCCATTTCTTATGCGTAGCTTTAATACGATAACACTCATTGAAGAGATTTGAACTGATGTGATATACACCATAAACACTACGGACCGTAGTCTACGGTACAAATATTACAACAAATGAAATATCTAAACGTTCATTCTGTAACTGCTTTCATATCAACATATTTTAAAAGAATTGAGAGAGAAAGAGACATGACATCTGTCATCTGTACGTTTAGATCCTAGAGAATATATACGCCGAGGAAGCGTTCGATACTTCGCGCGAATTATTCAGTAGAGAGAGAAAGAGAGAGAGAGAGAGAGAGAGACAGGGTGTGAGAGATAAAAAGAGTAACAGGAGAAATGCTTTACTTGCTATCTCTGTCGCTCGAAGCGCGCGCCGGCCAATGGCGTTCGAAGCAAGAGAGACAACGAAGAATTGATCTCTCATATATTATATGCGCCTAAGCTAATGATTAACTTAACCTCACTCCTAGTGATGGTTCTAAAAGTGATTTTAATGAGATTTTGAAACCGATAATCTTACTTTGTCCTATTTCCATTTTAATATGTAAACTACAGAAAAACTTTGATAAGTAACATTAAACAAAGTATACTGATTAACTATTACACGAGGTGTGAGTATTGGTCACCAAAATAATTGTAATGGAATCATACATATTCCTTTGTAACAAAAACGATCCATTTTGTATTTTTTGTTGTTGATAGAAGTCGCTTTTTGACAACACTGCCAAATTAATTCGTTCATAAATTACAAAATGCTTTAAAGTTCTTTTCTGCTTGACTTGCTTAAGGGATTTTTAGAATTACAGTTGCACGGAGAATCGTTTACCCTGTTCACATACATCCTACATATATTCAATTTTGATATTATCTTCATTATGGCATTCGTGTTTAGTGTAACTTTTAATTATAAACCCGCGAGAAATACGACACTCCGGCATGTCGAAGGGAATAAGTAATTATATCGACACCGTATATTTATTATAGATGAATCAAAATTTAAAAAAGTATACTTATATATTTTTTTTAAATTTCAGATTACTGATATATAGGGTGACCCGTAAATTTCTATCTGGCTAATAGTTTAGAAATTGTTTTAACCACCATAACAAAAATTGGTGATTTTACACAATGGTAGCTTTCTTCGTTTCTAGTGTAAAGACATTTTCTGTCACATGACATCAACTTCAAAATTTTAAACAAAGCACCTATTATATCATTACAGATCTATTAGGACCTTTTTAAACGATACCATATTTATGAAGTGTATGAGAAAAACAGTGATATAAACTGTTACAAAAATTGACTAAAAGAACTACCTAATCTATAGGAAAAATAGAAGAACCCAAAAGCTAAGAACGAAAACAATTTAAGACAAAAATCAACACAATTTTTGCTGTAACTGATTTCCACCTTGATTAAAACAACACTGAAATTAAAAGTTCTTTTAATTATACGTTTCTAATCATTTTATACTTAAAACTTCGATACGTTGCATTGACTTTAAATTGCAGATGGTCCATATTTCTAGACTGTACGATAAAATAAATTTTAAGAATATTTCCATAGAAAAAGAGGCTATCGGTGTTACATCAGTGGAATGAGAAGGCCATTGTAACACTGCTTTGACCAATTAGAAATAACATCAAGATATGACTTCACTTGCCAAGAAAATATTATCTTCAAGTATATCGGTAAGTTTATTCTAAAGCATGCAGAA
This sequence comes from Cryptocephalus primarius, assembly GCA_963576515.1. Lineage (NCBI taxonomy): Eukaryota > Metazoa > Arthropoda > Insecta > Coleoptera > Chrysomelidae > Cryptocephalus > Cryptocephalus primarius. Next base: position 11,342,780 of record OY754936.1, read on the forward strand.
ATGTGTCACCATTCAATATATAAAAAGTAATTAATTACTATTATAGTGCCAGAAAACCACCTGACCTATAGTCAACCACAAGTAGACCAACAGTAGAGTTAAACAGAATAGCAGAGTATTTAGACTAAATTCTAGAATAAATAGCAGACCACCTGACCTATAGTCAACCACAAGTAGACCAACAGTAGAGTTAAACAGAATAGCAGAGTATTTAGACTAAATTCTAGAATAAATAGCAGGCCACCTAGACTAAATAGTGAAATAGCAACCAAATTCATTTTTACTTAAAACGGATAAGACTTTCCATTGCCTAAAAATTTAAGTTCAAATTATTTTCAAACTATTGACAGCCCAAAACCTCCTGGATCATCTGTATGTAGTGTGAAATATATAACAAAATAACTTACAATTTTTATTACCACTAAATGAGTGTAGTATTGGTGTACCTCGGTGGTTGACCTAACCTTACCCCATTTTTCCACCCCCTCCGAAACTGAAATTTTGGATTATCTGATTTTTCTGAACCATCTCAGAGTTCAGTTTATCATCGTACCAAGTTTTCAGTGTATTGCAATTTAGTAACTATTTGCATAAACTTTTCTAATAAATTAAAATATAAATTTTTTCTAGCCACTCAGATGCGTAAGTTATAACCGTGCAGAGTTTGAAGTTCCTAACTATCCGAAAAGTATATCAGAATGAAAACGACAAAATTTATTCCACTCTTATTTTTCACCCCGTCGGAAAGAAAAATTCGGAGTTATAATATTTTTCTGAATCACCTGTAAGATCAACCTATAAGTGTGACAAGTATAGAGTTTCTAGTTATTCGGGTACTGTAAATAAATCTCTTCTTATTTTTCACCATCTCGGAAAGATAAATTCGGAATTGCAGTACTTTTCTGGACAGTCTTGGAGCTTAAGCTGTAAGCATGTCAACTCTAAAGTTTCTAGCTACTTGGCCACTGTCTACCCCTACTTTCCGGCCCTTCGGATAGAGAAGTTCGGAGTTATAGTATTTTCCTAAACCATCTCGAACCCTATGCTATACGTGGCAAGTTTAAAGTTTATTGCTCCTCGAGCACTATTAAATAAATTTTTTATTTCATTTTTTCATTCATTTTCCACCATCTCGGTAACTAAAATTCGGTTTTTTTTTCGAGCACTTTAGAGCAATAAGGAGGTATCGACTTAAAACAAAATCTTCACGCTCCAGTCAATGAAAAATTTTATTGGTATTATATGAATTCTAGGTCTAGATCGAAGTTTCTTGCAATTCAATGTGACATCGATGAATAAGTGCAGGTACGTATCTTCATTTTAATTTTAGTATTAAACACTTCACTACTGTGTTCTTAGTTATTATTTAATTAGTCATCTACATTGGTTTGTAGTTTGTTACATAGCGCCAAGATCTTCATAAATATGTATGGATACTAACGAGTTTATCTTCATTTTCTCCTGTCCCATATGCAAACGCGAAAAATATGGATTATATTCGACTGCTAGAAGCAGCTTGGTATATAAGAAATGCAACAGCGGCATCAGCAATAATTCCTGCGGTTGCCCGTGCGTATTTATCTGTCATTCAATTTAACAACTTGTTTTCCACCTATCAGATGTGCTTTTATTAACTTCTATATCTCATTAAACGTCGATTTTTAATACTCAATTAATTTTATTTTCGTAAGTTAATTACATCAAATGGTTAACAAATATGAAGACGTGGAGACAATTCTACTCCTTATGGAGTATAGCGGCTCTAACATCTCTAGATCCTTGATAACGGAATTCATATAATCTGTTACTTCTTGTAACCTTTTCTTTTCGCTGCTAGGTTTGCATTACATGTAAGGAATGTATTGTACTTTCTGCTCATGCCCACTAGTCTTGCCCCAAATATTTTCATTGTTTGTTAGTTATTGCGACAACGTAATTTGCTATTTGGAGCTATTTGATTATTTGTTCTCCTTCTGTATTTATTGTGTGATGAATAACGCCCAGCTAATCTCTGTAGGTCTTTTGGTTCGTCTCGAATTTTATCATGAAACTGATTATTGCAGTTTAGTGCATTGTGCGCCAACCGTAGTGACTGGATGAGTGAAGATAAGAAACAAGGAACTGAATAAAGGTATAAGATTGCGGAAAATTGTTGGAAACACTACAAGTTTTTACCACTTAGTTTTTTTCGGGAATAACTAATAATTGCATCTGAAAAGCGGAGAACATTTCATAATAATTTAGGTGTTCAAAAAGTTTTATTCAGTTACCCTTGTCTCAGAGAAAAAAAGATTAAAGGTTCCAGGACTAATTAACACATATTTCATCATATTCTAGCAAATACATTATGTTGTCAAATTTCAGGGCAATCCCAGGTCCGCTGGTAAAAAACTTTTGTAACTTTTTTCAGTTAGATAGTCTTTAATAACTTTCTATTTTGCATACAGTACCTAATTACCATTATTATTTCTTCTCTAATTTCTGTTGCAATTGTTGCCTCTACATATCTATATATGGTCACTTGTCAAAGATATATTGTCTGATTGTCATTTTATTATTTTTCCGCTTCTGAACTTTGATCTATTATCAAGATTATCTTCTCTTCTCCCTTCCGTACTAGTTCTTTCAGCACTCTCTTTGGTATTTTGTTACTCTTCCCTGATATCACTTTTCCTATTGATTTTGAGAAAAATAAAGTTAATGCCAGATTAAAAAGGGTCATCGAAATGCGATGCTTTATCACTCTAAGAGTTTACATATTTCCATTACTATTTCACATGGGTAATTATATATTACACGTATAGCAATGTTATTAGTTCGATTTAATAATTTCGATATTGTAACGCTTTCTGTATTTAACGACAACATTCATTGTTGGCCCTTGTTTTTATATGGGTTAATTAGTAATTCTAGTAAAAAATTGATTCATTAGGTACGTGAATGCGGATGAAAGAAACTTAACATAATGAAGCAACAGTTAACAGTTTGATGGACTAAAATTTTTTGAACAAAAACAACAATAAATGAAAAGGAAGAGGGTTCGCTACGTGTAAGAAAGGGTTGTTCTCTAAAGGAGATAAAAATTAATATTTCCTTTTAAGTAGAGAAAGTGTAAAAGGGTCCCTGATGAGAGGTTTGTTTCCGATGGCGTAAGTCGCCTCATTGTTTCATGTCAGAGAAATTGCCGTCAACCTCAATGGGTCCCCTGAGAGTCTTAAAAAGAACCAATTTGAATATTTTCAACATGGATTTTAAGACGCGTGAATTTTTATCACCTTTATTGGACCCTGCACGTAGGGGAAACCTTTGATATATACGATGACTAAAATGGCAAGATAGCCGTCCACTGTCATCCTTCACTTCACCACATAAAAATTCTAATTTAGCTGGGGACAGTAGACACATTGTGAACGGTTCCCTTTTGAATAAGACAGGTTCAAGAAAAAGCATTTCAGAATTTTTCATCAAACTCCACATCCTTCAGATTTTGATATTTTCTATTTTAACTCTTTTGTAGTCTTGTGTGTGGTTTATTTATTTGATACTCGATATACCACTATAATAAACCTGTAGGAGGTAACGATGAGTAAACGAATGAATGAGTGGATGAATGAATGAATGACTACAGTACATATGAGGAAATAGCTATAGATAGGTAAATAAAATTAAAAAAATTTAAGGTTTCAATTATGGAACAGTGAAATGTTTGAGTAACAACTACAGGCTATAGCTATATATGCTTAACGGCTTATTTTAGATTTTATAAAAAAAGATTTTCTGGAATAGTTTAACAAAATAATATTGCAATTCATTTTGATTTCAATTTTTCAATTAACTATATATAATATGATGTAAGTAGAATTGATAATATCCTTTAATTAATTCCTTGAATCTGATATATGTCTTAGCTATGTGATATTGTAGTATTTTTTTATATGCACCTTAAGTGTATTTTCATTATATTTTAATGTTTTCGGTAACCAATTAAAGTTTTTAATGGCATTGCACTTATGTGATTTTCCACCTACGTCTAAGGTAACTTGAGAAAGATTTATTACTTTATATCTTATTTTTGAAGACAGTTTTATTTTTTAAATCTCGATAATTTTGCATCAAACAGTTCAGCATTAAGAAACATTAAGCTTCTTTAATGTTTAATGGTTTGTATTTGATTAAATTTCTTTTTGCTAAAATTATCTTGTTTACCTTTTGTATTTAATGGCAACATTCCCAAAGAAAATATTAGCATCAAAGAACTTTATTTTCACCTTGCACAATAGATAATATGTTCCGTTGATATACATTAGGTTTGACAATAGATGCTGAGCCATATCGAGTCCAGTCAAAATTTAAATAAAAGTTCAGTTGGTTTTATTTCATTTTGGTGGAGGTATTGTGAGTTTTCTTCGTTCAAAACCAAATAATACTATTTGAGTTAACAAGATTATTGATAATTGATTATTATTGATATTGAAATAACAAGATAATTGATTATTCATATGTCAATTTTTTTATAGGATAAATCTTCTAGAAAACAGATATTAGATACTTATTACTTGTTATTATATGAAGCGAAGAACTACATACATCATTATAATTGTGAATTAGGTAATTTTGAGTACAAATTAGGATCAATAAATACTGCAATGATTTTCGTAAAGAGGTATTGAAAATGTTGCACAAGTAATTCCATTTATATTAATGTCGTACCATTGGCCAGTAAACATATAAAAATTACTTCTTCTATGTTTGAAATAACTCTTAACGTAAACACTACTTTAAACTATTTAAAAATTTAAAAATTCGTAAACAAAACGATAGCAAAAAGGGAGTTTGTTCAGTAATTGCATCAAGAGTCCCAAAAATCATAAGTAAATGGGTTCTTAAGCATATATCTGTTTATCGATTAGTAGAGTAAATTTCCTAGAGTATCGTGATAAAAGGCACTAAGTCTTAATTCAGGAGAGGTGCGCCCCATTCATCCTGATTGAAAAATCGCCATCTTAAAAAAATGTTTTCCAACATTGCCAGATCCGCAACAGAGACGTAATTTCCTGTGGCTTTCATGTCACTCAGCTGTACAATATGGTTGGCTTTTACTGGGATTGTAGTGTCAACATGATTCATTACTGGACGTGTCGTTGTTTTTCATTTTCTTCATAATTAAAGGCAATTCATGCCCCTTGAAGCCTATTTTTTCTCTAATCCAGACAATTTGTCGGTGAATTAGATCACGTGATTATTTTATGTAATGCTATAAATGTAGTTCCCCCTTTCTTGGAAATCGACAGGTGCAGTATTATGCTTTTGAAGTAATTTATGAAATAGTTACAGAGACACGTACGTAGTTATTCACAAGTATTTAAGCAATCATTTGATAGTTACGCCTTATAATTATGCGTATTATAATTATGCCTTGTAAAGGAACAAATATAGTCGCTGGCATATTTTTATAGCCATTCACATTTAAATACAAGCGTCCCAGAAAATACACATGAAATTAATTTTGGATGATTTTTACTGAAATTTTCTACATACAGTGTGGAACCAAGTAATATTCTTATAGTCGCAGTTGGAACGTTTTGAAAGGAAATTTACGTTCTGCGTTTTACTATTCTGGAATTAGCTGCTATGTGCAACATATATTATAGCTCTACAAGCCTATGAAAGCAATATTTCTTTTCTTTTCTTATCGTTTGCTGTCTGCTTACAATTGCTGATGACTTTTAGTTGGCCATGTATGACTTATATTTCCAATTTTTTTATTGTACCTAGAAACAACCAACATATTGTACTTCAGCAATAAGAGTCCTTCGCACTTTTTTTTATAGGTAATTACTGCAATGTTAATGTCCTGTTAAAGTCCTGTTTCATACATCTGGTATACTGCCCTATATAGTATTTTATAGTTTTTTGGTCCAAATTTTTTATAAGTTCAAAGAAGATTTGGTCTATTGCTGGTGCTTTGTTTGTTTTGAAGGTCCTTAACGCCTTCAGTCAACAGTATCGTGTCTCCTTGTCATCATTTTCTACCTCATCTGTAGCTCCTAAGTTTATTTCTATTTATCGCTCTCTTTCTTGATTCATCGAAAAATGTTGCTTGAAAAAAATAAGCAATTAATATTGCGTACCTGTTAAAATGGTACAGCTGGGAGCTTCTCGTGTGGATGTGTACATATATATGACATGCGGATTAAATATTTATACTATAAGAAGGTAATATTAAACGAAATTTAATTTGAATAATGAAAACTGGATTAGTATCGTCATGAGTCGGAAGTCGGAACAACTTAATTTTAAATAAGGGGTAATGACAAATATAACTTAAACGGAGCTAATTTAAAAGGTGATATTGGAATAAATAAATAGTAGAACATATTACCAACTCTTTGGTAAAAAAATTGAAAGTAATGGTAGTTTCTCCAGTCATACACTAAAAACTATACTCTTGAAAATGAAAATTCGACTTTTAGAAATACCTGAATATGAAATATTCAAAATAACACTGAAAACAAATAGAATTACTAAAGCACAGAAAAATATTTCTTCGGTATTAACACTATGCAAATATAACTGGATAAAAAATTGTTGTAAAAGCATAATTGCTATTAATTCAGGCATAGTAATTATGTGTGTGATTTTATGTCAATTGTTTGTACTAACATTGTAACAAATTGACAAGTGCAAATAATCGATTATCATGCATTCATTCGCATATAAGAACTGGAGTTGACAAATAAAAAGTCTTCAATTTTCCTAAGCGTCATTATAAATTACATTAAATAAATTGCGTGCACTCGGTAGCGTTTGAAATATACAATATGTATGCAAGGAACAAAGCTCAGATAAAAAACGTTGAACATTCTTAAGATTAGATTGGAACAAGCAATGAAAGCCTAGTGACTCAATCCATCTTAGGAGTCCTGTAGGGAAAGGACTGCGGCCGTTCTTATTTCGAGATCGTATCCTGAGGGAGGACTACCTGTTCCTGATTTATCACTCGTCCGTTCCACTTTCTGTTTAAATTATCCTTTCCTTCTACCGATCTTTGATATTTAGCGAGATTTACTAGCTTCTCCAAAAATAAATTATTCTGAAAACAAGTGAAAGATTAGTCCGGTGAGATACAAATTCAAATACAAATCAGTGTGTCCGAACCAATCACTTTTAATTTCAATCTGGGGAAATTTAGGGATTTAGATTTGGTGGTATATGTGGAAATTTAAATTAGTTTACGTTTAATTGCTACAAACCAGTTTACACAATTTCTTGCGGATACTGGTTTATAGGTTTTTACAGAATATGAAATGTAATAAAAAACGTGTTAACAAGTATGCTGAAAGTCATTTAAAATCGGACGAAAAATCTTGTCAGAGTAATATTTCACGGCGGTCATAAGCAAAAGAAACGCCACTCGTATATTATTTAATTCGTGTTCCCGACAATTTGTAAGCAGCAGGGGGTTAAATCAGAGGGAGAATTCTTGATGTTTGTAAAGTGACATAGCAATGACACAATGGGTGACTCCAAAAAGGATATCGCTAGTTGTGTAGGTTTGACTGATAAATTAAATTAAAAAGTAATATTGCGAGATGAGAGAATCACTTATTAAATTCAAACATGCAACCAAATTGCTATTAAGGGCGAGGAGTTAAGGCCCTAAATTAATAATCGAGTTAGTTCCTCACTTGTGTCACTAGAGGACGCTAATCCATGCCTCTACGATTAATGAAGCAGTCGTTTTTACTAAAGGGTGTTTCTTTTTGATTGATCACTACCAACCACTACTTGACATCTTCATTTTTACACTTTTAATATTTATATCGAGTAAAACACTTATAAAGAGATCTGATCTCTATCTTTATGTCTTATTTCCATCCAATTTTTGCGTCAAGGAATTTAAATTTACAATTAATTTACAGTCGAGAATTAAAATTTATTTATCACATTATTGGTCAAAGTTTAATTGGTGTACAAAAACAAATTTCATTTAGAAACTCTGGAGAGAGATCCTGTCATATACACAAAAAAGAATCTAAACAATTTGGCTGTTCATATTTTGGAATTTGATTCGTAAAGGTTTAATTTAATTAGTAGAAACATATCAGAATGTACGTACACTGAAAGGATGCATATATATGAAATTGGACGTGTATAAGTATGGAAGTAAGTACGTAAATATGTTCTAGATTAACTCTGAAGCGCCTGGAGTATTTCTCTTGGTACAATCTGGAAAGAGGTACTGTAGGGGTAAGACACTTTTAATACCTCTAGGCCCATGAAAATGATGATATGAAAGAATAATTCAAAATGACCAATGTTAGTGTCGAATTGATATTTTTAGCTCAATAGAATAAAGTGACATTTCATATATTTTTCAAATTTTAGATTTAAAAGTCCCATAGGCATGGCATGGACGTCGAGAAGGAATGAAAATTACAATAACCAAAATGACAGAAATTATTGTCGAAGCCATAGGTATCGGAATGACTAAACTCATTGGTTACAGCGTCGATAATACCTAAGTGCAATAAGGTCAAAACGATCGAATAAGACTATACAACGTTCTTATAGATTATGAAAATTAATAGAACTTATAGAATTAAGTGTTAGGAGAAATAAAAAGAACTGTGTTGTTGTAGGATCTGGGAGGTTATATACAGAGAATATAGTATTGTTGATCGTTATATAATATTGCGGAAACTCAAGGTAGGTATAATAGATAAGAAGTTTGCAAAACGTTCTGGAAATTGTTAGACAAATACAAGTATATAAAACTTCAAAAGTTCGAGAAAATCAATTGAAGCCAATTGAATATTTTTAAAATTTTGGTAAACGGATAGAACCTTGTAGTACCTTCTAGAATTTGTCCAAATTACCTGATATTACTGTGGAATCCATTACTATTCTAAATTACTCCCTTGTAGAATCCAATCGAATGTTATTTTTAGTATACAAGAAAAGCTAACTCGACAAGTATTAATGTCAGTTGTAATCTCTCAGTAAATGTGACACTGACAACGAATTGCTTAGTGTTCGATGGTGACAGTGTTTCAGAAAAATAATGAACAGAACCCTGTAGAATATTTTACCAGATTGTGAAAGGTGATACTAAGAACTCGACGTCGATCGGACTTTTAGGAAAATTTTAGAATTGAAAGAATAATGTAGAATTTTCTGAAAGATTTACAGAGCATAGAATATCTAAAAATAAATACTTTGGTAAAGATGGGACTAGCTACTAGATATTTTCTAAAATTTACGTTATAGAAACCTAATATGTTTAGAAATCAGCAAACATTTAAGTGTATAGTTGTTACTGATAACAGCATTAATATGTGAGAAAGGGACATTTTCTGTAATTGTTAATTATTTTCGAATTCATGTCACATGTGAAGGGCGCAAACTGTTTCGTAATTATATGACCGATATCTAAGAATTGATACATATTTCACTGAAAACTTACAAGCTTTCAATATTTCGGACGGGGACTCTGGGAGCTGAAATCTTTATGAATTTTCCGCCAATTAATCTACAAAACGGCACAATTTGGAAACAAACTTTGGTGTTCATGTCACTCTGTCAAGCTGAGATGTTCCGTCACGCTTACCACCATAGTGCTCAAAAATTTGTGACGTCATTTTCATCTGGACGCGTTCTAACGATAAATAATTTTTCCTTCAACTGCCCATCTTTCAGTATGCGAGACTTTCGCCCCCCCGAGGGACATCCTCGGAGCACCCACCCTTAGTACACGAGTCACTTCTGGGGTCCCCGAACTACCCCTAGAGCCACAGAGACAAGAATGGGAGCCACCCCCTTCTATCTATCGTCAACGCCACAATTTCAAATTCATTTAAACTTGGACACTAACACTCGATTCAAGAAGAAAAATTCATAACGAATATCACTTTTATGTATAAAATTCAGTTTCTATGATTTGCCTCGTTAAGCGTCTGAAGAAAATGAGCAATGCCACTGATTTATGAACTAAAGTGCAGTAAAAATCATCAAAATACTAAAAAAAGGTATGTTTACGTAACACGTCTCAATGTGGTTTAGAAAACAATTCACTAGGGAACAACAGCAGCACGAGTCACACTGAAATTTATTTATTAAAGCTCAAAGAAAAATGTAAACAAATTTCCTAGGTAACTACCACAGAGCCTCTTAAAAACAGCCATAAAGGAATATCGAATAATAAACAGAAAATAACCTGCATGGCAAAAATGACGAATGAAGCCAGAATAAATATTAGTTTAAGGTCTATAAATAGTGAGATTGTCGTATGAAATAAGAACTTGCAGTAAAAATAAAACTCACATGCCGCTGAAACCAGTTTAAAGAAAATGTAACTGCATTTTTTACCAAATTCAAATTGGAAAAATTAAAAAAAGCAAGTACACATTGAAATTAGGAGCGTAATTGTACTGGAATCAAGTACTTAACCAATATTTGCAATAAATTAAAAACCTCCTTTCAGAAATTGATGGAAATTATTTAACTTCATCGCCACAGATTCTTTAATATGATTTTAAAACTGTTTAAACCTTTAATGTGTTAATGAGGTTTGGTGATTGTAACTGAAAAAAATTAGGAGTAAACTGTTTCTCATGCATTTCCAAAAACATTTGGATTGGTTCATTTATTTTCAAAACAGAGCGGAGCTTGTCAGAACGAATGAGCAAACTTTCTCCATTAAGATAGATTGCACGTGTTGCAATATTTTGTACTTTTAACAACAATTAACTTTGTTAAACTTGTTTTGTAAAAGAGGTAAAACAAAATGGAACAAATTGCTCCTAGCCATTTCAACAAAGTTGGCGTAGATATAGTTTAAAGAAATTCATTACCTAGAAAATTATTGTTATCTCTGCTAACAGGTGATGCTCCTGTTTGAAAATTCCGTAAAATAAATTTAAATACAGTAAGTACCTATAAACTTTGTACAAATTTTAAACGCCCTTTTTCTGAAATCTACCGAAGCGTTGGTTAAACACGTTTGGAAATAGGGAGCCTATTTCTAGGACAAGGGAGCGGATTAATCATCTGATTCCAATCGATACAGATATCTACTTTTGTTTTCTAGGGAAAGGAAATTCCTCAATAAGGGACAGGACGCACCAGTAATAAATCTTGGCGATGTCCAAATTTTCTTGTTATAGTTAACAATTTAGGAATATTTTGTTATCTCCTTCTGTACTTATAAAACTGCTACATGTACGACTAACAAACAAACTTTTATTTGACGTAAAACAAAATATTCTATCACGTTTCGCGTGTACATTAGTTGCGCTATGAGACAACTGAAGCAAATGATTTGGATTCTCTACAAAAACCAAAGAATTCTTTAAATCAATAGATACAACCAAGTGATGTCAGTTTAGTCAGTTCTTTTCTTTGTTTTATTTGTTCTTATTTTATTTTCAGCGTGTCGTTTACATGTAATTATCGCCTCAGATGTTTGTAAAGATATGAATGTACTTAATGTGTAAGTGAATAGAGTGATAATTGTGATAGAACGAAATTTTTACGTATTGTGTATTTATCTGATGTATTTAAATGTAATTCGATATAGCACACGTATTTGGTACAGGTTTAGTTATGAGTAGGGTGTGATGGACGTGATAACGTTTAAATAGTTGTGAGAAATTTTTGTTGTATCGGCCACTGAAAATAGTTTTACGGTTGAAATCAAATTGGTTATGTTAACTGCTGTCGCGATTTGTTTATGAAAAACGACATGTGTGTCTGTAGTTAGCGTCGGGGCGCTGTAAACAAATCGACGCCAGAATGATCGTCGCTTTTATGACGCGAGAGACGAATGTAACTCAGACCACCTTTACATTTTGTTTACACGTTCCGCATGTTTAAAACCAGGCCGTTGACAAAATGGGTAATTGCTTTCAAAGATTATTTACACTACTTCACGTTAAAAGAAATTTAATAGAACGGAGGCGCCGGAAAAATATACTAAAATAAAAACGTTTATTAGTGAAAGAATATTTATTTTTCTTGTTCGAATTTATACATTCTTTTGCTAAAAACTATTACTATTATACCAAAACATTAGGTATCATCATACCTTGAATATTTTAGAATTCAGTGTGATTTTTCTGTCGCAAAACAATGCAAAAACACATCCAATTAAACACTGGGCGGAAGTATGCAATTAATATAATTTTGCGTGTAATCGAAATTTATGAAAACTTTTGAATTTCCTTTGTATTTATGGCTTCAATTTTAATTGGCAGTTCAAGGAACTTCACTTATCTTCTTCAACCCCTGGTTTCGCTGCATACCTCCTACCTACTACATATTTACCCCCGCGTCTTTATAAACTGTTCGAGGGATTAAGTAATAGACGATTTCTCAATTATTCATTTTAATTTACATAGTACCGTCGTAAAATATCCCTTATCATGTGTAAGTATTATGTTCATGATTTTCTCCCTACTTCCACGTCTTATTTTCCCCTTTCTTCCTACGGTATCATTTTTCAAATTACCGTAAAATATTTAACAAGCAAAAGTAAAGAACATGCCGACGAACAAGTGCAAATTTTAGTATTAATATAATATTATTTTTCATAGTGTAAAGTACATGTCACTTGCCACCTGATTCAGTGATCGTTATTGCGGATAAAATTAATTAAATCCTTGTTCCAATACAGACCTAAATTTCTCATCCAATTTAAGCTGATAAACTGCAGTCTGTACAGGAATGCTAAGTTGGAATTGAACCCTTGGTAATTATTCTTGCCAACAATTACTAATGGCTACTGGGGAGGCGACAATTAAAAACTTTAAAGCTCGCATGGAGAGAGATAGAGAGAGGAATAGAAAGAGAAAGAGGGAATGACAATACAATTAATAAAATATCCGGAACGTTTATTTTTGGAAAGTTCATTCGCTATTTTCCCAAACTGCACTCACTTATATTATTTCCTCCACCCACAGGGTGTGGTCATATTCATGTCGCACGTTGTTGATAATGAGACCACGTAATGCTAATGAATGGTAGTATAATCATTGTCGAAGCGTCAAACTCCGATCTCTGCAAAACAGTCACGATTTGTTATATTACCGTCACGGTTGTAATGGGTACCCCCCATTCGTGTGATATTTTCGTAAGAGACTGTAAACGGAAAATTATTGGTGCCTTATAGCACTCGCCATACGTACATATCAGCTACACTCAAACAATTATGCGATAGAAAGGTGTGAATATGATGTCAAAATCGGTTTAAAAGAACAATCATACTAAAAGAATAAATACATCGTGTAATTCATGATAAACCTATATATACTTAAAAATGCGTTGATAAACGTTTCATTAAGAATATTTGATTTCAGGGACACAAATTCACACAACAGCACAGAAAAAGGAATCAACGCAGAGATACTGTAATATCGATACCTTTTCTGTAAGAATTTAAGCAGCCAGATAGTATCTTTACTGGTTCTAGTATGAAGTCTTATAAAAAAGTGAGAATGGCTGCGTCGGGGCTGATGATTTAACGTAAAGCGTTTAACAGCCATATAGTTTTTGTACAGTTCCTGTGAAGATATTTTCCAAAAAATCGTTAGCATTTATTTGATCGATCGAGCTAACACTCTTTAAAATAACCCTCGAAGTGTGTCTTACTTCGACACAAACTGCTCCTTGTATACTATAGATATGATAACATCTTCTCCACCTTCACCAACTCCTTGTTTTGTTTGACGTAAAAATATAGTGGGCAACTATTGCAATAAAATTCTATAAATTATGGAACTTCAAAATGGTTTGTAGCATGAATCCACATTAAATACTTCAGCAACTGTTCAAAATGAAGCCCTTGTAAGTAAATGCGTTTCTTATCCTCCAATGCTTTCCTCTTTGAACTTGGAATAACATTCCAGGAACATATCGAGTGATATTGCAGCAATGAGTTATTCTTTCAAGCTAGCTTTACTGGCATTGAAACAACAAATCCTTTGAAGTGCCCCAAAATCTAAACAATTTGATAGCAACGGTTGTCAGAAATGACTATATGATTGTATATCTAGCAAGTTTCTACCACCACATCTTCTGTTGATTCGGCACAACGTTCGTATTGATAGCTTTGATCATATTTCATGGGTTTAATTTTGATTGTATCTAGTGTTTTCCTACGTTGTGTTTTCAGTTAGTCTCCTACATTCTAGTCGTTAATCTTTGACATGTTTTTTTATTGTCTCATATACTATAATTTCGTTATTGTTAAAGATAATATCTTCAGTGCTAGTCCATTTTCCTTTCCATATGTACTGTTTTAATCTCATATATCATCACTTACCACTTCTGTAGTAGCTTCAAGTCTTTGAAGCTGTTGCCGTGACTTAGTGTAGAGTTTGATAGCATCAATATAAAATACATGGTTTAACGTGTAGAGGTTATTATCTGATTTTTTACGGTGAATCCCTATTTGGTATGTTTAAGAGTGTTGGAGAGCGGGTTCAATACCAAAAAGGGCTAAGGAAGTCGTCCTGGAAATTTCTTCTGTTAATGGTACGTCTTCTGTCCGCATGCTTTGTGCTTGTAGCGTGTTGATGGTTATAACCCCTTTCCAATTTTTCATGATGTGTTGAACGATTGGGATGAATAGTTTATTTATGTTGTAAATTGTAACTACGTGTGTCATAGGTTTCTTAATGTAGCAGATGTAAATATTTCATTGTGATTTTTCTGCATGGTTCAAGATGTCAACAATGTGCTTCTGGCAACCTTTTATGCTCTTCTAGTATGTCATTTGCGTGGATGTATACGCTGAATTTATGAACGATTTTATGTAATGTGGATAGACACTTTATAGGCCTGTAATTTGCTAGGTTTGTGGTATCTTCAGATTTTGCTGTGGTGTACGGTATGCCTGTTTTAAGATAGTGTGGATTATGTTGTTAATGTCCCCTGGATTGCAGGAACGTATCTATACCAGTAATTTTGTATTTCGTCAGGTCCTGGAGCTTTCTATCTATGTGTCCTATTGAAACTATGTCTAATATCTTATATTTTCAATGAAATATTTACAGTTGGTTGTATGTGTGCATGTCTGTTTTCCTCTGTGATTATTCAAATTGCATCTTAGTCTTCTTAATGATTGTTATTCAGTAAAGTTCAAGTGAAAAAAATTTCTATTGATCGAAACATTTTGACAAGTCTTTAATTGTGATTAACGTTATCGTTGAATGATTTTGGTTGCACCTGTACGCCACTGAGCCATTCTAAGAGTAGTTACATGTACATTGTCGTGACGTGACAGCGACATTGCTATATAAGGACTCGTTTAGTGTGACACATCACATAATTGATACAAAGTCTTCATTGTGTAACATAAAGAACGAACTGTAAAATATTTCTTTGACATGACATATGGCGCAGCAAGATTGCTGGGAGATGACCCTGAATACCGTCCAAATTAAATTCAATATGAAAGTCAAAACAGAATTTGTGTGTGACATAAAAAGAACACACAACACAACTATGTACGTAGCGATATAAAATCATTAAATTGTAGCGAGATTTTTAAGTCGACTGTTGTAAATCTGTTAAACGATGGCCGCTTAAACAAACGTAAAAATCTTTTCGGAAACAATAGGTCATCCGATGCATATTATCAGTGCTTTGTCTTTTAAAAGGTAAAAAAAATCCGACAAGGTACGCCTACTTTGCAGCACTGGATAATATAAGTGACCGTCACGCAATCCATTGGTCGTTAACTGGCTACTTCTGAGAAATTCAGGACAGTATTCTCTTGTTATAAAACATCTGCTCATATCGGCACTTTCAATCAAATTTTATTTCCGTTAAGCTTTTCAAAATTATCGAAAAGAATACCTATCAAAGCGTTAAAATGGTAATTGAGGATCTAAGATAAAGTACGTGTGAGTTGTATTAACATTTTTATTAAAATCGATGTGTAAGGAAAATGTATCCCACTATGATTAAGTACCAAGTAACAACCAATGTAATGACGGCTTAAGTGTAGTAAATCATTTCTTTAATATTGTCCTTATTAACAATTTTTCTAATATATTTCTATTTCCTATTCAAAGTATGATTTATTCACCTATGGAGTCTATAATCATTTTAAAAACGAACAGAATATTAGATTCCCTGATATTTAATTAGCGACTTGAAATGTAATGTAATGTAATTTGGATTTCCAAAATGAGTTGAAAATTATAAATTACATAAGTGCATAAGAAAGTGCTTACACCTGTTTGTTCTAATTATTGTCAATGAAACAATTTATATTTCAAGTACGTCCCTGCAAATTCCTGTGAGCTAGTTCTTAGGTTTAGAGCTTGAAGATCCGTGGTCATAACCTCACGTAACGTATTTTTAAAATTAAAAAATCCCTTGTTAATAAAATCAGCAGCAGAAGTTTCAGGTATTCATAATTATTTGTTTTAATGCTGATGGCTGGTTTACGCAAAAACGTGTAATCTACTATTTCGTGAGATTCATTTGCATTTTAAGTCTGATAGTCACGAAAACAATGAAGCTTCTACTTTATAACAGTGTTAAAGGAACAGACACACATTTACCAGGCGGATCCGAAACATACTCTACCTTTCTACGTATAATTTTATTGCAAATCTGTTCCAGTTGAAAATATAATATGAAGGGCGGACAGTGTTACTCGTAAATAAGTATCAAGTGTTGTATCTTGATATCTACATTCCCTTTGTTTCCTTTGTATCTTGTCGGCATCAAAGTGAAACGGAGCTGTTTCCGTCTTGGACAAAAGCATTTTCCGAATCAATGAAACTTCCTACAATTAATTTTAGGAGCGAAAAACTCTTCTGCAAACTATAGTTGTTCATTTGCTCTTAGTTTAGTTCTGCAATCTACGAATTAGACTTTATCAACATCATGAAGGGCCACCTTAATTTTGAGGATTGTTAGCGAGAGCAAAAGAAACAGATGTCTCTTTTCATATTCCATTCATGTTATAAGCAGACAAGGATACTTGGCCCCGTTAGCACTTTTTTGTACGTGGAGGCGGATTAGATTGGTACATTTTCCCTAAAACAAAGCAACTTGGTTCAAAATATTAAAAATTGTAATCACTATTAACCCTTGAAAGTGTGGTACTCGAAGTCCACAATAGTACAATTTGGGCTAACGAGATGAATCAGCCAGTAACTCAAACCTTAAAACCTTTTAAAGCCTCAAGAAGAATGTTTAAAGTCTTGTAATATGTATCTAATCTAGACATTGTAAATAATCTCAAGCTACCTTGTACAAGACGTTGTAAAAACAAATGACTTGTATGTAGGTTTAAATAAGGTTTAGATTACCGTCGTCATAAAGAACTTTTTAGAATTATCATTAAAAAACAACTGAATTAATTTTACTATTCACTTTTCAGCTTGTCCTGTATGAATATTAAATTCCAAGGATTTCATTTATCGACATCCTTACGTTATACGACTTATTTTGAAACATATTTCAAACTTTCATAACTTTAGAAATATACGAAAACTTCCTGCTATTCTAAAAATATCTACAAAATTTTTAATGTCAATAACTTTAACCGCAGAAAAATCTGTACAGGTAAACACACTATTAATCAAAGCGTGTGATTTCTGTAATATATTAAATTAAATTTGAAAAGGTTCACCAATGTTATACGAACAATTCGTGGTCAATTGATTGCCAGTCACCAGGCACTGTTGGTGGTGAACATTAATGGGATAGAGCTCATAGAAACGTTTCTGATAAAAAAAAAATATCTTAATAATTAATTATCGATTGCATGATAAATACACAAACTCTCAAACAGCTTGACGTCGGATAATTTTCAATACGTGCTTCAGTAAACTAATAAAGTTTAAATATCACGCGTTCTATAAAATGCGAAACACTTCACATCGCATATGGTTTGTTTATAATATCAAAAACCGACCTGGTGGTCAATGAGTATATACTTAAAATAAATATGAAACATTTCGGTCTCTTGTTGAGCAATATCTAGACATAGCCCGGAGGTTCGATGTAGTAAAGGGTGTTCTATGTTAATTAAAACCTTTCTTTTGACCCTTCCGATCTATGATCAACTCCGATGAGCCTGAGGTCTTGCAATTTGGAATTCTCTAGGGGAGACGTAGGCAGGCATTCATGGACGTCATTACTTATTTATATATTCAGTAAATCAAATCAAACAAAACATTGTTTGATATTCATTTAGTGAGTAACAGCATCTTACAACTTAATTATACAATATTTTCCATCTATCTTTTGATATTTATTAAATTAGATATAGGTTTAATTCAAATGTAAAAAATCCATCTATGAGCTCTTTAATAAATAACGAGATAAGTAGGCTTCCAAAGCCTTTGGCTGAATTGTAAGTTTCATAAGCAAAATTATTTATTAAACTGATCAAAATTTGTGTCTAGAGTAAAAAACAGTTTCGACTCTGACATTTCTCATAATGTCCAATTAACGTTGTAAAACTTCTAAAGTCGAAAAGAGTTTGAATTTATGGTATGGCTTACTCAAAGTCACTACACGAGGATAATGCGGAAAAGTATTTTAAGAATGGATGTAACCTGGTCGTTCTTTCGGTTTATATTACAAGAGATTCTTTATGAAAATGTTAAATTAAATTTTTTGATGAAACACATAATTGTAAGTTACGACGAGGAATAAAGCTGGAGAGCTTTTCGTTTCATTTTAATAAGACAAATAAAATCTGGACCAAATTTAATTTTATATTCACATTTACAACTTTAAACGTAAACACAATATTGGAAGAGTTATCGCGACCTATCAATACCGTTCAAAAAAAGTTTGATGAGCCTTCGCTCAAGCAATGGTGAAACAAATTAATTTAGTTTTCTTTTAGATAACAATATAAAATTAATATGCTCGAGGGGAGGAAACTGCGTACTTGAACAATTTTTTTTTGCCTCTCTACCTGCGAAGATTCAAGCTGGAGATGTAACATGTTTCTTAATACATATTATAACGTCATTAGAGTTGTTATTGTTTCCAAATTATATTCAATATACTTTTTACACAGGACAAAGCAGTTTATATTGTTGGATTATTGGCGTATTCATTTAAAATATTAAATTTTTGTTCAAAACCTAGCTAGAAAACTGTAATTCAAGAATAATTTTACAGCAATCTGCAAATCCAACACTTGATTGTAAAGTTATACACAGAATAAATGGAATTACCAGATATTATAAACCATAAATTAGATAAATATGTTTATCATGCCAATAAAAAGTAAATATTTTAGAATAAAGAAGTTTACGCTCACGGTAGTTTACATAGACAATACAGTTTCTATTTAAAACGTATTTTTAATTTATAATTGCATCCGTAGTTTACAATTACTGGGAAAACAACAAACTCGTTTTGCGCCGAAATACAATATTTCGGATTGCCGGTAATTTGTTATTACCATTAATGTTGTTATTAATTTCAGTTTTCGATGAAATTCTCTAACACCTAATGAATTTCATCAAATTGCAAGGATATAATGATTTACCTTTTGTACAATTTTTTATTCAACGCACATATTCACAGTTAATTTTGTGGTTTTGAAAAAGGACCGTAAATATTTTTAATTATCCTGTACTCTATTAAGTGATAAACTTTACACATATGCGTAAAACGTATTTTCCAACTGCGCCTATGTTACAATTCAAATTGTAAACATAAGTGAATATTTCAGAATCACAAAAAGTGTAATTTGGAAATATAAACATGTTTATTTCTCACTTTGAAACAAACCAGGTTAGTTAAGTCAAACGTAATGCGTTTAAATATCCTACTAATATTGAATGTGCTCATTAAAACTTTTATTTATCCAAGCCACAAGATCGCCTAATTTTTTTAAGGTTTATAATGAATTCCGTCAAAATGAATATGTACAAGTAATAAAATCCAAAGCTCTTCATGATATTCTAAAAGTTTTGTTAAGGGAGCTTTCATACTGTAAGTAAACTCCCTGGGGCAAGAGCGTAAAGTTTATATGAAAGAGTTGTCAGCAGCAATGTTAAATATAATCAATAGTCCCTGTTAAATTTTCTCAAGCCGCATCTGAAAATATTTTAATCATATTTTCCGAGGGTTTTGCTCCCCATTATTCGTTAAATTTAACATTGAAATAAGCTGCCTTGAATAATCTATGAGCTGAGCATTTAGAAATTTAAAAATAGGATTACAATCCCATGTTGGAATTTTAACGTAAAATATGAAACACGTTTTGACAGAGTTATTTATCAACTTCTATAATTACTATTTTATCAAAATCTAGACAAAATGCGGGTTGGTTTTCTCTATTCTTCCTACGGATAAAATATACTTAGAGCGAAGCAGTGTTTCCAATCAGATAGAGGAAGTTGAACGATTTTGGTCCTTTACAAATCCGGACCGGAGGTCCTGAAAGTATTTTGCTATCTTAAATTAGTTTAAAAACTTCCAACTGCGATAAATTTTATCGTGAAAATTCGAAACCCCAGTACCAAAAATTGACATGATAATTGAAGTGATTGCGCGGGTGGCGACCTTATCATATTTTTGGCGGGGCGATTACTAATTATTGCGGCTATATTTTTGTGTCAGTGTGGGATTAATTCGAATTCAGTGTAGGGGTGCGATTTCAATTTTGTTATTAGATGTACGTATTAATGCAAACGAGGGTGTTTTATGCCTGATTTGGATTTGTAACCATCATATTTCTTTTCTTGTGATTAAAATGTCGCCGGGACATTTGGGGTAAGTAACGAAGGGTTCATTTCTTATGAAATCCCATTTCATTAATAAAGAGTTTATTATCGTTTATTAATAGGTTATTAATTTTTCGGAAAATATGAATGTATGCTTTTTGATGTGCAATCTGTGTCGTTAATCAAAAAATTCCCGTGTCTATACAAAAACGTTTTCCGATATTTCCCTATAATGATTATTAAAAAACGGTAACGTATTTAAGGAGTGCTCAAAGTTTGTGTTGGCTTAATAAGATTGTTTTCAGTCGACTTAGGCAAAACAAACGAGGGGTTGCCGATCCGTAAGTTTAAACGTAGCTTAATAGCGAATATCTTGGAGACAAAGAGCATTATAACCAATCTGAGAAGGTCTCGTAATCTTGAACAAACCTCTAGCAGTTAAGTAAATAGACTAATGAAATGACATTAGTGACGGTTTACTGACGGATGGTCGGGCACTCATCAAATTATATATGCTCTTTGAATTCATTTTTGGGGGAGGGAAATATCACTTGAACGGTACTGGAGGCGTAGCTTGATTTTCTTCATTCCTTTTGTTTGTCGTGCATCAAAAATATTTAATCTCTTTCATTCCGATACTTAATAAAAATAACTGACTGAATTTTTTTGTTTTTTATACAATTGTTATCAAAATGTATAATAGAGATAATGTAACGTGTAATGTTAAAATTTCATCCCCAGTAATGACAATAATAATGAACGCCTCCAGTAAACACATGCATATTTAAGAGGGTAAGATTTAGCCGTTGGCCTTTCTTCTTAGCTCAAGTTCAGGTATATGAAAGGTATGTGAATAATATGAACATCCGTTATATGACACAAAACGTAGGGCGTAGCTTACACTACAGAACTTCGAAATACAGAAAACATGTTTTCAGACATAGAATTTATGTATCATGAACTTTCAGTGAAATTTGAAGAACCCCGTAATATAATCGAAATAAACTTTAGTAAGTGTGAAATGGCTTTTCATATATTTAAAGTCATGTGAGTGTGGATTAAGGATATCATTCAACAAATTAAATGGGGTAATTTGTGATTTCAAATTACTAAAATATGCAAGTACATATTTATTTCTAGTTTAATATAAAAATGTTAAACTTGCGCCTAAAATATGATAGATAATATGAATTATACGCGAATAACGTTTAGATATGCCGTATCGCGTTAAAAATCTCGGATCAAAGTAGGAAAAAGGGTGGATATCAATTAAGAACAGTATTTCTGCATATTTCAGAACTTATTAATACTCATAAACGTTTGCTAGAGCTAATGACGGGTATTTCAGTAATTTTAATCACACTTTTTGTTTGCCTTACTCTTTTTCTTTTTGTGGATGATCATAAAATTTGTTAATTATGATAAATATTCGCAGCTTTTTCCTGGGAGAGCCATAGAAAGCGAGCGGAAGTCGCTATTGTTATTCTGGGGGGTTTTCGTTCGTATTAGTATTTAACCCTTGCCTTTTAGCCTCTGTAACTTCCTGCTATATTCCTGTTGCCCCTTGGGAGGCTGCGAAAGTCCTGTCGGCTTAAACCTTGGTTATAACGGCATGTCTTTCGTTCTAACGAAATATTTAACAACGTACTTTTTTTTAGCTGAAATTTAAATTGATTTCTGTTTTGCGACCCTCGCTTCCTGATATTAACCGTTTCGGATTGGCATCCGAAGAATTCGTGAATAGCCTCCGACTAAATAATTAAGCATTAAACAGGAATGATGTGTGACATTTACGGACTGATGGGATTTCTAATTTCAAATGCATTATTTAATATCCATGTCAAAACTAAATACAATGTGATTCCTGTCCTTCATGATGTCACTGGTAATTAATCTTAAATTTTACTAAAAGAATGATTATTAGAAATTAGAAAATCACGTTTTTAAATAAATTAGCGATCGTTTCAAACCAACAAGCAAATTAAACATTTCAATTACAAATCGAGTCATGCAAGTAATTAGGGAGAAAATGCCCACATTAACGAAACAAAAGGAGGGTTCTTCAGCCGCCAAAAAATAAGATTTAATCCCAATTATGTACATGTTTTATTCAGAAAATCGCATTTTTTAAAAGTCCTCCCCAATTAGTCACTCCAGCGCTTATCCATTTAATCTTCGGTATAAAATTTAAAAAATGTGTTTTTTTGTCCTTCCCGTCATACTTCAGTAATGAAGCTAAGGATGAATTTATCAAGCGACCATTTAACCACTGGAAGTCACCCTGTTACTCATCCTTTTCTAATTACTTTTTCTTAATATGCTGTTATTATTCCCAAACAGATGTTGCTTGTACTTTAGCAGCACTCGGTCCGATGCTTAATGACAGACTAGGCCCATAATAGATTACTTACTTTGTGTTTCCAGAATCATAATCTGTATAATTAATCATTACCACTTATTGTGAGAAAAAATATAATCAGAATTAAGATATGTACATATATATTTATTAATTGCACCTTCCTTGCTTACAATAAATTAGAAACACAATCAGAAATTTCACGACTACATCTTTATCGATCAAATTAGTCCGACCTAATCGTTTTTAGTTCTACCCTGCTTTATCTCTGTCCCACACTTCAAGGATTAACAAAAAGAATGAAAAAACGGATTTTTGGAAATGGTTACGGTATGATGGAAAAGGAGAAGCCGTAGGCAGTGTGTCGTTAACGATCGTTGGTCGTAGGGAGTGATTAAAAATTGGGTTGTCTATGGCATTATAACAAATGTAAGTATAATAGAGATAAAATATGGACACGCAAAATATCAACATCAGCTTTAGGTAATGGCATGTTCGTATCGTTTAATTTATTTATAATTATTACGTTTCGTTTTTGTTAAACGCGGTAATGGTACGGTATGGCAAAAAAGGAATAAATTGTTAATATTCCTATAATTGAAATTGACATGACTTGGCCATGTTAATTACATCATATAATTAGAATCTCTATTAACGGCCGGCGTGTACAATAATAATTTACTTTAAGTAATTAAAAATCCATTAGTAGCGAGTGTAAACTGAATTTTGCAACTTCGGTGATGAATAATGATCAGATTTTTAGGTATTCTATGTTACACCCTCTTTCTATACTTATTCTATGTCTAAATCAAGGTAAATAAATAAATATGCCATTGCAAAAATTTAAAAAAACACTAGTATCTTCTAGTATTCTAGTAATTTAAATTTAATGTCATTCATTTTTATGTTTTCCTAAAAAAATAATTGTTTCAATCGCTAGGGGCTGTTAAGTGATACTTTTCACCTACAACAGTAGTCTTCCATGCCATCACTCATCATTACAAAATTTGCTTTAGAATAACTCCCTTATTATTAATAAATAGCCACCAAAGGCGAAATGAGCAACTCTTCAATATGATTGAATTTGAACATTCTATCATGTAGGATACTGCACAAGTCTTAAAGAATTTTCAATCATTAAATGAATGTGTCATAAAATATTGCTTTTAGATAAGTGTCATTCCGTGCTATTTATCAAATAATTTTGAATTTAGCTATAGTAATTGCATGAACTATTTGTTTTTATTACAGATTTAGCTCTATTAATTAGCTATATTAGTTTTAAATAAATTATGTAAAAAATTAGAATTATTCACCAATCGTTTGTTTAGGTTTTCCAACATTTTACTAATTTTTTTTTTAAATTTCTGGGGTGATATTACTTGGGCCATTTTTCATTATTAAATCGTTTTTGTCACTACAATTCATCACCCACTGGTTAGATGTAAGCATAAAATTGAGAAAAACAAAACTCTAATAGATCAATATTTCCAATTACAACGATGTTATCAAACAAATTACAAAAATATTAACAAGAACTAAGCAAGTAACTAAGAAGCATTGAACTATTCTGACAGTAACTAAAAAGTTTTCTGCCGGTTCTAAAACCGTCAAATTATAAAAAACGTCCAACCAAACCAAAAGATTAATAAGAGAAAGACGTGAATTAAATAAAGGGCTACCAAGATATGAATGCAAACAAATAATTGAAGAAAACAAAAACGAATTTACTCAAATCGAGAAATTCGAAAGGAAGAGAAAATGGTCAAAGACAATAATTAAAGATCAAAAATAAATTACTCAAATACTAAAGGTAGATGGTTAAAGAGAGAAATTGGTAGAACATTAAAACCAGAACTAGACGACCTTAAAACACACTGGAAAACTCTTGTTTAAAATTACTAAATAGGGAACCTATGTTCAGTAATGGACTAACACAGGTTGAAGAAAGATGAAGAAAATGACGAAGATGGCCATGATATGCTTGTGAAAACTGTACACCAGCTGCTTTCTACTTCAAGTCATCTTCTCCACTAGCATGTTCACATTAGGATTTAGATCCAAACTACTAAAATTCCTTGAAGGTAATACCACAATGTAGTATTCAACCCTATTTTCAACAAGCAGCGTTGATCTTGTAGTCGTTTGTTCAAGACCAATAGAAGCAATAGCTGCTGGTTTACTTTAATTATTCGATCATTAAGACAAGTTTAGTGTAGGCTTCAGCGGATTCTATAGGTACAATAATGACGATTTTCCAGGTGAAGCTGATCATAATTCACCAAGTCAGCATCGAGTTTTATGAACCCCGAAAAGTACAAGTAATATGAATTTACTCACGTTTGTCCCTCAATGTCGAATCATGGCCTTCTGGTAACCTTGATGGTCAAATATTCGGCGCATTACATTCTGTGCAAGGATCTCCAAACTCCTGATTAAACCAAATCTTCAATAGAAAAGAATCGTGAGTTGATCACTCATCCGTATTGGATCCACATATTGCTTTCAATTTCTAACGATTATCCACTTGTTCAAAATGATTACTGACATCAAAATTTGAGGTGAAGGTGAAGATTCATTTCTTGGGTAAGGTGATAAAAAATTTCCAAAATTTTTTAGAAGCGTCAAATAAAGATAGCCTTGCTCTTTAAGAAAAAGAATCAAGGGTATTAAAAAGGGTTTAAGTGACGTTATTTTATAATCTCTCTGGGGTCGTTTTTAACAAGCTGGAGAATTTGGCAGGCGCACTTGGCAGATTGCAAGCTCTGTATCTATTCTTCAAAATTCATTGTTTTATTGTAAATTAGAACTGTGTCATCGAGGTCTCAGTGCGTTATAATCTTATAATTTTGTGTTAATGTTGATGACGTGTACATATATGATTCAATTTTAAAAATTGTTAGTAAACACGATTTACTTAGTACAATAAGTTTAATGTTTAAGAATCGTTACGAGATTGTAGTTTCTTGATGTTTTCGAGTATAATACTTTTTATATTACTTCTGGAGAATGTTGTAGAAGGTTTTCATGTTACATGAAAAATCCGTGCTGTGTTTAGATTAGGTAAGATGTATCAAAATACACCACCAAAACGAAAATATTATTTGACTTTCATTCTTCTAGAAATTTACATTTTCTCAACTCTTGGAAGTGATTCCATGCATTATTCGATATACGCACGGCAAAGCATTTACACAATAAAGCTGAAGAAAATATTGTCAAACAACGTAGGATTCGTTCGTGATAAAATAACTAGAAGTGTGAGGCTGTGCGTATATTTTTAATTTTTGAAAACAAGTAGATCTATTTATTATTCTGAAAATAAATTTCAGCGTATGATATATTCACGTTAGACCGCCTTAAAAATAATTTAGGAAAAGGCGGAAAGGAGCGAAAACCGGTAGGGAAAAGACACAATGAAATATGTATACTATCATGGCGGTCATAAATAAATCGTTTGAGTTGATGCATTATAACGAGTAATATTTAGATTTTGAAAGGGTCATCTCTCGTAATAAAAAATTTAAATGATGCTATTAATCTTTCACACTTCTCTGTATTTTTACATTGGCCGACAATGACATACGTGACTGAGTTCGACGCTCGGTGAAGCCAAAGGACGGTTGTGTATGGAAAAGGGGCGCTCTATCCTACTGACTCAAGGGAACTGAGTGATATGGTCTATTCCTTTGCATTATTTAGAGCACGCCTGTATTCGTCGTTTGAACTGATCGCTTATGTTCATATTAGATACTAAATCAGGTGATTGCTAACCTCAAGTTGCCCACCTACACATTGCTACTACGTATACTTATATTTATTACTTCGCTGGGGAACGTTAAACCGTGAGATCATCCCTCATTGAATGGCAGCGCCTTTTATTATAAAGTAAATGGGTTTTCTAAATATGGAAAATATCATACACATTGGCATGAACGCAATTGTAATCCTATGTTTCAAAGAGATTATGACAGTCTTATTCCTCGTAATGAATTAATTCCTATTGTTTAATTATTTCAACAAACTTCTGTTTCAAATCAGTTACGATAGTTGCTTTGTCCAGAAAGAACAAGTAAAATATTATATGTCTAATACGACATGAAAGACGTCTGTTATGACATATTGCTGGTGGAGGTGTAAAAATCGGATTTTGTGAGGGGTCTTCGTCAATTGATGGTCTTGCAATTCTGCGGGAAAACTATAGTTAGTCTCTGGAGTCTCATTTATTTGACTTTGCCTCATACAGAAAGATTCGAGGATGGGGTGGCGATATTTATGGTAAACATTGAAAAATTAAATGTGACTTCTTATAAATAAATATTTCCGGGTTCTTTTCTGTCGTTTATACCTATTTTTAAGTTTAATTGTGATTGTGAAACTTGCATTAAAAATGTCATTTCTAAATAGGATTTAAGTGTTAAATGGAAATCTTAGCTTTAACCAAAAAGTCTTGTTAATGTAATAATATACACTACGGACTGCACTGCAGATATTCTAATTTCAAGAATGATCTTCTCATACCTTTAGGAGACTATGAAACGCAGGTTCTGAAACATCCTGTGTATTCCACTCGTTCAAATCTTTTTGCATATAAATATTATGTGTGACGGAAAACTCGATTACTAGAAAAAATTTTAATATAATGCCAATACAAGTTAGTTTATGATATGAAGTTAATCTTTACACAAATTTGGTAAGCTTTTTAATCGCGTTACATCATCCTTTTAAAAAGGTATTTCGTGAATTGAAATCAAAACAGACTAGCTAAAAATGGATTGATTTAAAAGCTTAGCATTATAAATTTCAAATACGCATTACACGAAAACAATTACTGCACTAAACAGTGTTATAGTGAATTTTTCTATTTGCAAAAACCGAACCACTGTTAGACCCAAACATCTCGCCGAAGGATGATTTATGGTACTATTAGCATTAACTTCGAGTTGGATATACATAAAAGAAGAGTAAATCATGTTTATCATGATGTTTCTGAATTCTAATCTTCATCAGTACCGGTGCAGCCCGTTCGATGGGTTTGGAACAGGAGATGGTGAAACTCTATAAAATTTGTTTTGTCGAAACCTTGCAAGCGCCCCTGCTGTGATGTCCTTTGTAGAGCTTCATCATTGCTTGTTCCAAACACCTCGAACATGCTGCACCACACTGCTGAAGTCCAAAAGTCAGAAGCACTGGTCTACGCAGTGCATCATGCATTGGTCGAACAAAGAAATAATCTTCAAGTTTACTATAATAGTTGATACGCTCCGTTTGATAAACTGTACCAGACGAGTCGCGTTATTTCAACTAAGGGGTTGTTATAGTTATTACTTCATTTATTTAAGGTACAATAAATGATTTTCTTCCTCTAGATTTCGTTGTTTCTTGTTTAGGTCGTTGAGAAACTGCAACTTTCCGTTACTATAATCCGATTATCCGGTAATGACTTTTCTTGCAGTTTACTATCGTCTGACTGAGTACGGGTATGCAGATCGCGTTAAAACACTAAATATCCGGTGTATCAAAAAATAATTATCCGGATGATCGAAGAGCAACAACTGAATCGATTATTTCGATAATCGGATATCCGAGTTTCCGGATTGAAAATCCTGTAACAGATACGTATATAGAACCCTACTTCTAGAACGTCCTGTATATATAAGATGTTATTTTTATATTGTGTGTTATTAGAACAAATTAAATTTCGCTACATTTTAGTTATCCGACGATTAAGAAACTAGTCTCTCTCTCCCTCTTCCTCGCCACTTCTCTTTCTCGCACATTAGATATACCTAGTTGAAAAAATGAATAGGAAGGTAAGCGTTTGGCCTCTGACGTGACAAAGTGTAAACAACGAGCACAATCGCTATTAAAACTCACGATTGACCTTAACATGCACTTAGAGAATTTCGAAATAATTGTCACTGGATCGATAATGGCAGAATTATAAAAAAGTATTTTATGACTAAGCGGTAATCGTGCAATGACAATTTTTGCCTGTAGTTATGGCTACCATGATTTATTGCTGGTTTTAGTGTGAAATGATAATAATTACCGGTATGTACGATCATCGAAGTAATTATGCAAATATTAAATTACTCTACAAAGTAGTTAAATATTGGCACAAATTCCAAATTGTAACTTCAAAATCTCTAAACATTAAAGCCAAGTATTTGAAGCTATTTCCATCTTAGCCTGTATATTCGTTACTAAATGAAAAGCCATAGTACGATACGAAGTAATAAAAGGGTATTTAATTTATGAACAATGATTGTGCAAGTGAATTCTTTTTGAACTGTCCAGAAAATTCCTTTGGTAGTAGGTGTGTATATTGATCATAAAAAATGGATGATCGATAGGATGTTATGTGAATTATTCGTCCTGGATTGGATATTCAATTAGTGGTTGATGAATAATTCTAAAGGCTGATAAAATTTTATCGGCAAGTCGGTTAACAAAAATGATAATAGGGTGTAGAAAAAAGGCTAATAGCCATGTTAAAATATATAGATCAAAAGATAGAGATAGTGTTGTCAGCAGCCAAAAAGCAATTAATCTCGACAAAAACTTGTTTTAAAAATGGTTAATTATGGATTGATGCATTCTAGATTTTAACCTTAAGAAATAGTTAAGTGTCATGAATCTTTGTGTCTCCCAGCGGGGGCTTGGGGCTCTCGGAGACCACGTATTGTGTCGCGTACCTGCTTTGGTTCATATTTTAATGTGTTTTTCCCCAAAACAAATGGATGTCCATTGTCGGTTCTTTAGACTTTTAAGATGCCGAAACCATATTTATTATGTGTTATGAATGTTAAACATCCGTGAGGTTTCATCTAACTTAACACTTTATTATTTATCGACTTATAGAAATTTGTTTAAACTGGTATTGTTTGATTTACGGTTTTGATTTTTGCTTTTGTGAACTGTTTTATATAAAAAGAGTAAATAAAACACGCTTATAAATATCGTGACGCACGGCCATATATTTCAGCTTTGTACTGATCTCATTCGTTTGGTCTGTAGGGTATTAACCCTTGATTTCAATAATAAAATATTGTTCGAATGCGATTTAGATCGTAATTAAATCACGTAAATAACTTATACGCACATTTTAATGTCAATTAACACAATTACTTAATGATATGAAAAATTTATAAAATCGTCATCTACGTATTTACAACTAAAATGAAATTATTAAATAAGTTGGTCATTGTGTCGACATATCAAATGGAGGTAGCCAACCAATATGAATAATGACTGATTTTGCAAAAGCGAATTTGAAATCGATTTGAGAAAACGCGCAAGCAAGTTAAATTATTGTAATTAAAGCGGGTATATGCAATCTTCATTTCCGTGCTATTCTCGTACAAGAAAGTAAAATAGTATGTAATTAGAAGTAATCTATTGCAACCATCACTTGTCAAGAATTTCACAGGTTCGAAAAAAAGAACAGTAACAAAGCGTGATAACTTAAAATTCTTTTCTAATTGTAGAGAACGGTAAATATAATATAGTTTTATAATACGTTTGAAACCCATAGGGGGTCACTCTTTTTATTAGCATTATTCAAAGATAAAAAATGTCTTCCAATTAAAAAACAGGCCGCTAGGCCGCTGCTGACTCTATATATCAATCTATAAGATCCCAGCGTGGAACGTCGTCCATGAGACTTCAACGTAAATGTGCATTAATATTGAACGGAAAAAAATTACTTATGCTAAATTATATACAATATTTGGATTGACCAACTTCACTAATTTATTTTTAATCTTAACGAAAACATAAATTTCCTCTATTCTATACAGAGTCGTGTTAATGAATTTCTAGAATAAATGTCAGTGAAAACATTGAGACTTAAATTAAAATAAAGAACTTGGACAATCAAATAATAACCCATATCTTTTTGCTATGTTGTCGCTTTTATCGGTTTTTAAATATCGATAATGCAACTTATAGGAAAAATATATGGAACATCGAGTCACAAAATTTACTTCAATGTATTTGTGAGATGTGCGGTGTCACGTGAAACTTCTCTTTAAGTAGAGTACTTCTAACTCCATTTTAAATTTTGTAAGTAGTACGTGGCGCCAGAGACAAAAATTGAGCACCCCCCTTTATGTCCGAAATTGCCGAATCAGAAATTTGAAAAACTCAAACATCTTTATAAAAAAAAATCGTTTTTGGAAATTTTTCAGTAAACTTACGAGGCCATTTTTTTTAGCAGCTTACGCGTTTTATCTGGAAAACTGCTTTTTACAAATAAAGAAAATAAGGAAACACGAAGTGTGAAAAGTTGGCTTTGTTCACAAGTTACATATGAATTCAAAATTTGTGTTCTTGTAAAATGAATAACTACCGAAAGTTACTTCTTAGTATGATTTACTGTTGCATTTAACGGCGTTTATGTTGGAGAAATAAAATGCCAACGACTCGTGCGTTGAAATTAAACTTCAGGCGCATTGAGATGAGGTGTACGATTGGTATATAAGGTTTGTTCCAAGTACATACCCGAATAATTAGATGGAGAAATATTTTTGGGGTTTTAACAAAATGTTGACTGATCTAAGGTTCTCCGAATCAGGTTAGGAACGGTGAAATCTGTCTTTAATTCTGAGCAAAAATGATAACAGGGACTGTTGCGTAACGCGTAACATTAACGACTTTTTCAGGCTATGTATGTTATTTAAAGTAAAGGGAAAACCAAAATATGATACCAAGAGATTTTGTTATACGTTGAAACACAAATTTCGCAGGCTGCAATTTTATCGATATACATAGATGTAGTGTGATTTACTGCCTGATTTTATAAGAGTTAAAATAGGTGAGATGAGAAATACTGACATTGGGGAAACCTACTTCTTAGGTAATACGAGGAAGATGATATGTTAGACATGGTGAGTGTTATTTCTGATTTTTAGATTCACTTCTATCGGCTGTCTTATGATGAATTTGGGACTTTTTTTATCCATCTTTCAAATAAAATAGTTTTCATTAGTTGCCTTTCAAATAAAAAGCCGTTTACTACACGTTCAAATCGGAAATACGTCTCAATAATAAAAATACTTCCTTGTATGGTATACATTAATCCATAATTTCATAAGGTATTACAGTAATTCAAAACTTTGATATGGGATTTTCGGTCACTAATTTTGCTACTAATGTTACGGAATTTGCACTAAATTCCAGATCAAGTATTTTAGAACCAAATACAGAAAATAGAATCACCTTTGACATTTATACATAATGATAAATTATGTTGCATTTTACAATTTATAACAAATTAATTAATCACCGATTGTCCTAATATCGCCTACCTCTTTATAACGGTGTTTTAACTAAGCATAATTTATAATTATTGACAAATTTAGTTTTCAGTTCCTAAAACAATATTACGCGTATCCTACAATATTAGCGAGGTGAAGTGAGGTTCAATTAAAATTCTTATACTGTGAACTTTTGATGGTGATTTAATAAATCTGCAACTTTTAATACCTTACATGTTATGATTTAACTTTTATATTATACGCTGAAAAACGAAACAAAAAAGAAAATGAGTTTACTGAAGTTAAAAAATGGTGGCCGTTGAAACAATGTATTTATCCCACTATTGAAAACAACACAGGAGGTATAAAACAATGAAATACTTCAAACAATTCCTGTCTATAAACACATTTTACAACGTAAAACTTCAAAAAGGCTAAGTACACACTTTCCCCGTTTCTATAGAAAGAAG
This sequence comes from Cryptocephalus primarius, assembly GCA_963576515.1. NCBI lineage: Eukaryota > Metazoa > Arthropoda > Insecta > Coleoptera > Chrysomelidae > Cryptocephalus > Cryptocephalus primarius. The sequence goes on from OY754936.1 coordinate 11,375,580, forward strand.
CTTTGTTTCACAAACCACACACCGGGTGTTGACGATGTTGTGAAAATGGCAACCCCTCATCTAAAACATTCAAAAGGATTTATTTAGACAGTGCGGAGTCAAACACTTTTTGTCGTTGAAGGCCTATTGTAATTGAACGTTTGGGAATGCCGCAACACGAATTTAATGAAGTTTAAATAAAGGTAATTAACTGAATCGCAATGATCTTCCCACAAACGCGTTATTAGATTGATTTAAAGGTGTTTAATTCGATTCTTATTAGTAATAACGATTGTATCTAATTTTCAAAGCGTTAGAAATCTACAATAAAAAGATATTTGTATAAAGTTCACAAATAAGAATAAAGGGCAAGCACAATTCTATAAAGAAAACTGTACAACGGGGTGCATTCCAGATTCCAGCCATTGACTTTGATAGTCGTTCCTCCCTCTGCTGAAACATGTAACAATTATGCTGAAATTTAATCATTTCAGTAGCGATTATTTTACGCTTCATGATCACAGAATACATCGTCAGGAATGTCCAGACCAGAATTGCCATTAATACAATGTAAATTGTTGACGATTTACGACCAAAAAAATATGCATCAAAAGAGAATCTTCATGATTTAGGTTCGCCCTATGCTATGTCAAAGGAGTGGAAGTTTATGTGAGCAAATAAATTATTTTAGAACACGTTAGTAACGCTTGAATTTGTTCAGATTTAATCACCTTTGTCTAATAGAAAATATGTATTTATATTGTAGGAAAGGTGTCGAGGGGTAAATTTTGCTGCTTTACGAATTAAGGGCCTAATGGCGGTTTTATGTTTACTTGAAAATTAGATGTTCGATTTTTCGTATATTGTATCTGTTGATGAATGAGATTCAAATAGGTTAGTTATGTTAAAGTGTACAAATACCGCTGGAAAGTACTGTGGGGAGAAATTAGCCAACGAGGAAGCGCAGTAATGAGTTAGGTCTTATGCTCGATTTTTCTGTCACATTTCTAACCAAAACAACAAAAGAAGCACTTCTATTTTCGCAAGATATGCGTATGTTATATGGAGTGCGCGTAAAATAAAATACCAGTGACTTTCATCAATTCATCTAAAAGTTGGTATGGATAGCTAACGCTTGTTAATTTACCACTTCACTTATTCAATACATTCACAATAGGTCAGTTGAAATATCATAAAAGATGGAGACGTTTACGACTCCTTTAGAATTCTGTTCGTTTTAATAAGTAGTTTCTGTTGGCTATTACAAAATTTTCGGGTGTAACGCGTATACGCCACTGGGTGTGTGAAATTATTAAAGGTCACTCTTGCGTTCTTTTTCAGCAAAGTCGTGTACAGACTTGCCCATTTCACCGTGTTGAACGCAACAAAGTACAACTAGTATTCATTTTAACGAGAATACACTGGTAGGTGGAAAATATGCAGGTCATCTTTTACAGCGCATACTTTATTTGAAACATCTCGGAAAACAGAGTTAATTAAAATTTATTAATACGCACTAAGAAGAAAGTGTATTTATATTTTGAAGATGGCGGTAAAACAACGTAATTTTTTATTGACTTGATGGTATATCAACGCGTCCTGGTTTTGGAGGATAACTCTAAAATCGTGACACAAGTCTAATCGTCTTTCATACTTAAATCTGAAAATGACAAGTACTCATTAATCATATCAACTGAGCACCTCATTGCATTTCATCCTTGAAACTATACGGCGAAGAGAGGTTACTTCTCAACAAACTAAGCCAAAGATAACCGTCACCGGTTTAATATTTTAATGCCGCCTAATTACAAGATACACGAAATTCTTTTCATACAACGTGAGCCGAAATAATATTATATCAAAGCTGGTCTAATATTTTAAACGTGATCCATCGAATATGTACTACTACATTAAGGTGTTAAAAGTGTCACAAAATTGGGTGGATGTCAAAAATGCTTTGCTTTAATTTATCGATCTACCTCGCTTTTGCAATTAAACTTTCCAAACGTTCACGTTTCGTCATTTCGTCAGGATCGTTAGTAATTGAGTGGGCGTCAGCTGTCTTATAAAATTGTTATACAATATGATATATTATAGAATGCTGAATATTTGAGGATGCTCCGTCTCCGCATGTACAAAAGACAATATTTATACCTTCAAGTAACAAGTGAAATCAACCATGGAAAATTTCGTGTAAAGTTGCATTGTATATATACGCGGTCTCTTTGAACTGAAATTCACAAGAAGCTCTGCGCTATGTTCGCTTCACGAACTTTTCATCCACTTATCTTTTCGTATTTCATGCATGATTAATTATATTATTGTGAACGTAAACGTCTTTACACATAAAGTACTATATTGTCTATACGATTTATATTCTCATGTAAAACTGTCACTTGCACGTATTGTTAAGTTATGCGAAAAACGATAATGATTCGATTTTCAATTTATTCCGATCACGCATAAAGTGCACCGCACAGACATGTATGTACTCACTCATGCACTTGCGATACCTACTTCAGTATTTAATTAGTTTTAACCCATTAGGGGACGTCTTTTTTTACTATATCGCGGGTGAATCACTACCATCGTAACAACTATACTCATAAATATGGATATTTTAAAATACAAGAGAAGTTAATTCCTCCTAATAACGCGCACAGTAATTTTTTAAAGCAACCCCCCAGTTATTGCAAGTCGTATAATGTTGAAAATACTTCATAAACAATTGCAGCAAATTGATTTCGTCATATTCCTGACTGCCCTATCTAATTCGACAATTATAGGAATTGTGGCAGAGTTTGACACAAGTGACTGCGTTAGAAAGCATGTAAGGTAAATACGCCACATGTTCTTTCAGAGAAGGTACGAAGTGAGTAATTTGTCGACTTGCGCGTGAAAGATGATAAATGCGTTAAGTACTGAAAGAATAGCTGAAAGGATTTTTGTCAGTAGGAGCTCAGTACACAAAGTTTTTACCTAGCGTCTCGTTTTGACAACCAATTTGTCTCAATATTTTTGATTTGACGTATAATAAACAACATTAATTGGGTTAGTTTAGTGATTCATCTTCCACACTTTTACAATTTGTGTACTTATCTCATATGTAAAGCTGAAAGGCGTTGTGCGTGCGTGTTTGTGTGTGTCTTACAAAATTCAAAACTTCTAGGATACCTAGGAACGTGAAATTCGGTACATGCATAGTTTAAGCCAGTGGCGTGACAATACAACAACGGACCTGTGTTCGAGAATTTTGCCGGGTTCCAAATCAAATAAAACAATAACGTGTGTTTTTGAGACCCATACTGGCCCTTGTGCTTCCCCCCATAACACACCGGTTGATACCCTACTGGTTTGCCTAGAATTTTGAAAGACCAAAATGGCTTTAAAACTGGCTGAAGAAAGTTACTGGAATGACTAAACTTTTCCATTTACAGTTTAAACGTTAAACAGGCTAAATAATATAAGGAAAAGGTTCAAGTTTTTGTGGAAACATAAACCACAAAGATTGCCTCAATATCAAATCTGGAACGTTTACAGACGTTTTAAGTAATTTAATTTAAATTTAATAGAATATAGTTTAATTTCAATTATAATTTTAAACGTTACAAAACATATGTAATAAAAATTCGTGGTTCTTCGTAATCCCCAAGAATGGCCTCCTAATTTAAAAGATTTAAGGAAGTTTCACAACCTCTCATTCCTCCGTGAATCGTGTTCGTTGTGATTTCAAATACTACAAAGTCTGATTCAGTCAAAATGCCAAAGAATTTTCTTTAGAATTTCGGAAGGTTAGACGACTTTAAAAGTAAATCTAGAAGGTTTACAGAAGCTCCAAATGTTTTCATTTTAATTTCTAATGCTACAACCGCCAAAATTGCCTTAACATCGAATGTAGAAGGCTTCAAATTTGTTAATAGTTTTGAATAAAATTTGAAATTGTTTTCCCTGGTTTAGACATACATGCGGTCATGGGTTTTTGAAAAATCCCGAAATTCCACCTGGGGACCGAATTACAGTCTGTTTCCAGTAGCACAAAAAACCATTTCATGGTCCATTTTCAATGTGTAAATAAATAATGAGGGTAGACGTTTCTTAGTAAACGTCGACAATAATGAACTTTGTTAAATTCGATAAAAACCCTTTTGCGACCTGATAATGGATTATTATTAGTTAATATTAGTTTCTCTTTAAAAAGAGAGTTATTTGAAAATTCAGTATTTTCCTTACCAAGGTGTGCAAAATGGGGTGAAATATATTTAGTAGTGCCCGAATGACACACTTGACTAACACTAAACTTGGTACACTTATTGCTTAGGATTCTGAGATGGCTGAGAAAAGTCATACATCTAATTTTTCTTCCATAGGGGGAGATGCATAAGAAAATAAGAATAAAAAAATTCTCAGTTACTTCTCGAGTAGTCAGAAACTTTAAAGTCTATACGAAAATAGTTTAGACCTCCGAGTGTCTCAAAAAGTTAAAAACTCCAAATTTCATTTACTCATGAGTTGAGAAACAAAGTGAAATTTATGCAATAATTATTAAATAGAAACTGAAAACCTAATAAACTTTGAGACACTCTCACATGGTCTGGGAAACTCGGCTAGTATATATACATATTTACATTTAAAACTTAAAAACCGAAAGCATTAGCATTTGGTGCTAAAAAGTCACAATGTAACTATCGATGAAATTTGTGGTTAGAGCTTAATACCACATTAAATATATTAAAAAACATTCGTTATAAAATTATTGAACAGGAAACCCAACAGACGACAGTATTAATTAGCAATATTTAATCGATACAACTATCTGGAAGAAATATATAAGAGTAACTCCACTGTTACAACGATCAAATAATCTACAAAACTATCTAAATATAGCAAAACAATCCTTTGATAAGTGATCTACGATCAAACGTATTGAAGTGCATAACACAAATTACTGTTGGAAATTCGCAACAAATAATCTCGTCAATTTGTTGCGTAGCTGCAAGATATTTTATCATTAACACCGTGTATGTACTTTAATTCATTATATTGATGCTCTCATCTATCTCGTAAATGATAAAATCGACATATTTTTCTTACTTGTCACGATATCTTTTGTAAATATCACATACTAATAATTAGATAACATACCCTAACTTAGTTATCATCAAGCTTTCCCTTTTGTGGAGAAGAATTGGGACCCCTTTCTCTCTAACCACAATACAATCAATTATGTACTTTGTATCCTGTTATTCGTTTTACACTGAGTAAAAAATACTAAGAAGATGAAATGAAACTTGAGATAGCATATAATTTAATCAGATTGAATGTGAAAAATGTGTTTTAAGTTTTGTTAAAGTAGGCGGTAGCGAGCAAGATAATTGCATTCTTTTTATAAATACCGGGACTTAATTGTATTCTGGAGGTAAAAGATCCTGTGGAACAATTTCAGACAAGACAAAACGTAGGGAGAAGGCAATTAACGACACATGAAACGTTCACAGAGAGCAAAACCGAAGGGAGAGTAGACAGCCTAAGAAGACAAAATTTTCAAGAAATAATTAAACAATTAATGAATGTCTTCAACATACAATTTCATCAGAACAGGGCAGTTTCAGGGTGAAAATACGCAGACGATGATGACAGACAGGCATACAAGAAACGCGACGTACCCTTTTCGATTTGCGCTCTTTGTGTTAAGGACTAATAAGGGACTGCCAAATAATATTGGCCCTAGGATCCGTAAATGCCGCAGGCGATACAAACTACACCCTTCTGAACGTTATCTCCATGGAAATTACCAGACGACATAACATCCATTCTCAATGTTTAGGTATAGGTATTTCATTTTACGAATTGACACAATATAAACATATTGAATTAATTTCTATTTCGTGACGATGGGAAACGTAATTATAATACATATATGTATATTCGTTTGTGTTATTACACACCTATCACATAGGACCAAGTTATAAGAATAATATTACATTAGTCTACAGATAAATATATTACATAACTGGTTTTAATTTTCAAAAACATTTTTGTAGTAGCAGAATTAACTGATATTTTTTTCTAACGCTAGGCTAATTAAATGTGCTTTGCATTTATTGATTATTTCGTATCCTTCTGGATAAATTGTACTTGTAATAATATAAGATTCTGATGAAGAGTAACTTTAAATTAAGGAAATTTAAATATACAGGGCGTCATATAAATATGAACTGGATAACTCTAAACATATGAGAAAGGACCCATGTCCAGTAACGTTTCTTTATTGAGTCAAATTCACCTGAAATAACAGTTCTCTTCAATCGTCGCAAGAATTAAGTACTACTCTGATCAAGACAGCCCACTTTTTAATATATTTTCTAATTGCTTTTAACTTGTGTTAGCAATATTATTAATCAGGTGAATAAGTAATATATGTAATTCAAAACAATTACATTTTTTGACAAGAATGAGCTGCTTTAAAGGACGTAATAAGAGGTTTACAGTGTACGAATGTTATAAATTCGAGGTTGAGCATCAATTAAATTTAATTGATTTATGAAAAGTTGTTATTAAGACTTTGAATTTTTTTCGTTTTCCAAATATTGGAATGGTTCATTCATTGTGAAAATGTAATTGCTTGGGCACGTGTATGTTTATATGTCATCAGAGGAACGATATTATTTCCAATTGAAAACAAAGTGACATTTCATTATCAATTTTTCGATTTATTTTTCCACTTCCTCCATGCATAATTACGTTTCAAACAAAATGTATTCCATGATTGTACAATGATCGTTGATTTTTAAGTAATTAGACTGAGATAAATCCATTAAAATAATAAAAACACGTTCATATAACGAGATTATCGTTAGGAGTGCTTGTAAACAAATGATTGTTAAATAAAAAAAAAATGTATTCACGTTTCTCAACGTTAATGGCGTAATTTAGTCATGTCCGGGTTTATCTTTTCTGTGAAAGAAATACCAATCAATGTCAAAGTTATAAAATGAACCTAAAAAGATGCGGAACCATTTGTCACATGCCGCTTTAGACGAAATCGCAGTATTCGAAGTTCGGCCGACGTCATGTCACTCTATAATTATCTTTTGTAGTATACTGCCGTTGGGCACTGTTTTCAATGCCTGTAAAGATGAAAAAAAATCCATGATGATTGCATCACTTGTATATCTATAATTAACCTAATCAATGTAAAGTTATGTAAGACTATGTAAGGAGTCATTAATTGAACTCCATTATAATTATTTTCGTCATCGTGTCGCATTTTGTCTATCATTATCATTTTTTAAGTGTGACAACGTTCTAAAACATATTTTGTTTCAGTGGCGTATCACGATTTTCAGCCTGATATTAAATAGAAATACGTATGTTGATACATTCACATATTTATTTATAGCATCATAAAAAAACTCGTACTTTTCATTCACCACATAATAAATATGCATATGAGTCGCATTACAGGTTGCTTTTAATTAATATAAGACTGAGAAATGCAATATACAGGGTGTCCGTTAAAACGAAGTCAATCTGTTAACCTTGTTAACCATATATTTTTTGAGCAATAATAACATTTTTCTAATGCCATTGTTAATTTTAGATCGCCATGATTGATACACATTCTTTTGATGACATTACTTATCCTAGTCTTAAAATATTCAAAGCTGCACAATATTATATTAATCAAGACCTTGTATATATTCAATCATAGTCGCATGCTCATAACCTCCAATTAGATCCTGAAAAATTCAGTTTCATGACTGATTACTCTCCCATAGATGATAACTCCAAAACAAAAGCGTTAAAAGTTATGATAGATTATGATGAAAATTATTGAGTTATATTGGTTTAGGCTTGATAATCTGTTTAAATTGCAAATGAGCACTACGATTTCCCACATCAAAATTGTTTTATTTTTTTTAATATCATATTCATCTTTAAAGCAGTTCTTATCATGTAAATGAGTAAAGAGATTCAGTACGAATACCTTGGGCTACACTTCGCCCTCTCAATGGTAATCTAGATTGTAAAATGTAGTACAAATAATGGCGATTATTATTATTATTATTATTATTATTATTATTATTATTATTATTATTATTATTATTATCAAAATACTGTAGGGTTTCGTTGGCAGTTCTGAAAACAGAAGCAGATGAAACAGCCTTTGAAGCATTTTGACACTATTTCTTTGAGACAAAGTGGTAGCTACAGCTTCTCTACTGAAGAGGAATTCAAGCAACTGTTTATGCCCAAAACTATGACGAAATCAATTACATAGAAAACACGGAAGTATTAGATTTATTGAAGAAACAGTTAGATGAAGCACCCAAGCGAAAGCAAAAAGTTGGATTGGCTGGAACTGATTTATTAATGCAATTACAAAAGTCTAGAACAGAAGTATAACGTCTATAGTATACGAATCTGACATTTTCTCTCGGCGACCAATAACTGTCATATATTTTTTTAAGAAGGTGCGTTTTTTCCTAAAACACCCAGCATATACACAAATGCTAGAAACCAGAGATAATTTAAAAGTGGATACCGCCATTTTCCGAACGAAAACCTCATCTTAGATACAGTTGAAACTGATTTGACAACATGGCGAATTCCTGATTCGTAAATGCGCAGCCTGTTTCCTTAATATCAGAACACAACATAAAATATATTATGCATTTAGATCTAAATTTATAATGAAATAATAAGATTGCTCTGTGCCGAAACGCGCGAAGCAAAAGAAGAAATAAAAGGCACAGTCGCATTTCTAATTTCTACCCCTGTGAGCGATCGTCTTGGGATTCTCCAAATGAGACACCACGATACCTCGTGCAATAAAACTTGCGATTACTTGCTTGCCAACTTTATATAAACAACATTAATAAGTAATTTTGTCGAGGCACCTTACTTCACAGATTGCATTTTCACCCGCCTCGATATACGATTTCATAAATTTGATCGTCATTTATTAGAAATGCAAAGACCTTTCTTGATTAAAAATATTAGAAATATATTTCTTCCAATTCTAGGGTATCACAAAGTTTTCTTTATTGTTTTCAATTCAAATTGTTGATACTAGGGGATATTGCTTTTACTCGCATTTAATAGGGGTGGAAGTTTTTTACTTGCTAAAAGACATCCAATACGCATAGTAAAATTGTTCCTATAAACAATATATGTGAATGCCAACCAGCATATATTGTTGAAACGGAATATAAATTGATAACAACTTTTGAGGAACAGCAGAGTATTTACGTGTGAAAATTTTAAAGTAGGGAGAGGCACAAGAATATGTTTTAATATTACGTAATAATAATTTCACTCAACAGAGAAATTCTAATTTTAAATTAAAAAAGTATTCCTTACTTCGAAACAAATCTTATCAAAGCAAAATAATTTAGTAAGAAAATTCCAAAAGTTCTCAGTCTGGATTTCGACATTCATTACATTTTAAACATACAAGACAGTGCCTTTATAAAAAGGGACGTTCAACAAGTGGATGTCATCTCGACATCAACGACAAAGTGGCCAGATAAAAAACACCCCCGATGCTTATAAAAGACTTACATTCAGTTTCCCCCACGAAAAGTAGCTTGTAAAAAACGTTTTAAGTAGAATAAAGAGAGAGAGATAGCTGTTAAATAACTTAACAATTTGTGAAGGACGGCTGACATAATTGTCTGGAAAATGAAAAAAGGTCTGAACTAATCAAAGGGAACCCAATACTTGAAAGTCATGAGCAAATAAAACTTTTGCAAATTAAATCCCTATCAGGGATTTGTTCAGATTTAATACAACCTTACATATGTACGATTTCAATTTGAAGTAGTAAACTTGATAACATCAATTTAAATAATCAATAAACCTTAGTTCACCGTTATCACCGAAATGCATTAAAATGAAGGTAAATAGGAAAACAAGGTATATCCATTTTTATTTATATATATATATTACGTATTCCAAAGTACTTACTTTATTTAAAAATACAAAGTTAAGGTATATTTCGTAGTTGTGCATCTTCAAAAAATCTAGTAGTGTTAGTTCATTACTATATTCAATGTTTAGTAACTTCGTTAAAACTTCACTTATGGAGTTGAGATTATTTCTCGTCAATCAGACTATCGAGTTCTTAGTAAATAAATTCTGGAGTTGCTTTGGCAACTTTTCAACGAAACATTTCGCAGGACATTTTAGTGCGAACTATTTCCCGTTATTACTGAAAATAATAACTTTTGAACTGGGAAACTCATTGTTGTATTACAAGATTTTTCAATTTTTTTTGCAAGCTGGATTTGACTTTTAGTTATTCTGATAATACCGATGTCATTTTATAAATATCAATCAAAAAAAATTAGAAATTGCAACTCGAAATCTGGAAAATTTCATGTACAATATTCAAATTAACTGAGGAGTTTTCATTACATGTTCAGTTAATTAGAACCGAAATTCAAAATTATTCAATTCGACGTACAAATTACTAGTAGCTATAGTATGAAAATTCGTCGATTTTGTTGGTTTCCTAAAAATATCTTGGAAATTAAAATTATCAAAAAAAGAACTGTTTTCAGTGTTTTATTTCTGAATATGAAATTTCTCAAGGGAAAACTGTGTGAAAAGTAAATAAGAGGAACCCTTTTTGACATCCCCATCAGTTTTTGAAATATTTTAGTTACCATAATAGTTACCAAAAAGTTGATCGGAGGCTAGGGATTTAGTTTCTACCATTAAGTAGCAGCAGTTACGTGCTTTTTATTTAAAACTGTTACACATTATTGGAATTCGCCATACTTTTAACAAAACTCTGAAAATATTCAAAAATACATAATCGCATTTACTTACAAATAGTTAGAACGGCGAATTTGAAACATAACGGAGAACAATTTTCTTACCAATTGAGGTGATGAGCTAACTTAACTAATATCCACAACAATTGCACTATATCAATTTGAGAGACGTGACATTAGTCATCCGTCCGCTTGTATCCTCGGGAATATATTAAATATTTTCCAGATGCAAGATGTGTTATCATAAAAATTGTGCCGGTAATATTAACAGTAATAAAAAAATGATAATAAAACAATAAACCATATAAATAGTCACAAAATAACATCTAGAAGGTTCACAGATGTTTTATATAATTTCGTTTTTATGTTAAATGCTGTAAAGAATCTATAATTCAAATTCCTGGTTCATCTCGAACTTACAGTCACCAAAAGCGTCTTAAAACGTAATCTAGAAGGTTTATGAAAATTTCAAATCTAATTATTCCCCGCGGACAACAAGACACATCTAGATTTTCCTAAAACATTTAAGGCCTCAAGAAAATCTGAATCAGGCCCTAGAAACGTGAAAGGGTAAAATGACTTTCAATCTAATATAGATGGTATAAAGAATTTTCAAACAATTTAAGTTTAATTTAAAGGTTGGGAAAACTAAAATAAAGAATTCAGATGTTTTCCATAACTCCAAATTACCGAAAATGCCCTAAAAACGAATCTAGGAGGTTCATGCAAATTTCAAGATTCATTCACCAAGAACCACAGAAAGAATCTACATTTTCATCACTGGTCTCAGATAGGCACTAGAAGCATGCTCGTCATAATTTTAAACAGTAGGAAGTTTGAATCATCGCATTGAAAATCCCCCGACGTTCCTGTGGATTTAAAATCTCAGCGTGGGTTTAGAATTCAAATCTAGAGGGTTTATGGAAATTTCGTATTTTTCAATTTTAACACCAAACGTTAGAAAACTTCAAGAATGTAGAAGAAAAATTCTGGAGGTATATCATTTTGATTTTAAATACTGGAATGCCTAAATTATTCAGGAGAAAGGTTTTAGAAGTTTCTTTCACTCATTCGAAAAGTATGCTGGGCCCCAAAGAAACTAAATATCAACTTTCCGTGGTCTCCTGGGCCTATGAATGACTCACTAGATGTATATCTTTATCAATAACAAACTCACAAATTTCAGGTTTCAGTTATTTTCTCAAAATGGTTTACTTAGAATTTTAAATGTTTGATTTCTTAGAAGAAAATCCATAAAGATATAAAGCAATTGCCAGCATGTTCTAAATGATTCTATTACTTAACTCAAGTGCATATTTATCGCTGCGCATGCCCCAAGCAGCATCCAATATTTGCAATACTTTGCAAGAACGAAGGGGGCACTCAGTGCTCCGCGTGCGTTTCAGGTAGCGCTATTCCTTCTCTTACTTTTTCAGGCTTTCCTGCTGGAAAACGCGCGAAGTCGAATGCTACCTCCTGTATATCGCCCGAGCTTCAGATAGGCCAACGATTGACGTAACCTTACTTTTAGTGATATTTCAAAGACTTGGAAGTGATTTTGATGAAATGGATTCTAGGTCAGGTACTTGTCCCTTGTGTTATTTCAAGTTTAATAAGTAAACTACATACAAACGTAACAACTATGATAAGCGAGACGAATGTGTTCAACAGCTGTGACATAAGGCATGGGTGATAACTCAGTTGTTATGGTTGTTACGTATCAATCAGAACAAAACAAAATGGTTTTGGCAAATTTGGAAAAAACAATTTTACTTTAGCTTAACCATTAAAAAATTGGATTGTACCTAAGATCGTCAAAGTACTATTATTATTGAACGATGTTTATTGATGGTGAAAACAAAAAAAATAAGTTCATTTATTTAATGATATTGCATGTACCTCCGATATATATATATATATATATATATATATATATATATATATATACATATATGTATGTGTTAACATCTCTGACCCACAATCCTTCTAATGTATTCGAAAGGTACACACGATAAAAAAGAGGTATTTTAGAGGTAATGCATATTTGCTGACTCATCTTTTCATCTGCCCATTTGAGCTCAAAGCGTCTGTCCGTCACTCTAAGATTAAAATAATGGCAGAGTAATGGTTTTAAGTGAAGCGCTATGGTACACTCGAAGAACAATGACGTCATTATTAAAACGAGCTCAAAGCAGGAGCAAAATCTGCCTACGACAAAAACCATGTTAAAATTTGTGTTTAGTCACCTTGATAGGGTTACTTATACAAAAGAAAGGTTAATTCGTGCATTTTGTAAGAGGTATCCCAGACTACTGATAGTTGATACTCGTCAAGTATACGAATGTATGAGAATGCTATAATTTGAGTTTTCGGTGTCCTCCCATGGTGGCACAGAACCTCTCGTTTCGGATTAGCGACAGCCGAATAAGGCGTTTATACAGATAAAAATAAGCAAAGTAGAAATAAAAGAGAAACCACAGGAATCCCTCTTGTAGATGCAGTCAAATAATCTGACACTTTTTCACTCAATTCAATTGCTTTGCGCTGACAAATTAAATCGATAATTTTTTAGGTCCTTTTTTGCTTCGTATCTCTTTCAATTTTAAACGAGTGATACCGTGAAATAACAAATTGTAATTCCCGTCCCAAATAAGTTTGAATAATTAGAATTTCATGGGGGACTATTACCTATAGCATTAGAAATATTTTTACCTATAACAATTTCTATTGACACTGAGTAATGATTTAATAATTAGGTATGTGTATATGTTAGAGTACACGGGGTGTAATTTCGAGACAATTGAACTCAATATACGGAAATTTTGTGTCGTTATTTTCCGGTATGCTTAACGACTTACGGTATGTTAAGGTCCTGATTATATACTTACATGTATATTCCAATATAAAGTTCGCTGGGAATTGTGTGGAAAAATTAGTATATACATAAATTTCTGTCTTATTTTAGCAAATAGTATTCCTTTCCTGAATAATTTCCAATTATCGAAAATAATTTTGATCGTGAGACACTTCTATCGTAGATACACAATTTAGTTGAGTCGCTAAATGTTTATATTTGAACCGTTAAAATATGAGTCTTATTATGTTTCAACGTGAACCATTAATTAAATGTCTCAAAGATATATTGATGGCCAGCTTATAAAATAATGTAGTGCATTGACACTGATTTATTTATAAGATCCTGGACATATTAAAAGAGGGTATGGAAGCCCGAATCCATTAAAATTTTTATATTCTCTTGTCCGCTTTTAAGACGGTGTATAATTAAAAAAACACAGGCGGCTATGGAGACATTGTTATTTTTTTTATTTGTCTGATATGTTGAAGGCTGGTGCCCCAAGTTGTTGTACCACACTACGGGAGGCACAGCTTATAGACCTTTGACACAATTCAACTTCTACCTTGGGTTCCGCTCTTTATAATAGCCTTTTTAATCGACATTGCCGAAACTTCATTTTGTATACCTATGTCTATCGATAAAGTTTTGTTGTAGAAATAATATTTAATTAATAATAGGACTGGCGGGTGAAACTCATCTTCAGTTCAATAATAATAATAATGAGAAAACAATGGATTTACAAATACAACGTTACAAGTAACAATCACTTTCGTCAAAGAAAACACATTTGAAATTTCAAGTATGTATGTGTATAATTTATCCGTTTTGTTTTCTCATTCATTAAATTCCACAAGGAAAAAATGTATAATTTGCTAAAGCTCCCAAAATATCTGTTATTATTTTATGGTCGGACGGCATGTACGGACAGAACTTCCCCTTCGCTAAAATATTTGAAAAATCTGTATATCCATCATCAGAATGAAAACACGTATTTCTGGGAGTGTCTATTCATAATTGATATAAAGGCAACTCCCCGGAGTAATGATTCAGTGTGCAGGCGAAGGTTATCAAATCTGCAACGATAATTGCTCGGGTGATCCACGAGCAAGATGATAAGAGTGTACGAATATCTCTGCTGAATTATTTTCCGGCTTAAAATTTTCATAAATACTAGTTAAATGTTTTAAGAATGTTAATTAGTATAACGTATTTCGGATGGTTATTGTAAATACAACGTATACTCAATTACATGAAAATTTTGGGATTTTAAAACTATGTAATTGAAAACATTCTGGGGTCGGCTTCTTATTCTATACAAATAGGCATTTTACAAAATATCTGTATGTGCTACAGATAAAAGACACTAAATGTACGTTAAGATACGTACATAAAATTCTGTTACACCACTTTAAAAGATTCCAATAAAAATATTGCATTAAACACTTATCGCTCACCAATAGGTGATATAAATATTTTGTTAGAAAATTTTGATTATATTTCAAATTATATATACCACTGTAATATGTAACTGAATGTAGGTAGTGAGTTCAATATCGATACATGTGTTTTAAATAGTAATTTTACTAAGTTAAACTTATTTAAGTTAAGTAACTTTACCGAAATTATCGTGTTACTACTGCCATCTCTTTGAAAAATATTGAAAAACCAGCATTCCAGGTGCTTTTTAACAATCACACGTTAAACTGAGAAAAACAAATGAAATCAAAAGTCCTTAAGACATTTAAACTGAGATATCTGCGGTGTTTTGTGATTTGTATGCGCAGTCTTATACCGCCTTACCCTAGTGGTGGTATTATTTTGTAAATTCTTATTTATAATGCGAGAATTATTAGCTTGTTAATTTAACTGACTGCGGACTGCATACATAAAATTTCCTATCAAATAAATTCTTGACATTTTTAATGATTGTCATGTATCAATTGTCACATAATCTATCGGGTACATTAAACAATAAATTGGTAAGATCTACAACTGCCCCAGTTCCCTAAAATCTCCATAAACAACATTAAGTATATCGTCATTCGATTCACATATGACTTGAAAGTTTCAGCTTTCCTCCTCATCTGGAGGTATCTTAATTTTGAATTACAAGATTTGACCCGAACCGTCAGATCATGTGAAGTTGAATAAAAGCTTATAAAATGGTAATGTATGTAAATAAGGAACTGGCAGAAATTTTAGGCGTCACCTGAACGTTACCTGAGGAAATGTAAATTTGTCTGACTTGTTAAAAAACCGGGATATCAAAATAATTAGTTAGTTATACGTTATGCATGTAATAAAAATGGAATGACAAGTTTCGTCAGTAAAAAGATTATAGATAATAATAAAAGATGATAGACCGTTACAACATAATGGGATGAACAGCTAATGTATGTCAATATCTGAAACTAAATAAGCATTTTCGAAGGCATAGTATCAATCTATTCAAAACCGCACGGTTTAAATTGAAACTGATTTCGGTTATGATTTCTGTACTTATATACAGGTATTGCTATTATGTCGCTATTATACACAGATGGGTTCTAAGGTAGTAATCATACGAATGTGAAAAAGTGACAATAATCAACGCGAAGCGACACAAAGGGAAAATAATCGTGAACATCTGGTCTGGCATGGTTGAATCAATGAACTCATGATATTACAAAAATAATGTATCAAACAAAGTACTGCCTTTTCATAATTAAGACGCATTCTTTGGCTGTTTCAAAATGTAAAAAGTAATTTATTTACGATTTATGTATCAAAACGAATAAATTTAATATTTAATACCGGTAAAGTGCAAATAATTTCAAATAGGCCATACTGATAAGTATATTTATATTACGTGTGTTTATTTAAACATGCCACTGTATCCTCTAAATGAATTTTCGTGAAGATGGTTGTAGTGGTGCAGTCATAATTAAAACGGATATATTCCAGTTTTATAAAATTTCGCATATAAGATTTTACGTTAAACATATTTAGTGTACGATGATAGTCACAATCCTATTTCTGATGATATTTTTTCAATATTAGGCGTCGAAACTCTTCTTTAAAACTGAGAACTTCTTTCCAGGTATCAACTGAGTGTCTCAAAAATAACTTGGCCTTTTTTAAGATTGTGACAACTGTTTTCCAATAAACAAAATACTTATTGGCCACTTTAAATGCAAGCAATTGAACATTAACTAAAAAACAATACACAACGTTGCGTAAAATTGATTGCATTATACTAGTTTATTTACATAATTCCTGTTGTAAAGGTTTCCTTGAATTGCATTACCTTTTTTAAAATAAATTTGACACGACATACTTTTAAAACATTCATTATTATAAGGGATTTCATTACGTAAGATAAGAAAATTTATTTGTTTTTAGCCCTTGAAAGCATCTGTCCATGGTAATTTAATTGTCATAATATTGTGAACCGTACTAAATTAGTTGTAGGTCAGGGTTAACAGGACGTTAAACCACAATACTTCGATTGCCAGTTTACGCAATAATTGTATTTATTGACGGATATTTTGTATTACCTTTCGAAAATCCAAAAAATTGAGCCTACTGGCACAATTTAAATCATGGAATTATAGCCATTATGATATAACCTCTCTTGTATCAACATTTTCTTCCACGTACCTACGAACACCGTTCTCGATACCTGCCTAATGATGGTGTAAATATTGAAGAAAAACCCCTAAGTTTAGCGTAAATTTCGTGTCTGTAAACTGACGTCTCATCAATTTTTAATGCTTAATTATTGGTCAACTTACCCACTCGTATTACCCAGATGTCTCGGTGACGCACCTCTCTTCGAATTGGAAATTCGACATGCTCAATTTCGTGTCCTGTCACTTCTGTCTTTTAGTGTAAACAATCACGCGTTGTCAACCCCCTCTGTGCAATCAAATTTAAAGTCCGTGACGGTGAAAAACTAATTAGGCGCTAAAGTTGGAAATAATTGAAATGGTTCTTTAAGGAGAAGTAACGTTTAGTTTTTGAAACACTACTGACAAGGGCAATAGAGGAATGAATAATGGCAATGTTACAGGATATCCCCCTAACAATCATGAAAAGGGTTTCCGTACATGTACAACGGCACTGTCATAGATTATTCTTACAGTAAATTTAACGATGGAATGGTTTCTTCGTTCCTTAAATTGTTGGAATTATGTTGAAGAAATGTTTTTGTGAATAATTACAATTACTTATCTGAAAAAAGAATCATACGTCTCTGGGTGAAATTCCACGTAAAAATTGAATAACATTGTTCATTGTTAATTATTGATTAGCGGTGATATTATACAAAGGACGTGAGTTTTCCCACATCGATATTGATTATTGGCTAAAAATCACAATGCACACCGGACTAATGTATGGTTGTGCCGATTCCGCACACAAATGGTGACGTGCTTGAAGGAACAATCGAGTTCATATTCAACTAACACGCAATATCTTCAGGACATATTTTTGAGAGAATGCCCGTAGTCGATTCTTGCATCGTTTGGCTTTGGACGTGTTCAGGCAATTAATGCGAGGGATATTATATGATGCGAAAAATTGTTAAAGAACTACGATCTCTATAGTAACTATATAAACTTAATGCCATTTGTAAAACCCGACACAATGTGTTAAATGTGTGTATGTTATGTCCCGATAGGTAATCCTTTAAAACCTTTTTTCGGGAAATTGGGCCGAGATGCTGTTATTGGCAGAAACTTTCGTAAAAATATAGAAGGTAATATCGTATTGAATGTAATTATCTATTACATGTTCGTTAAATCATGGAAGTAGATTTGGTTAGTTATTGGCAAACTTGACTAGAATATAACTAGAATAACTAAGTCTATAACACGGCACGAAATTTAAGGAAATTCAATCATGGTGTATTATATCAAAGAGAAGCATTAAAACTATGAACGAGCAATTTAGTTCCAAGTTAGTAAGATTATACAGGCATACGAAGATAAACGTTATGGGGTAAAGTGACAAATCAGTATATACTCAGTGTATTTTTTCTAGCTGACATCGAATCTGAAGTCGGAACTAGTTGAGTATGTCTTGTTTTCAACCTAACCTCAATAAACAACTTAGAATTGCATGAAATCAGCATTGCTATCCAAATCGAGTCCAAAAATGTTTCGATTATATTTTCACATGAAATTTAACTCGGTGAATTCAAATTGAACGCCTCAGTTGGTCGACCAAATTTCATGTTATTTAACCGTTAAAAACTGATCCAAATGCCCCAAAGATTTATTATTGTTCTTTCAATCGCACGAAGACCAATCACGAAGATGGTGGTTATATCTGGCCATCGGGGTCGTTGATTATAAATTTGGTCTAAAATTTTCAAATTCAAGATGGCGAATTCAATGTGGCGAGTAAGTACCCTCAAGACTCGACGTTTTCGCCTGACATTAAGTACCTTGGAGTTTCTGGGGTCGCTGATTACGCACTTGCCCTTAGATTTTCAATGTTCAAAGTGGCGGATTCAATATGGCCGATTGGAATGCCGAAAAATGAGCGTAACATGAAATAACCTACATAGGGGTTTCTGGGGCCGCTAATAAGACAAGATACTGCTTATTTAGATATTGGTATATATAGTATATATAGAAATTGGTAATGGGCGACCTAAGAAACTCCTACGTATCTAATTTCAACTGAATATTCCTAATTTCTCATTTTTTAGTATTCTACCTCCCCCTATTTTATCAGCTATTTTAAATATTGAAATTCCGAGGGCAAATTCGTAATCAGCGACGCCTAAAGCCTTTAAGTATAAAATTTCAGACGAAGATATCGAGTCTTGATGTTACCTATCCGCCATATTGAATTCGCCACTTAGAATTATGAAAACATGGTGGCAGATCCGTGATCATCGATTACCTGCATAACCATTATCTTCGCTGTTGAATCTTGAATGAAATGAAAATCTTGAATTACAATTCAAAATACATGTAAAAATATATTCGAAACATTTTCAAAACGATTTGGATAGCAATGCTGATCTCGTTTGGTAAGTCGTTTTTTGAGGTTAGGTCAGTAATAAGAGCTGAGAATAAATGCTCAAAAGTCTATTTTTATATTCATTTTCTGGGGCCTTTAACATTTTTAGATTAAAACGTAAATTTAATATAAGAAATTTGAGAATTTCAAAATACATAAATAAATGAATTACAGTTTTTTAAAATTTATATGTATAGATTTTCAACTTTACCTCTACATACATAACCATTGGTCTATAGAAAATTTTTGTTATATTAACATTAGGAGTCCCAAATCTAGAGGCAGCGTTTCAACCGATTCTTTTAACATATACACCTTTTATCCCATTTATCTCAAATATTTCATATGAATATGTAACAAACTATTTTTTGAAACATATTTTTACATAAAACTGTTTCATAGGAAAGTACCTGCATGTATATTTAACCTTAAATAAGAAATACATAAGTAAAAATATAAGATGCTACGTTATATTCATTAGGCACCACCCTGTATGAACGCATTGTTCAACCGTGCGACATTGTTAACATCTTCACACGGATTACTTCGCTTCCAATTGGAAAATTGCAGTCTTCAAATCTTTTTAATGGTTTTCTAAATATGGGTAGGTAGTAAATTTATTATTGAGGGTTGCGTGAATCGCGATATATGATATATATACATATATAAGCATATATACATAGGTATATATCCACGCGGTTGCATCTGCCAGTAACATCTGCTTTTACCAATTTTACTCTACGAGTCCTTCTGTTAAAGAACTACTCCACCTTTAGAAAACAACGATTTAAGAGCATCTGTACCGATGAATATAATTTATTATGTTGATTATGTAATCAAATATATTTTGGGATGATTTTGGCTAATCCATCATTATCACAGCATGCTACGGAGTAGAAAATAAAATTTTGCTGTAAATGTAATCAAAGTAATTTAAATCCATTTACAAACAATACAATAAATATGCGTGAACAGGCAAATTAAATATATATCCTGTATCTGAAAATAAAACACCTTCTAATTTATCCGAGTGATTTTTAATACTTGACTTTCAAAGCAAACTTATTAATTTACGATTTAATAATTCAATGAAAAGGAGATCGCTAATTGAGAAGCACTTAATCACTACATGTAGTTTGAACGACTTGTGGTTTCGAAATAGTATATCCTCCGAGAAGTTTATTCATGAAGCATTTATTCTCGATTTGTGCCACATACTAAATTTCAAAGCTTTTAAGTAAAATATCCCTTTAAGACTTTGACATAAATGCTCGTGTTTCTTTGAGAATATTACGATGCGCCACCACAAATGTCAGTTAGGCGCCCTATATCGCGCTTTCATGAATAATTCCTCACATATTTGCAAGGCTGTCAAGTGGTCCTTTGTCATGCAAAATTCTGTCGCAACGTCATTTTCACTTCACAAAACGTGAAACTGAAAAATATCGCTTACGGTTTCGCTAGAATTAGATGCAAATTTTAATTCCATTTATGGTAATGCTATCGATGATGACCGTGAAAATTTTAGAAAACGGACAAAGGATATTGGACAAGACTTATTTCGTCATCACTGTTCGCCATCAGATTAAACTGTTAAGCAATTATAATTTACTGTTATCTTAGTTTTAACCAATCTACCGTTGCAATATCTTGCAGAATTATGATATGCATTTGTATTTGATTGAAAAGAAACTGCTCGTTTTGTATCTTTACACCAGTAGAAAAGACAGCAGTGCAAAACATTACAAAGCACGGTTTACGTTTGAATGCTTTCTGCTTTTATTATTGGTCGAAAAGATCAGGTACATATTGAAACCTAAAGCAATAGTATTCTCTACATATGTCAGGGCGTTTTAAACCATTAGAACAATAAAAATCCGATATACGAAAAAAGCGTGTAACCCAAGGTTAAGTTTCAAAAATCCATTAAAGCTATGAAAAAATGAAATGGAAAAATAGGCGGATTAAATTCTCGTACCAGTCAAATTCCCCTTTTTATTATCCTGATGCGACGCATATCGCATAAACATAAGTGCTGTTATTCCGCGAAAATGACAAAATGTGAACGTAAATGGGGTGAAAACACTGTATTGCATCCTTTCTGCCGCAAAGAGGGTGAAGTAGCATATGAAAAAGATAATCGTTTCATTTCCATAAAAAGTGTCATTCAGGATTTCGAATCGGATTTTAATTTCATTTTAAAAGATCCATCGGACATGAGCTTTTTTTAAAAGTTGGAGTTTATGGTATAAAATGCAATAACAAGTGCACCTGTTACACATTACATCTGTGAAAATATCATGATTATGAGTTTTGATCTGCACACTCATGCAAACATGCATTTGGATAAACATACGTACAATTACATATTACATTACTTCTTCATATTAATGCATTTGTTTCTCTTTACTTCCATAAATATACAATTGTTTCAACATTAAATAAAGCTTCCTTGGGATAGTGAAAATTAACTGAACAGTTAGTCGTACATTATAACAAACAGCAATTAAAATTACAATGATGTTTTGCATTTAAGTGAACAAAAAACTAATTACTAGTTTAAAAAAATTAGATGTAGCCATTCCAATCTCAATCAGAACTATGCCAGTAATTAACATATCAAATACTCTAAATAACTTATTAAACTCTGATAAAAATAGAATTTAGAATCTCAAAAAAGTGTTGACTTTTTCATGGTAAACCAAAACAATAACATTTAACTTTATTCAACAAATAACAGCCACCATTGTTTTCACAAATAAACGTTGTTCTCCTCAAAAAATATAAATTAGTAAGTGAATGTATGTGTGAGTGAATGAAACAACGAAATTATCTCATCGTAATATAAATAGTTTGTACCAAAATGTGTAAATTCACAGTAAATTCGTATTTCTGTATAGCATTTGTAATTTATTAAAGAGTTAGTATCTTAGAAAACTATTTAATAAATGGTAACAGGATGGAAACTTTAGAAATAAATTTGAAAAGTGTAAGGAAAGCTTCAAGCAAGCACCTAATAAAACTAAGAAAACTCATGCAGTGAAACGACAATATTAATAATCACAAGAAAAATTATATACATTTGAATGAAATGTTCAAAAATAATTCAGCATGTTTCTAGAAAAAAATATTATGAATAAATCATTTACTGATCTAGAAATGTTATGTGAGGTGGTCATTTAGTTCTTAATAATTTTATTCAAATTCCTATTATAGAACACAAATAAACTGTAGCAGAAAATTACTTATTAGCCCTTATTCAAAAAACAAAAATGCCTACTCACTTTAAAAAAGTCGCTTAAAGTTATCGAATCTTTGAGAATAAATACCACAAGAAAATATCCTTTGAATGTAGACGTTGCACGTTGCGATATGGTAAATGAAATGGCTCTAACGTGAATTACATTAATTATGGACCTTTCTCGTATGAAAAATATGTAATATGTAAAGTAACGTGACATTTATTTGTGTACATTTTGCGTAAAAGTAAAATTCTAATTTTACATTTATTTTGTGTTCGTTTAAATATGTTCTCTATATAGCAATCTGCTAGCAATTGTGGATGCGTTCAGTACTCTTAAAATTTTAAAGTCATTATATTTAAATGTTAATTATAAATATGGACCACCCCGAAATAACTACTTCCATAGCTAGTACCACTCAAGGCAATGAATTACACGGAATGATTCGGATTGAAGGTTATCGCCTTAAACCCTAATGTGAATCCTGGTTGCATTCGTAAACATTTTTCCTATAAAAATCAATTTTTATTATATTTAGGTGATAAATTAAAGTACACGTCCACGACGATCAATATATCATTAAATTAGGACCTTAACTATCTTTTACCTTAAAAGATTTATCTGACACTTCTTCCAAGTAATATATACATTTAAACTTAAAAGATAAAACCTTCAACACTTCCTTACGATAATTATGAAAATTTAAAGTGCTGTCAATAACGATACTGTGGCTTTCGACAGAGTCACCGCAACCCATAGGAATGCTCTAACATTTATATTTGATGAGTCTTGTAACATCATTTTATTAAGCATAGAAAACCGTAATTAATAGTTTCCATCTTGTTATCAGCCTTCATGAACGAACAATTTTTATCTAATTGCAGGTTATATATAAATAAAAATGTATTTGATCATGTTCATTAGAATCGTTATTAGAATTGACTCTGGAACGCTGCTCTGAGCCTCAACGCAATCAGGGCGACTATAAGTATTTTCTGGTATTCTTAATAAAATATGTTAATCTAGAGTCGAAAAGCATCTCGAGCAAAATCCTTTATGTTGAAATTGGCGTAGTTTATATAAGCAATTTGCTCATTTCTAGCTTTATTTAAAAACTGGGAACTAATCATAAGCTATTCTGCCATTTAACGTATATATGGAGTATAGCTTCTTCCGATCTTAAGTTTTTACTCACACATGTAACAATAAGTGATTCGCTTGTTTCTGTTACGATAGTTCATTCACCTGGTTGGATTTGAAGTAATTTGCATTACAACAAGTCAATGTATAAATAAACATAACATTTAATAACGCTCTCGTCGATGCTACTACTGAAAAGACTGTTTATATTGCCGTTGATTGAAAAATAAGTTATCTAATATCCTTGCCGGTGTCATAAATATTTGAACTGAAGTGACACAGGAAAATCGGTTGGCTAATCGGAGCGCAATTGTTTACCGGTCGAAAATTCCTTATTAGATAGATATAATAAGTAGGATATAAAAGCGAATAGAAAATGAAGGGCAAAGAGAAGAAGAGAATCTTTACACGAAAGACAAAGAAAGAGAGTAGGAAAGAAAAAAGTTGAAGTTTAATAAACGTCGTGGTATATTATTATGTGAAATGACGGTGTTGTAATAGCCGTGCAGGAGCTTCCCATAGCCGTAACCCGTAACCGCGTAACCGTACTGTAACAATCGACTCAGAGTCATGTTACGATCTTATGCGTGGTTTCATAATGATTTGGGTTCCAATTTGACAGCAAATGGGATTGTCTTGAACGAGTATGCCTCGGGATGACATTAGTCTGTCTCGATCGTATAACAAAGGCTTCTACACAGCCGCCCTGTCACTGTGTAATGTATGCTAACACGTTTTCCCCACAGGGAGCGATAACTTTATGAACCTTGACGTTCTTACGGAATTTCTAAATTCGACAACTTACTACATTATCCAAATTATTCTTATGGAATTTATATCTTTGCTCCACCACATTTGTCACGCAATTCAGATACAGATCTCTCAACTTATGCGTTATAACTCTGAGGCGGCTCTCGAGTGCAATAAACTTTTACTATAAAATACGGATATGCCAAAAGCCATACGGCAAATAAGATAAACTCAACTCGAGATAGATATTTATTCGCTTATAAACACCTACTCGCGATATTTTTCCCTCCCTCCTTCGTTCTCTTTTATTTCTTTTTCAGAAAATTTTCATATCGTTCATCAACACTTTATACGTTACACCTTACAGATAATTAAAATTAATTCCCGCAAAACTGAATGAGAATTATACATATTTGCTTTGTATTTTGTTACACGATTCCAAACTTGTAAAGTTTTCTGTGAATGTGTTTATTACTTGTTGAAAATAATGGGCTTGAGTACGTGAAAACTACAGCCTTCAAAAAAATTCATTGATAGTTAATTATGGAGTCAGCCAAGTGAATTCTGCGGCTACCGCTAATATGATTTGAGTAAATGCGCCCTCTTATTACAACTAAGGTCAAAAAACCTATTTTATATGAACTCTGCTCGGGATAATTGCCATCTATGCCCTCCGTTATACCGATGTTCTACACAGTTTCTCATCGAAACTGCTACTTAGGCTTACAGTCTGTATTTTTATTTTATTTCTGTTATGAATATCATAAAACATTTATATCTTCAGTAGCCATCCGTGACTTCAGCAAAATAAAAGTGATTTACTGGAACTTGGTACATATACACCACGAAATAAATTTTGTTGTAAATGCAATGCAGATAGAAAATTATCTACGTGAAAATGACATAAACTTTTTAAAAACACTTTTACACCCCTTTTAAATTTATTTTCTGCTTTATAATCTTGGTAATCTACTAGAAACTCGCACTCCTAAAGTTAATGGTGATATTCTAGAGATCTGTAGATTGGTAAATGGAATATGTAATTTATTTTAGTTTGATACACGGGATTGAGTAGATTTTCCTCTATTTCTATGGCAGGAATATGACAATATGTGATATTCCAAATTCTTTGAACATTGCCTGGTAGAACTCACTAAATATTACATTTATACCCAACTGGTTCATCAAGCTGGTATTACCCAACCTACAAATGCAATCTCAATTTATCGAATACAAAGAGTTCCGTTCTCTACATTACATAGTTATTTCAGGGGTTCCTCAGGGATCCGACTCATGCCTATCCCTATTCGTTTTCTTTATTCGTCACTTAGAGGTTATTAATCTGCCAGTCAAAAACTGTTGTTTGTAGGCGATTTGAAGCGCTAGTACCATTGTATTAGTGCCGTTGTGACTATTGCTTTTAACGTGGTAATGTAAATGGGATGCATCGGAAATAATCTTGATTTAAAAATTGTTAATTGTTTCGTTGTTGCATTTAGTAGGTCAAAAAATATTGTACTAACTACTTGATAAACTCTACTTCTATCAACCGTTGCTCTGAAGTCTCTGGATTTTATTCTAAAGTACTACAACCACTTAAAAATGCTATTCTGTTGTCAACTAATCTAGCATCCCACATATTAGTATTATATGGAACACAATGAATTCACGACGAGGTTCTATTCAGAAACCCTTACTCGATCGTTTTCAAATGTCCCTTCTGTATACTAGACCATTACAGTTAGCAATTCTTTTTAGTACGAACTAGTTAACTCTATTCCAATTAAAATTCTTATTCAGCGCTATAGTGCTTGTTCACGTCTGGTGGTTATAAGACTTTGAACATTCACTGATTTCGGAATTCATCACTTTTGATATCCGTGTTCTGTACCTTGACTGAGTTCCAAGATTCTCTGAACTCTTGTTCATTAGGCACAGCAGTTTGTTCCTGAGATGATCAATCATTTCATATAAACGAAGGTTGCTTGTCTCCCCCTTTTTTTCCATAACTGATAGATGTCCTATCTCTCGTCTAATTTCGCTAATTTCTTTAGAGGTTAAATAGCCTCGTTATAACCTGTTCGCGTAACAGAAGGTTTAATGGTTTAATGGTAAAGAACACTTAATGGTTTTTGGTTTGCCTCTTTCGGCAGCACCAATAGAAGCCAGTCAGCCGACAGATAGATTCGATTTTCTTGTGTGTAACTATTTAGAAGCCATAACGAAGCTAGGAGGTCAATAGACAGGCACAGCATAGAGACAGGCTAAATTGTTCTTTAAAGAACTGACGCCAAAAGCAACATGGTTTTTTGCCAGAATAGGACAGGTCAACTCAACAAACATATGAAATCAGTAGACCTGACAGAAGGATTCATTTATAGATTCTTGCCAGGACGCGGAGGAAGTCACGGATCATGGACTATGTTAATATGAAGATTTAGTAAGTCTAAGGCTTCTACTATTTGAGGGAAAAATCAAAGGCATTAAGCTGTACTGGGGTACTGATGTATCTTTATCTCTCTATCTACAACGTACTCAGATATATTTAGCTGAGGTTGGTCACAAGTATTCCGAAACATGTACTACTCGTTCTTTCGGAATTAAAAGACCGATTGACACAACAATTAGTTTTGCTTTGGTGAAGATACTTGAGATAACTCTCTTGAAAATTGTTGATGTAAATAGTTAGATAAACCCTCATTAAAAAAACAAATTAATATATAGGCCCAATTAGAAATGATTGAAATGACAAATAAAGTAGGTAGAATTATGTACACATAATACACCTATTATCATTTTCGTCGGGATTATGAAGTATTCTTTTATTTGATAGGCATATGAATATACTGTTGATTTACATTCAACAACTTGTATGTATGTACCAGGAAGTTCCCCTCATTTAAATAACCTTTTAGTGGGTTCCCTATCCAGTTTTTTTTGACATTTCCAAGTGATTCATTTACTTTTCATGAAGAAAACCAAGACAGTGTATTAAAGTTTGGGAAACCGATATTTTTTAAACCTCTGTGCATAGTAATTTTCAAGTTGTCACGCATTTTTCAAAATGTGGAGAACAATTTATCTGAAAGGATGAATAAAATATATATTTCGTACCGTCAAGTAAAAGAATGATGTAAAATATATGACAATGTCAACTTCCCCTTAAAACGATATTTGCCTACCCTTTGAATGGGGTGAAGGGTGCAGATTGATTGCCATAAGATTGATCTCAGGGTGAACAACTGGCGCAAGAACTGACGTATTTCGGGCATAACCAGCGAAACAAATTAAAAGAAAACAAAACTCAGGTTTTCATCGAGTTGATTTCGGAATTAATTAGATAAGTGATTTCCGTTGCAATGTATTTTTTAATAGGAATTGCCGCTTGAAATTGATAGTATTTCAGTAGCAGTAGTGGTAGCAATAGTATACCTTATAAAGGTTAGATAGACAAATCTCCAGAGAAGCACGACCGTTGAAACTGGTCATAAAATTGATATTAAAAATGCAATAGTCCCGGTTCACAGATCCAGATATTACTCTGGAGTGATACGAGGGTTTATTGCGATTTATAAGCAAGTTAATAATTCGTGTAAACCGCAAACGGAACGTTGGAAGTATACCTGCAGCAACAACGTTACTAAAATTACTGCTTTGTAGTTTTAGGGTTAATTGATTTCGTTTTGTTTCTGAATTTTACGAGAAGTCCAGATAGGCGGCAAATACTGCATTCTCTACAAATTACATATTCTCTTAGTATTTTGTATGGCATCAATACATTTATTATTGACACAATTTCATGGGTCAACAAATGTGTTGATTAAGAATAATTAGTTTGATTTTATACCCAACGTGATAGAACGGTATATGACATAATAACGGATAAATGGGAAAAAGGTTGGCAACAAGAAAAAACTTCATGCATTCTTTAGCAATACCAGAATTTTTTGCTAAAACCAAGTAAAAATCTCAAATGCGTGATTTCATTTGGTATTCCGATGAAATTTTGTAAATGACGGATGAGTTTTTATACACCTTTATTATATTCCTGAAACAGACTGGAGACTGCTCTCAAGCATAAGCTCGAGTTTTGAAAAGTTCAGAAGTTGTAATTAGTTTCCACGAGTCGTATTCACGTATACTTCTGCACGATTGCGATTTTTAATTAAGCTACCTCGATTTTTATATTCACAAAGTGTTTTTCAGCTGGAAAAATATCCAGTTCATTTAGTATTTGTTCGTCATTTCTACCCCTTAGTGTTTCTTGTCTCTAACCTGAAGCATTTCGTTTCAATATTAACTGACCATGCAGAATACAAAAGCACCATTTTCGTTTCAATTATTTCATCGATTTTTTTCCCTATTCACCGTTAAATTTTCATCCGGTACGTTGATTCTTCTTCTTTTGCATTTTAAATAATTTACGGAAACAATCGATTGTCGGGTCAGACATTTTGAATTTTTATAATTATCAAACTTACGAGAAGTGGTCAGAGTAGAACGTGAAATGTGCCCGTAGAAAATAAACTTTTTGAATACATATACCAGAAGTTATTTAATTGGGCTCAATTTTAGAACATGAGTTACTAGCATTTCTAGACGTTTTAAAGCCAATTCACTGTCTTCTAAAGAATTTGAAGTTACTGCTGCAGAAGATACCTGATAATGATTCTGCACCTTAATTTAGTGCATACATGTTTAGAACAAAAAGTATGGAATCTGAGGTTATGGTGAATGTCTTGGCGTCTATGGAAAAAAAATTGTGGCATTGTGTAGAGATAATACAAGCTGTAAATTGGAAGGAAAAAATAGAAAAGAAGTTAATTATGATTAGTGCGAAATTGACGTAGTTTACCGAAAGGAAACAGAGAAATTGGATGTGAAGCTCACATAATCCACAATGTGATCAAAACTGCTACCGATTTAATTTGAATGCAGTATCATAAAACTTTATTGAATTTTCCACATTTACAGCGTTCCCGTTGAAGCTCCTAAATAATTATGTCAGGCAGATGACGCAGAATATCCGAAACTTCTTGGCAACAATGAACAGTTTTAAAAAAGTATTTAGAAAATTATTTTTTGAGCTACATTAAATACTCAAATATATTAAAAACATTCTCAAATAGTGGATGATTTTTATGCATGCATAGTTAGCTATTTTTCAAGCCATGTTCAAGATCGAGGGACAAACCATGTCTCCAATAAAGACTGCGAGAGAGATTAAATGGATCAGAGATAATTTGACCCTGAACAATTTAGAGAATTTTTAGTTTTCACCAATATATTACATTGTAGATAGAAATATTAAAAGCTTTTGCATGTAACGTCTCGCATTTCAGTTAAACCTGTGCGACTTAATTTACCTCAAGCCTGATGAACATTGAAGCAAATTAATTTGGGATGATTAGACAAAGGCTAGGTATCTATCAGAAGTGTTTTACGGAACAAAAATGGTCATAGAATTTGACTCATGAAAACAACGCTGGAACTAGTTATTTTAAGAAATATGAAGAAAAATCTACATTTTTCAGCAAGGGGTGCCCACCCTTGTCGAGTTTGGAGAATTGAATATGTGCGTCATAACGTAAAGTCAAGACGAAAAGGGTTATATACTCTGGGCCAATGGATCATTTCGAAAACTAAATGTAGTTAAAGCATTTTTTTCAATCACTTCACATCGACTATATTCAAAAATATAAATCCAACACCTATTTGATTACTCATATAGCATTCAAATAGGATAAGGATATTGTCACGATTCTTCGAAATCGAAGGAAAAATGGTGTAAATATAAAATGAAATTTTTGTTTATTATCCATTCATATGAAAATCACGATATAAATTGAATAATCATGATCGTGCCGGTAAAGACCACCATGTTAATTAAATAGATAAATAATATTATTCAACGGGATACATGCTATTTGCATAAGGTCAGTTACTGCTAATCTAATAATGTAAGAGATATTTATAAATTAAGAGTTTATATGATGTCATAGAAGAAACATATTTTAATTATTAATCAATCTTACGCATCAGGACGTACATTTATCTATTCCTAGGTGTCTCACTAAATAAAACAGAATGAAAAATAGACGTAAGACTATACTTCGTAGGGAAAGTAACCTTTGATAAGGCCATGGATTGTTGCGGAGTTTCTTGTTATTCCCTTGACATTCGGCAGAGAATATCTGAGGGCTCTGTGAGCGTTGAGGGATTAAATAGAGACAGACCGACTTCTATCATCAATAGCACCATATAAATCATAGTTTCTACTACCGAAATAGTGAAAGTTATAACGCTTGAGATCGTCCATTCTCTCGACATCGTTGAAATAAAGTAATGTAAAAGTTTATTCATCTCCATGTTTCGATACATAATTTGAAACACATAAACGAGATAATTGACGGATGTTTCTCTTCCTCCGAAACGGTCCCTCTCCATTTTGTTACCATTAGTAACGAATATTTTAAAGCGTTGCAGCGACGTTACTCACATTAAATTGAGAGCAAAGGGTTGTTTCGTGAAAAGGTTTGTCTACAATAAAGAATGAAAGATTAATTTTTGATGTACAA
Source organism: Cryptocephalus primarius (assembly GCA_963576515.1). Classification (NCBI taxonomy): domain Eukaryota; kingdom Metazoa; phylum Arthropoda; class Insecta; order Coleoptera; family Chrysomelidae; genus Cryptocephalus; species Cryptocephalus primarius. Next base: position 11,406,919 of record OY754936.1, read on the forward strand.
TAGATAACGAGGAGGTTTAAAAGCATATCGAACGAATTTTGTTTGGAAGGGGTTAAATATATACGGATCGGTTTCGTAAAATTATTATACGTAGCTACGTATTTGAAGAAAAATGCTTGTATGACATAAAATGACCGTATATTGAGTATAGCTAGGATAAGTGCCACTGTTCAAGATGTCTATAAGATTTGAATTCGCCAAGAACAACATCTCATGGATAGATAATGAGTTCGTAGTATATGGTGACCGCAAATGGGTAAGGTTGACATAAACCGTTTAGCCACATATATAATTAATGAGCATTCACAAAAGGAATAACCCATAGTAAGGGCAAAATTTGTTAATTCCAAGGGTCTATAGTGTCGCAATTTTATTAGATAATAGACAGTTAACAAGGGTTCCTCAGCTATGTACATAAATGGCAGCCATGATGGTAGATTTGATAAGTTGAAAACTGGCCATTATATGTGGGGATTATGATCTTTCGACCGAGATAATTAGTCGGCAACTGCGAATGAGTTCATATTAACCCTTACCGTGAAGGGTTTCTGCCATCCCCCACACAACCGAGTTATGTCAATAACCGCACGGATATTCTGAATTAAGGCAGATTGTGGCGGCCTTGCTGCCGTGCTCTCTCCGCTCTAAAATTTCCCATTATGTATTATATAACATATGTACAGTAAGGACTATTGGGGTGCCTCAAAAATAAGAGATCCTCTATATTTTTTTCGACAACTCAAACAAAACCCCACATGGTCTCTTTGGCCATTTTAAATCTGAAATTATAAATGGCGACGCGAATTAAAATGTAAATTAAAATCTTAATACGATTTCAGTACGATACATACAAGTACGAAAAAAGTAGAATGAAAGTAGTGAGAGAGTAAATCTTGTGGAAAATCTTGAAAATTCCCTCTCGTCTAAGGCGTTCGTTTAAATGGCGTATACGAACCACTTAAAGATTTTTCACTTCAGAGGTTTTTTACCCCCAAACGACAAAAACAAGATTTTACCCCTATATTAGTTTCTAACGCTGTTACTAATGCTCAACACGTTGTTTGACACCAATCGTTTATAACGTGGCAAGAAAATAAGGTTCCAGAAAATCGTCGTATTTTCACTGGAAATCATTCTTAAGACTGTCATTATGGGCTTGATGAATAGGGGTGAGTGTGACGGTGAAATTAGGAAAAGGTCCTCGCTGAAAATACTAAGGACACTGGCTATTTCCCACACTTTTCATCCAGCCCTTCGTAACATTAACGTATCGCATTTGCAAAAAAATCTCAAAATAACGAGTTTCGCGATATCGTTTTATATAAAATTTATTGCGACTCGAACGCTAAACGCCGCTTAACATATTTTACGACTCTGAAATTTTCCTGGTACAACTTCTTTAAAAACAGCTTCATAAGTTCATGTCGCACCTTGTTGGGTTTAAAATAGATTTGACAGTGTGCACATTGCTTTTGTTTATCACACGCTTTTAAACACGACCATAATAAAAGCCGTGGTGACATTTGATAATCCCAAACCAAAACATTTTCACCATTTCTTAACGCGTTCTAATTTTACCTACCAACGGGAGTAAACAGTCTTTTTTTTGTAAAATTCTCAATACTGTCATTATCCACTATAATGCATTCTAATTTCATTAAAAAGGAATTAATATGGTCTTTTGTGCAAACGTTTCAGTATACAGGGTAGGTGGTTTTAAATACACTTGTCGGCGTTATACACTTGATCCCGTTGTAAAAAAACTGCATGGATCGACTCCTTAAGCCACAAAAATTTTTTCGAATACAGGGCCGTCCCGGCGTTTTTACGGCGCTGAAAGAAAACCCGAGAATTTTTCTTTAGCATTATTCAAACATTCTCGCATTTGAAATATAAACAAAAAAGCTTCTAGATTCTACTTGGGACCGTTTACGAAAGCTTTGATTTTTCCATGGTTCTTGGAGAGCTAAAATAATTTGAAACTAGAAAACCCTCTAGAGGTTGTAATATAGATTCTTCCTAACGTTTAAAATTAAAAGTAAAATTGTCCGTAAACCATCTAGCTACCTTTTGATAAATGTGTATCAACCTCTTGTAAGTATCCTGACCAGTTAAAATCTTTCAAAATCAAAACGAGACGCATCTATGCTTCACTTGAGACCATTTAGGAAAATATAGTTGATTTCTATGGTCCAAAGAGAATGAGCAACCTTCTAAATTAGATGTTAGAGCGCCTTTGACGTTATAGAAGGACCGGAAATGTTTGTTCTACATTCTTCGATTAAAATAAAACTATCAATTAAAGATGAAGAAACTAAGAATATCTCTGAACTTATTAGATTTGATTTTAAGGAAAATTACGTGGTTTATGGTTTCACAGTTACTTCTTGAATCTTTGTTAAACATGTTTTGAGCTTCTGTTAAAATTAAAAAGTTTAGACGTTCCAAAAACCGCCCAGTTTTAACTTTAAAGCCATTTTGGCCTTTCAAAGTTTTAAAGAAACCAAGGCATATCTATCATTATGATTCTACTCTTTGTTAACCGAGTTTAATAGAAATAACTATCTACTAATGAATAATATATAAAGAAAATTATGCTGTTTTAATTGACTAGACACCCGCAGTTTAAAAACTTAGGTGTAAAGATTGGAACTTTGATTTTTAAATAGTGTGTGGCGAAAAGTTTTTAACAGCAAAAAAATAAAGTACAGAGATTGCGTCTTCTAGGAAACGTTTGGAAAAATCTGTAAAAGTACTTATATGCTTATTTTTGCAACATGAAAAGCATTCTTCCGTTGAATAAGTTTTTTTGCATAGATTGCTTGGAATTGCGATATTAATAATATCATAAGGAGCCTTACGCTTGAAAAACTGTTATTGTTTCGCCATTAATTTCACAAAATGATGAGCGGATAATTTCTATAGACAATACAGAACATTGGGGAAATTCACAAAAACTACAAAAGTTTTCTATGGTCCGTACGGAAAATTCTGTTTATCAATCGTATGTAAAATAAAGAGTGATTTCACTTGTAACTAATTGATTCTTCAAAAATGAACAATTTTCACAATTAAAACCCGAAGAAAACCTTTGAGCTATTCAATGTGACTAAAAAACTGCTTTCTCACGTTACTGTCAGAGCGAGGAGAATCGAATGAAACAGCAAGTGTAAGAAGACCACATTAAATTATTCTAGGGATGTACGTTCTCTAAACAAGTGATATAAAATATCAAAAGTTAACTTACGTTCACACACTCATCGATTTATGAATATAAGTCGATACCTACAGTATTTGCTCTTCCTGAATCATTACGACTTATCTACTGTTTTCTTGCGTATCAAAAACAAAAACTTAAAGTTAACGTAAATTGATGAACTTGTTTCTCCCCTAAAAGGCCACAGATTTCTTTGAGCGTAAATAATCAAAAGATATACAAGATTAGTTCCGTTAAGGAAAAATATAGCAGAACTGATTTCTTCATTGAAATGTCAAATTCTGAGAACGTTGACAATATAAACCTGTGTTTTATTATAAAACATGGTATGTTAATTCGCTATTAAAAACTCGTATTTTGAATTATATTACACTGGGAAAAGTTCTCGGAAAAATCATGATAAAAAAGTGAAAGATTATAAGTCAATACAGCCGAAGAAATTAACTTCAAGGTTTGCAACATTTATTTTATTGCAGGTATTGTACAGTATATTCTAATGATTCCTTCGGAATCGTTTATTAATTGATAATCATAACTTACGGACTTCATTAGCCTCGAAATATTCACGACTTGCCTATCAAAATTTTATTATTTCTTGAGAATAATGTGTGTAATTCTGTCAGGTTTCTCACGTAAAATTAAAAAAATATATGAGGATGCGGAAACGTATTAAAACGTTCAAGCAATTTCCTTTTATATATATTGTTTTTACCTCCAGAAGGGCCTTAAAATGATTAACGATGGTGACAACATGGCAAGTTCAGGTAATAACTTCAATTTATCCACTTCACTGCGAAAAAGAAAATAGAATCGCGGCCAGCAGAAGGTGCATAAGTAGATTAAACGGTAAAATTTCCTTCAATATTCCTCATCAGAAAAAATGCGACGGCATAAACGCGTAAAATTAAATTTTCCCACGCCCCATTGATAATACTTAACAGGTGTCGTTCTATGAAATTAATTCGAGCCGAGTTTGACATTAAAATCTAATTGCTTAAGCCACAATAAATTAGTACACACCTACCGCGCTTAAAATTGTTGTGTAACCAACTACACTCGCAGTTGATAAAATTGTAAATTAATCTTGGCAAAGGACATCGGGATCATTATCCGCGTCTTCTCGAGCACTTAGGATAATTCATTTTTTTTGAAAAGCAAATAAATAAAGTGTTACATTAGTTCGTAAACGAATTTGGAAATACGCATTTGTTTGTAAATGCGGTTCAGCAATTTATAGAAATTTAACGTTGTAAAGAATCACAGGATTTACGTAAAATGGCACTTTGTCTTCGTTTTTGAAAATAATTTAATACGTGTTTTTAAGCGTTGTTAAATCGTTTAAACACTGGGCATTGATATATAATTTCTGCATTTTGAAAGTTACCGTTCGAGGCGTCGTTCAAATTTTATTCAAATTACCCACTAGAAAGCAGTGTTTTTAACATTTTGTTTCTAAGTAACTTACCTGAAATACGTGCATATGTAAATGAATTTAATAAGATAAATAATCTATGTCCATTATTATCTATTAAATGGCACGATGAAATTAAAACACAGGAAGTGTTTATGGCGTGCATGAAAAGGTACGCCTTCACGTCGAATTGTGATTCAACATAATTCACAAAAGGGGCCAACATCTCCGTTGCACAAATAAAAATGGCGTTTGAAGTGATCGTAATGTCCGATGCTGATGGTTTCGAGAGGACACGAACACGTATGGTTGAAAAAAATAAGCACAAGCAAGCTTCACGTCAAGTAGGGTTTACCATCTGTCATATGACTGTTCCCAGAGATTGGGGTCCTGTATAATAGACGCGTACCCTTTATTAAGGAGGTAGAGTGCTCATGTACACACAGTGCAAGGGCAGTTCTTTTACCAATCAAAAGGGTATATTTTAGTAGGTGGAGCTCTTTAATATTGACAATTGTACAGATCCAATATGGATATACATATTCACATTCCCATCGATGTATGCAAATAGTATTTTTCGAGAGGGTATTCTTTCATTCAACCATGTAATTCTATGAAAATATATTAATCGTTTTTTTCCTCAACGCGATTGTATATTATTTTCTTTTATTCGTTTATGTAACCCCGAGTTGAACATATATTTTAACTTCATTTTTCAAGGATATCACGCAACTTTTAACCAGACTATTTTATAAAAATAATGTTACAGAGTTGGTAGCGTTGGGCGTGTTTTAAACCACATTTCTCCTTAAATTGCCCAAGCAGGCAGGCATACGATGAAATTCTATCCTTAAAACTCGTGAAAATTTTCACGCAAACGCAACAATTATGTATCAGTACGTGACACGTTTGGTTACACGACTTCCTTTACAAATTTTTAGTCTTTAAAGATTCACTTTTTAACAAAACACCCTGCTGTCAGTTTAAAATGTATCAGCCCTTCAATACAAAGCTGATAATGCACTATTCTGAGAGCGAAAAAATCCCAAAAGAATATATGTGGACTTTTCAAAATATTTGCACAATATGTGAGAATTGTGAAATTTAATTATAGGTCCTCTAACTAAAGGTTAAATCTCAATATGTGTGATTTGAATACTCGCTTCTGTATATGCCAATAATGACAACATTTTGATGGTACATAAGGAATATTCTTTTATACACGACTGCATTAACAAATATTTGTTAATCAGAGAACAATTCTAATTAATACGCTTAAGTTCAACATATCAATAACTCAAACTTTTACAGTTTTGTTTACTTATTAATTTAACAACCAATTGCAACATGTAAAAATTTCTAAATTTCTTAATTATGAAAAATCCAATGATTAAATATTTTAGGAGAGATAAAGATAAGATCGATGTTATTCCACCATGCAAATCCGATTCACATAACATAGCCATCATAATAGATGTGTAAGCTGCGTTGCCGATATTATTACAATCAAATTGCCAAATATTTATGAATATTATCAACAGTAATTTTTTCAGGAGTCCATTGCTCAAGGTATGTGTAACAACGTAAATATCTCTAAGTCAATGAATAGTAATATTGATACATGTTTTGAATTTACTTGGATTCCCTGCGAAAAACACAAATCCGCAATCGTCCCAATTATTATTATGGAAAAGCTTACGTATAGGTACCATACGGTGCCTAACTATGTACTTAAGTATGTAACTTCATTATACAACAACAGAACTATAAAATTAATGTTTAAAAATGAAAACGAGCCATAGTTATACATGTATTTTGCGAGAAAATTAAAAATTTGAAATTTATTTCTATTACTTTATGATACAAATATCTAATACATACTACAAAAATTAAGGCAAAAGCGTCGTTACCCATTACGAGAACCGAATTTTTACCTTAAACACTAGTTAGCTATTCAGTTAATCACATAATCACTGAATTAATCACCTGTTATTTCGGGAATTTTCCTAATTGTTCTGGAATAGGGGAACAGGGTGATTCACCCTAATAAAGCTCTTGCGAGTAATTGTGCTGATGATACAGTAGTTTTATGAGCGAAATGGCAAATATGGCAACTTCGTCAAATTTTGTTTTCGATAAACGTGTAAAAAATTGTTCGTTTTCCCAAAATGAGAAAACTAATATTCACTAAATAATTATGACAGCTGTTGCGGAATCAGGTAAGAAGACATCTTGAGAATAGAACAAGTGAGGATGATGATGCAAGTTGCCTAAAATCTTCTACAGGGCGACCAATAAAACACATTAGTGACGACTATATGACCCTTATTTGCTGGAAAGTACAGTCGCTTGATTTCAGAAATAAAATTATTACGATAAAAATTTTTTAATGCTACTAAGAAAGGATCCAGAAATACCTCAAATCAGTAGGAGTTACCTTTAAACAGTTCTGGGCGAATTGAACCTTTCTTTGGAAAAGCGAATGATTATTCTAGATCACTAAGGAACTTTTTACTTACTACTTAGACGAAACATGTATAAACTAGGGATATACTGTGAGACCAATATTTGGCAAGATAAAAGTGTGACTAATGCTGGCGAAGCCATTTTTGATGGCGTATCGACAAATGTAAAAGCCTATTCAGGAAAAGGGAACAGATCATAGAACAAAAGGTCATATTGGCGATGAAAATGGTTTTTTGGAAGGTGGTCTAGTTTCATTTGAATCCAAAAATATTAGAGACAACCATGAAGACATGGAGATAGATGTCTATAAACAGTACTTTTCGCAGTACGTGGAAAAAAGTTATATTTTGCACATGAACACATAAAATAGTTTTTTACCGAAATATGATTTGGCCACAGAATCTCTTACTGCCTCCCTAACTACTGCTTTACAATACTGTATCGGCATTAAATACAACGTGTTATTATTGATTAATTATTATCATTATTATAAATTAATTTGGTGATCCTATCGAAGTAGTCACCTAAGCTTCATTGGATTAAAACATCAAAATCACAATTACTGTATGAAGGTAATAAAAATACCCGCAGGAACTTTGATATACTTCTTGAATTATTAACTTCGTACTTTGATGACTTTAAATTGCGCAGAAAAATTGGTAAAATTTTGGATACATCTAATCAACAGTGGCGGTGTGCCATGTGTACCCCATGGTCAAGTTTTTGATAGAGGGGGTTTGAAGATGGCGAAATATTTTTTCGAACGTAGAACGTTTCTAGCGGCTAAAATTAAAATGAAATTGCTTGGATTTTCGTAAGCCATCCAGATTACCTTCAGCAGCAATTCTGAATGTTCAGGCTTCTAAAAGAACCTCTGAAGTGGTGGGTTTTCTAGGCTGTTGGGCGGTGGTCGATGTGATTTCTCTTTCTGTCGTTTCGCTTACATCTGCTGCAAGCATCTTCAGAGGCGATTCTTGGTTCTAGGTCTTAAATGACGTGAACCAAATTACATTTGAAATTAAAATGAAATGATTTGAAATGTTTGTAAACCTTCTAGATTTGACTTTGAGGCAAATTTTGTGGTTGAAGGTTCCAGAAGAATTTCAAAGTCTAAGCTTCAATTCAAATGGACAACTTTCAAGATGTCGAAAACCTCCTAGATTCAATTTTAAATCCATTTTGGCCATTTAAGATTCCTAAGAAAGCAGTCGTGTACCTACCGATCTGTTGGTCCTAAAACAGGTTCAGCACCGCAAGGCAAGAGTTAATATTATATTTGATGTGGGGCCCAATTGTTGCGTTCCTACACCATTGCCAACAAGTAAAGAACTATCGGTTGGGGAGATTATAGAAAAATTATGGTTTTTATTTTAATACACTTCAAATTGGCCGGTCAATACAACTGATTATTAACAAAAATGCGTCTAAGAAGATGAATCTAGTAGTAATCAATAAAGTAATCATGTAAAGTATTGCCCAATATTTTTCATTTCAGTTATACATAGTTAAAGACATGGTAACTGACAAGTGCAAAAATCGAAGTATTGGAGCGAGATACCTAAATATAACCCTGTAGAACTTCTGTCATTAAATCTACCATTTGTATACACTGATGTGTTTGTGCTAACACATAACAAGTTGAAATGTGTCAAACTGTTGTCGAACCCTCTCAGAATGCGAGTAAAATACCACACACGTGTGTCGTCGACTCCTATGAACCAAATTTAATAAGATATCGAAATGCGACCCCCCCGCTCCAATAAGTAGCCTATATTTAAACATTCATGTTCCACGATCGATGTTGCGGTACCTACGTATATAAGCATTTTCAGATTATATTACATAGCTGAAATCGAATGACTTGAATGTTTTGGCACGTGCCTACAAACCAACAACAATTTTAAGAATAACCGACGATATTTGTCTTATATTTAGAAGCAAATAGAAAATTTGTCGATAAAAATATCATTGACACTTTGATTTCTTTACCGTTCCCTTGTGTACGAAGTCTATGGCTATGACTATGAAGTGACTATGAAGAAATTAGTTTGGTCACGTCTCTCAGAGGCAGAAAGACTATCATGTCAAGGGTTTAAGGGAAAACGCATGGACTTCGTCTCTTCACTGAGTGTAGAGCCTACCTACCGGCTTGCGGCTTTACAAAATCTGTCATCTGATTAACCAGACCAGAAGAAATATTCGAATAATGAATTAATTACCACAAATTGCTGATACTCTATATGATGAACTTTATTTTGCACTAAATACATATCGATTTCAGGTTTATTTGATCACAGGTTTTCAAATTTTATCAACATTTGCATTCACCATTTACAAAGTTGGATATACAACATGTATGTGTCCTTGTTTTAATGTCATTATATTTTATCCAAATATGAAATTGACGTCAAATCACTTATTTTTTTTTACAAAACTTTAATCAGAGATACTATTTGATTCGTCAGTGATTGATCGTTACATAACACTATAAAAGCGTCCTTTCAATTGGTAATTGAACATTATAATTCACTCTATTCCGTTATGTTTATAGTATAGAATCTATCGAACCGTGCCCCATCCTCCTTATTAAAAATATTTTTTCTACCGTATTCTGATGGTATAAGTTATGACATCATTCTTTGTTTTGTTAACTGCAACCCTAAAGGCACCCTTTGCAACAAAATGGAAGGGTTATTCACTGATTAGTAAAATTCGCTGATGATATAAAAGGGGTAGATGTATGAAACCGAATACTTCAAATATGTTACGTATTTTTTAATAAGTAAAATGAAAGCCCTCATTGTCTGTAATGAATGCATTTTAATACGCACTATTAGCAATAATGGCTTAAAAATTGATTATTTCGCTAAAGAGAGTATTTTGTATACTAATCACTAAGCAGTAGGAGGTCGAAGAGGTTTAAACCTCCTTTCCGGTGGCGATGTAAAACTCTTTTCCCTAGTTATTTTTACCAGATTTGTATAAATAACATTCACCATTTTAGAGCAATTTTCCTACCGAACTCATCATGTGAGTACCAACCGTCTTCAGTTTCACGAACGCCTGATATTTTTGTTTCAGTCTAGGATTCTGCACCCCAATAAATAGATTTCAAAAGACATTGAGCTTTGCACCATTGCTAGTGTCGCGACCCTATACGACCTCCTCTATGTTTTAATGTATGTACATCATAGGTACAAATGATATTAGCGGAAATAACGACACTGCAACTGACAGTCACTAAAATCGTTAATAAGGAAGAAGTTTTAAAACTTAAGAAGTATTTAATACTCAACTGGATTTCATTTCAACAGAACAGAACTACAATTTGAAATTACTAATACTCATAACCTGTAAAACTTAATGTAATATAAATTTTACTACTTGTACAATAGTTCCTGCTATGAACCATAGTTTGTTTAAATTGCAAGAATGTATAAAGAGTTTTAATTAATATACAGGGTGCCACATTACGTTAATCAGCGTCAAAAACTGATCTCAAGCCAGAAATTCAGTTTGATCTACGCCTCTTAGTTTTGGTGTGCCAGAAGGTCAAAGTTTCTATTTTAAGATTAAATTGGACAAAGCCATCAACAAAGACGGTGTAAAACTTGTATGACCATTCTAAATAACAATACACGAATCGATTGCCTTGATTTATGCCTACAAAAACTTTTTCCCATTTTGGAGGTATTATGAAGAACATGGGACTGTTAAGAATACAATTTGTCAATGGCGCAAATAACCAGTGGTATTGAAAATTAAATCTAGATAGGTTCGTATGTTCAAACTTTTGATTTTGCATGAGTATTTTGTTTGAATTTTTGGATTTATTTGGATTTCGTGTGTTGTCAGTTGAAGTATTCATTATATTTCATCCTTAGTTTCTTCATTTTCTTGAATTCTGTGTTCTACGTTTATGGTTAACTATTTTTCGTTACAATGGAATAAACCACACAAATATTTTGGTATGTTGATTTGTATCGGTAAAGCTATGAAGCTAATGAAGTAACCTTTCATGCTGCACACATTTACGAAGAAACTTTTTAGAAGCCACATCATGGAAGATCTCGAATTGTGAACAATCCAGATTTAGAGGAAAAATGTTTTAGCCGCAATAAATAAAAATTATCCACTAATCTTAAGACAACTAACACCAGAATTTGGAGGGCAGAACAGTACTACTCATTGACCTTTACAAGGAGAGTAATTTCATCCATTCCGCTAGTCTCGTGTAAAAGTGAGTCAACAAGAAGATGGTGTCTCCAGGGTTAATTTTCCTCAACTTTTAATAAAAATCCTGAATCTTTTACTATAAAAAAAGTGAGTAACAGCGACGTAATAGGACCAACAATTCTTCTATCAAGACTGAATGCAGTTTTTTAAACTTTTACAAGAAAATTTGAAAGTCCTACTGGAAAATTTTAAGCTCCTTCATCCGGTTAATATTTGGTTCCAAATGGATGGACTTCATGGAATAAATGTAAGAAACTGATTTCCACTAATACCCCCTCATTGTATAATAATAACATTGTACCTATTGGAAAATTATTTTTTATTTCACCAAATCTTTATTAACATGAAAAAAGTCATTTTTGGTAAAAAGCGATTCATTTCTTTGTTTTTGCTGTTAATTTGATAACACTATCTGGTGTGATTTTTTAATTAATCGGCCAATATTATAACATTGCTCTATTGTAACGACAATAATAGCAAATGTCAGAAAAATATGTTATTATTTCCGACAAAGGTGCCAAATTTTCATTTTCTTCTAAAAACTCGTAATACTTTTGTGAAAAAACAAGCATAAATTTCATTTCGCTATTTCATATTTAACCTCAGCATTTGACACAGATTAATGTAGTGTGGCCTCTATACAGGGGTTTAGCAGCGCCTTGTACAGTACCTTTTTCTTTGTAACAATAATAATTGATTCCAAATATCAGGAAAATTGTATTATTCTCGAATAGAAATTTATACTCAGGTTCGTTTTTATCCTCAATTTAACGCGATTTGAATATTACAAATAATAGGGAGCATGTCAATTACAAGCTTCATTAGTTACAAATTATTACCTAAATTTTGAGAAATCAACATTAGTTTAATATTGTTATGTTACAAAACAAATTTCAGGCGATGAATTTTCGCGATGATGAATTGTTGCGCAATAAATTAACTCGCGATAAATTGACGAGTGACCTTAAAAAAGTAAGAATAATAATCCAATTTTCAGCTTAGGCATATGAACATGTGACATTTATTATGTAGCCTAAACCTGTCTTTTCAAATAAAAGGGAATTTGAAATGTTATGTATGATCTCTTTTGTTGTACGACTTGATATGATAATATACGTACATTTAAATTTTCGATTTATGGGATTTGTTATTAAACACCTGGCAAAAGCATTTTTAAGTTTATTTGAAATAGGTATAAGTTAAAATTTCGCGAAGTCTCAAGAAATCCATCGTTGCCATACGTTGACTTGCTTGGTTAAATAATAAAACTGCGTAGCTTTGGCACAAAGATATTTTTTCCTAATACGAGGTAGCTGAAGTGATATACGATCAGAAATCTCGACTGACATAAGTTATTCACCTGTACCAAAGTTCTTGGTTATTGAAAAATACATGTTTAAGCTTCCACATAAGATTACCTTATCATGAAAGTGTACGGTTTTAGTCGAAAAAATAGAAATGGGTTGAAACAAATCTTGAATTCGGCTATTTAATAACTTTTACGCCACATCATCATATTCATCACCATATATAAATTGCTAGGATATATGTAATTTTTGTATAATTAAAAAATTCGTAGTAACTGTTGTTTAGATTCTTGTTGTCCATATGCTGATATTAATGAACGTGATTTGGTTTAAAAATTGGTAATGGTTCGAAGAAGATCCGGTCTAGAAGAACGCAATTACGGAGGGGTCACAAAGGCATTGTCGTTCTACTGATGGTAAGATAATTGCCGTAATACCACTAATCTCGTTAATGAGATTCAAAATTATTCTTTTTCATGGTGACTTGATTCTTAGAGCATAAATATTAGAGATTTTATAGGGAATATATTCGTTATGGTACGCGACTGTCCTGCTTTGTACTTGCAATAATTAAAGGCCGCATCCGTTATTTATACTAATTTAAAACTTAATTTTATCTAGCTTTATAATCAAATAATACCTTTTTTTCTCTCACAAAGCGTGAAAGAGAGACAGAAAATGATCGTAGAGTGTAAGTTATTCAAGAGACAGAAACATTGGTATCGGAGACCTTGCTTTTGAGTTAATTTAATTCAGAGATTTCCCAACGATATCGCTAGTGTCGTTAAGATGGTCACATAGCGAATCAAATATGGAAATTAGTCAACTATTCCAAATATAAATGAATTTTTAATTAAGGAATAAATACATATGCATTTTAAAGCGAATTATGGGAACAACTCGAACAGGAAGAACACTCTGTACTTCGCCTCATTGTCATTAACGTTGACGTAAATTAAAAGCAATATCATTAATATCGGTCGTAAATAATTATCATAACGGTTCAGAAGGCGTTAACAATAAAACTGCTATTATGTTTAAGTGTTCAATTGAACTGCCTTTTTACAAGGTGTATATGTAAATACTTTTATATGTAGTTATTTACTGCAAGTGAATATTAATATGAATTATTATAGCTATACGATGTGTTATGTGAAATTTATGTCATATTTACGATTTGTGACACCTACAAATTAATAGCAGAAAATCTCTCTTATAATAAATATTTCATTATAGATAGTAAATTTTCAATAACAGTATAAGGAAATTCGTAGAAAATTGTCCGAAATAAAGGTTAAGTCTAAGTTAAAGTTTATGTTAAACAGCATTAAGACGAGCTTAGAGAAGCATTATAAAAATTCTCTATCTTGAGCGTTATTGTGCCACGGATAGTGTTGAAAGTTGTTAAAAGCTACCTTGAAGATAGAACTCAGCTATTAAAAATTAGAAATATTCCGAGTGATCACTCGGAATTTCTCACTCACACTCACACTTATTGATTTTGATTAATACGAATATGGAATTCTAGGATGAGGTGGACTTTATGACAATGTATTGAATCACTTGAGAATAATTCCAAATTGCATATCAAAAATAATCTATTTAAAAAAGAGATTATCCAACTGCTTAACTTCACGATGAAGACATTATGAACGTAAGATTATTATACTTTCTGTCAAACTGCATTATGAAGAAAATGGATAAATTTAAGAAGCACATACGTTATTCCTACTCTACTAGAAATGAAACCAAAAATAATGTATCTACTACTTTGGTTACAAAAGACATAAGTTAACGGTTTTTTGTACTCCACATTAACCTTAAGTGTTATTCAAATTTCAATAACTGTGGTTTACTGAATTACGGTGAGTAATCCCTAATATTTACTTCAGTAATTAAGCATTTATTGCACTTGTCGTTGATACATTTTCATTGTATTTATAGAAGTATGTGACGATTTTTTTTAATGGAGTAAGGGGGCAGTAATAGCAATCGTTCCCTTCATATAAATATCCTTTGCGACCGTACAAGCAAAGCCTTCAATCTTCCCAGTAAATAATTACTCTTTGAAAAAGTTATTTAGGGCTAGTTGTACCGCAGCGTTAATTTGGACCTGTGTTAAGTATCGTTCCGAATGGGTTTCTGCGTTGTCAAATGTCAAATTATTTGTCACTGTCTAATTTTATACTTAAGGTTAGGCTGACCCTAAATAAACGGCCGTTTTATTATCGATCAGCTCAAAGAATGTGTATGACCAGAGACAAGGATAAAATGGGACCGTTTGTGTGCCCTATGGAATTTCAGGTGAACGTAAACGACAGCTAATGAGTCCTTTTCAAAAACGTTACCCATTTGAATAAGAGAAAACAGAACAAACGAATTTAAAAACACACTATTAGAGAAATGGGTTTCTTGCAAATTGAAGGAAAAATAAATATGAGACTTCCTGACAGACCTATACAAAATAATCAATAATATTTCATAAAAATCCCCAAGGAAAGTGTTAAGAACTACTCACCAGCAAATGGTGATTAATAATTCAGGAAACTGAACGTCACCTGTACAATCCCAACAGTAAAGCTCATGATGTAAATCGGGTGCAAGTTTGACTCCTAAAGTTTCTTACATTTTTACTTTAATTCGGTGTACATAATAGAAAAGCAAATGTAATAATTGATAGTACAAGTATTTCGATTAATTACTTGAAATTGCTTGAACAACTATTGTGATCACCATTTTCATTCATCATGAATTTGTTTATTTAATTTTTCGGTAATGAACATAAATGATATTATAAACTTAAAAATTGGGGATGTAGAGTAAAATATGTGAAGCATGTGTTGAAGTTAATCAACTGTTTTCCAGATATAATTGTGGTAATTCGCAACAAAACCGTATGAATAAATTCTCACCGCGACATTGAAATTTCATTACTCCCAATTAACACAAATACGGCTCGAATTTATTTATACCGAACAAAATATTTGAAATACGTCGGGATGCGGATTGTGCGAGGGAGAGGCAACGATGAGCGAAAGAGAGATAGAGAGGAAAGGGAAACTCAACATGCAACCAATCTAAAAATGATGTAAATCATAACTACTAAACTGAGAGTTGTTGCTGTCAATGAAATATCACAAATGTCAGATACGTTGTATTGTCTCATTAAACATCATGTTCTTTTGAACGAGTGCAGTGTCATGAGCACACAATTCAACCGGATGCATTGTCAGTGTTGATTTGCCTACAGGCGACTGTATTTTAAGCAGAAAGATTTATTTGGGGTTTAGCATTTAATCCTACAACTATCAATTTTTTCCTTTTTACTTTGGGATTTTTTTTAAAATATCGTGCGATTGAAAATGATACAATTCAAGTTGATTATCGAAAACCGTTGATATTACACAAAATTATTTCTAAATTAAGTGTAATATGCCAGCGATATATTAATTGTTTTATTTATTACAGTTATGCCCATATCTCGTCATTATTTATTTATTTATAGCCGTCAGGTACAAATATTTACTGAAGCGACGAAATCAAAAATGAAAATTCCAAACCTAATGGAATTCTACAATGCACGAAGTTTATAAATAACAGGAAATGATTGTGACAAAATGACCAAGCGATATTTTTGTCCGAAGAACTACGCTGTCATAACAAACGTCACTTTAAAACGAGACACGTAACAAGTGCTTGTATTATACGTGTAAGAATTGTCACTCAAAATGTTAAGCGTTTGGAAATTATTATTGCGTGTAACACTCGTTTCATGTCGGCTTTTTATTACTTTAAAAGCGACATGCTAGTGAAATGACACGAATTTGTTCAGACAGAATCTTCAGATTTATTTGGTATATAATTAAGTTTCTTTGTCTAATCTAATATCGGTTCTATTTTCTAGCTAAAAAAGCACTAGGCACCTATTGTGTGCTCTCAACCCTCTTACCATCCGTACTGCCTCGGGTGAAGCATGCCTGTTCAATTTTACGCTCTTTAGGGTTATTACATTGGGAATAAAGACTAAGGCAAACATCTTGACGTCAACAATTAATTGCACGAAAAGACTCAATATTACCTAAAGTTAGTAATTGATGCTATTCCTTCACATAAAATCAACCAATTTATACTGAATGCTTTTCAATAATAAAGTTAGTAAAATGACTGAAACCAATAATTGACGAGTTAGTTTAAAATTTAACTTTAGTGGTGACTAGTCTTGTCATTAGACAACGAATTCCAACATATATAGTATGGAGTTATTAACTACTACGGGTACAACAATTAAACAATAAAGTAGCAAGAAATTTATCACAGGTAATTAGATGTATGTATGTTAAATTTTAATAATATTTTTATAACACACTAATATCTAAATAATCTGATATATTGTAGTCATGACGTACTAGACCACTTGAATGAATTACAATTAACCACTAATTTTTTATTTGAACATTAAATAAATATAATTTATCAAAACACTGTAAACATGTGAAAACAAAATGTATGTCTATCATTACAATTTACATTGTGAAGCTTATTAAAATTAGTTTTATTGTTGACATAAGGGTAATTTAATTTGTAATTTTGACGTCTGGACATATTTGTATTTTATACTGAAAGTATATTATTTACGGATATATTATTTCATAAATACGTCAACAACTGAATTTACAATTAGTTTCCTAATGAAGAAGACAAATGCTAGATAATAATAGGTAATTTGAGGAGTACGTAAAACGTGTATTTTTATCTCGGACACTTGAAAAAGGGATGGCAATCGTTATTGCTATTATTCTCTGTCATGACACGCTCTTCATAATATAATGCTTCTAAGGTAAAACTGCGAAATTCACGTATCTACAATTACTCCCCACTATTGATAGTTTTCGAAGCGGAATTTATGGATGATTTAGTTGCCAATAATTCAGTACTGCCTTACGAAATAACAGTTAAAAATATTTAAAATAACATGATTTATTACCCAGAGTTCAATAATTTTCCTGCTCACATTTAGAAAATGCAAAGCCTGTTAAAATAGGAAGAACGCACTGATCATCCTTGCATATCACATTGCGTTTGTATTTTACAGCGGATCCTAATTAAGAAAAATCAGTTTCCTCATTTGTCGACGAAACCAAATGCCCACGAGGCCACGTTATTTTTACAACCAAGTTTCACAAATTATTATTTTATACAACTAAAAAAAGGTACGTGAAGGCGTGGAAACTCTATTATCAATTACTAAACCTTTTAGACGAACTTTCACTCCCTAAGGCACAATTTAGAATCCCCAGTCCTTGTAATGTTTTATGAACAAGAGAATGTGATGTTAAAATTGTATCACTAGTGCGAGTTGTAAATATTTGTACTAGATGATTATAGAAAAATATTTATCATCGGAGATTTCACAAAAAAAAAATGGATTGATTCTTGAATTACATTAATATCATTGAAATGTAAAGTGTCGATGAAGTGTTACAACTTAAATTTGTTTGAAAAGTGGAAGTGTTTGTTTTCCTCGCATTTGTTTATTTATTTACAACTCGTAGTTTATTCACACTATACAGGGTGTGCCAGAAAAAACTCCTAAGATATAGATGACCATTATCTGAACCCCAGAAAAAAAGTAATTAATGCTATGATAATGAGCATTCATGCATATGCGTTTTGGCATTGTCAGTGCCACTAACTTCACTAACAACACAACTACTCTTTGCAATGGAAAAAAAACGATTAGTTTAATAATCTATTACGCATAATGTATTTCTTATGCTTGCATGTTGAATGGTGATGAAATACTTTGTTAACGATATTTTTAAAATCCAATTTTTTCGCTAACGCTCACACATCTTTGATTTGTAGAACATGTGAACCATTTAACAGAGTTAAGAGAAAAATAAAATTTTCTGTATGAAAAAAATTTGATACATTCATAAAATAATTTGGAAACAAACCCAATCACTACATTTTGATTATTGACATAACAAGCACTTCGAAATTCTTTACCTTTGGAAAAAACTGATTGGGTATTTTACTGCCCACAACAAAATAGAATAAAATATTAGAGAGAGAATAAATTAGGGTTCGTCACGATTTCCATCGGTTACCTAATCAATCGCGACGATAGTGTCTTCTGTTGGAATGGTCTGACCCTAAACAAAACGAATAGATCGGTCATCACGTACGATGTCTCTTGTGGCTATTGCGCTCTCTCTATCATGTGGGACGTGCAGAAGGAACACTCTGTACACATCGACCAGTAGACACTTGAAGAGTTGTCGGCAGAAGGTAAAAGGCCTGATATCAATTAGTGGTTAATGCCCCAAAGATCAGGAGTCATTCTCTTCAAATGTCACGTAGATCAATACTTCGAAGATGGGGCCAACACAACACATTTCGATCGACACTCTCCTCTCTTTCCTTACACCTAATGGCGATTTAAACGGTGATTTTTAAAAAGGGCAGCCGACGTACAATCTACAACGAAAATCAACAGGGTTCGTCATTACCCTCGTCACCCGACTCGTTTACATAAAATGGGATTCGCTTTTAAGGTGTTAACCCTTTGTGGGTTGCGAAATTTATGGTATTTTTAGTAAAGGAAACACCGCCTTTCACTAATTTAAGGTGGGTAATAAGTAAAAAATCTAATTCAATTCTAACTTGTGATGATGGCAACTAAATTGCAAGTATCAAATCTTTAATAAAATCGAGATATTTGTCTTTGTCCTGATTCAGATGATTTAAATTGGTTTTAACTTTAATAATTTTTGATAAGTTTATTCACAAGCTCAATCCTGATTTTATCTCGTTATTAATCGTTTAAACTCCATTTTCATAGTCCTTAGTTTTACTATTCAGAATGTCGTTGAATCGTGAACCAACGCCACAAAATAACGCATTGATTTCAAAAATAAATAAGCTTCCTATAGAAACAAATTATATGTTACTTAATAAGTTTCTTCGTTTTAAATTTTTAGAAAACGGTAACGTATTTATTGAGGTTTGGTAGAAAGAAAGAAAAACAGTTTGATGTAGTCAGTTAATTGACTACAATAGAAATGTGTGAATTAGTTTTATTCCAAAACCACTACTAATTTTTTTTTTAAATCAAGGCTTAATTTTTTAATTTTTACTCACAATCACCAAGATTAGAAATAAAAATGTGACACTGAAAAGTAATTTACGACGTTCAATATTAAAAACGTTACAAGAATGACATCAAACAATATTATGTACGTAGGCAATAGTTTAACTAGCTATCATTAAAGTGAAATTTTAGATTATTATATTTTTCTGAACCATCTGGAAACTAAATCTATAACCAACCAGATTTAAAGTTTTCAGCTATTTAGTAATCGCTAGTACCTCAGAATAGTGCAAACAAAAATAAATTTCACCCCTATTTATGACCCGTCGGAAAAAGTAATGTAAACTTATAGAACGCGATTGAACCATCTTGGAGCGCCAAAACTATGACCAGGCACAATTTTCAGTTTCATTTATTCGAGCATTGTTAAATAATTTCTTAAACTTCGGAGTTTTAAAAGATTTCTCAATACAAAATAACACTATTAGTTAACAAAATATAGTAGCTGCTTTCTCGTCAAAATGTCCACGTATGCGCACTTCGATATAAAGTTCCCACACATCATATCACAAACCACTGACCAAAATTACCGTGTTCGTACCAATCAAATTGGTCGTAACAAAGTTTTAACCTGCTTGAACTTTTCCAAAAAATTTCAAGTCTTGAAACATCACTGTCGATGGCTTATCTGCATAGATAAGAGGTCGCTGATTACAATGCATTTAGTTTTGTGGCGACCAGACGAGAATTTACCGAGACAGGCATTATCCTTAAGTACCTTAAAATTAATATGCTTTCAGAAGAAAATGTCAGTAATTGCCTAATGTTAGTGTAATTTAATTAATAAGAACCAATTTATTCATTTCACTAATCAGGAATTTTCTTAACTCTAGTTTCTTTAACACTAAGTATTACATTATTTCGCCTTGAGCACTAAAAATCGAGTGTCGAAGATTGCTCGTATCTCGCGTATCCAGTTGTCTTTCTCATTCCTCAATTACACATAGGGAATATTGTATAAATTACGGATTATTTTGACTTTTACCTCATTGAAAAACATGAGTAAAATTTAAAAACTGATTTGTTTAAATTTGGAATCACATGAAAAAAATGGATAAAAATACATAGATTTACTAAGTCTGGTTATATCTTTGTTTAACGCTAAAGCTCCCTCAGACATTTCTTTGGTTTCATTTTTGCGTGTTTGCTCTGGGGATGCTGGGTGGTCACATATGAATGGTACACCTTCAAAAAATAATTTGACATTTTATTTATTGACGTGAATATCTTCAATTATTCGCCCTAATGACCTTTTCACTAAATAAAGGCAAATTAAATGCAGTTGCCTAAGAGGCGAAAACGATGATTTTCACGAAATTAATGTTAATTAAAACTATTTTCCTAGTTTTATGTTTTATCTGTTCTATTCATACATGGGTTTTTAAATTATTAAGCAAATATACAAATAGTGGATTTAATCTGGGATTTTCTTCTGCTATGTATTTTGCTATTATAATTTTATCATCAAATATACCATTTTTCTTTACAAATGTGTATCATCGAATGTAATGAATACGAATACTCTCATGTGGATTGAGAGATTATAGAACAAATACGTAATCAAATTGATTTACATGATTAAATAATAAAACACCGAAAAATTGTGAACTACAATGTTCGTACCGTATTCCACCCTTACATCAAACCGTGAAAATGTGTGTTATGAATATATCTCGTAGACCAGCTTCTTTGATAAATCTCGATTTTATGTGCTAAAATGAATCGGTACGAAACATTTTCCTTTTCCTTATCAGCGTTTAACAACTAATAAAATCCATGAAATGGCACTGTAGTAAATTGGTTTACAAAATCAGATAGAAGGTATAATATGCAGCAACCCCTTGTTCTAGATAAGTGACTTTTTTGTTGCAAACCCAATGTATAAGGTTATTCAGACAAAGGTTATTACGAAGTGTTCTTGTTATCTTGTTCATCGAATTTTCACACCCAGCGTGATGGATGAGTTGGCTCATATCTGATGAACGTTAGTCACGACATAGGTTTGTGTGGAACTCATAGATAGACAATCATTTGGTCGACACTGTATATTTTCAATATATCCCCGAAAAAATCTACCATACTCACTTCTTTTTAACAAACAAAACATTTAATCATAAGTGGAAACTCTATTCTTAATTTATCGACATTGTACCAAGTTTAATCGAGCTGGTAATTGCATTGAATTAGATTGAAATTTTAAATAATTGATATCATAATTACCTAAGGCTTCATTACTGAATTGGGTGTAATAGCGATAATACTTTTATTTCTTTTTGCTTAGTAGTTTAGAATCTTCAGAATTTTAAAGTCTCATCTTAGACATACTTTGTTTGGTTCATTTGTTACAGGTCATAATTGGAAAATATATAGTTTGATTCATTTAATATTTACGTCAAATCACGATGTAAAATCATAATTCCAATTAACCATCAAATATATTCTTTATTTGACGTACACCTTGGAAATAAAATACTTCGTCTCGAGGTCTCTAAGTCCTCGACCAAACACCCTAAAACAAAAAAAGGACCTTTTGACTTAGGGAGACACAGTGCAATGACACAATAACATTTTTTTATCCAGACTACACAACACACCACTGCAAGCGCAAAGTTACTTGAATTCGATACGGTCCCGATTTGCCCACGGTTTTAACGACATCCAATTAAGTTCGCCGCTTTTGCCGTCTCCCGCTGAAAGAAACAAACCTTTTAGTTATTTCGAATCCAGTTAGATATTTTAGGAACTGCTCATTGAAGGCGAAACGCAGCGTTCAGTTATTAAGTTCACTCGTTAAGTTAATTAACTTATCGTCTTATAACGACTTAATCATTAACAAGTTTAATCCACCTATGCAATTAATACAATAAACTGATATAAAAATATCGCATAATTTGTTTACGACTAGTTTACATAAGAGAATAAGTCATCATCGATATAAATCCTTGGTCAAGATCATGGCTTTCAGACTTTCGGTTTGGTTGTCTCAAAGGTCTTAAAAAAAATCTATAGAGTTCATACAATACGATCTATATGTTAAGTAAAACAAATTTGGTGGACGTCACCAGGTGACATTATACATGTATCAACTGTAGTGGGGATCGGGTATACAATTATTATAAAAAAATTCATATTCGTGAGTATATTTTATGTTGACAACATTAAAAATAAAACGGACCTTATGTACCTATCAGTAGCGAAATTCTTTCTGTTTACTACTAACAATGGCACAGCCCTTACTGAAATTTATATCGAATCTGATGCAATACTACTGGCAACCTTGTCGTCGCTTTGGTGCACTGAAATCTGTCGATTTGATCCATAAAGACAAAATCTAGAATTATATGAAAAGAACAGTCCCTCATTCCTCCCTTGTAAATCTTAAACGTGAAATCCTGTGTTTCTTTGTTAGACGAGGGGTTTTTCAGCACTATATTGTCACTTTCTTTGCTCATTATGAATGGTTTAAAGTGGTTTTCGTGCTACCTTGCAGTTAGATGCCTGATATGTAGTGCAGTAGATATTTCTTCCAGATAAGCAATACTCTTGTAACAAGTTCCAGCTAACAAAACAGTTGCATCGTGCAGCAACTTTGAAAATGTCTTCATCGCCTTGTGGTTTTATATGAAAAACACTATCGACTAGAAGTATACAAACAAAAAAACCCATAGAAACGTCATCTAAAGATTACATACTTATGAAACCTAAAAAAACATGAAGCTGAAGTGAGTAATACAGTTAAAAAACTATATTCGCTATTAATATAGCAGAAATATCAATTTTGAAAAGTCTATTCAAGAGATGGTAGCACATTGTAGTTTTATAGCGTCAATTTTCTATTATTAAGTGTTACTAAGGGATTTACTAGTAGATTTAACTTCGCCATCGCTAAATTAACTCAAATATTCTTTCAAACTTTTATTCAATGTATTGTACATATGAACTATCAACATGTGCTGGGTAAAAATCACGAAACGTCGTATTTTTTGCACGTCGTAATTAAGACGGGTAGGTAATTTCTATTAGGAAGGGTCACTGTGTGTGGTGTAGTGTAGGAGCGACTTGCTATTGATCGTCCGTAAACAACATTAGAGAGAGAGCAGATAAAGCAAATTATGTTCCACAGATACACAATGAATGATAATTTCGTGAGATTTCCTCATATACAGTTGTAATTCCGCGTATTACATTTAGAGCGAGGACACGAAACTGTGGCTGAGTTTCCTGAGGTGTGCATGTAAAGTGTCTAAAACAATGCCATCTGCATAGCTTTCCGTTTCCGATAGCCGACGTGACATGCAATCGGAACTAGGGTTCTCTCAATCAAATTTATCAACTTCTATCTCCACCCGATGATTTTCACCCTAATTCACCACTTCTATAAAGTTACGCTACTGTTAGGAGCCACTATTTCTATTGTTTCACCAAGTAGTATTTATTTTTGATAAGATCTCAAAAACTACAAATCGACACCTTGGCAACCTAAAATTAACTTCGGTCTGTACGGAATTTTTATGATATTCCTTGATATGATGAAAACTCACTAAATATTGAATGTATGATAAATATAGGCAGGCATTCTTATCTATGGTTACATCGAATAAGGACCGACCGAAGATCGCCGCTGACATATTATTCTGCAAAATACATCGTGACTTACCTCTACTGAAATTAATGTAAATGTAAACATTTCTAATATGCGCTTATCGTAATATCTAACCAGCTATGTTGGGTAAATCAGACATGTAAACATAAACACATTATTGATTTAAAAGTTAATTAAACGTACTTATTTAATAACTTCGATGCTACTTTTCAACGTCACATTGACTCAATGAAACTCAACTAAAGAACGAACTAAGCAAAGCAATTTCAAATTTTATTCACCACATAATTTAAACTTCACATTACACTATGTTTTTGTGGTGCATGAACACAATTATATGTTAAAGTTATTCCGATTAAATATATATTTGACTCTATGAAATTAACTAAATATGGAAATTATTTTTCCAGCGATACTGCATAACGCAAATATATCGTTCCAGTTTTTTTGCCTGAGGAAA
This sequence comes from Cryptocephalus primarius, assembly GCA_963576515.1. Classification (NCBI taxonomy): domain Eukaryota; kingdom Metazoa; phylum Arthropoda; class Insecta; order Coleoptera; family Chrysomelidae; genus Cryptocephalus; species Cryptocephalus primarius. Next base: position 11,431,772 of record OY754936.1, read on the forward strand.
TTGTTCATTCTTCAACCGTTGAGAAAGTATATTTTAACGCTTTATTAGATTGTAAAACAAGAATTATTTCTGTAGCTGATACATTGACCAATGGGCCGATGGGAGTCTCATATAATTGTGAATATTTATTTGTTGGAAAAGCTCATGTTTATAAAACTATTTTATTTAATGTATGTGGACATTAAATAAAAATGTGGACTCTGTGAAATCAATGTTTATTTAGTTGTATATGCTCATAAAGTTTGTTAAAATTAATCGAAATGCAAGAAAATAAGTTGAAGGCGTGACACATACTTTGGACTAAACAGGAAAACTTACGTCCAATACTTGACGTATTGAATACAGGTGCCATCCTTGATCTTGAACAAAATTTAACCCCAACGTACCGCGAGTGCTATTGCAAAAATTCACTATAAAATGTAAACCTCCATTGAAAAAATTAGCTTCTAGTATAAATCCTGTGCTGTTTCTGTTACATACGTAATATAAATTTAATTGCAAGGCTACACTGGAAAGTCCATGTGAAAAACAATTATTCACTTTATTTTGTATTTGTTACTTGGAGGAAATTCTAAGCTACCAAGCTTAGAAGCTGGCTACACAAAACTTAAAAGCAAACAGCTTTCTGAGCTAACAAATACCCAATTGTGGACAAAATTGCTCAGTTGTGTTTCGAACGTTTGGTTAAGACTGGACAAGAATCAAAATTTATATTGGGTTGAGTAATAAACCAATGGACCATTCTGGGAACGTATGGTGGAGGGTTATCTTACCAATACCATATGAATAATGTGTTGTTCTTATACCTTATCAATATATCTATGTGTTGCTATATAAATATATAATAGAATATGTTTAAACGTATAAACACTTATAAACATAGAATATGTTTACTGTGTGAACATATTTCATCATTGCATTTGATGGACTTATTATAATAAAACAGAATAAGAAAGTGACTCCTTTTTCTATCTGATTAGTTTATCAAGTCATAATTGAATCCATTTTCTTTCAGTTTTCATTTCACAAATGTTACCCTTACGCAAATGACCAACTTTCTCACCAGTTGAACAATATATGTACGAGGCCAAAGATGAGACAACATAATATGTACTTTATGTATGTCTCCAATTGTAAATTCGACACTATAATAAAAAAATGTTTAAACTTTTTATGGTGCTTTAATTCGACTTCATGGAAATTACCATCACGTAAGTATTTAATAAAAAATTTCACGATTCTTATAGACAAAAAATATTAGAAATAATTTTAAATGCCAACTGAAACGATAATTTCGTCTCAAACAAGTGACAAATTACTACATTGACAGTTTTTGTTCCGTATAATTATGGCAGTCTTCAAGGTTACGTTTGAAAACTATTTTTGAAGGCGGAATTCAACTAGCCTTATAATTATGAAGTATACGGAAGGTCAAATGGTTTCTAGAGAACAACTGCCTGAGCATTAACTAAAATTTTTTTCACAATTATTCTATTGAACGTAACAGTATAACTTCACAATTTGCCTCAAGTCATATAGATAGTAATTGTGTTTTGTTAAACTCCCTTGTTTAATATTTATGCTTGGAATTCTGAGATTAATGAAGTTTATTGAACTGTTTCGAGGATCCTTGGATGGATATAACTTTTCGCGAATAATTTGTACTTTTACGAAAACAGGTACACGTTTTCTGAAACAATTACAATGAAGAATGTAGGAAATTTAATGCCTAATAAATTATGTACAGTAAGTGTTTAATATGAAATGGAACCATTTCCAAAGTTTACATGTAAATTGCGGTGTACTATTTTTATTCATACAAGTGATTCATTGAAACAATTATTATATCCAAGTTTAATTTTAGTTCTTCAAGAAATTCCATATTAAATTTAAAAGAAAATAATAGTCTTAATAGAGTTTATAAAAATTAAAGTGAATGGTTGTGAAAAGCTTAGTAAAATAAAAGAAAATATCGGGAAATTCACCTTTCATTAATATAATATTTTTGACAAAAATAAACGATATCATATATTAACGAACATTTCTAAATTACTGCATGAAAAAATAGTAGAAGAATCACATTTAATAAAAAACATTTATTTCGTATGGAAAAATTGAAAAACGCATTACTGTAAGCTCCTATTGTAATACCATTAAATAGATTTGGTTTGTTTTGTACTGCATATTTAATGTAATTAGCATTTAATAAAATTGTTATTGTATTTGACTTTAATAAAATTGTTTTAGGTAAACATGTAAAAATGCTTTTTTTATTACTGTGAAATGTGCATATGTTACGGTGGAATTTGCATAAATAGATGAAGTAGTGCATATTTATATTTCAAATGTAAATAGAAATATGCGCATATTTCCACAAAATATCGTTGCATATTTGCCATCCGTTGGTTACAAACTTTACTATAAGTGTTTTGTTATCACAAATTATTAGTCTAAAAATTTTGTATTGCGTAAGGTGGTATCAGTTGAGATTAAAATATTATGAACCAAACTTCCCTGGCGCTTACTGTTTGCTTGTAAATGTCTGAGACGATCGAAGGTTCAGAACCTACTGAAAGTGTAAGCATGTTTAAAATTTTATACAAGATGGTATAGGAATGGCTTCTTTAGTGGAATTAGGTACGGTTTTTAATATGTGATTGGATTCTTTCATTACAGAATAGAACAATAAAAATGATACGTTTTGATGCAGCTATCGCTACTTTTTATTAGCAAACGCCATCGCGACCGTACTTTCCGAAACTAAATTTTATAAACCACACAGTCATAAATACCACAGTACCAAAATGTCTTAGATTGTCCCTTTTCAGTACCTCCATCACCTTTGAAACTATTTATTTTCTGGAATTTTTTCTGAGAATAAAAAGCGTGTTGCATTTTCTCCATTTCGTCTTTTATACTTCCATCCACAACCACTTTCTATTAAACTAAGTGTTTCCAATTCATTCTGATATCCATCTTCAATAACTAGACGAAATTCATTTCTGATGACAATAATTTCCATCTGTTTAAGATGCAAAGAACACTTGCAAAAGTGTCAAATTTTATATGAATAATATGTACCTGCCTATACTATTTATTACGAAGTTGAAGAAAATTTTTTAAGAAAAACCAATGGTCTTCTGTTAGTAGATATATACTTCAAAATTGAAAAGGTGCACTTCAAGAATTTTCGTTGTGATCACTAAGTTATGTAAATTCGGCTGTTACAATTTTCTACAGAGACATAATACATCTTCATGTTACAACCATTTGCCTTAGATTTTTAGAAAAAAGGTTAAACGAAATGCCAAAAATGCAAAAGTTCCGAAAACTACAAATACAGGTAGAAATTACCAATTGCATTTTTCCGCCCTTTACTAATAACCAAAAGCAAGAAGCAAAGTATTATTTGTCCGACTCCTCCTACTATAATTGAAAACACCACTTCCATTCGTTGGAAAGTCTCCCATAAATGTTTTCCATGTAAAGTTGTTTAATTAAGCAAGATTTAACTTTACACATGATAGCAAATATCAGTGACTTATGCCCTTGTAAATCTTTTTAAAACACACCACGTAAGAGCTTTCGTGTTTAAAATCACAGATTTCAAATTAAGATTACCAGTTGTAATTAATAATGAACTAGTTAACGATGTAACGACACTATCAAGATTGCGTATGTCATTTATTAATATATAATGGAATTAATTCATACCATGACAAAAGGGAATAAAATATTACTTTTATTACTTCCTGTGCACATGGTGTGGTTAAATTTCTACCTGGGTTTAATTACGTATTCACGTATTTTAGATAAAATGCACCTCCTTAATGTTAATCCGAGAGTACAGATTAATCGGATAATTAGAACGGTTAATAATAATTTAATAAATAGAGTGAAAATTGGGTGTCAATAAGTGTGATTTGTGTTTTTGACGCACCAACCATTTCGCAAAGGCATATTATCTCATTACATTTTATTAATTTCCCGAGCCTTTTTCCGACAAATGCCCGATTCATTTCCTCTATTGAAGAAAATAATTAAACCCTATGTCACGTTGAGGCCCTAAGCTCATGTTAATTGACGGAAAGTGATTGACGTTTTCTTGGGAGAATTCTGTCTCAAATAAACACTTCTGTGCACTTATGCTTATCACGACAGCTACCATGTCATGCACTAGGGGAACGATAAGTAAGGGCAGTTCCCAGAAGTTGATTCGTCTTTTGGACCTCCACAGAATATAAAAAGGAGGTGAGTGATAAGAATGCATTCACACACACACACACTCCTCTCCTCGACTTTTCGATGTGATTTATTTATATCTCGTGGTAATTATTGTTTCTTTGAGAGCTGCCACGAGGCTAATTACAACTGTAATTGATAGGTTGACGAAAAAGTTTTTATTCTTTTTCATTACCGTTATTAAAATTTTATTGGTTCATTATACTTCACGTCACACCTGTTTGTGGGAAACTGTAAAACTATAACAGCTACAGACTATTACCGTTAATTCCGTTGAATGAAACTACATACATATATATGTACGTGTGCATTACACTAGAAAGCTTAATTGTCCATCCTAAAAGAATAGCTAATAACAATTGAATTTCCACTTTACAACAAGAACCGTTTCTTACTATTGCCGTATTACCTATAATTAATATTGAAGAGAGTTTCGGAACAGTGACAAAGGCAGTTTTCACACCAAGCGTAGATGAATTTTACGTTGTAGATTAAAACTGTTAGAATTCAGTTCATTCGGAAGAGTTTATTAACAAAAGGCGACTAATTAGATGGGAATTTAAGAACTACGTAAAATTTTCTAGTGGCTTCATTTCCATACACATGAATATGCGTCCTATGTAAAGAATAAAGCTATCCATACACAGATCTATAGTATTTACTACGTACCAAACATGACTGACTACCCATGTCTATATCTGAAAATTTCCTCATAAAATCTGTTATATTTGTGAATGGATGAAATTCTATTCAATGAAGTTATTGGTGATATTTCTCTAACTTCGGCAACCAATTTTTTAAACAGCATCAAATGTATCTCTCAAGCTATGAATTTGAATTTTCACTTAGACCACGTTTTACCCAACTGAAAGTTAGAAAATAACAATCCTTATCTTCCTCTAGTCATACCCTTACAACCATCCACCATCTACTTTTTCTTCTCCCATACCAGATACTGTAGTCGTTGCAAACATTGCCGTCAACTCGCCCACATTTTCCATGGTTCCTACGTAAGTAATGAAGATATGAGAGAATAAAACCTTTAATCTCTGTGAAAAATTAATGCTGGTGGACGTACCTTTGGTCCTTGGTGAAACCATTGGATCAGGATGGGTCGAAGCGCAGCCTGCAGATGTTAATGTTGGAACATTGAGCTCAAATATTTAGCAATGATTATTGAATTGGGAATATCAGGTATTGAATCAGGGACTACTGGAAAGCTGAAATGGCCACAGCTTTGGAGTATTTTCATCGGGATAAGGACATTGAGACTAGTGGAAATAATCCAACAACTTCGAAATCTGCAAGGAAGAGAATCGATGACTTCAGATATATACAGAATATTGCAGAAAATGTTATTACGGCAGTATGGTGCCATAATACCCAACTGTGCTATCGAACGCTAAAGGGAAATTTTCCTTGAATTGCGACAATAAATGCTTTTGATGCACTTTCAACCCTTTCCTTTAAAGTATCACTATCATCCCTCATACGAACATAGAATTTGTTGAATTATTTAGTGATGGCGTAAGGACATTGCTTGTGTTCGGCTATTCATAACATCAATTTTTTTATTCGATGCCTTTAAATTATTTATTTATTACACTGTATGATCTTGCTGTCGTGATTTTCAATACCCAGTATTGTGATAATCAAATGTTTCTTTGTAATACCTTGAGAGATATACTCAACGCATACACTTTGAAAACAATTTTTTGTTGCCACGCAAACTAATACCATTTCGCAGGGTTCTAAATTATTTCAGATTAGAAATTATTATAATTATTTATGTAGTGCTAATAATGTAATTCTTACGGTAATTACTATTTCATTTTCATTTTACGATTCATATTGGTAAGAAAAACTGCAGATATACTTATGACCGGAGCCATTCAGTATCCCAACAAATTTTGCTAAAACTATTAATATTTATCTCAAGGGCAGACATCCGACCGTATTTGCATATTATGTCGCTAGGCCCCTTTTCGGCTATAGACAGTTAATAGATACACAAGCGAAATGTTCAGAAACTAGTTTAGAAATCCAATATCCTAAGATTATTAAAAATGTCATTTAGCAGGGACAGTTTTCCCATTAATTTTCATATGTTATGGTTCTAACTTTCGTTAAACTTGAGTAAAAAGTGTAAACAAAACAGTGAAGAACAAAAGGTGGCATAGCCATCGTCATGAAATACATAAAATACAAATAACGAAGTTATGGCACAAATTATTAAATGAGATATTAACGTGGGCAGAAAAATAACAACTCATATAACTAGTATGTAGGTATATGAAACATAAATTATTAGCTAATCAGAACGACAAATATGCCAGTGGGTCGCAAAAAATGAATGTGCTAAACACAAATGTAAATACAAAGCCAAAAAATCTTTAAAATGGACCGAGGAAATAGTGTACAATATCTGAAAAGAATTTTTCTCCGACTGCATCTTAATAATTCTGCATTGTCAGTAATGTAGCATCTACCATATTTCGTGTGATGTAAATAACAAAGGAAATTTTTTTTAAAAAAAAATCTAGGGCAACTCGATTTTGAAATTTTATTTCTTGTGTTGTTAATTTCTACATTAGCGGTTCGCTATTGATAAAAAATGAATTTTGGGAATGGTTACGTCAATTTTTGGAGAATTTTTTGATTTTTTGCCTACTTCTGCAAAAAGTCGCAGTTTGTATAATTTTTGTAATAAATGCATTTGTTTCATCAAAAAATTCGGTGATGTTGTTTTCTCAATACAAAAAGTAGCATGCATTGTAGAAATTATATTGACTTCTTTTATCAATCACACGTTCAATCGATTACTTATCGTTATGACAACGTAGAGTATTAGTAAGTAAAAGTGATAAAATGATGGATTACAATTCATAACCCGGAGCTTGGCTTTAAAACAAACAACGCTTTTAATATATCTGTAATATAGGTGATTCTGATGATATGTAACACCGAAGTATTTGACAAAGTCTCAAATAACAAAGAATCATTAGATGGTAATAGAAAGTTCAATAATGCTTATTCGTAGAGATAAAAACATTTTGCAGTATTGAATAAGTAATTTAATCTTGAGATTTTCACTGTATTAGCTGTATTCATAATTTCCTAAAGATTAGCTACATTTATTGAGTGAATTTCTAATTCTAGGAATATTGTAAAACGAAAAAAATTATTGATTATCACAATTTCAAGAGTAAAAATACAAAATGTACTCCTATACTTTTAGAAGTTATTTAACGATTATTATTTTAAAATATTTGGTCACAGATAATTATTCATAAATATTAGATTACAAAGCATTAAAAAATCAATATTCTACTTCTAGCAGTATACCTGGAAAAGAGTATATTCCTATTTTTAAATATTTAGTTATAGAAAATAGTTACATTAAAGGAATAAATACATGTAGTTACATTAAAAAATGTATATTAGAAGTATAGCAACAAGGGCAAAAGTAAATTTTATTAAATTTCTTTTGAGGTTTGGTTAAGTTTTAGTATAATGTAGATAGCATACAAACAGTTAAATACATTACTTGTGTAATGTTCGCATTGTATTTGTATCTCATGTATACGCCTTTGTATACTTAGTTAAGAGAAAAATAGAATTGATTCATAATTCTATCTTTTATTGTTTTTAATAGTAACTTTAAATCACTAAACGAGTTATTAGTCAGGATACTTGCACATGTATAATTGTAGAGTTATTTACTAGTATTTTCTGGCCAAATTTTACGAAGGTAACAGGTCTGGTGTGTAGAAAATTTGTTAATTATTTGGGACATCGTCGATGATTTGTTAAAAAACCCGAAAATATAATGGCTGCGCATTTCTGGGTTTAAACTTAATTTGAGTCTAATTTTACGTTCAAACATAATTATATAAAATTACCCCATTCCATTTATAAACCTTAAATATACACAATAGGTTGTAAACACCAGAATGGCATTGTATGCTATCAAACACACCTGTTGTGCGATGAGATTAGGGAACATGCGACCGTGAAACTCAAACTGCCGTCTCGTCACACATTATGTAGAATCATTGATTTACTTAGGGGGTGACGAAAACGACGATTGTCACCTTTGCGGTATTTACACGTCATTCATCAGTGCTCTCGAACAATACAAATTAATATACTTAAGGATTTTGATGTGTGGGTATTTAACATCCTCATTAATTTTAAAATAGTTGTACAAATCTATTTTCGATTAGTGTGTTAATGAAAGTTGAAACCGGTTGTGTTATGCAAATGACACGCAATTTTGGTGATATTGGGATCTACGCTGAAGCTGAAGTATTGTCAGATTATAGGCATTACTCAGCAAAAAAGTACGTATGGAACAAAATTAATTTTGTGTGGCCGCCAAATGCAGTAGCATAGGTTTTTGAAAGCAGCTCCTATCCATCAGGGAAACTAATGTTAAACAAAATTCTCCACCGAAAATACATACGAAAAGCCTTACTAATCGCTTGCATAATATAATCGTTATACGAGATGATAGGACCGTAATACGATTCGGTACGAATAAATCGATTCCTTTTCCGAGAAATTGTCATATTCGAGCGACAATATGCAATTATATGTGTGTTAGCATCAAGTGAGAAATCTGTCATTCCCGAGAATGACTAATGAATTTACAAACAAAAGATTTCTGTGTGCCAAAAGAAACAAGGAAAATCTTATTAATACTTATCAGATTGACTAGTCATTGTGAGGAATGATGGATTTTGCACCTTGGCAGTATTTGAGTGGCATTAACAAGTAACAGTTGGTATAGCGGTACTAACTTACTATTGGTTTTACATCCGATAAAATTACTTCCCTAATATTTTTCTATCCTTTTACACCATTTTCAAATCATTGCACAGAAAGTTACATCGACCGAGAAAAAAGCACATCTTTGTCCTCGCCTGTCGAACATAATAATTTAATCAGTACCTGATTATTTTACTGTCACGACGTGGTAAAAATTGGAAAACAAAACAACAATTTATAGGTTGAAACGTTGCTTTCTAAATACCCGAGTCGGCGAAATTACAATAAATGCTAAGCTACGATATGAGAAAAATAATTTGAAATGACCTTTACACAAAATATTACTAGAGCTATATGATCGTACAGCGATTGTTATTTAAATCTCAACTGACGCTACAGGGAAAAATAATGTGGGTCATTTTCACACATACATGTTTAAGGGTACTGAAACGAGCCAAAAAACGGGCTGAGGTCATGAGGAATAATTATTTTGAAGCACTATCTAATAACTAAGAACTTCCAAACACTCCCAGTGTTTCAGATGAAACGGCAAGAGTATTAACATGTGTTTAATTCATAATGGTTACTGAGAAACTGCCAGCCAATACAGTGGAAACTAAAACAATGTTTAATTAACCCTGATAATGGTTCAACTGACAACTGCAGTTCAAAATAAAGCATAGTTTTTCTAGAAATTGTATGTCAATTCCACAGCAAAACTCAACACACATCGTTTTTCTAACAAAAATGTTGCGTATTGCGTTTTGCAGTTCTTCATGACTGCTCGTATTCGTGCGGCACTAACAATGCGAGCGATTAATTCATCTCGCGTGCGTACTTTTTCTTGATGAACATCATTTTCCACCCACTCCCATAGTCCATAATCCAATGGAGGTAGGTCCACTATTTAGCCAGCCAATTGATGGGACACTAACGGCTGATCACCTTTCGGAACAAGTTTGGTCTAAACATTGTATTAAATGTGTCGTCACACCATAAAGTTTGCTTCAAAAGTAATACCATTTTTACAGGACTATAACGGCTTAAAATTATTCAGGTTATCCAGTTTTTCTATCCAGAATTCCATGGTATGTATGCTCCTTGAAATTCCACAACCAGGATATTCTTTATAAACCTCGTCATGGCCCTTTCTCAAAATTTAAATTCCCCAATCAGACTATAGAACAAAAAAATGTTTGCTAGTGATAAATACACTGTAAAGTTCACTAATAGATATTTGTTTCAACTGTATAAGGAGCCAACGGGGGGTCGGTGTTAATAGTAACATAAACCACCCTTCAGCCAGATGTTTAGAAGGGATCCGAACAGTGGTCCGCATTTGAAAAATTGAAATTCCTTACTGTTTTAGACCGGGAGATGCGAAAATGTAATTTGCCATGTTAAACGTATTGTTTTTTAATTTTCATTAAATTTAAAATTTTAAAGTTATCCAATTTCAGGTAATCGCTTTTAGATTTCAATAACCGCTCTCATGTATAATGTAACCCAAATGAGGACTTCACTGAACCTAAGCGGAGCTTAAGGAAAAGGTAAATAAATTAAAAGCAATAAATATAGGAGAAGTGCCTTTTAAGAAAATTCTGTTGTTGTTGTCGAGCTGTGTTTCACCTAATGGCAGATTACGTTGTGAAATACAGTAAAAGCTTTCAGTTATTATAAACCCTGTGTTTATATTCAAGGCTCGTACTATAGGTTAGGATGATTATCTAAGCACCAACTTCTTAGAAAGATACACGTAGTGTTCAGTGTTTGGTGAAAAATCACACATCTTTAAATACGGTTTTATTAATATCAAGAAAATAGTACCTCTACCACTAGCTTCAAATAACTAAAACTCAAAGTGTGACTCGTATGTGTAGTACATTCCTAGCTGTTTCCGATCAATTCCAGTGTGAGGTAGCTCGCAGAACGCTTACAACTCAGGCTTTTACCTTTTACTAGGTAATAATGGCGGGAATGGTGGTAGCGGCGTCACTCATGTAATCCTCTTGTATTTAATATTTATTTTTTAGCGGCACGTAAGTTATTAAACTCCCAATTGAACTTATTATATAAGCCTGAGGGAAGACTTTGAAAAAGAGCCTCCTCTTAAATCAATTTTTGTAGTTTTCATTACATTGTCATTAGTAATTTTCAAATATAATATTTCCCCATGTCACATATGTTAGATGGTACATTTGATATTTAAGGTAACATTTTAAATTTCAGATTTACAGGATTGTTGACCATCGCAGACATGCCACGGAACATCAGAATAAGTCCCATCAATTATTCATCGTATACAGTTTAGAACATAAACATCATCTTGGAAATGAGACGCCGTAGGCCAAAATGTCGGCAACTTAAACAGAAATTTACTACTTACTTTAACGCCGTCTTCTTTTGATCATGTGTTAAATATGTGAGTAAATATATACACTTTGTATTAAACTACTACGATATCTATTTTAAGCATTACTTGATAGTACTTCTAATTGCTTGAAGGGGAAAGTTAACAAAATTTTTGGTCTACATTTATCGCCAACACCCTCTGTGATTTAAACAAGCCTACGCGTCACAGGATTGTAGCAACAGGGGTGGTTGAATCCTAATTTGACGTTCGATTTCTTCCCACTGACTCACTATTTTCATTAAGCCATCTTTCCCTGGGTAATTATTTCATAATTCAATATCTCGATTAAACTTAGGAATAAAATTTTCAATTTAACTTAGCTTGTTTTAGGGGACAATGAAAAGTGTACATGGGAATATGCATATTATAGTTTAACGTGATTGAATTTGTCGATTTGAAGCACCATCTATGAAGCATAGAGAAGAGCGTTGAACCCGGAATATCAAAAATGAGAAATATCATGATCAAATGGTGTTTAATTACCACATCGAATGATGAGCAGCTAGTTGGCTCATTTCTCATTCTGCAATACGGAACTTTTAAGAGCAAAACTCTTCATATGGAACCAGACAATGACTTTTTAAAATATTCTGTGTAATATAGCGTGGCAGGGAAGAGTGTCAATTAAAGCTGAAATAAAAAGAAAAGTGAAGTGTAGAGCAGAGATTAGTACTAGATATATGAATGAACTTTTTAATTAACGGAACGTAACAGTGATTAATAGAAAATTGTGTTCAAGAAGCATACAGTTCGCGGTTCGTTCGTCGGAACAACATTTCCCATTACGACATGTCACTGCATTGTATGCAAATTGGGCACTCACTGTGACAATCTTCAGCATCAAATATATTTCTCACAAGTTCACTTGTGCATTTTCATTCAAATTGATTTCCAGTGAATGTCTTTTTCAACCATCATTGTGTTGACAACCTCTCTTCAACACTTTTTACTTCTTTGACAGATCGTTAAAAATTTTATGCTTTCACGTCACCGATCCACTCTTCTTTTGAATGTTAAACCACGCAGAATATTGAAATCGGTATTTTCGTTTTGATTCACAAAAATCTAAGCCACGTTAATGAAAGAAAACAAGCTTTTGCGTTCTAAATTTTGTACATACGTATACTGTCGAGTCGACTAGGTAATCCATAACGAAAGAGGCCGTTTAAAACCGTAAGTATTCGTTAGAGAAGTCAACTAAAATTGATGAGTGCGAAGGGAATGTAATTGCCGTTCCAAATACGTGTACACGCCTTGACGGTTAGCGAGCGGTTTGATCAGCATTTAGATACTCAAGAAAGACGAGGCTTTCCTTCATTAACAGTGGTAAGCAGGAGGTTCGTTCACGAACAAAGAGACCTTCGTACTGTTTCAAAGTTAAGTGCGTGTAATTATGAAACGCCGAATAAGACTGTTGTGTTAAACGAAGACTCATTTCTATGGCGTGCACTACACGATCGACCTGGTCATTTCTTGAAAACTCCTCTTTTTTTATTTCATTCCGTAAAATTGAAATCATAGGTACTCGCACTTAACGTGTTTTAAAAAAATTACCACTTCGCCATTCAGATTTCATTATTCCATTTTATTTTTTATGTCTTCGAAGAACAATTTTCTCCGAACACTGAGACGAAAATAGAATTAAAAAATTTACGGTTACAACTATGTTTCCACTCAAAAGTTCCTGAGCATTTATTGTTATGCATACATCCAAGTATATGCGTACACGTATACCACCGTGTTAATTTTAATGTTTCCGGCTATATGCTATTTTTGTAAGGAATTGATCCGGAAAATGCAACGAGTGATTGTTTTTAGATATGTATTAACCTGTTTACGCCGCACGCACGATAAGCTATATTTGTTACGATGGCACTGATAAAATTAAACTTTCCCTTGTTCCAAAACCAACGCCCCATGACCGGGACGTTCATACCCCCTGGGAATCCATGGGATTCAAGAAGAGGGTACGTGAATGATTTGTATGCAAGGAACAACGAAATTGAAAATTTGCTTTTTAATTTTTCTAACATATTGGTGAATTCGTACACGTGACCTTGGTTATTTTGAAAATATGGGAAAGTGTTTTTAATCACATTTGTTTTTATCACTGCACGCCTAACATCATTTGCAATTCAATTATCTTACCATTATTATTTGTTATCATTATCGTATAACTGATTATATTATTAATTACCGACTGTTTTGTGAAACTAAAATATAAATGCAGTAAAAAAATTACACAGCTTATAAACCTCACTTTTTATACATTTAAGTCTACTTCTATACAAATTTTGTTTTACAATAATTATAGTACTTCCTAAATTTGAAATCTAAAAATTTTTTCATGTTACATGGTGTAAAATACATATTTACCTAGTAGCTATTCACATTTTCTAAAATGTTTGTGTTTCTAAAATGTGTAAAGTGGCAGCACCTCACCAGATGTCATATATATTATATATATATTCTAGAACATATTTTATATTGGAGGCAATCGACGATGTTGTCGTTTCCACTTTAAGTTAGGTTAAAGTTAGAATTCGTCCATTTTAACTTCATAGTTTGCATTAAACACAATAGGAGACACTGTTAAGTCTCTCAACTGTTCTTTTAGGCACGAATTACTTACTGAATAGATTTGTATTTAATATACCAAAATTGTAGAGTTAGGATTATTTATATCTGATTTCATTAATTTTTTGAAAACATAGGTAATAGTGTTTCCCTCCCCATTCAGGGTGTAACCACGTAGTAACCTGTCTGTATTTGAAAATGTCCTTCAATTTTTCAGCTCCTCAAATCTTGGGCTAACTGGTATTACTGTCATCCTATATTTGCCTAAATATTCTGTAATAAGCATTTTAGTGGTCTTCTTGTGCTTCGTTCGTGTTCTCGTAGTATTCGTTGCATAATTCTTTTAGTCCATTCGTTGTTTTTCTTCATCTTTATTTCATCTTTGCAATTTTCCTATTACATCTTCTACTTTTGTTCTTAACAAAGATTTCCAACAAAAGAGTTGTTCTTAGTTGACTTGCTGAGTGAACTGTGAGTGTCATAGTTTCCATGTCGTAAGAGAAGACTGGAAGGGTGAAGTTATTGGATGGTTTTATGTTTACATTTATATATTTATACATATATTTCTTCTACTTCTAGAGAAGTTCTATCTACTCTACTCCTTTCACTTGTCGTGTTTCTTGTTACCTATTTCAGTCTGTTTTGGATTGTGCTTTAAAACATATTTGTCTATTTGTTGTTGGTATACTTCCCCTTATTCTTTTCTCCAACTCAGATGGTCCTAAATAGTCTCGGATATACTCTAGAAGCCTCATCAGTATAATTACAAACAACAGTAAGTCTCAATCAGGCTAAACAAAAACTTTACAGGTTCTTGTAGTATTGAAATCCAGAAAGTTATGAGAATTTTAAACGTTAAAAGGCTACAAGAATTTAGAAGGAAGATTCCAGAGGTTTCGACATCTAAATCCTACCAAAATAAATCTGTAAAATTTTCTGAAGCTCAATTTCATTAGAAGGAGTGTAAAATACACTCTCCAGAAGTTCTGCTAGGACCTCAATTGACCGAAAGTATATTGAGACTGAACTTTAAAGGTTTGCGGAAGTTTCAAATTTGTTTTAATGACCATGGAAACAATCTAGATTTTCCTAAACGGTCTCGAGTAGAACCTAGAAGCTTTCTCGTATTGATATCAAAGACCAAAATTCTAGGAATTTCTTTCAGTAGCGTAAGAACGCAGAAACAGACCGGTGTTCGAAAATTTCCAATGATGACTTGCAACGAATTTTGTGTTACTTGACCTACAGCCCTATGTATACCATACCAGAGGCAGGATGAAAATGAATATAAACGTTTCCAAATGTGGTGTCGCTTTGAATACATCACTCGTTTTTTGGCTTAAAGTGTTGAGAATTTCACACTTATAAATAGTTAAGTTTGCGTGACAAATTTTCCAACTAATTTATCAGTAATCTGCCGAACGCGTACCATTAATAATCTTTGAATGAAATAAAATTGAATTCTAGTTATTCTAAACGATGACTAGTCATTTAAGTATACAGAATGACTAGGCACTTAACAATGGCGACAAAATTATGAGGCGTTAAGGATTTTGGTGAGTTGAACATTTCTCACTGCTGGCTGTTTGTTCAATAACGTTTTATTGTGTTGCCGAAGTCAATCAATATGTGGGCTACACGATACTTCATCAGATATGGGCGTAATATTTTACAGTCTACTTGTATTGAAGCTTTTTTCTCCCTAAATGATCCAAGATTCGTGCATAATTGTTCGTTAGTTGTATACAAGTAGGTATTTCGATTTTTTTAGAATGAATTTCTATTGCACAAATTTAAATACAATAATTAAAATGAACGATATGTCAGTTTAATAATTTTCTAAATAAACTACATACCTACACCACAAAACCCACATATTAGCTATGTAAATTCGCTTCACTAATGGTCTTTACGTACTTATAGATTAGCTGTGATTTTGCAAAACATACAAACCATCACGAAAACATCAACACGAAAATTTGTGAGCCAAAACAAAAACGAACCGTTCCAGTTTCATTTGCATTTTCAAGCGAATGCAGTTGCATTTTAGAATGCACGTTATTATTTAGACAACCAGGTTAGCATTACAGATTATTAACGAATACTACAAAAAGAATGACAAAAATACACTCTGTGCATTAGTAACACATCTAATTTTCATTAAAAAAATTAATAAGAACAACGAGTTCCTGGGACGAAAATTATATCAAATATTTAACCAATTATCTTTTTTTTCTTTGATATTCAAATCAAGAGGAACGAGTATAATCCACAAAGGAAACATCATTAAATATTTAAGCGGCACCAGATTAAGAAATACATCACTGCAATGTTTCGTATGCAAGAATAGGGTAAAACGCGAATATACGCACAAGAATAATCCACTTAAAACTGATTTAGAGAAACTGCGAATTTTATTAGGATACACAATTATTTATTAAGCACAGGGACAAAGTTCGCACAGAAACAATTACATGCTGAGAAGGGGAAGTAGGTATTAGGATAATCCAATGAAAAGGTTTGACACGTTATGAATTTTTTTCCAGTTTCGAAATTACGAGTAAATAAATTTCTCTGCGTATATTCCACAATTACATTTTTAATCACGCTCCAAAAAATCATTAATCATTAGTCTCCCTATGTCCAATCAAAAATATCCATAGTTTTTAGTGTCGATTGGGAATCAGGATAATTCCGCAACCTTTCTTAACTAACTTCAACTCTATTTCGGCGAAATTATGTGAAAATGCGTTTGGGAATTACAACATAAGACACATGTGAAGTGGAGAGAACCCCAATAAAGCGAAAGCAATTAGCAGAAATGACATAAAGGACACACACTCACACAGATCGCATCACAATTATTGTGGTCTGTGGGTGAACACGCATTTCATGGAGGAAGACCATAAACCATAAAACTACTCAACTGTGTATTCGGTAACAGCTATGAATACCAACGGAACTGAAATTTATATTATACCCCTATTATGATTCTAAAGTGTATATAGGACATATGTTTGTTTATATGAGATTACATTTTTTATATAATTGTAACTTATATTTTATTTATTAGAATTTACTCTGATAATACTACAACAGAAGAGACGTAATGAGTAAAAAAAATTTGAACCACACTTGGGCAATTAATTTTAATTTGCGTACAACTAAAATTTACCAAAAAAAAAAACATAAATCTGTAGTATATAGGTTGTATTATAGGACAGGCTAAATAGAAATATATTAACAAAAGTGTTTGGAAATGTCATAATAAATTAAAACCGTCATAATCAAATTTAAATATTATGATTATCCTCTGTAAAACTGGTAATTAATTTCTTATAAATTATTTATTTTAGAAAATGACACTTTAAATATTTAAGATAAAAAAGAAAAATCTAAATTTTCTATCAAAAGTACTATTTTGTAAAGTTTGAAGTTATGGTTTGTAAATAATAATGTTGTTTGGTCCTAATATTGATGAGGTTCTTATATTTTACAATACCTCATGTACATTTCGTACATTTCGTACAGTACAGTACACGTACAGTGTACTCAACCTTCTTATATAACGTCGATATAAGACATCTTCAGTATACTTTAGTTCTATATAAAGCAGAACCTGGAATGCAGGATAAAGTTTAACTTATAATTAAGATAATTTCCGTTCGTAATCATTAATTAAGAAAAGGAAATGGTGGTTTACTTGACTTCCAGCCCAATAGATATTTAAAATTAGTATATTTCTAAGAGGGTAAATTATAAGTTTCTAATGATTCAACAATACAATCTACTTTTAAAACCAGTTTTATATCAGACGGTAATTTTGCAGCAAACATATTACAAATCCTCAAGTACATCACACGGATTGTGAGAAAATATTGGTCATTACAAAAGAATCCAGTAAAAATCCAACTGGTGTTTAAATATAATATCATAATAATTGCACCTCTATAAGGTAAGACCACGACAAATAATTACCTTCGACTCAAATGTTAAATACAGTATAACTTTCTTCAATAATGTACTTTATTATGACTGAAATCGATTTGATTGGAGTTAAAATCGATAAAAAATTATAGCGATATCGATTCACGATATAGCCTAGCGTGAAGCAACATTACACTTTTATTAGTGAAAATAACACGCCACCTGTCCTTACTTCTATAATACATATAATGATTAAAATTCCATGGCTGCTTCAAAATTCTCAGGAAGTTAACTTGTCACTCTACGTTTGTATCGAGAACGTAACGTTAAATAACATAGTAGCTTACTGCCTTCAGATGAACACGTTGCAGTTTAAAAATCTCAGCATATACATATGTATGTAATGTATGTATGCACGATTTTAAACTTACTTTCACACTGGCAATCGCGTTCGAAAACCGGAATTATGATGGTAGTTTCTTTAGAGTTCATACTAGGTATAGCACTGGAACTAATTGCGATATGACCTGACAGTTATTTACAAATATTAGTTATTAAAGCATAAAATAATTCAGGTTGAAATACACCATAGAGCATTTAAAAAATTCGCAACCATGCTTCTGATAATAATTTATCTCTTAACAGTGATACTTATCTTTATAGCTATTTTTATTCATTATTTCAACGGTAAACATCCTTTTTCACTTAACCTTTTAAAGGTAACGTGTGTGAACATGAGACATGAATGGCACTTATCACATTTGTCACACTTCATTCTATAGTGGACGATAAATATTTCGGAATATCAAGGGCAGAGAAAATCAAACGATCAATATTTCACTCACTAGTCGGATCGCTTCAGGATAGAAAAATTCAAAACTAATATTTATAATAACTGTACCACGAGAAACGTTTCTACTTGAGACGCAATTCTATTTCTATACGTTCTTCAAAGGTTGTCCTTTTGAACTGAAATGAAAATACTTTTGAATTTACCGCAGAACTGGACTAGAACTTCCCATGTGAACAAAGGCTAACAGAGGGTTGAAAATTACCTGGTAAAATCCTACGGCATATCTTAAGGAGAACGCAATGCGCATACTATTTGCAATTTTATATATTTTGCGATTTTACACAGTCGTCACAAAACTAACATTTTGTAACACCTCACGTACTTTTATAAATTTGGTGTAAAATAAGAAATTTTGTAAAATTGTATTGATTTTGTGAAATCACAGTAGTTTTCGAATTTTACAGTCTTCAGTAAATTTAAAAACACCAAAAATATCAAATATTGTGGAAAATACGTTACATCGTGTATAATTTCTAAAATTATGGCTTTATGACAGTTTTATAAAAAAAAGTCTTTATAAAATAGATAAAATTATATCCTGTTTGTAAAGTTTTAAATGAAAGTTACACTATTTATTATGTGAATATAATAATCAATTTTTTTGTCATTTATTACCAAATTTATATGAGAATGTTTAATTTTATAAAACATCAACCGATGTACCCGGCCTCGTATGACAGTTGACCTAAGATTACCCCTTTTTTCCACCCCCTCAGAAAGTGAAATTTTTGATTATTAAACTTTTCTGGACCGTCTGGGAGACCTGCCTATAAATGTACCAAAATTTCAGTTTCTAGCTATTTAATGACTACTGCATAAAATTCACCACTTTTCCGTCCCCTCAATAAGTAAAACTTCGGAATTTTGAAATTGTTTCGATCATCGATTTTTCTCTAAATCATCTTCGAGCCCAATCTATAACAGTACCAAACTTTTACTTTCCAAATTTAGTAATTATTGCATTAATTTCATCTCTTCTTCCACCCCACGGTGAGTGAAATGGGGATTTTTAATTTTTCCAACCACTCGGGGGCTAAAGCTGTAATCGTGCAAACGACTCGAGAAGTATCGCAGAATTAACCAGTGAAATAAATAACATTCTTCTCTTTGCTCTGCTTTTGCTCTTGCAAGAGCAAAATTTTTTCGGATTCTTAAAATTTTTAAAAATAATTGTTTTAGATAACAACTTTATAATCTTTTTGTAATATTACATATACGCAAAATATAACAGTACATAATTCGACAAGGTACTAATGATAATCGATGTATTCCAATCGTTAAAAGATGGGTACATACAATAATAGTCAGTCATATTTTATGCATGGTAATAAACGAACCCGTCCTAACAAATGGATACGAGGAAATACCATCATATAATAATATATCGTATTATTTAAGTATATCTAAAAATGATACAAAAATTACATTGGGCCGATTTGCAACATTTGGATATTAAAACCGTTTTTATACAACTTTAGACGATTTAAACAGTTATTTTAGCGATATCTGTTATATAACTTATCCATAAACTTCGTGTACTGTTATATTCGTATTAAAATAGGTTTAGAGCTCAGTCATAATTTAGAACAGGTAAAACAGGCATATATAACAGCATTTTAACACCTAAAGGAATCAACGTGACAGGAAGGACCTATTGGTTTCATTTTGATTGTATTGTTTATTTCGTGTATGCGAGTGTGGTATTTGATTATATTTTTGAGGTGAAATTCATACTAAAATTAACGTATTGAAGCCACTTATGTGTATCATTAATATTAAAAAATGCTTTTAAATGTAGAAAACGTTACGACTATTCATTCAGTTAAACAGTTATATCGGCTACAAGTTCCTTTTTTCACTACGTTTATTTCTGAGCAAATCTTTAAGAAGTTCCTATAGCATTTTTCTGAACCATCTTGAAGTTTAAATTATAATCATACCAAGTTTAAGGTGTCTAGATATTCCAATATTGTCAAATACATTTTAGAGCTACTTTCACCACCTCGAAGAGAAAATTTTGGAATGCTAGTATTTTCCTGGACCATCTAGGAAGCTAAGCTACAGGCGTGCCAAATTTAAAGTTTCTAGCTATTCGGGCACATTTAAATAAATTTCATCCCCCTTTTAACCCCGTCGGTGAGTAAAATTCGACGTTTTCAAATTTTTTTGCGGTTCACCTTGAGACCTTATCTAGGCCTGTGCGAAGTTTAAGTTTCTAACTACTCCAGAAGTAATTTCGAATAAAATTGAAGTTCGAACTTTTCTAGACCTATTCCGGCCCGAAGCTATAAACGTGCTAAAGATTAGTTTGCGGGTAATCTGGAAGTGCCCTAGAATATCCAGACATGCACACATAAGTACGTGTATTCTGGACACTCTCCTATAATAATACGATCCACCCTTCAAATCGAAAATGATTTCGATCGTTTCGTAATTTTTGAATCAAACCCACTAACTCATTAAAAACCCAAAAATGCTAGTTTCAACGTCAGATCACAGTTAAAATTCACAATGTTATATGTACTTAAGGTTACTAAAAAGTTGCCAACAACTGATTATCTCATAGAGTTTTATCGGTAATGATAAACAGACAGTGATTTTACAACTACTATATGTCTAAACAGTGCTTTAAGCAATTTTTATGAACTTAGCTGTAATAGTATATATGCCATTTTATCTTAACAAATGTCTTTCTGCACTTTTGCTGTTATTTACGAGTACATTATTTTAGTGACGTGGATTCCTTTATTAATTAACACAATGAAATAAGAGTATATTGGTGGATGAAACACGTTTCCGCTAAGAAGAATTGTTACTGTGCGCTTTAATTTATTTTTTAAATAACGACGTGTACTTGGATAGCAAAACACTTTATTAGATAGGTATTAAAGGTATTTTTTCTGCCATAACGATCTCTAATATTAATAATTTAAAAAAGTTCACTTAACAATTTAATTTGAAACGCGAAGCAAAATTTCTCCCGTTTCTACATGCAATAATTACCGATGTATTATTTCACGCATAAACTGTCGAGGTAACTGCAATAACAATTAAGAAGCGAAGGCGTCACAAAATTGAAAAAGAGGCGTCGCCGTGCTAACGTTTCATTCAAGCAGCCTTGCTATTATATAAATCAGCCATTGGTGTGACATTTGCGTGACAATTATGACAATAGCTCATGAACAATTGAAGATACTTCGTACTCCCATTGGCTACCGAGTTACGCGCGTATGGTTACCAATGGAGGACGATAATAAAGTGTCTCTATTGGAGTCCCCTGCCTTGCCGTATCTTTTTACCTAATATTTACTTACTTGTCTTTATCTACCTTCCGACTACCGGTTTCAACAAAGCCGTCTTCGAAATAGTTTGTAAAATTACTCATCGTTTATGATTGGCAGAACAAAAGACGAACATTGGAAAATGCCATTCGTTTTTTTTTTTTGGTTAACATAACTAGATGTATTGAATATAGTTTCATCCCTACCTCATGGATAGAACGGACAAGGGCTTTAATCCGTATCAATGGCCCTTGTACCATATTATATTTAATCCATATATTTTGAGCACAAAGAATTATAAGTGCCTCTGTTCATCAGACCATATGACATTGGGAAATATTGTATCGAATTACTGAGCAAACAAAACTGGGACTCCAATTTGTATTTTCATTTTTTATGCTTGAATTATTTCTGTTTTGCTAGTGCTCTAACAGAAAATGCCGAACGTAATAATACTACGTTTAAATGGCATTGATTTTAACGATAGAATGTACAATTATTTAACGTCGTTTAAGTAAGATAAATTATGTGTCCAATTGAAAAGTTTGTATCGTATTAATTTTACGACTTTTTTTTAGCAAAATGTATATTTTTTGAGGTAAATCTAAAGGATAAACATTTTGTTATTGTATTGATTTAAAGTATGTTGGCGCATTAGCAATAACACAAATGAGCAAAAGTTTGTTAACTAATTCGGATTTTGCATCCCACTTAGATAAATATTGACACAATTTTCGAATTAAACCCCTTATTTAAACTCAGTCGATCGTTTTAAAATTTATTTGCTGCCTCTACAGTACCTAGCGTTCGTAAATATTGAACTGTTTCAATAAGGATATTTATTAAAAATATACACGCAGGATTTATCATCATGTTGCATAAATAATTTGTCCAATTTAATATGAAATTTAAGTGTTAAAATGTGAGGAAAATCTCATTCTAATCGATTATTTTAATTTAGGCGCATGGGCTAATAAATAGGATACCCTAAAATGATCATAATTATAAATACATTATGTTTCCAACTAAAAATCATGGCTATTATTTTAAAACCCGACGACAAATTTATTTCCAGCGAAAAACTTCATAAAAAATCCAAACAATTAAATAATAATAGAAGATTATACAATGTCATAAGCAGAATGAAAAATGATGGTTTTTAAAGAACGCCATGGGGACATGGCAGGCGCTTTGCCATAAAAAAGAGATTGCCTATAATTATAGGTTATGTGTTATTGTCCACCATTCTAAATTAGTTTTACTTTAGGTATAACACTACACGAATCAAAACGTTTCACGAAACTTGTTTCAAAACCTTACATATGACAAGGGAATAATCAATGAGCGTCTAGGCCAGTGGCGTATCACCCGAAAAAAGCAAATACTACACAAATAAATTTTATTTGACAGACATGCTTTAGAAATTCCTTTGCACAACTACTCGAATTACGGTATTCCTAGTTTACGGTAATAGAAATCAAAACTTCAGGGGTAATTTAGTGTGTCAGTGTCAAAGGAACCCATAACTAATTTCTTGTATATAAATATACGTATAACACAGAGATACAATAGTAAATGTTACTAATGTGTAAAAGTACAGTGAAAAATTATATATTACACGAGAAAAATATTCAAAAACTGGGGATATCATGCCAAAGGAAAATATTTAAATAGCGGATAACTGGAAAATTGGGAAACATACTCGTGTGACAAGTTGCATCTGACACTGACATTTGAAACTTGACAAAAAACTTGTATGGAGTATATTAAAAATAAGAAAACAGAGTAACGCTTGTACTGCCTATGCTAACTGTTGGTGAGAAATTAACAGCTTTTATTTGTATATTGAACATTAGTAATATTTTCCCTCGTCCGTTTCAGTCAAAATGTTTGAACTATGCTCTCATTTAAAATTGCTTCTAAATAGCTCTTTTTCACAAACCAAATCGCTTATTTTGTTAAGGGGATGTAGTGATAGGGGATACTGATACTTCTACCATCAACTACTACGTTACTTTTACTGCAATTACTTTTCTCGCATTTTTTTTAACTATGAAATTCTATGAAATATTAGTTAAACGTGAAATAACAAGTGCCACAGTAATTGAGGTATATATTTAAAGAATTTCAATTGAGTTATTACGAAAAATCGCTGAAGAATAAGATAATTTTACATTTTGGATCAAATAACTTAATAAAGGGATTTCATTTCTAATTCTCAAAATCTAGAACCGTAACGTTTTTTTCCAAACGATCTCATTAAATAATTAACCTGAAAAACACCTGAAACACTTTAGTAAACAATCGACGTTACTAAATAGTCAAGTTTCACAAAGTTACTGCGTAAATTACTACAGTAAATATGCTGGATTTCACCAAAATCTTTCCTGTTTAGATATTTATCTGTACCTACCCGTAGATGAAAGCAAAAACAAGCTATTTTTCAACATTTCCTAAAAAATAATGTTAACTTTCAAGATAAGTTACAAGTGACTGTTATTTCCGTCAGTCAGCGAACGTTTAGTCATTTGTCAAGGGTTTCTCTTAAGAATTCAGTACAACCGAATGTGGCAACACCTTATATCTGCTTCTTACTCCTTTATTACTTTCATTTAACGGGGTTTCGAAGCAATTAGAACTGTCATTCCGGCCTGCTACTTTAGGTGTCACTCACAACAACTACTACTTATCACTGACAATTGTGAGACTTTAAAGTAACGTTCGTTTTCAGACTTTTACCACACAAGCTGGTCAAAAAACGTGGATTCTTTTAAAATAGAAAATGTAGAATTTAATGTTACGTGCATATCAATTACATGAAGGTGAAAATTATATGTTGGTATTTTAGTATTTTCTACGCTCTCTTCATTTAATGTTCAGTCATTTTTGTACATATATATTTTTGCGGATGATATTAACACATTTTTATTACGATTATTCAATATATTAGTTGCGTTTATACGTAGAAATACTTCACTGTTTCTAATAATTTTATAAATCTCAGGATTCCCTAAATGAAACATCTCATCTAAGGTGTTTAATAACGCCGACGTTTCGGCCTAGGGTTAGCACACCTTTAAGGTACCTAAGCACGATACTAGTAATAAAGGTGACGAGACTCATCCCCCATAAAATCTAACAATGATGTTACATTCTCTTTTACTACATTTACAAAACAACCACTATTCAAAAAGTTGTTACATTATTTTTAAATCTTCAAAAAGTATGTACTTTTTGTACCATAAATTATAAAAGCTTTACGGTATCTATAAAATGTCAATACCTAAAGTAAGGA
Organism: Cryptocephalus primarius; assembly: GCA_963576515.1. Classification (NCBI taxonomy): domain Eukaryota; kingdom Metazoa; phylum Arthropoda; class Insecta; order Coleoptera; family Chrysomelidae; genus Cryptocephalus; species Cryptocephalus primarius. Next base: position 11,457,130 of record OY754936.1, read on the forward strand.
TTAGTAAGTCTCTATAAGTCGACGTTGTTTTAATTAAGCATTGCTGCAAGAATGTCGTTTCCCCTACACTTTGTTTGAAAGACATTTATTTAAAAGTAATTTTAGTAAAGCAAGAAGATTGTCATGCTATGCGGTTTAAGTTAAGAAACGATTATACCTTGCAATTCGCGGACGATCAAGAAATAATAACCGATTGTATACATAACATATGGTATATGATGAGGAAGCTAATCGAAGAATATGCGAAATGGGGATAACGACACGACACGGGGACACTAAATATCCTCGTTTGGATCTAACATTCAAAATTTCAAAGTAGAGAATAACAGAAAAATTAGTAAAAGTATACATATGAATGCTCTCAATATTGAACCGAGAAGAAACAGAATATCAAGAAATACAAGCGAAGAAGTTTGCTCGGACTCAAAGTGCACCAAGCGGATTATAGAATAAAAAATAGAAGGGATCGGCTGATCGAATTTTGACTTGGTACATTGAAATGTGAAAAAAACAAATTCACGAAATAACCCAGATTAACATGGTGATGACGCTAACTCAGGTTGCTGATTGGCTAGCAATGGAGTTTAAAAGGGAAGGTCCCGGTACGTTTTTGGGAAACTAAGAGTATTGTTATTTTGAGCCATCAAAATTAGTATGAACTAGTTATTTTAATAATTCTGGCGACGTTAGTCTCCCACTTTAAATCACGATTTCGTCCTTGTTAGTAAGTACGCATTTATAAACAAAGTTAGCTATATGAAAATAACTATATTTTGTGAATTGTGAAATTAAAGGAATTTATACATAATTTTAACCTACCAGGTGGTCTGCTCGGCAAATCGGCTTGGTGCCCTTCGACCGCGACCGAAAATTGATGTAATCAAACAACGAATAAGAAAATAACGTGCAATAACTGACGCAGTATTGAAGCAGACTACCTAGAGGGCCATAGAACATATATCTCGCACAAAACGTAAAAGAGGAAGTCAACTGAACCAAACGCCTGTGTTATCATTAAAAATTTCAATAAAACAAGGTTTTTAAACCATTGCATCTCAAATAACTTTTCGTACGTTTATACTAATGTTTCTATACACTTATCCATTTCTATTATATACTTTTCTAACTGTTTGAACGAATTTTAGGGGTGCTACGTGTTCACATTTCATAATTCAATTAGTATACATCGTGTATGTAACTGTATTATTGTATATAATAATAAAAACAATACTAGTAATAATAATCATAATAATAATAATAATAATAGTATGGTACAAATGTGAAAGTGTAAGTAATAATTAAAATTCCAGGTTAAAAGGATGGTCGTAAAGAAGTAAAATGGTTGTGTGTCGCAGTTCTACACATCACTGGGTAGAATGATCTGTGTGTAGGTAAACTGTCTGTTACTTTTAAAAGGGAATGAAGCCCATAATTAAGTACAATCAACCACTTTCGTAAAAAACTATAATTTCAAAATGGGTGTTATTAAGTCTTTGACAGAGGGTACTTTAATGATTTTCTTTGAATTCTGTGAACGTGGCAACTTTAATATTTGGCAGAATTATTGACTACGTGTAATTCTCTAATATTAAGAAAAGATAAATGTTCGTAGTTGATTATAGTTAATAATGACGACTTTTTTGACATGATATTTAACCGTTGAATTAAGTAGATGTGGCCTGCACCGAATAAACGCTCGACACCACAAAAAAAAGGAAGAGACTCTGTCAAATTTTCATCCCTTGCTATGTCTCAGAACGCTTGAAATATTTCCTACCTGAAATTAATTGTTTAAAGTAAGAAGAGATTAAAATATCAACCGCTGTAACTTTATGTATGGTAACTGAAATTAAAATTAATTCTTCTTGAAATTACGGGGTCTTTGTGTATAATAGGGTCGTTAAAAAACACTGTTGCTCGAAATACATTACACCGCAATTTATTAAATCTTTTCGAGAGACCACTACAACCTCCAAGTGAATTTTTTAAGAAAGCCAACTACGGGGCGAAAGAGAAACCATCATTTAAAAAATTCTAAGCATTAGTTACCTACTTCAATACAATTTTACAACAGTGGCGAAATAATAATTTAATACTAGGTTACTACTAACTTATTAAATTATGCGCACCGGTGATATATCACTTATAAAAAAAGTGACGTGTTTAAAATAAATCAATGTCCTATAGAGCTTGATAAAGAAGTTACATCCCCCTGAAAGAGGGGCATAAATTATAATTTTTGTATTATAACAGTGAAAGTTTGCGACGTGAGGTAATGAAATCTCGGGTGGCAAGTTTGCCATACTTCCTATCCCATTAAAAAGGGGTTGTTTTAGAAGTTAAATTCTTATCCCCTCTTTGGCTGTTTATGAGATGGTTGCAAACAGAAAATATCCAACAGACGAGTATTAATTTATTGAGATGAGATTTTGTAAAAAAAATTCATGATTTCGCTCTAGTAAATTAATTAGGAAGGTATTGGTACCGAATGATAAATATGCACACGTACATGTTTTCAAAAACTTGTTTATCCCTATTAAAAAGCTCATAATTAATAATGTTGTTTAATCGTATGCACTGCTAAATCAGTTAAAGATAAATGATAATCGTTATACAAGATTTTTTTTCAATAAAGCCTTGTCGTATTTCTCGATTATCCAAGGATTGTTATAACGAAGTCTGTAGTGAATCCAAAACTACACAAGCGTTCAGGTAAAATTTTTAATCACCATAGAGTTTACTTTCGACACGCTATTCACTGTAATAGGCCATATCAAATAGACAATCAAAAAGAAAAGACCACATTAAAAAAACATGGTAATATCAATTCATTTGTATTCTGTCGGGAGGGTTAACTAATTATACGTTTTTAATTTGACTTTAATACAGTACGTGTTATTTCACGAAATATGTGTTCATTCTCAGATTTAATTAATTGAGATTGAAAAGTCACTGTAATTCTCTATGTAAACATTTCTCGCTTCTTTAAAAATGCAGACTTGTTTTAAATATGGTAAACGCAGATATAATTATATTGCTAACGTTAAACATTTACAATTATATGAAGTGCAAAGGTATTTGATTTGCATGTAAAATTGAACAAAATTATAATGATTAGTGCTTTCTCTCCCCTCTTATTAACCATGCAACAAGTTGAATTGATTTTATTGGTATTCTAAAGTACACCTCAAAATTTGTGATAACGAAATAAACGGATTAGTTACATCTTTTATTCGAAGCGCTTTGTCATAAAGTGTATACATGGAAACAAAAGTGTTTTTGGAATTTCAACGTATTGACACAAAATTACAAGGTGATTCTATTATTCGAAGAATATATCGTCACTTGTATTATTATACAACACTTTTATTTCTGAAGTAAGAACCGCTTCAAAAGAACATCATTATTGATGAAAGGCTTTATATGTATTGAAAACAAAATCCCCTCATCTGCAACATGACTCAGTCCTTACATTATTTTCTTCAAAAAATGAATGTGATATTGATTTGAGTCTACCGCCAGAGCTAATAGATAATTTATTCGATTGTTGCCTTTGCAGCTCTAACGACAGTAAAGTTAACAGGGCGATCCGAAGAATCACTTCACGTTGATTCATTTTAACAGTGTAATGAAATTAAATTTCCTCACCAACATCGGTAGGAGGAGTAATTAATTGTATGGTTTCAGTTTCAAGATTTTGTAATATACAAATCAATTCAGAGAAAAAGAAGTAACTGTAAATATTTCAAAACTGAGAAGGATTCCAATTGTTTTGAAAGGCAGCGGACGTTGCTGAAGAAGCTTCGTACAACTGGCAAAGATTTATAGCTCTACCTTGATCGTCGTTGGACTCAACTACATACAATGCAGGCAAGCCAAATGATTTACTGGTGACAGAAATATATTTATATATAATAAGCTACCGAATATACCTCATTAGCAGACTTTCATTGTAAACTGCCGTGTATTAGATGTCTGCATCTCAAATCACATTCAAAAGAAGCAAATGAATAACCACATACGTACACATCGGATGACAGTAAATGTAATGTGCTGCATTGAACTACCTTTAGCTACTCATCATTTTGCAACAAATAAATCTGAATACATCAATGCATCTTCGTATATAATCATTGTAGGTGTTAAAGCGAATGAAGATAATTGACACAAGTTCATAACCTGAATCGAAACGGCGACAAAGCTTGTCCGGTATGCGGTTAATTACGAGATGGTAATTTAAAAAATGTCGATCTCCTCTATTAGATACAATATTTTTTGAGTTGCTTCTGTCCACGTGAAATCGTTTACTATTCTCTCGACAACATTTATTGATTGTATCTTAGTGCAATGTCATTCTTCTTTGTTGTTAGAGACTTAGGGCGTGCATAAGGGAAATCGGTCTCAATCAAGAGAAGACAGAACTCATGAACAGTAAGTATTGAAAGTAGTTTGATGGAGATTTACTTTTAATGGCGATAACATTTCAACATAACGCTCTCGTAATTAAGTGCACTTAATAAAAGCTTTCGTGACGCTTTCAGTTTTTATATATGAACATACATATGAAGCAAAAATTTGGACTGCCTGTGTTTTTGTTCTTTTGTTTGTTTTATTCGTAAATTCAGATAGTGTTTATAAATAAAGCGAGGTTTGCATGTAGACAAAGTTAAAGTGACAGGCAACAAAAAAGATAAGCGATGTTTAGATTCCCATGTTTTGAGAAAGAAAGGGCAAATGCTGTTGCTTGAGAGTCTTGCTCTACTCACGCACATGTATGTCATGACACGACACTCGAGAACAAAATTAAATACATTGTTCATCGTGTAGTATTGTAACTATGACAATTTTTTTTACTGAACTACCTTATAAACCAATTAACCTGAGCATAGCAAAGAACCACAGCCGACATTTTGTTCATGTACGCATTTAAAACTGGCGTAAGATTAATTTCTTAACTATTGGCAACATATATTAATCTTTACTTCCAACCTATCTTTCACTCTTATTTGCATCACTTATTAAAATAATGATCCAGTTAATGGTTTTAAAGATTAATGATGTTATTACAAATCATACTACTTTCGTTAAAAACAATTTATCGAGCAGAATGAGCACTTCCTAGCACCTAACCGTCTTAAGTAAATCTGTCCTTGTATATAGAAATTGTGATGAAATACATATCCCAAATTTTTAACGCAATTCTTACAACCGAGGGGCATTTAGCTGTGTCATTCTGTTAATAATAGATTTTTATCATCAGTCTTTTGTTGAAAAATTCCCATACCAAAGGGCCGACAAAAGGAAAGCCAAAATAAAATTAATAATTTAAGCGTCACAAATTACAAGAAAAAAAGAGCAATTTTGCAGTGATCAGGTTATCGGTCGGTATTTCGTAAAAAGAAGGCACCTCGTGGCTTTTAAATTTTGATCGGAGGGTGGCCACCGACGGTGACAAAAGACATTTTAACCTTGTGTATTGTCTGTCACCCACTGTATGGAAACGTATCTTTAACACCACGTCTACCCTAATAAAAACGCCATAAAAGTCGGTCGAAACGAAAAAGGGCCGCTCCTAATTTTAAATTGAGAAATAATAGTCAATTAACATATTTTAAACTTAAATCTTCTTTTTCATTAACCGTTTATAAGTACCTGTTATAGACTTTTGTGTGTCAACGCTTTTTTAATACTCCTATTTTTAATTAAATGGCACATTGCCTTTACTAATTTATAACGTTCGTAATATGAAATCGTTCACATAAAATTTATTTAAAAGAACAAATTTCACTTTTACTACCATAATAAAGGTCGCTCTATATGAAGCAAATAAAGTTATTTGTATATTTGAAAATTACGAGGTTATAACGCGATTTAAGTGAGGTTTTGTATAACAGGGCCTTTTTAATAACTCAAAAAAGACACTAGCTTAAAATTAAACGTGGATTCGAAGTCTATCAAACTGGACACAAAAATAATTTTTCTAAAAATATTTTGATTCTTTCTTCATATAATAGTCATATAAAAAATTAAATAAGCCAGTCATGTATAAAAGATGAAAGCCTATTCCACCAATATTAAAGACGGACGGCTGAAAATAAAAACGTTCCGTTAGGCGATGACAGTTGTCAGTCCTTTTGAGGAAAGTTATCCTCTAATGTTTGGATTCTATTGATCTAAGATGACTAAGTGAATATTAAAAAGTGCAAGGGATCCAAAAATAATGCAATGTCTTGCTTGCACGAGCACTTTATTACCCCTAAGTAGAACGTTTCACCCATTTGTCATTTCCAAAATGTATATATCTCAGCCACTGTCAAACAATTCTCTCTTGAATGAATAACATAGACTTTTTATATGGAAAATAATAAGTAGAGAGGACCATTTCGCATTCAGAGGAATTTTATGAACATTTGATATCTTCTGTTAAAATTGTTGCTGATTCATTCGTCAACCCTGATTGATTTAACGTATGCTACGAATTCGAAAAGTAATATGAATATATAGGCTAAGTTCTCTATTTGGGTTAAATTTGTAATTTAAAAGTACTATTAATCTAATGAAGTCAAATGAATTTCCTTGTAAAACCCAAATAATAAATCAAGTCAACCCTGCCTTAAACAAATGCATTAAAGGAAATGAATATCTCTGATCTACAAGATATTTATTTGGTTAAAGCATGTGCGTGTGAAATTATCCAGGCAAACCAAATAATTAAATCAATTACCAAAACAGTTGTTATCGATTCTTGTAAATATGGTTAAATTCTCAATTGATGGGCCAGATGGATATCATTTTTGTTACATCAGCGTGAATGGCATGACATGAAATGGGGTGTTGTTTGGTCACTACACACATCACACAAATGCTATCTAATTTTGTCATCGAACATTTTACACGAAACCGAAACGGTTAACGTCCGCCGTAACACCGATGGTATACATGGTTCGGAATTAGGTTTAATATTTAACAATGCAGTGAAATCGAGAAGACGGTTAAAACAAATAAATAAAATAACTTTATAAACGTCCCTCGTAAAAGCAAAGGGTAAACAAATGGGCCACAAATAACACCACGATTTAACACAATTTAACTCGGGAGTGTGACCTGAAACCCAAATAGGTATTTCACTAATGTCTCCGAGATGTATTTGTGCGTTAAACTGGGCTGTTAACGAAAATTGATGACATCGAATACGTTTCGGAACTGTTCAAACGATACTGCTTTCAAGATGAGTGTGTGTATGTGGTTCGAGACCCTAATGCAACGAGGGTATTTATTTTTAAATTTACTAAAGACATCAGTAATAACTATATCGTTTCAGTAGTTGTTCAGTTTTTCTCGTCACGTGTATTTGTTTAAATTTAATACAACTACTATAGAAATGGTAAGTTTATTGAAATAGAAAGGTATTTATGGATTTACCTACTTCCATCATCTATACACTAATGGTTTTATTCATAAACGCCTATTAATGTTAAAATGGGCTTTAGCTTAAATTTTTTAGTTCATTTAGTTCAATCTACTTTTATTACCAGCTATATTTCAACCCCTGTCAACGTTTCAACCCAATGAAAAACTGTAAAACCCTAATAAGAGTATTAACCATCGGGTATTTGCTTATATCGGTGGAGAAAGTTGAATATAACAGTCGATTTCGTTTATATTTATTGAATTCTGAAATCATATTTATTGTTGAATCTTCGTTAAACCCTAGCTTTCCTTAAATTTAATATAGAGTCGTTTGTTGCATCAATTCATATCTCTTGTGTCAAAGTAGTATTGTAAGAGATGGCAAAATTATAATTTTTCTTCGTAATTAGAACGCTTGGATATATCACGATCAAACGGATGTATGTTTCAAAATTAATATCTTGGAAAAATTACGGATAGATCGAAGCAAGTGACACACTTTAGTTTTTATAAATCCAACAGCGTGAAGGAGAACATAGCGTTGCAAGTATCGATTATTTAAGTTGATGCCGTGAACGATGAGAGTCAAAGGCAATAAGAAATAAGAAGTGCACCTATGTGAATTGAACATAGAAGAGGGAACGAGACTAATGGGTGATAAATGTACTTAAGGAATGAATCAAATGAAGTTGTGTCATGGAAGGGAATATCAAACGAATTGCGAATAAATATCAATTATTCAGTTTTGAAAAAGACGGTATTGGATGTTTGGGCTTTTGAGACACCGTTCACATCAGGAGTAACGTTTTTATTTTCTACTACTCGCAGTTCCCAGGCTAAAAAACTACATTTATAAAAAATTATTGTATCATTAAACATTCATCACGAGAGGGTGAAAGACAAAACATCGTCGGATGGGTAATTGAATACAAAGCGTCGGCAATGTCAAAATTGTCCAGGGTTATCGATAAATTATTATACCAAGTATTCACAGTGGGAGTTAGCTTAGAAATAAATTAAAAATAATAAATCTCTTCATTATAACGAAATACAAAACTAATATATGCAAATAGATTATAGTAAATAAATAACCGTTTGGTTATAAAGATGAACGAACGAATACGGATAATCGGTAACTGGAAACACAACACACATACGCTCACACACACACAAACAAAATCAAATTTCTCCGTGTTACCAAACCAGTTTTAATCTAATATTATTGTTTCATCTGTCGCCATATATCACATATGAATCCATTAAAACCGACTGAAATAAAATCGTTTTCGACAATTTCGACGCAAAAATCACTTATCCACCCATATTTGTTTATAGTAGCAGAGTAAATGTGTAGGTGTGATTTCGCGATGTGTCAAATTGTGGGGTAACACGTTAATTACTCCATATCATGAATTGCAAATGAGATGTACTCCCAGCATTCGTAATCAGCTTTACACACCTGCGAATGGAATTGAAAGGGAGATATTTCGCTCGTAAAATTTCGGGAATCAACAGATCATGACAAATTACAAAAGTGCGTACATGTACGTGTGGAAAAAACTTTTTTGAGACTTCTCTATTAATCCCGTTTACACAGAAAACTTACATGCAGATAAATAGGTATTTAGACACCGTTTGGTCCTTTTAGCTCACAAAGATCATCAGCGCAATGTATACGCAATAGTTGAAAAATGCAAGTCAATAAGACAATTTTTGGAAGAAGAATAAATAGTAGGAAGTAGTAGAATAAATAGTAGGGAAGAAGTAGAATAAAAGTAAAAATAGATGGAACTGAAAATCAGTTAACACAACAGCAGGTTGAAGCCTAAGAGGTAAAGTTGAAGCAAAAGAAACTGAAAATCTAAAAGATGGAATAATCATGCTCTAGAAAAATACAATGGGAGAAGTGACAAAAGAATTATTGAAAAGACAGGAACGTGCATGTAATAAAACTGTATTTAACATTAAAGAGGTGAATGAGTCTGACGCCAAGAAAGAATTTGGGGGAGAAAAATGAAACATTAGAAAAATAATCATAGTTAGCGATTTAAAGGACAGTTCTTCTAAATTGGAGCGGTTGGGGAAATTTACATGGTTTACTGTCCAAAGCAGCTCATTCAAATTGAAAATTGGTGTGGGGTTTCGTTCTTCTAGCAGCAGGAAAGGAGAATTTCTAAATATTTTAAAACATAAGTGTGATGATTAATTATTGGAGATTTTAATATTGACTAAGATAATTGCTACAAAAGTAAATCTACTGAGATAATTGCAAGCTACAGTTTTTAACAAACTCCTGGGAGGTTAGGAAGAAATGTTCTTTAACAATGTTATAAAATGGGTATCCATGTAGATGTACCCTTTGTGCATTTATCAACTTCTTATTAAGCGTATTCGTGGTACTTTTTTGCAATTCGCTTTTCCTATTTTGTAAGACTGGACACTATAAAAGTTCAGTGCATCTACCGTGATCTAAGGAACATACCAAAAATACGAAGATTACTAAGCATTTTTAGATACTATTAATCTGCTCTATAATTGCATATCTAATCAGATACTCAACAAGTAGTTAGAATCACGAAAAATCCTTTTCAATTTTAATAAAAGTTCATTTCGAATTTCCACCGATCTGTTATCACATTACAAATCATTAAAATCACAATTAACGACCTTTATAGAAAAGTGTATTTCCCTCTCTTCAATCGACAAGACACTGAGTAGTTACCACATTTATCACGCATCTCATTTATTTTTTGTGTTAAGAGAAGGCATCTGGCGCTTGATGAGCCATCTCAGATCGATATTCCTTAAGAAAGTCAAGATAGTACTTCTGCTAATTGAAAGGTAAGTAAACGAAAAATTTTTAAATCTCCGAAATTTTAAAATGGGTAGCGTCAGAATTCTAAGTTTTGAATTAACGTAAGTAACGAGTTTTAATAGATCAATTGTCATCAAAATTTGTTTCTAAATATTTTATATACTTATGTTCAGGAAGTTTACATCACCCAAAAATTTCTTTATTTAAAATTATTAAATTTTGAAAACAAATGTAGCAGTCGTCATTATATGAAAAAGCTGAATACGTAGCAAGAAACAGTAATACGATCTATGACATTTTCAACTTTAGTTGAGAATTTTTAAAAGCACAAGCTACTAATATGTGTCACATCTGAGGTCCTTGCTAGATTAGCACACTCTTGCTGCTAACCAGTGTTTAGCTACTTTTGCTAGGATATTCCATAACAAGATTGTGACCTTAGAAAAAGCACTACCTAGCACATTCCATGTATGGAACCTATTCTAATAAATTATAGTTACTTTTTCTTGTTATTATAGTTACCGAGTGTCTGATCATGATAGAACTATGTCCAGTTTGAGTGTGCCATGCTACCTCACTTCATTGATATAGATTGTACCTAATTTAATATTTTCCAATCCAATCTTCTTTTCAGTAAGTCCTTCTCTGTCTTGCACTGTTATTTGCTGTACAGGAAATTTTTAGATGTCCAGATTTTTTACTTCTCCTTATGTTAAGTTCAGATTTTAATATCCTATTCACCTGAGGTAGTTCGATCCGTTGAATTTTAACCGACAATATATGAATTTTAACTGTTTATCCATTCCATACAGCATATTCTAGTTCTAGTTGTCTTAACACATCTTAAAATATGTATGAGTAAAGAACTTGCTCTTATGATCGTCGCATTGTTGTTCACATGTTACTCTATTTTCAAGTTTTGCAAGACTAATAAAGCCACGTGACATCAAAACACAGGGGCCTTGTTATGTAAGTGGTGTTGATTTAGGTCGATGTGTATTACATACACTCGTCACCCCTTACACCCCACTGATAGTAACTACTGATAATTAATATTATAACCACCTATGCTTACAAAAAAATATAATAACCAAAATATTAAACAAAAAAATTTGTACCCATTAACTCCGACCTTAGTAGAACCATTACTTTGAAATTAAAATCAAACTAACGAAACTACTTGACTTCGATACTAAACATAGGGATTTCGATCTTTAGATGAAAGAAATATCAAATATACGGATGACATGAACGATCAAAAAATTCTTAGCCGCAGTAAGACACGATGTGGGAGAGAGTGTATGATTTGAGGTACAATGACAACGGCTGAAGTAGTAAATTTGGTTTATATGATTCACAGCCCCTTTCAAATTCTGCAGAAGGCTCATAAGGATGTTTGAGACAGAAGATCTTTCCACAAGACAGCGATCCCATACGTAGATCGAAGCATGAATCCTCAAGAATGTACCCAAATAAATATATTCCCCACCTCAGTCTTCTAACTAAAACGTAACAGAACACCCGCGGGATGAACTAGACATAAACGACGTGGGAAGGTTACCAATTAATAAGGAATGATGTATTGTAAAATTATGAAATAACGTTATGCAAGGTAGAGGAATATCGATGTCAAAAGTTCTGGAATAGCTGGAAAAACCACTGAAGTGGGTTAAGTGGGGAAGTGTACATTTACTTTGGGAGGTGTTATATCACGGTTAAAATCACTTTAGTTGAAATCTATAACACATTTAAATTATCAAAAGTTTTATTGCTAATTTAATTATGTAAATTACTTGGATGTACTTAAATTGACTTTTATGACTGGCAATCCTAACGATACAATTTGCGACGTTACACACGCCATTGCTTTCAAATTTTTTAATTTTGTAGTAAAATAAGATGAACCTACATTGAAACATTTTTAATTGAAATTATTTACCCGAAATTTTAAAATGATTTTTTCAATTGCTTCAATGGTATATTTGACAACAAACCTGATGACAAAAAGAGTTCTATTTCACTCGAGACACAATCGAAACGAATCGTAGATAATTACCACGAAATTGTTGCGGTAGATCACAGGTTATTACTTTGTCCACCTCTTTTATATCAGCGTCTGACAAATGTGTTTTAAGGGTCTCGTATATCTTAACTGGCAATCGAAATGCTAATTAATGTAGGTCCCATTTCAAACTAAGAAAAATATATTTCAGGTCACATCGCCCCTATGAGAGGCTCATAAAAAGCAGGTAACTTATTCAACTGGTGTGATACCTCAACAGTTTTTCGATGCATCGGAATTCAAGCTCTTGTAGTTTGAGTGCCGAACACTTTTTAATCATTCGTTTAAATCTTGTAAAAAAGCGTGTAATTATACAGCTACAACGACATGGGGTCAAGGATAAAATCACATTAAATTGCTGTTAAACTTTAGTGTTTCCATTTCTCAATTTAAAATAAACATTGTTGAATTTAGGTTGACAATTCCAAACGGTCTTGCTAATTGGAGAAGAAGTTTTATATTATTATTTCTCTAACATTTTTTAATTGCTTTAATAGCCTAAATAATTTTGATAATTCATAAATTGTAGATAATTAACTAGAAGACGCATCGTTGGAAAAGCCGAAGTGACAGGACCTTTATCACCTCGCGAAGTTTAAATAACCTTATTTAAAATTATTCACGCATGTACGATTTTAGCACCTCTCGTTACTGGTCACATCGTACCTTGGCAAATTACATCGTACGTTATGAATTATAGCAAGTACGAAATACTTAGAACGCAAAAAAAATCACCACTATCTGTAATTGACACCTTGTTGGTGTTGTAAAAATTGCCAACTCGTTACATATGCCCCCTAAGTCCGAGTTCAGGTTCGAATAATTGGAAATGCAAGCTTGTGGAGAAAAGGCTACGTTCAGTGGCGTACTGGCACTCTCCAATTGAGATTTAATACTCAAGTAATATACACCGTCCCCATTTCTATCCACTACCGCTTTTAATATTGTAATAGGTGTACCTCGAATGATAGACAGTATTTCAATAGCAATATACTTATTTACCGCTAGAATTTCTGCAACTATAGCTGTTTTATTTAAAGCTATAACTGACACTTCCGTCATATTTTATAATTTCATTGCAATGACCATTTTATATAGCTAACGTAAATAGCGGTAGACTAGTATTTCTGGTCACTAACTAATTATTCCGGAACATATAAGACAATGTCGCTGTGGTAATTGAAAATAGGAAAGTGAAGAACTGGAGTAAAAATATGTATATGTATTTCCTATTTTTAATATGCAATGCTTTAGGAGACGTAAAAGAAATAAATTACCTAAGTTCTAGTCGTTTAAAGCTTTTATCCACAACTGTATTAGTTTTTGAAGGGATACAACACCATGGTAAACATCATTTATCCAAATCTGTAATATTTAAAAAAAAAAGAGATGGATTTATTGTTTAAACCTGGTTTAATAAATTTTGGCACGCGCTAAATAAACATATATCACCATTCCACCATAGGTAATGAACACGAAGTCACCTACTTACATGGCATAGCATAATTTGCAAAATATTTCAAGTGTTTTCAAACTTATTATTATCAACTTACGTTTGATGTGGAAACGCCTAGCCCCCGCACTGGTATGGAAAGAGGGCTGCTGAAAAGAAGGAAATAAATCTAAGATGATATAAAATCGATGATAAAACAGTACGTCCACATGCGACTAGAGCATTTTTATCAATGATTAACATACAATTGTAGACACTAAAAAATCTAAATATTATTTCACAGTCATTTTAAGTTTAAAGTATCAAAAGATATTTAAACTGCATCTAAAACGTAAAAGAGGAAAATATATAAATTAGGATATCGGAACGTGGGATACTATACTAAGGAGTGTCCAAGGTTTTGTAGAAATGTAATATTTAATGAATTCGTTATAGTATCTACGTGAAATACATTACATACCCACTTTCGGTAAAAAGGCATTTGGTTATATGCAGTCTTATATATTTTAAAACTGCACAGAAAAGGTTAATTTCCTGCAGTGACAATATTATTATACTCCTCTGAATTATTCAGCTCTGAATAACCTTCCTAGTTCGTTGTAACACAATCTCCATTCATTGGCTAAGAAGAAATTTCTAATGTTCAATTAAATGTGTCATAGTTTTTTAAAAGCAGGCTCAACATATTTTTTTAATATCTACTAACTGAAATACCAATTTTATACAGCTAAACCTAGATTTTACTCAATTTTTCTAGGGAAAATTTATTTTTATAGATTTTGCAGAAAACTTTATAGTCGATTCCCCAAAAATCAGTGTAAGTGAAAGAATACATGATGAGTGGGTCGTAGGAACTTTATGATATGGGGTTGGTGTATATGATGAAAATATGTTAAAGATGAGGAGGTGGTAAATTTCAATGAAATATGTATCAGACGACCACGTTAAGCCACTTGATGACGGAAGTATTTAAGATTCTGTCATAAGATTTGAAAAATGCGATGTAGAGGTAGAGTTACTTGATGTTTCCTGAATTATTAATGTCAAAAATAATTAACTATTATAAATACTTTACACGACAGACTACTCTTAATTTCACATGGTTTAGAAAAAGGAAAACTGAAAATATAGTTATGTATTAACATTGCAACTTACTGGTATTTATTTTTTAAAACAAAAAAATATGTGGAAAGGAGGTACAAGCAAAAAACCACATAAGTAGGGTTAAAATATGTCTCAAATGGAGCCAAGTGATTTATGGCCGATTTCTTTTGTTAATTCAAAAAATATTGTGTCAAATGAAAAGAATGACAAAAAACTTTCAGCTGAATTTGATGAAATCTATTAAGGTACTGATTATCATGTCTATCTAGTGATTTCGACGGCGCTAAATCATTTTAATGTGGTTGAAAAAATGTAGATTAACTGTTTCTTTTTTAATCATTTACCAACATAAGTCATAAAGAATCCTTACTACACAATCTGCGTGGAATCCAACTGGCTCTACTACTGTATTGTTCAATATTCTTTTAGTCCATGGTTTATCATGTCCATGCTGTTGTCTCCATGGCTTCAGGGAAAGATGATGTGTGAATTTGGACCCCTACTATTTCTAACAATGAATCCGTAAAATGTGAATGCTTCTGCAATTGCTAAGCGAACATGCTCACTAAAAATAAGTGTATGATGGTAAACCACCCCTAAATCCTTAAACTTTTTGAGATGTTCCAGCATTCTCCCAGTAATTTCATAAGGATACTCAATTCAGTTTTACCATGTGTAACCACTTTGTAATTACTGGTTAGCTGATTATCATTACACTACATACTAACTAGATCCAGTTGATTTTGTAGTTTGTGGCAATCATTTATGATGTTGATCAATGAAAACAACACTAGATCGTCAGTATAACATAAATGATGAACATTACATATCACATAAGTTATTAATAAATAACAGGAACAATAATGGCCTAGACTGCAACCGTGAGGTACACCAGATAAAGCAAAGTGTCTATCCGATTTATACCTCCTTTATGATATATATTGTATTGTAGTTAATAGGTACGGTTGAATAAAATTTATAGTTTCCTCTGTGAGACCGAATGTACTCAACTGATTTAGGAGAATATCATGTGTACCGTGTCAAAAGCTTTCTTAAGGTCACTATAAACCACGTCAATTTGTCTTCTGTTGTCTAAAGCTTCCGAAAGGTATTGTGCTACAATCAACAAGTTTGTCACAGTTAAGAGTTTCGATACAAATCTATGTTGATATTATGACAATTGATTCTTAACATACAAATAGGTTCTATTTTAAAGAATTGTTTCAAAGATCTTTGACAAATTGCATAGGATGGGACAGTTACAGCACCAATGCACCATATAAGAAGTAGTATTATGAGGTTCTGCTGTCATTTTATCCCTTAGTTGTTTACTAGCCGTAATTATTTCGTTTTAGTTAATCGCATAGAGATGACTCGGCTACGCCAGAATCGAAGGATTCCCCAAAGACGTTTACAATATTCTCCGGCATTGTAATAGTGCTACCTTGGTTACATCATTTACCCTGGGATTTTTCCTCGAGTGAACGTAGGAGTAACATTGTTTATGATTTTCAGTTATAAAGTGCAAAGTGTTCTCAACGTGTTCAAGCGGTATGTTTCTTAGGAATACTGTCGGACTTATTTCTCCTAAAGATGCACTTGACATTGAAAACAACCAGTTACAGAAATCTAGTGTAGTTTATTAATCGCCTGAAATGAACATGGCATGATGTTTTAATTGGTACTCTCACAATTTGCCTATGATTGGAAGTAAATAAATTTCGTGTTCTCTTCTTTCACGTGCATGTTGCATTACTCTTTGCGATAGCTTTACGAGGGACCAGTTGTTTATTGTTCAATATATGTATGCAATTTACGTTGTACGTAAATACAGAAAAAAGTGTTTTCTATCCAAGTTATCTAGCAAAGATCTGAAGTCAAATTGAACAATCGATATATGTTGCAGCGCAATTACAATGTTACTGTAAAGTACATTTGCATTATATTGAACTTTCAGAGTAGGATCCTCGGCTGTTGTAGCGACATTTATGCAGTAAGTTTTGTAAGAAATAGCGCATTATCGTGCCTAACTGAGAACGATGTAGATTAGACAATGAAACGTAGCCAAAGAATAAGGAACTGATAAGCTTGTTAGGTAGTTGTAAAGTGAAAATATAGGCAGAAGGTGAAAGGAGGAATTTGCCAGTCACGCCACTGGCACGTTCACGAAGACGGAATGAAAGAAAGAAGAGTGTAGTGTAGCGTAGTGTAGAAGAGAAGAGGTGATGTAGCCTGGGAAGGAATCTCAATTAGAATTTAGAGAGATGGGATCTAAGTAAAAGGCTGATGCATCTACAGAGGACGACGCAACAGCACATCGGGGGCGGTGTAGGTCCTGAGGTCGAGGCCGGGCGGTGGCAAGTGACAGGCACGCAGGTCCGTGGTCCGCCCTCCCTGACGGCGCGGAATTACTTTTGCGGCACGGTAAAGCTTTACCTGGGCCCCATCGGCCCGATGAATTGGTCGGTCACATATATATGTGTATATATACATATATATACACATATATATAGTTGTGTGTGTGTGTGCGTGTGCGTGTGTGTGAGCTGGCTCGAGCTCGATGGCTCGAATGGCTCGATTCCTCCTTCGAACTCATTGTCTCGACCGACGATCATTAACAGACCTGCGACGGGCCACTCGACCGACTCCGATATAAAATAACTATATGTACCATAACGAGACCAGGCCATTACTCAACTAACCTTCTATACTGACTTTGCTGCCTTAATTACTGACTAGTCGAAACAGCCGTCCTGCGAATAGCATTTTTACTGGTCATCTGAAAGAAACATCAGCTGAACGTGTCCCTCTCGTACTTGCGCATCTCCTCATACGGAAAATCAAATGCTCACTGGCCTAACTTCACTTTTACCATTCTTCAGTTGGCTCCGTTTAGAAGATGTTTTTAAAGTTCATTTGGCGAATTAGAAGACACATGGAGTTTAATTTCAGATACTATTCTCTTCTACTAACTCAAACAGATAAGAAAAATAAGAAACCGTTCATTTCAAGAAACTGGCTTCGGTAGTTCGCTAAAACTTTCTGTCTGCTATGCAGAACACTGAAGGGCTGCACCCGAATTAGGTCTCAAAGCAGGTACAATGGAAGGATACGATTTAAGAAACACGTATTGGCCAGCCGTCATCATTTAACTGGCACTTAACCCTCATTATCGCAATGATACCAAAAAATATACAAACATTATTTCCAGTAGTATATTCGATTGGTTTTTCAATTCCTTTAGTTGCTTAATTTCTTCAGCTCAATTTATTTGTTGTGTCCCATTGTCTAATTATGTGAAAATATTGACTATCAGTGAAATAAGTACACAAATAATTATTGAAGGATTTAAATTTTCGTTTAAAAAAAGTTAAAGGATGAGGTACAACGGTGGACCTTACAATAAAATCATGCGCCATATATAAAATTAAACGCTAAAAATGAAACTGCTGAAAGATCCCTTACGTAATCATGAAAAGGATGAGGAAAAAGTTAATCGACAAAGAGATAGCAATAGTTCGAACAGAAAAGCTGTAGAAGACCTATGTTCGTTGTAGACCATCCAAATTAATACACCAGAAACTGAGAATACATGATATACAGACAATTACTAATACGGATGTTTTCGTAGACGGAACGTTTGATAGATTTCCAAAACAAATTTTGCAAGTCTTCAGTGTTTTACCTCAAGTAGAAGATGCTTAGATTCCTTTAGCTTTCTTCGTGCTTCCAGATAAAAGTTTCCAATCTTATATTCGAGCATTTCATCATCTGAAAGCAACATGTACCGATTTAGGTTCAACTTTTATTCCATCCACAATTCTCGCTGACTTTGAATTAGCGATAATTAAAAAACGCCGAACAGAAATTTATCAATGGATAAAATGCTATTGAACCAAATGAATTAATAAACAAAATTAAAGTAACTAGTAAAATTGAAGATCTAATTTTGTTGTATGTTTTGTTTTTATCATTATGGAAATTAACGCATATCATCAGACACACAAACCTGATCATAGTAATAACTCATGAATCATTTTCTCTCATAAATCACATATTTTGAAACGCTTCAAATATTACTCAAAACTACTGCGGTGAGGAATTTGTCGCAAACTGTAGAAGAGACAGCATTCGTCTTTCCACAGGAAACATATATTTTGCTTCAGGTAATTGATTTTGTCAAATAAGCCAACTGTCGATTCTCTTTCAAGCGATCTAACGCCCTTCTTTCGAATGCCCACTGGGAAAGCCATAAAGAATTATTTGTATCTCAGTTTGACATACGTATAGGTGAAGAAAATATTTTTTCGTAACGGTTTATTTGTTCAGCTTTCTAGAATTCTTTGAGAAACTTAAGGAAGAAAGGGTTAAGGAGATAACTGACATTATAATTTTATGTCAGTTTACAGGTTTCGATGAAGAGAAAAGTTTCATATATCGACTTTCTGGAAGATCTCTCTGGAAATATTTGGATAATGCTTTAATATGCAATATGCAGTATGTTTATATTAATAAAAATATTGTCACTCTTGTTTTTTACAAAATTTTTCACAGCCAGTTGAACGGACAGCCTTTTGTATCAAGTTTAAATTTGTTGCTTTTTCCATTTTCTAACGCCAATCACCTTCACTTTTCTTAAAGACTTGCTTTATGTTACTTATACATTGAAAAATTTGGTTGGTGCTCTTATTGATACTGAGACGTACAATACATAGTTTCATATCTGGAAACAAATTTGGAGAAAAGTTTTGAGAAATTCATTTATTTTTCTAAATTATATTTAACGCATGTATTTATATCAATTATTAAACGGAAACGAAAGGATGTAAAAGTGACGTTGTTCCCACATATTTCGTAAATAAAAAAAAATATAAGCTATCAGTGAAGAAAGATGCGGTGAATAACGTGCGTTATTAGAAAAATAATATTTCTCCCGTTTATCGTAGTCGGATATTAAATTTAGCGTCCCTTACAGGCTAAGTCCCCAAAAGCATAATTTAAGAATTTGCACGAGACAATTTTGACCATATTAAAAAGCATAAAACTGCATGCGGTCCTAATTTTGATTCCAAGGCGCAACGTTGTTATACATTAGAAACGATCAAGAACGTGACAGTGTTCATGTCCCCCTAGCGGGTTTTGCCAGTATAGCGATTAGCGTTACAAAAGGCAATCCATATTCGAGGCAGAACGTGTGAGTTGTTTTTCCCTCTGCCGTTTCAAACTCCCCTGACGGTATATGTCATACATCAGTTACAAGTAATTAAATGTTGGCGCAAATATTTCTTCAGAAAATATTCCTTTGCTAACGCCAAAAGCCCGACATCATCATTTTTGCTTGGAAAACAGTTTCAGCGTTGCTCATTATTTTTACATTTACAAGCGGCAAATGAAAACGATGTTTAAGTTCATTAGATATCGCAATTATAAAGAGTATGTATATATTTAATGTGAGAATGTTATTAATATACAAAACTCGCTGAAAGCAGAGATTTTGTATTTAAGAGAATTAAAAGGACCTTATTATGATAAAAAACTGAATATACATTGATTGAATCCCATTTTTAAATATATTCCTTGTGATTACATTAATATTAATAATTATTTAACGTTTAACCTTACAATGGTTAAATGTGCCCCTGTCAAGCAAAAAATATGCTCACGTATATGACAACCCATATTTTGAAGATTTTAATATTTTTTTAGCATGACAATGGGTAAAAATGGGCCAAATGTGTCACGAATATTGTTTTTCTTGGCCACATGGGCATTTAAAAATATTAAAATATGCCTAAATAATAGAATTTTTTAGCCATAATCCACTACCTACAAAATTCTCCGAAAGTTGAGGTGATAATTTGACACAAAACAAAATATATTAAAACTAAAAATAAAACACAAAATTTTCCACACCAAACCCAGAATCGTTAACATGCGCCGATTTTCTTCCTAATACTGTGAAGTTATACTGAATTAAACCCGTTATATAATTGTCTGTTATGAACAGTATTGCACGCATGTATCACAACACAGGGAAAAGTATAAAACATTTCATCGCTTTTGATGAGTTTTCACCTTCAGCAAAAACTGAGAATGCTGAGACGGTAAAGAGTAAGGTTAAATAACTGTATCAGAATGTAGGGAAATGGACGTTGAATAATAAGTGGTGAGACAGATAACAAACTGGCTAACATCTTAAACGACTAAATTGAGCTAAGGATTTGTTGGGACAGGATTCGTGGCCAGTTGATTAAGCTGAGGGTTAGATCTCTGTCGGGGCTAATATTTTGTTGTTTGGTGTGCATACCGACACAACTAACGTTTCAGTCTATTCAAGTAAACTATTTGCTACAATAATAGCCGGAACAGTCGTATAACCAACGGTCTTTAGGTAAACAATGGGAATTTTAAATTCATATTCACAATTTCTATTAAAAACATGCTGTTTACATGATGCATTTAAAATTCAATACAAAAATATAAAAATTCGCCTGTTCTTTGTTTTAGTAACCGGTTTGTCATTCCATCAAATATTTTTATTTAGGGCTAGAAATTTAAAGAATACCTTTAAATTAATAAAAGTCCTTTTATACCTGGCTTTATAACAAGCGAACACGTTAATTATACATTTCAAAATTGTCTTCCTAAGGGTGTGACACCGACAACAATAAAGCTCAGTATAGAATATTTTTTTTGCTTTTAAAAATAAATCTCGAAGGATGACTTTTAGACAAGCTCTTTTCAATATTTACGAGTTGTTGAGTCACGTAAAATAGTTATTCTTTTTGTCACAAAAGTTATTGAAGCCATTAGAGGCATCTTTGCATATTTATTTGTCAATCTATCAAAAGATTCGATGGGATAGTATGCCCCCGAGTGCCGCCCTTACTGAAAGCACTCAAAGGGTGAAAATCGATCGCACTCTTTAAGAACCGCAGCTATCTATATATCCATTAAAACATTTTGTTCATTTCATTAACCTGGAAACCTTTTAACATTTTATTTCTAGTTACATTGTTGGCAATTATTTAACGTCATCAAACAATGCGTTATCACAGCTCGTGCAATAACTTTGACATTAACCTTCTCGGACACACTGATAATTTTAGAAAATAAAATCAGAACTAATTGGTAATTCTTTTCAGAAAACTTATTATCTTATAAAAACCCTTATCGGGTTGAAGTTCAATCATTTTTCTAAGTTGTCACCTCTGCTAATGTCAAAATCGACATTTAGACATGTTTTTGTTTGAACTAACGATAAGATAAATATATGTTATGCCAAACAATTTTAGCAAGTGTCTCATTTATATACAAGTTCTGTAGTTACTTACTTTCATATAAGGAACGTACACAGAAACAATATTTTAGACAAAAACGAATCGAAAAATTCTTGAACGCTACAAGTATGATGTGACATTGCTTTATTTTATTTACATTAAATATTTAATTGCCCCTACTTACATACATTAGAAACTAAATGCTGTCCCGATTAAAGACAATTTAGTAAAATATATTCACGCTCAGGAACAGTTTTCCGGGTAATAAAACCCCGAAACAGGTGAAGCCCAATTGTGTGAATGATCGATTTCAAAGGTTAAAACTCGTGGACGTTAGTGACAAGGGCCAATTCACGGGAGTATCGTTACGAAACCAGTTAAATGCCTTAAATTTATCGAATGCACGTGAAGGATTGTGTATTGTAAATCTTTTGTGGTGTTCGTATGATATTGATCGTCCCTTTTATGGCTCACCCAAAATTTTCCTCCAATTCAATGTTGAATAGAATGTTTCTAGAGAAATATGTTGGTTGGTGATCATACCAGAAAATTAGAAAAAAATTAATTTCGTTATTGAAGTAGCCCAGCTGAAGAAAAATTTTTGAAATTATAAATCGTCCATACAAGATTGAAAGTAGTTTTGTCTTCCCACAGTTTTTATTACGAATCATTCAATCGGGATTTTTTGTCATTATTGTGCAACAAAAATATAGTCTAATACGATTTCTTTTATATGTAATAAAACGTTTCACTTGTTTCTTCACTAATGTATGAACGATAACACAACGACTATTTTGAGCTTTTCAGCACCTCCTGCAAACGATAACAAAATGTATAAACCATGTTTGAAAAACGTGTTAAACATTTTCTACAACAATCCGCTTTATCTACCAATAAACTACTAATAAAACTCGACTTTTTATTGCACACTATGGATCATCCTGTATTTCGATTGAGAGTATTCATGCATTTGGGTTGTATTAAACTTTCTGTACTATGAAACACGCTTATCAATTTTTTTCTCGAAAAATTTAATTATTTCAAAACTAAATAATATATTTATGTTATTTCTAAAGAGTTTTGGACTTTAATTTGGTTTCTCATTTAATTGCCACGTTGATGAATTTAGATCTAAAAGTTTAAATAATTTGACACATATGTGATATTTAATCTATCAGCTTGTCATAATCATATAGCGTAAATATGAACGTTAAATATGAATTCCTAGAATGGCTACAAAATAAAATCACAACCTACGTGATTCATAATAAAATCTAAATCAAATTAGGGATTTTAACGTTAGCCTAAGATTTATTGAAGCACAAATGAAAAGTTCTTTCGCAACACACTTAGAACATCGCGTTTTTGACTGAGTAGTAATTAAACACAAAATTTATTATTATGGATGCTCTTTAATGTCCTGCAAGACATTTCTCTTAGTATGGGGTCGTTAGTGTTAGGGGCAGCTCCATTAATCGAAGATGGTAGCAGTCGAAGGGCTGGGGGTTGTAGATCGTTGTTTGAGAATAATTACTCCGGTCTCGTTACATCGGCTCACAAAAAAGAAAAACCGTGTAAGTTTGTCACCTAACTCGTATTTTTGAGAATAATGGGATGGTTGCCTTTTAGGGGAAATTTAAATACCTTTTGTTTTGATAATACGGGGATGAAATCGTAAATTTTATTCCGCAGCCAGCATTTTTATTATGCTCTTCTCCTTTTCTCTTTTCAATTACTTTTTGCATTTCGGAATGGAACTTTTGCGCCAATCAGTGAAAATTCCTCTTTAAGCTTTGCTACTGCATTTTAAAAAATGCATGCACTTAAAGACGAAATACGTGTTTGTGGTTTGTTTACACTTATTTGCAGTAACTAACGACTGATACGTCTTGTCTTGATATGTTAAACAAGAGATTATGCATTTTTTTATTGTTTAATTAAACCGAACTTTATGTGACATTGAAAGTAATGTTACCGCAAAGGTCATAGTAATTCATGACTTAGAATATCTAATTGTAATTTAAACTGCTTAGGAGTTTTAATTATAGTTGCAAATATTGTAAAATGACTTATTAGATAAATGAGTGATATTTTTATCAGTGTTTAGTAATTAATCGTTAAAATGAGTGTTCCCGAACAAATTTCAAACATAATTTCGTGCAAAGGGTTAATTATGAAGGTTATTCTTGGGTGAAACCAGCATAAACGATCAAACAAATGATACTATCGCACTTTTGCTCCCTCCTACCATGAACGATAAGGTGTTTCATTATCCTATTAATTTTTAACTTTTTCTGCCTGAACGAAACACCGACGGCTTTTCCAAACAAATTCTTGAAATGCTACCCGCTGATATCTTATCAGAGGGAATGAATCACTGGCTGGCACAAATCTTCAAAGGCCTACGCTAAAAACTACGATTGACCGTGTCAAATCTGTTCGTAACATTTACAGAAACTTAAACATGTTATTGAGAAATTTTTCATTTTTGAATATACTTGCAAAATTTTTCCTTTTCGACAAAAAGCCATTCCTTACAAAAAAAATTTGCTACTCTTGGCATATCGTAAGAAATAGATTTATGAGGAAGTGATAATAACAGAACTGACATCTCACGAATACATTTTTCTATATTCTTCGTAAACAGTTGCGATGAATATATCACTAACAACTTCCCTTATTTTCTGTTTTAATAATTCGACGTCGTCATGAAAATCAATGGTGTACATTTTCTGTATTACGTAACCACATAGAAATAAACTAATGGGGCTAGATCAGAGGATCGTACAAACCAAGATATTGGGCCGAAGTTTCCAATCCACTTATTTGGAAAGTGATGGTGTATCGAATTTCTCACAAGGATCGTAGAATATGCAGGACACCTATCTTGTTAAAACATTAGTTTTCGGCTTGTTTCCAAATTTTCATCGTGGACTTTGATTAAAACAACATTACATGAAATATCCATCTGAGAATATTGATTCAAACTATTTTTCAAAAAATAAAGTTCAATGATTTTGTTCTGTACCACATATCTGTTTCGTTGTTTTTAAGTTTTCGTCTGAAATTATGATTTTCTTTACACCAGGAGTTGCAATTTTGCGAAGAAACTACTCGAAATAGTAAAAGTTGACTGGTAATTGAATAAAATGTGGTTAGGAAAAAATCTATTGATCATAATTTACTCTCCCATTGACAAACAAAGATCAAAATGACGTTGATAATGCTTTTGAAGTTTGTTAATAAATACTGCCTTGAAAGCATGAATTATTGACATCTTTTACTTTACCAGTGCAATCAAAGATTAACAGATAAAGAAATAAAGACAATGGGGGAATAGTGGAGTCTCTTAAACAGGTAGGAATAGAAATTTTCAAGAAAAAATATGATTTTAATATCATATTATATCAAATTATATAAATTTTAATAAAAAACCACCGAAAACACAATGAACTGTTTGGGTTTTTCAACATTTCGAAATCCTCATGGGTTAAAGACGATTGGCGTTTATCAGAAAATTTCGATGCAGACCAAAGTCAGTCGTAACTACTGGAATTTATGGCTTAATGGTGTAAACCAGAAGAATACAGTTTAAATCGCTTGAAAACTACACCATCCATCCCCACATTATTATAATTCGATAAGTCAGCAATGGCTTTCGGTGCAGTTTACACTTGGATGTCAAATGTAATCTGGCCAACTATTTCTAATAAACTTCCGATAAATTGTATTCTTTTGACAAAACATTATAAGCATAGGAAAACATACAAAAAGCATAACATAAGCACAAAAAAGCTAGATGTTCAAATGTTGTATACAAATGTGTATTGCTTTTAAACAAAATTGACCTAATACCGGTTTCTGCGAAAAATCCTTAGTATACAATATACAAATTCAGAATTTCATAGTTCTCACTTCGAAATTTTTGTACCACAGTGTATCACACAACTTGTTAAAATTGTTTTAAATCAATAAAATTACACCTGAGAATATAAATGTTATTTAAATACTAAATAGACATTTCATGTTAATAATGTACCATCAACATCATTTTGTTGCATTTATCCTATTTTTTCATCATGTACTGGGTAGGTAATGTTGTATTCCATTTTAATTCGGAATTTCACCAGTATTACGAAAGGCCTATTGTATCATGCATGTTTTAAAGGATTTTTTCAGTACTTCATTCATACCAAAAGCCGCACTCATTCAATATCCTCCTTAATATCCCATTATCATAATAGTATTAAAATTTTAGGTAGAAATAATCCCGTAATTTTACTGTGGCCAGGCGTATATAGGTAGACATACTTTTGCCGTAAAAGTATTTGTATTTCATTTACTACAATCGGACAAATCCAAATAACGTGTATAGAAACAAAACCATATAAATTTAAAGTTGAACTAGTCATCGGATTAAATACCTACGAATTTTCCACTAAGCTTTTATTGATTTTGCAAAATAGTGTAAAAATGACCATCTCTAATAAAACAAACGTCTTATGTATTTTTTAAATTAAAAGCTTAGAGAGAAATTAAAACAGAATTTGTAATAGTGATTCATTACTTTTCGAACAAGCAGGTATGCGGGTAGCAGGTAGTTTGACTGTCGTGTCACTTTAGATTTTTATACATACTTATATCAATACAGAAAACTACTTTTAACCTAAGTTATAATTGTAGACACAAGGTTAGTAGAAACAACTTTCGGCAGGAATAAATTAATTTATCACATAGTGAAAACCCAGATAATTTCTATTCATCTCCAATTTGTAAATAAAACTGTCCACACTCAATCATTTTGTAAGATTTAAAATATGATTCAGTCCCTAAAAAACTTTTTGTAAGGTTATAAGGTGTTGGATCTCGTCTTGTTATTTTCACAGTTGTATTATTGACGTGGTGTAAAGCATCCGACTGCTTCAGCCTGATAAGATGTGCACTACTACGTACTTACAAATACATCCCAAGAGATAGATTTACCGACTCCATACACATTGAGCTCTTGGATCGAACATTCGGGAGGTGACCGATTACCAGAATGAAATGGGATTCGTCAAATGAAGCGAAGAACCCGGACATTTAATTAAAAATAATGGTTTTTGATGGAGAACAGAGGGAAAGTTTTCTAATTTAGGTGTTACTTTTTCAATTTGTTAGAACGAATCCGGGATTTAAGTTCAAATTTCTGAAATATCTCCTAAACTAGTTCCGCAAAAAACAATAGAAAGCGATAAAAGATTTCTTTTAGGTTGGTCTCTATTTTTGTTGCTAATATTTTGATTGTAAATGGAAATTAATCCACTCAATTGTCTCATTCTTGTGTAATCAATTACTTGATGATATCAGAAACTAGATTGCACGATAGGATAACCAATATTACTTAGCTACCTTGATGGGCACGACAGTAAGATCTATTGGTGTATTCCGATTACGCAGATTACAAACGAATTTCATGAAAACGCAGAATTATCGGATTATTTAGAACATACTTTAAAGATCAAAATTACGTTTTCAATTTGTTAGCTGGTGATTTTGCGGGATATTAAACGCTCAGCGTAATCTTTTTTGAGAAAAAAATATAAACGTGTTTTTTAAAATTATTGCTTTCACATTTTGTTACTTTCTTATCCATAAGATTTTCTAAAGACGCCCATTTCTTCTTTCTAAAGCTTATTCATAAGGCCATATAGTCGGGTTTATTGTCTTCGTGTATATATTTTTCGCCAACTCTTGTCTCTTCTATTATTCGTTTTCAAAGTATTGTTTTGTACCACCTGTTTATAGTATTGGTTCCCACTATATTCGTCACGGTTTTCATATTTTATTTTTGTCCTGCTTACGGGTCTCAAAACCATTTTAGTTGTTCTTCTCTGGCATCGAATATATACAACTAAACCATCATATCGAATTCACCTCTATCGTCTCGTCGATACGGCCCGTATTTATTGTATTCCATAGGTTTAAATTACTATTTTATTTCTTTTTTCTCATTTTGCAGATTTCTCAAAAGCTTTATCCGATTGTTATTTGGTCCTTGACGTTAGGTGTAACTTAAGTTGTTTTTTTTTTTACTTTTTTCGTTTTAATCTGCCTCAGACCCTTTTTCTTCTCGAAGAAAGCAATTTTGAAGATGTTGCGGAGTTTTTCCGTAGTTCTCTGTTACAGATTCCAAAAACTAAGTTTTACCTCTGCTCTATCCCTTTTCTTTTCACCATCGTGAACCGTATTTTCTGCAGTTACTCCATATTCTTCTCCAGAGTAATTTGGAACTATATCTTCAGCAACTCATTATCCACAACCTTCAAATTATGCTGCGGGTGTACTTTTACTAGTATCAGCTTTATCCTGTGCTACGTTGAATAATTGAAATACTCAACACACATCCCTATTTCACCCCTACTTCCATTGATTATCCATTATGCGTTCTTATCATATAACTGTTGTTTATATATATCGGTGACTGTGTCGAGTACCCTTTCTTTTCTATTCCTTTTCCCCCTTTTATTCTGTCAAGGACTTCGAGGTTAATAAAACAAATGTTTAGTTCTTTACAAATTTTCCTACCAGCCGTTTCAACATGAATATTACCTTTAGCGTGCTCGTTCCCCAGCTAAAACCGTCTTGGTATCTTCTAGAACCCATAGTATTATCACAGATGTTTCTATTATCCGTTATCCTGTTATTCCTCGATAGCTCTTACACTTCTTTCTACCTCCTTTCTTGCGTAAAAGTAATATTTCAATATTTTACGCACACGGTGCCGTTTTCTCTTTACAATTTCATTTACTAGCACAGTTAATTCCATACGCTCAATCGTTTACGATGTTATGTCATCTCTTCCTGTAGCATCTTCTAATTTAAGCTTATTTATTGCTTCTACATACAACTCACCTCTTGCAACCGGTTCTATATTCAGCTCATCTGTTATGTCTTCAGCATCTTCTGTGTTGCACTATCGCTTTCTGTAAGTTCGATGAAATGTTGTTTTCATGGGTTATTATTCGTCTCTGTTCTTTATGTTTTGTATCTAAGTACTTATAATACAAAACAACCATTTCTTAATAAAGATTTAGAATATAAAATAGAAAAGTTGTGGATGGTGACAGTTTTTATTTATTCTCTTACATGATATTCGCGCATATTCACTGCCCTTGAACTTGGACCGAAGCCTACTGATGCACTTTGTACTCTTATCCCCTAATAACTTCTCACTGACTACTTCCTGGGTGGAACATTCCAATGGCCCTCTACTTTTCACTTAAGTGATATAAGACATATATCACTACAGTGAATAACACACAAATCGATTCTAACACAAGTTCGTATGAATTAGGATAAGGACAGTTGTCATATTTAAAACTAGAAAAGATTTTTAATAATCCCTGGACATTTTAAATGGGAATTTTATGGAAAAAATTTTGTGCATTGCCCTAAACTGCCAGAGAACCTGGAAATTTTGCCTAAAATCTAATTTTACCGCCAATTAACCATTGAGAAAAGCGCAATGAAAAATTCTGTGCAAAAATTTGTTAAGCACATTTTCTAAAACGTTCATTGTACTCACGGAGGAACTAGAAACAGTAAATTCTTTTACCACTCTTTGCAAGGATATTCAAAACCGACTCCTACAAATCCACTTACAAAAGCTGTCATTTTAAAAATTGTGACCTGAGTTTGTATGTACCCATAATATAATTATATTAAACAAACACAAAAGAAGACATCTAAAAATCCCGTCGGCCAATTATCTTTGTATTTGTTTTTCTGTTACCTGTGTAGAATTAACTCCCAAAGACTTTTTCAAGAAAAAAGGATTACAATTACACGACTGATTAAACCACTAGTTATTATTTAAAACAAGTGTAACAACCCCATTATTTGTCAATAACCTGATGTTATATTGGTTTGTTGGTACCCCGCTAAGCAATTGTATCCTAATGTATTTATGTTTCTTTGTCGGTATGGCCACCCATGTCGTTAGCTTATATGCGGAATAAAACTTACTGTGCGCGTTTTATTTCTTTACATGTTTTTTACCTACACAATCATTTGACTTGAACATTTTATCAATCATTTAAGTCAAGTTTCATTTCTATTGCAGTATAAATTATTTAGACGACACGTTTGACAGAGAAGGTTCTACATAGTTTTTCGATGCAGGCTTTAGTTTTTGACGTTACGTTCCCCAGAGCTTTTAAATTCAAAGATTTCCATTCATAATGATTGTTAATTGCTTTTAGTCTTATGATAAATTTTACAAACACTATATTTTTTTCAATAAAAGATTGAAATGTACATCTAAACTTTATCAAAATCGTATAGATTTTTGAAACATATTAAATATACAAGTCTCATAAGAGCTTAATTTTTGATCTTGAATATAATCGGTTAACCAAGATTTAATTTGAATATTATAATTCGAAAAAATTTATAGAAAGAGTAAGTTTCCAAATTTCCTAATTTGTTTGCATAATGATTAATGCAACAGATATAAAAAAAACTATAAGAACCCTCTGAACTGTGATTAATCACCCAAAATGCTTATTGTACGGTAACTACAAGCATTTTATTTCCTAAAAGGCATAGTAGGTATTCAAAATTTATGGCTAAATTTGTGGAAGCGGTTTCAAAGTTATTTGTAATTGCAACCAAAAGAACTTCTTTAGGACCAATTTTGCGCCTCATTTGACATGCTCTCTCATTGCATCACCGCAGAGATCAAAAGGTACCTTATTAGCGCCTAATTAATTTTTAGCGTAACCGAAGTATATAGTTCTTAAAACGGCACGACCAATACGTTTATTAAGAAATCATTATACACGTGCCTGCACCTCGGAAGACTATTTTAGTAATTGGCAGTAACATATTCTTGCTGCAATTTTAACGCAATAAAATCAGTAGTAAAACGATTGGTTTCAAGTAAAGCGGATGTTATTAAATGTAACTTTATGGAGCAAGTGAACGATGAGCCAAGATATTCAATATGTAAGCATAGATAAATGCGTGAATTTTTGGCGTCTTCCAAGAACTGATCACAAGCTTAAAAGCGGAAAACAACTCCAGCCACAGAAATAAACTAACCTACGTTCAAATGTGGTACGGCAATTTTTCTAAGGTGCTGTTGGGGCAAACGATAATGATTCTAATATCGACAAACTGCATCCACTGGTTTAAAGAAATATTTTCTTATCATTTATATTACCTCTTTATTATTACCTCTTTGGCAATAATTAAATTACCTTTATAATTATTTATTATTACCTCTTTGCTTCATTTGCAAAACTAGTTGAAATATTATTTCTCCGAGAGATTATAAATACCTTTTTGCTGTATGAAATGGGACATTTACATTAGCTCTGATTGTTAGAAAAAAGTAAAAATAAGGTTAATGTTTTGAGAAAGATTTAGATAAACTACATGGGAAGGAAAATGGGGAAAAATTGAAATTCGTTTTAAATTCTGTAAAATTTGGAATAGATTGAAACAAGATTGTGCCCTTTGGGGAAGGTTGACACTTTGTTTCAAGAAAAAATTGAAGTTGGGTTTTCCCCAAGTGTTCTCTTTTTGTTTGGCTGTCCAATCATTCAGTGTTTTAAAACAAATATTAATTTGCCATATGTTCCTGAGCTTCACAGACATGGCACATCGGTAGGTACGCCACTGCTCATATATTGTTATGTCAAAATACGATATGCCTACAAATTACGTGTAACCATTGTTACTTTATGACCATAAAAATGAATCAATATTGTTTGGGAGCGGAAATCAACGTTAAGGCATATCTGCTTTCACCAATCACGTTGTAGCGATATCAGCATTGAAATTCTAAAAAATGATGATGTAGACTTTTGTCCTGTTGATTAATTGTTTAGTATAAATAGAAATAGTACACTGATAATCTTTCCCATTCCCCTAACCGAAATGTATATTACCGGACTTTTATAGTTTTCATACTTGCTTAAGAAAACCATTTTCCAACATTAAACTGTTCAAATAAATTAAGTATAAATTCAAGCTGTCAGTGATGTTAACAAAAACCGATAACCAAGTTTTTTATTACGAGTAAACAATAATAAAATAACATCTTTTTCAGCAGCCTCTTGTTTATGTTATCGAATAAACGTCGTTGGCTGTCACGTATTTGTTAATAGAATATGTTAATAAGGTTGAAACAAGTAAAATTAAGAGACGATATTTTTTAGCTCGCTTCGTTTACACCTGTGTGATCTGCTAAAGTAGCAAGTAAATATGCTTGTATATATTTATATTATACGGTATTTACTGATATGAATTTTTTTAATTAATGACTTGAATTATTATCTTGATCTTAAATCTGTTATAAATGCGAACAATTGTGAGTTAAACTAGAAAACTACTTTCACCCGGCTTGCCCAGATATGATCACTTCATTAGTAAAAATTCGGTTCGTTTGCACGTATCACAATTTTATTAATGAACGATACCTAATTAGCAATAAAGTCTACCCGATAATGTTCTAAAAACTGAGCGGCAACGATAAAGAATCGCCCCGTTGAGAATGAAAAGCTTTTCAGCTGTTTATATGTGGGTTAGGACTGTTTCAGTTTGAAAAGTTATTGGGGGAAATGTAGTAGAAAGAGTGAGTGGGTCATACGCGTTTGCCGGCCTCTTTTTCGGCACAATACAGAGGAAGGGCTACGTAGTTCGTCCCTAGGCGATTTCAAATTAGGGCATGCTATCATATGTATTACCGATTCGATGAAATTTATTTCCTTTTTCTTTTAGGAGGGACGCTCATTTTTTACGTCAATATCATGATGAGTTACCGCAGGTCGTTTTCAATCAAAATAAATAGAAATGTATCTTCCTCCCTTTGACACTTTTAATATTAGGAACATAATATCAATATTTACTTATAATCACATTTTTTATTTTGAAATCAGTATATATTTTTAACCAGTAATTGTTTACGGGGGAAGTGTTTTACAATCGACGTTTCCGTGTAACGAAATTTCTAGTTCAAGTTCATTATGTTTTAAAAATATCCTATGAATACACAATACAATACACATACGTTTCCATTTGAAACTAGAGTAATATTGGATTGCTATACGTACCCAAGTGAAATTAATTTCAATGCTTTAAATTTATAAATAACGTTTTAAATCTACAAAACCTTATTCAGTCTCTTCTAAAAAGTTTTTTACACGACCTCATTAAATAACGTATTATAAATATTTGTGATTTAAACAAAAGCTGAAAAAAATAGAAATAATTTGCTTCCCTGGTGTTATTAGGACGTTGTAACCAATTACGTATCGATGAGGGTTTAGTCTGTGGTACAAATTCACCGCAAACCGGAAACAAAACCACACGTGAAATTGTTAAATGCAATTGGAAATAAGCGTTGACAGGAAAACGATGATATCCAGATGGAACAATTTAATCGCAATAGGATTACACGAAA
The DNA here is from genome assembly GCA_963576515.1 of Cryptocephalus primarius. Classification (NCBI taxonomy): domain Eukaryota; kingdom Metazoa; phylum Arthropoda; class Insecta; order Coleoptera; family Chrysomelidae; genus Cryptocephalus; species Cryptocephalus primarius. The sequence continues at coordinate 11,490,703 of OY754936.1, forward strand.
ACGACACTTTTAATACATGTATAAATAGTGTTAAATTATTAGAGCCCTGTAGTAAGTAAATCAGACCTCATTGTCCAAAACTAAAAGTAGAATGAATGAATAAAATAACCGATGTCAACGTAAATTAAATTGTTTGCGTCCAGTTCGAATAACAGTTTTAAAGATATCAAAAATAGAAGAAAAATATCACTAACTGATATATTCTTAAAATTGAGAAACTATAAATAATTCAGTTAGTTGTAATTGTAAAAATTCCTTTTCCGCTTTTCTTAAATCAATCTGTCACTATTGGACGTGCATATATAAATTGTATCAGTAATTGTCGTGGTTATTTGTGTTTTACCAAAACCATAAAATCAATTACTTGTTGTCATTAATGTCTTAATTTATGGTTTGTTATTATCTAATTGAACAACCTACTGCTTGAAATGAAATGATTGTGAATAGTTTTTACTTGAACTTGTAATAATCCAATCCAGTGGCATATCATTACAACAACGGGCCTGTGGTCGAAAATTTTGCCGAGCCCCAAATCAAATACAATATTAATTAAACAAGGTGCAAAGTGGAAACATGTGGAAAAGTGGTTGCCCATTATTTTCGTTTTTGTGCAATATTAACTTGTCGCGCACTTCTGGACCCTTTTCGGGGATGGCAAACCGGTAGATACGCCACTGGTTTCTTTAGAATTTTGAAGGCTTTTTACTTTAATTATGAATGCTAAAAAGTTTAAAATATAAAGAGTAGAGATTCTATAAGTTGCTCTGAAACCTCAAAAATTGCCTCAATATCAATATATATCAAAACTGGAAGGTTTAGTGATGTTAAATTCCTGGTTCTTCTGAAACATTAAACTGTAAAAAGTGCCTTAACTGCTAATCTACGGCTTCAGGAAATTTTAAATTTTTTTTAATCTCCGAGGACCACAGAAAATATCTACGTTTTTCTAAATGATCTCAAGTAGAAACCAAAAGACTATTCGTTTTGGTTTCATATGCCAGAAAGTCTGCAAAAAGTCTTCTAAAAATTTCTTTGAAATTGTGTAGGGTAAAATTTAGCCTCCAAAGGTTTTTCTATGATTGTAAATTAACTAAAGTGCCTTAAAATCGAATCGAAAATCAAAGTGTTTTATTCTCCGAGGACCATATTGGATAATTTGTAGTAATAGAAAGATAAATTCTAATGCCCATTTGCACCAACTTCCGTTATCTTTGCGGACAATCGAAAGCACCAATCACCGTGAGAAAAGAGAGAAAAGGTAAAAATCTTGCGATGTTTTCCTAATATAATACCGAATTATATAAAATACATATAATACAAAATCCTGTATTAGATACCCCACTTCACATTATACCCATCCATATTACAATTAAACGTTTTATTATCAATGTTTCTGTGCTAATATAACCGTTTAATTTGTTCTCAGATCCGTTTTATAACGTACATATTTCTTTTTAACAAATGAGTACAGAAATATCATCCGGTGTCATTAATTCTCACGTATGCGTGCTTTCTTTGTCCATCAATAGCTGAGCAAATGTTCATATTTAAATCTACGGCCCGCCATTATATGCGTACAAATTATCTGTAATTATCACAAATATCATGCGAGACCTGGTGCAAGTTGAAAGCTTACGGTAACAACAAAAGCGCCTTCTTACGGCTGTGGAACTTATTATGGAAGTTCATCAGCATCAACAACTAGACCGTATTGAATGTATTATTTTTGGGAATACCGGTAAAAATGCTTAATGTCTAACATAATGTGAATTTTAATTCAGTAGTTTCCGTATCATGCGTGAAGAATGAATCGGAGTTCTATTGCGGACAGAATTTGAATTTTCATCTATTGTTATAATTTTCTCTTCCGTTATCCAACACATTATTGTTCCACATAATGACATTCTCGTATTACATACAAAATCACTTCTCAATTCCTCAATAAATTTTAATAACAGAAAGCGTTTAAAGAATGAATTAAACAAGTGACGCATTAAGTGAATAAGTGTAAATTATCTGTGACTACTCTAAATTAGACCGATAATGCTTTAATATGCATTTAGGTGCAATTTGTCGCAATTTGCATAGTTACATGCAAATTTTATCAGTTAGTGACTGGCAAAAGTGATGCCACAACACTTTTACAGTTTTCAATAAAATGGATCTCTTAAATCGATAATTCGATCCATATATTAACTCGCGAGCTTTAACAAACAGGTGTACAATCAGGTTACAATAAAGTGCTCTATGAAGCACTTTTAATACATTCATTACAAATTCAGTGAAATAAATGTGTGAATAAATAATCTTAAAGGGACATACACTGAAAAAATATCCGAATAGGTATGAAGGAATATTCATAACTTATAGACAAAACTTTATGGCCTCATCAGTAGCTTTCGTTTTAATACAAGGGGTAACTCATCGAATTCACATTTATATCATGACAAGAATTCTTAATAGTAAATGTCAAAATGTTACCGTTTTGCCCCTATAGTAACTTTAAGTAGTTTTTTGCGATGGTTGTAATTTCTTTTAATAACATTGCTTCAGAAGCTTACTTTTGAATTTCTACTTGCGTCTCTGATTATACGATCAAACGGAAGATTGATGCTAATGGTCAAGAAATACCGTTTCTCTTGGCAGTCAGGCATGCTTTGGCGATTTTTATTTACCGAGTAAGTGGCTTCGGCCACTTGTTAAAAAACAGAGAAAGAACATCGAATGAAACATTAAAAGTAGTGACGTATTCTACCCCACCCGTATAAAAATTTTGCAACATAGGCCGACCTTTGATGTCGTCTTAATTTCAACGGACCAATCAAGTAATGATATCACTGCGGTATTGTGACACAACAATCTCTCATCATCGGGTTTGGTGAGATGTGTTGAAGTAAGCGGAACGATTTATCGTTCGAATATCTTAGATTGAGTTTGGATAGAGCGTACACTGCTATTTCGTTAATAAATTAATCCTACCTTTTGACCGTCAAGTCTGGTCCAGGTGTACTATTTAATTAATTTTCTCGGCAATTCTGCATTCCACGTCTTTTAGAGTGGAGATATTCTTCAGATATCGAAGTAAAAAGAAGCCCAATAAAAATCGAATCTAGAAAAGTTATGCAGGTTTCAAAACTATTCAATCCCTGAGGACCACAGAAAAACTTTTTCATAAATAGATTCTAGAAGCTTTCTTGTTAAAATTTCAAAGATGCTGAAGAAAACCTCAAGAAGTTTTATCAGAATGTTGAAACGTCAAAATTGAATCTAAAAGCTTAAAATCTCAATTTTAAGTCTAAAATTTAAAAACGTCAAGAATCTAGAAGTAAAATGGAATAAATTCGTATAGAAACTTTATCATCCAAAACTCCCGCCAAAGTAAATATAAATGATCCTTGGGGGAAGAGCTCGTAGTCACACTACCAAAATATTTGTTCAAAAAACGGCCTTTACTTATGAAAAAAATGGATATGTTTCATGCAAATTAGCGCTTGTCATCAGCAACAAATCTGTGTAAAAATAAAAGTATCTGTGGTAGAAGTAAACATAATTACTATCGAGAGATAGACACGTCAGTATGCGCAGATTTAAACATTTGTTTGCTTTACAATTCAACGATTTATTACTTATTTAACAGTTAAAACACATAATTCAAAAAGCAATTAGATATACAAAATATGAGAACAATAACTAAGACATAAATACTACCGAAAGTAAATACCAACAATGCTTCAACACCCTCGTCACAAAAAGTATTGCATGGTTTAGTCTCAACCAAAAATTTATTTTTACCTACAAAGAATAAATAGCTGGTTATTGACACTTAGTAACAATAACACCTACTTTTTGATACTGAATGCATGTGTGCCTAAGAGATTCAAAAATGTTCTATACGTTTCCAGCCAGCCTATTAATCCAACATCCATATAGCATTATTTTACTATTATAGACATTTGTGGTTGCTCATAATCATGAAAGTGTCCGTAAAATAAGAGGTCTGTTCTTACAATAGGTCTCCGATCTGCCTCTTAGCTGATGAAGTTTTTCTGTTTTCTGAGACTAACGATGAAATTCCACCTTATACATTGTTGAGCCACCAAACTTTGTATTAATTAATTCAGCCAACTAACAACTTTTGTTACATTTGATTGGCTTATTATTTAGACATGCATAATGCTAAATTATGCTAAGACTTATTATTAAGACATGCTAAACTTTTTTAGATAAGTTGTAGTGCATTAATGAAAATAATTTACACACTCGATAAAATAAACAGGATATTTTGTAAAAAGGCTTATTCTGACGCCCTTTAGATAATACCTGTATTTTGACAGGGGAAGCCTTCATCAATTTTTCAAACCCCTTCTCCGCAAAAGATTAGAGCTAAGGTACTTTCTTACTTTAGAAACTCTTAAGAACCTGCACCTCATTCTTAATTTTTATAAAATGTTCTAATTTGTACTTTACCAAACTAGCTGTTCTACTAAAGACCCGTGGATATTTTAATATTCCCTTTTATCGTTCTTTTACTGTATAAACATGTAATATTTTCTTAGCCGTCTATCTATTCTACACCTAAACAGAAAACCCGTTTATCTTCATTAATGCAGGCAATAAAGGACGTATTTTTCGCTTTTTGCTTTAACTATGTATATAGTCGTAAGTATCCAAATTAAGGTTGCGCGATTACCAGCATTTACTACAATGCATTCTTTTTTATTAAACTGAAAAAAGCAAATTATTTTTCTACAAAAATGACTAGACGGTTGTTATAATTCATAATACAAAAATTCATAATACAAAAATTCAAATACGAGTAATATAAATGAGAGTAATCGGGGAAAATTTCAAGCTTTATTCGAGTGTAACAAAATAGTTTTTCAATTAGAATATTTGGTAATTTCTTCCCTTAAACACCAGCAAAAAATTTTGTGAAAGTAAAGGAACGGAACGCTATTATGCTTCTGTTTTTAAACAATTAAGGTACATAGTGCATAAATGCATCAAAATATATCAGCATACATTTCGAAGAATACTAAATATATTACCGCGAAGTAAGCTAAACAGTAAATGAAGGTAGAAAACCCTATTCCCGTCCTACAATCAATTAAAATCGGAGTGATTTTAACACTAGAAGGGGTTCCACTTCCGTCTATTGCATTAAATTGAAATTTCCCAACCCGCCACTGGTTACGCTAAAGGTATCTCAACGTTTCCCAGCAATTTCTAAAAACTCCTGTTAAAATTTTGTCAAGCTCTGTATCCCTCCCACGAATGAAAAGACCGCCTATATACGCCCTTCGAGAAAGGCGGTGACATTCTCTGATAAAGTTTTGAATATAAAATTACAGGAACATTAGTTAGTACACCGCCGATAGACGCAGATGTGTTTTCTGCATGTTTTGTGGACGCTTAACGAAAATCTGTTCTTGAATACGGATGTAGTATTAATTGAAAAATTATAGTTTGATTTTTGAAACAGAAAACATGTTATCTAGGTAAATTACACTTAAAATCCTTAGTATCAATAATAAATGATGTGGTTTCATGATGGTAATTCATTTAATATTCACGTGAAATTTGATATGTGTTTATGGTAACTAATCATTATTTTAATTAGTTCGCAACATTTTGCAACAAACCATTAAGATGTAATAAAAGAATACGAAAAGCCGCATTCTCAAACACTTATACCATTTCACGTCGGTCACACATTTGTCTACCTATAATTGTATCAATCTATAGCAAGTCATTGACACCTTTATAATGAATCAAAAATTTTGATCAAAAAATTTATTACAGAAAAGAACGTATGACACCATTTTCCGTAACCTTTTCCCTTTCATGATTTCAACTCGTACTTAGGCTAACATTATATATCCTGTTTGCTGTATTAAAACTTTAAGTACGAGTACAAGGAATAAACCATAAAAATGTTACAACAGGAATTCCTTTTAAAAAATTTATTTTTAATATGACAGGAATTGGCTAATTGTTAAATTAAGAACACTCTTCCAGCTAAAAGATACACTCATTTCGTTTTACTGTTTCCTGAAGTGTTACCTACTTTTAGTTTGTGTATATCCCGTTCAGTAAATGCTTATCAAAGCTCTTGTAATATTTCTATGGTTTTATGGTGTATAGCTTCTAAGAATAACAATCTATTTTTGTTTCGTGTAAAAACATAATCAAAGCGCTTACAAGAGTTCAGTTGACCCAGAACATTCTCAACTTTTGCATTAAGTGCGACTTCCCTAAATTTTATCAGAATTTGTCATTGGAATGTCCGAAAATAATTTTGTTTATTTGAATTGTGCGGCGGATGCATACCTACATATGTTCTCACTTCTGTTCTGGATGCTCGTTGTCGGTCTGAATTAGTTCGAAACAACTTTTAGAATCACTTCGGATGCCCGAATTTATTCCTTGAAAGCAAGTGTGGCATGTTAAATTGTTAAAGTATCCATTCCTTGTTTTCATTTTGATAAATAATTTTCTTCAAACAGAAACGAGATTTATTGCACTCATCCGTCTGGTGTTTCATTTCATTTACTTACTTAACGATATGTGTGTAATAAAATATGCATTAATGTAGTCGAAGAAGCTTTTTAGTGAACTTACCTTATTTTATGGGAATTACCTCGCCACTTAAATTTATTAAATTAAGAGAACCTATGCTGGTACATTATTGGAAACAAAACGACAAGTGCAAATCATCGCTCTTATTCATAAACGCAATTTAACGTTGAAATTTAGCTCAAAACGCGTTTAGGATGTGTTTCGATAAGATACTACTGGTACATCCATGTTGAAAATACATAAAAGCAGACACTGTGAAACACATTCTAAACGTATTTTAAGCTAAAATCAATTTTAACCTTATTGGTTCATTGCATTAAAAAATTTCTGCCCTTCGTCGAGTGATTTCGTCGAAAAGTTCAAGACAGAAATTAAAACGATAAAATTTGTCGTTTTCATACATTTTCATTTAAAAATGTGCACCAATTTTAACCATTTCCACATCAAAGATTATAAGCTCGTGAATGAAATCATTTTCATAGCACCTGCGTATTAATAGAACCAAATTTACTTGTACGTGCGCACTAGTACACAGTTTTTAATAGTTATAAACACCTAGAGCGCGTGGAGATAAAAATTTGTTGTCTAAAAACAAAAAGAAATCCTGATAATTTTCGGGTGTCTTCGTACACAACACAATCAACAGAAAAGTTGGGGAAATAGGCCAGTAGTACAGGGAAAGAGAGAGATAGAGAGAGAGAACCGTCAATCACATTCCAGATGTTGAAAGGGATTCGCCCCTACTCTGTTAGAAAGACGCTTCATGTGACCTTAAATAAATGTACTGAGGGTAAATCGAGGATAAACATTCCGATGATTCGTTGCGCAATTTTATTTTCCTTCGCCGCATAAATGAGAGACGAGTCTGTATATTAATTAAGGGTATCTAATGGAACTTGAATAATTAAATTACAATCGGATCAAAAAATGCTAACTGATGAAAAATTTGAACATTTTCCCCCTCTTAATTGCAAACCTTGTTTATAATCTTGTTTTATTGGCAAATGATTAAAATGAAACCACATATTTATTGTTAGCGGTTTAAAGGCTACTATGATTATCTGTATACAAACAATATATTTCTTTTATTATGTGATCAAAACATACATTAGGTGGACATCTTTTTCTAATAACTTACTTTGATATCTGGTGCTCATATGTATGATTTTAAATCTGTATTAAAAGAAATACCAATTATGTATAATTTTTGTTTATATATAAAACTAAATCATACTTCAACCGATACAAAACAAATTAAAGTCAATGCAGTGTTCTTTTTTTGTTGATAATTTAGTGGGTTAGATTAAGAAAACAATAATTTCATAATTTAGCAGTTAACATTTGACACTTCCCAGAATTTCTGTATAGGATAGCCGTAATTACTTTTAAACTGCAAATAATTAAAAACCGCACTTTTAAGGCGTAGAAAATTACAGCTTCATCAACTTTCTGTCTGATTACGTAATAAAGATATCGCCAGTATCTAACCATTAGTTACACTAGAATAGTTAATAAGGAAGTCGAGAGATATGTGAGGAAAGACATCGATGATTACACATCGTCTAATAAATATAATACAATATACTACCAGTCATTTATTACTTTCTCGGATATTTGATATCTGATTCACTAGAAAAATTTGTTCGAAAGCATATGATCCTAGGTTCACATCAACGATAATGCAACCTAATCTAATTTATAGTTTTCTGCGTCTAATGGTACTCACTTATTCAAGGTAGCTTTTTGGTCGATAGTAATTCTAGTGACGCATGTAAATTGAGTTACATTCCTGTTGAAAAATTAAATCATGTAAACAATCAGTATTTAACTGTTAATCCAGTCATCACTTAGTTAATAACGCTTTTCGGTGCCAACTTAAACATTCAAGCTCATACAGTGTACTCAATATTATAGGCCAAAGTCTCGGAGGTAAATTTTAGAAGCTAAATGATTGAATTATTCACATTCATAGGAGAATGTCAACCGTGATAGCGTTCCAAAGTCACTAGATTCTTTTAATTTTTATTTTTCTCTACAAATTGAAATGTATTTTCACATTTTGTAGTAGATAGTTCTTTATTTGTAGCTTTAATATGAACAAATGAATTCAAGTGAACACTTTTCAGAACAATTTTAGACTTGAAAATTGTAAATTGGCGAATTATGACAAAGAGAAAACCGCTTAAAGGCCCTAATTCACACTCAAAGTTTGTGCTAATTTGTACCTGTTCAATATTTCTCATCGGATCGAAAAATGGTTCAAATAAAAGGTTTTATTTTTAACCAACGTTGCATGTTCGATAAAAATTTTTATGAAAGAAAAAAATTGCACGACTTCTCTCTATTGTATCAAACAGGTTACATTCGCATATCGCTTGGTAGTGACACTTTTGATTCACAAATCACCACCTGAAATTCACGATACTATATGCATGACGACATATAATATCCCGAATCTCCTCACTAACTCCAACCTAGGTAATATAATGATAAGTACTTATTTCTACGACAAAAACAAATAATATGAAATATCACTTCTACGTTAATAGATCAACGGTATGGTACGAGATAAACTTTCACCTAAGCTCCATTCATTAAACTATGGTATTATCCAATATTCAACAGGTTCAAAAGACAACAGACTTTCAATTTCATTAAAGAAGTAGACTCTTGTAACAAGAATCCCCCGTTAAAGTTGTTCAATAGTAACAATGTATAGTCGTGCAGAGTGGATCGATCTCATGGTCTTGGGCAGGAGTAAAGTGAAACTGGCGCGGGTCTTCTATAAAACGACGGCGCTTATGATGACTGAGCGACAATGAGCTAACGTAATATACGACGCCCGGAATTGTTCTCAGTAACGAAAAAAATTCGTTACTTTCGAGTCCGAATTGATACAACGTTTCTGATGACTTAAAGGTGCGTCATCACTGAAACTACATTTATCAACTTCAACAAACATTGTCGTTTGAACCTCTTTTGATTACATACAACGTCTTATCCGGTCTTTCGGCCGCTGTACTGAAACGTTAACCTGCGCCCTATGTTAACGCATGTACGATACATTTTGGTAAAAGTCTGGCTGAATAGGATTAGTGTGATAAAGAGTTGATTAAGAAACCACTTTCGAACAAGGCTCAATATTAATATGACAAACAATCACTTTGCTGCCAAAACAACAGCAGATGAAATGGAAATCAAGATGGATGAAATAATCGTTGAATCTACGTGTACACCTAATTAAAAGTTGAGGCTGAAATTAGACCGCCAGAAACTATTTGTTTATCAGCAAAAATACATCGTATACGGAGATGGTAAACGGTAGTACGTCATTAATCCAGAGCAAAGACAGTAACATTGTAATTAACACTTCTCCTCACTTGCATTAAGTTTTCTACCCAACGGAAGATATGAAATCATTCTCAACAAGTGTATAAAGGATAGCCCGAAAAACTATTCCAACTAATGTGCTATAAAATCAACATCGCAGATCAAATTCAATAACATCTTATTACAAACAGATATGATTAAAGTAAATATTTTGGGTCCATGAAACTACTGTCGGGTTTCCAAGATTCGAGCACACCAAAAGCACATTGCCTATGTAAATTAGTAATAGCCATGTCCATTATATTACTGCCAAGTAAAATTAAGAGTGCCCCACAAATTTTTGAGGTCCAGGTCGAGGCTACAAACCTGAGCTCATCAATCTGGTCGCTAACAACACTAATTGCCTTCCGACTTGCCTCCAAGTAAAACATATCGTGTTTGCCTACTACTATGCATATACGATTTAGGTTCATTTCTATAGGTACTGTTCTTTAGTCTACATTTTAATATCCTTGCATCGATATTTTTCTGTGCAATAAAAAATGACGGATTTTGTACATATGGGTAATAATATATAACATCTTTTACGTATGAAGAGATGCAATTATCTGCTAAGCTCGTTGTAGGTAAGTGCCTTATACATGCAGAAAGGGAAATTTAAAATGCTGCAGGTTTATTTTTCATTCGGAATCATATTTTCTTGTACGTTAACACTGCTTCTTTGTGTATCTATCTATTTTTTTCCACTCACTTCTAGAGCAAGAGAAGATTTTATCTCGAGGGAAAATATGTGTATAGTACGTATTTATAGTATATTATATAATACAGAGTATCCAGAAAGACAACCGACAAACAAAACTACAAAAACTAAAGCTGATTTTATGTCGATTTAACGAAAATCGTTTCGCATGAAAATATTTCCAAAGGGAGGCAACGTCCTTTGAAGATCGTACTTTCACTTCAATTTTTTCAAATATCTTCTAAATGATACGTTGATAAATTCTAAAATTTGGAATATTTAATCATGTTTGAAGGGTGAATCTTTTATGTAAATATGATTTTTCTGTGACTAAAAGAATGCTAATAGAAGATATTTAATTAAATTAATATGAGAAAAATGCCTTTGTTGTATCATAGAAGGCGCCTTAAGAGAAGTTTGAAGGCTGTCAAAATGACCAAGTTATTTGAAATATGTATTTTAGGATTGTATATTTGTTTAATTTTTAAAAAATGCAAAGCAAAATATAAAAATTACAAGATAATATGAAATTAAAGTTCTAAATTTATTCGTTAATCCAATTTTCCCTACACTTTTGAAAAATTTCAAAATTAAGTAGAGGTTTTTTTTTACCCTGTGTCGTCAAATTTTTAGCAAAAGAGGCCACTATCACGGCAGTATACTGGAAAAATTAATAACAATTTTGAGACAAATAAATGAAATGTGAGAATAGTGATATATAATTAGAAGACACCTCAAAGATACGGCAGGAAAGGAATTGGTGTACGCAGATAACTCAAACCTCCGCGAATCCGCGGCTTAGGGAGAAAACTATTTTCTTTTTCTCAAAAACTAGAAGGAAATGCGAAAAAGAAAAACGCAGGCTATCGTTTCCCACGTCTGTCGATTGACCAATGATGATTTTTTGGTGGGATTTCAATTTTCATGCCAACAACCACTTATGGGAAATTGCATTTTCAAAAGGCCGTACCTTGTAAATGAATCATTTCCTAATATTGCAATTTGTGTTTCCGAACTAGCAATTTCAAGTACTTTGACATTAAATAAGACAAAGGGGAATCCAAAAATACCCTTAGAATTGTCGTATTCGCATTCAAAGATAATTTCAGGTTTCCATTGCCTGGGCAGAGCCCATCATAGAGTTCAAGTATTCCCAAACGCAAAAATCACAACGATCGGGATATCTTGCAGACTAAATAATTTAACCTCTTCTTATCAATCGCATATTGAGGTATGGATAAAAGATCTGTTCTGATCTCTTCTCAAAAGTTCTGCCACAACTGACAGGTAGCTGTAAGCATACACATCAGTTCAACCAACGAGGTACATTTGTAATGAGTTAGGTATGGTAATTGTTTATTTGTTAGGTTCTAACCTAGGTGCTAATGGCTCTTATAGAATGATAATTTATGTAAATATGAGGACTGGCCGAACTGCCTCCATTGCAATTCACATTTAGTAACTTTATACAGTATGTCACGACAGTTACACATTCATTTCGAGAAAATTAAATGTCACCTCTTAAGAGTGAAGAATTTTTCTACTGTATTTTTGTTCCCTTTGCATTGTATTACGTACCACTATTTGTTATGCAACGATTGTTAGGTTTACCGCCTTTGTTCGCAGACTGTTGTATGTGCCGACGCTTTTCGTGGTTAAGTAGAACGTTGTCGGTCGGTATATGACCGTCGCGACGGCCGCCGAGTGAAACGGAAATTTACAAGCTTTATTTATAACAAGTCAATTTCTAAATATGAAGCAATCCATTGGAGTTCTCAAGGATCGACAAGTGCAGTAATATCGGTGGCAGAGTATGCCTAAATAAATCGGGCATAGTAATACAAATAGCTTTGAGAAAAGCTTTATGTCGCGTCTGGGATTTTCGATGCAATTGTTTCATTAGTTTGATGATGCTTTTTTTCTGTCACGGTGTTTAAATAACTTGAAAGCGGTGTAAACTACACAAAGCAAGTGTTTATTTTGTAAGCAGCTCGGTTGCGAAAACGCAAATTCTTTCGTTAAGAAGAAATATACCCATTAGTTAGAATTTATGAACCAATTAGGGCCCCTCGATCGCCCCTTGAAAGTACGAAGTTTTTCCCATGCGTCTGTGAATAAAAATTATCCGATAATGAAGTGCCACTAATCAATTTTTATTGAATGTGGTGCGACATTGAGATTTTTCGTCGGTTAACGTCTCACGTTTTATGAGTTCACGTAACCTTCAGTTAACAAACCTAAGCCTCGTCCGTTAAAAAAAAATACACCCAAAACAACGTCATTCATGTTATGCAGAAACCATTTACAAATAATTTAGCGTAACGAACGGAGCTGTTTAAAAGTCCCACTCACGGAGTCACGACGCAAAACTTAGACCACACTAATCGTCAAAACCGTACATGCCAACGAGATGGTTTTTGGTACGAATTCAGAGTAGGCGATGGTGATGATACCTTATTCACGTGGAGTGATAAAAGCGAGTTTTTTGAGTTGGATGCAATGAAAAATAGCGACAAATGCAGCGATGAGCGTATTGAAATCTAAACGTGTACGTACGTTCTCGGTTAAAGAGGCTGTTAACTGGCTGAAAAAAGGATTATTCGTGAAGTACGTTAATTTAAACCTGGAATCACTCATTATTCCACATGGGCTTTACGAAAGATGTCCGTGCCATCGCAAGAAATTGAAAATGAACTGAAAATTGTTAGCGATAATTAAACTGCATTGGTAATCTCGAAATGAAAATAATTTCCAAGCTGTAATCATGGACATGTTTAACTAGAATTATTTTACAAATTCATTCAAACGAACATGTTGATTTTGGGATATTGTAAAGAAAATTGATCTTTCGTAAGAAATTTTCTGATCGACGCGTACCAAATAATAAAATCTTGCAAGAATTGAAAGGCGGCTTGTGCCAACATAACTTTACTTTTGACGTCCTCTTACGATTAGAGATATTCTTGAAACAGTAGGAGAAAATCTTAGAATAAGTACTCGATACTTAGCCCATGAAACAGAAGTGTAAAAGGATGTTGCGCTTAGGGTTTCAACAAAGCAGTTGTGTTATTCACATCGTATTCAAGAGGTTCAAGAATTTTTACCAGTTGATTCGGATGCACGTCTGGAGTCTTGCCAGTTTATTCGAAGTAGAAGAGGTAATATATTAATTTTCACACAAAATTCTTTTCATTGGTAGAAAGTATTTCACAAGGAGAGGTGTGACAAATTGTTACAATGAACATGTATATGCCGATAAAAATTCACTACGGCATTTTCAGCTCGAGTTAAGATGAATATTTAGGCGGAACTAATTGGCAAGGACCTCATAGGTTCTGGAATTTTTCCAAATCGCCTAAACGGAGATAAAAGTTTTTAGAAAATTCACTACGTTTTATTGGAAAACTTGCCGTTGGCTGGTAGGCGTGACATGCGGTTTATACATGACGAAGCACCTGCACATGTCTCATTAAATGTTCCAAATTGCTTTTATGTAAAATTTCCCAATAGATTGATAGAAATGGGTACCAGGTTTGAATATTTGCGATTTAAATATCGTTTACAAACATTCCAAAACACTGTTATAGAGTCATATGTGGCTTACGTAAATATGACAGTACTGCAGTGTACTGTACTTCACCAAAAATTAACCTTCAGGGGTGATGCTAATTCGATAAATATCAAAATAAATATCAGAAACGCCAATACTTTAGAAATGCCACATTTTCAAAAAAGATTTACATACAGTGCTGTCACATTATATAATTCCTTACCACTGGAATGTAAAACGCGAACGGTTCATTATTTGAAAAAATATACAAGACATGTATTATTAAAATGCGCAGGAGCAATTTTCAATATGATCACAACCTTAACTTAATATTATTAGGTTAACAACTTATTATTAACTAATTGTTAGATTAAATTTAATCTAATTTGAATTAACAAATTTACGTACTAATTCATTAAACTGCATGTCACATCTTTAATTTACCTTTTTGTATCTTTAATTTAAATTTTTGTTCTATCTTTTTGGTTTTTGTAAAGGAAAAGGTGTTTATTTTCCTTTGAATAATAATTTCTTTATCAATTGATTATTAATCGTTCGGATCTGTTAGTATTACAAAACACTGATTGCAAAAATATGCCAAACTTTGACCAAAAAACTTTCAAATTCTGTAGTTGCCAGCTTTTGAAATAGTGTTTTAATAATCTTCGCCTTTCCTAAAGCTACAAAATATTTAGTAATATTCCAGAATAAATTTGGAAAAATTCATGTAGTCAAGTAGAAATATACGTTATTCATTAAATTGACATTATTTCATATTGTAATATCGTATAAACAAATTTACATACATACCACAGTATGGTGTAACTGTAAAGGAAAGAATGTAACACTACATTTATTTCAAATAAAATAAAGTAATTATTAAGTAGTTATCTGTGATGATTTTAACAGATAACAGTTGACACTGGGGATGTAAAAGTCCAGTACATTTTGGCAATTTACATGTCAATTTAAATTACATCAATGTGGAGTGATGAAAAAAAGTCATGTTATGGTTCAAATTCTCCAAGTATTTTTACAGTATGCAATTAAAAAATTACCGTCTGATCCACGTTTCATAATGATATATATTTAAAGTGAAATGTAACATGACATGTTCATAAGGAACACCACATCAAATATGATTGAAATTGGGGCAAATATCCTCTTGTTATAACGAAATTAATCTTTTCTTTAGAACACTGTAGTCGAATTCGGGATAAATTACAAGAATCGTCTTACTCTGAGGGAGGAATATGTAATTAAGGCATATCCAAATATTTTAGAGACACCCTGTAGTATTAGACATATATGTGAACTATGTTTTACAATCCATACGTTAAAATAATAAAATAATTCATTTCCCTTATCCCGCGTGAGTTTCATAAAATATTTTTCACAAGAATTTAGAAAACATCTTCACAGTCAAAACCAACCTCATTACAGCACTCGAGTCGTAAACTCTTCCAAATTGTCAACAATTGTAACGTTGGAAGTTAAAACGGACCCACAAATAATGAATACCTTACCTAATATTTGCAACGCGAACAAAAAACGCCAAGAACCTTCAAGGTGAAAAACGTGAAAAACTTACCTAGACGCTCGGCTCGGACCGTCGGCCACACAACTGAAAAGTAAAATCGTATTAAATTACAAATCACACGTCCAAATTCCATTCCTTACCTTCCGTCCTTCCAGCGGAAAAGTCAAAATCACTCGAAAACTAACCGTCTCGAAATACCTAAACCCCGATTTAAAACAGTCTAAAACCGATACATTCGAAATCTTTAAGAGCCGAAAGGAAACACTCGAAAATCTAATCAATAACGTTCAAAAACCCAATCGAAACACTCGTAAACCGAACCGAAACGGTAATTAAACGTGTCCACCGCTGATTAGGTGACCGGCCGCGCGACGAGTCGAGACAGGAAAGGAACGGATTTAGGACAAATTTAATAGAGGCGAGGGAACCCAAAAAAGCGATAACGATACGACGTACTTTTTACCATGTATGGTCATCGATACGATACCACGTGTCGCGACCGAGCGCGAAGGTACCCGAGCGGCCAAGCCGAATCAGGTACGGAATAAACAGGTGATAATGAGATTAGTGAGAAGTTTTTTAATGAAGAAAGTAAATGGGACGCTGTAATAAAAGTTTATTGTAGTTTGCTGAATGAGTTTTGAGCGGAAGCGCGTAGATGTCGCTGCTACAGAATATTAATACCGGAAGAGACTCTAGGCCTTTTTTAGAACTGTACAATATCCAATGCAACCTGAGATAATTTAAACAAAATCTGTAGGGTTTTTGAGGCCATTACAGAATCTGTTTTCAAATTTCACCCAGCAGTCTTCAGTTTTCTTTGGGGCAATTGAACCCTCAATACCATTGAAACTCGTACGATTTTAAATTCCTCGTAAAACTGCAAGATTTCGAGGTAGCCTCCTGGAGTTCATAAAATATAGAAAATTTGCAAGAAGTGCAAAAGGAATGAATTATTTGGAACTAATATTAAATGTGTCAGAGACCTAACAACTTCAACTTTAAAAGTGTTCCACTTGATTTAGTATATTTTAACCATGAAACCTATTTCCATCGATCAAGAACAAGGTTGAAAGATCCCAAATCTGCCGACAGCCTTTGGCCATCATCAGAATTTGGAAAACCTGACGAAAGTGCAGTAACTTTAAACATTTTGAATTATCCAGCGCCAATTCTGACAATCCTAAACAACCTCGACAATGTTAGAACGAATTACAGAATCTGTCTCAAACTTTAGACAACAGTTTTAGGATTTTTCGTGCTTCATTAACCTCCAAGATTTTTATATGGCAATCAGGATGAATTATTAATAAACCTGTAGGTTTTCTAGGAAACCTTAGATAGTATCAGAAAACTAAGAGTTTCTATTTTAAATGTTCTCTACTTCATTGGGTATGTTTAGGCCATGAAACCAATATTCATCAGGCAGGAAGAAAATTAGAGATTCCTCAATTTCCACTGAGCGTCGAACATTTGTAGATAGCCTTTGGCAATTTATAGAATCTGGAAAACCTAGGGAAGAACTGCAACCTGAGATAACTCAAAAATCCTGCATAGTGTCAGAGGGTTTACAGAATCGTTTTTTAAAATTCAGACAATTTTAAAATTGAAAGGTCCATTAGACGGTATGACCTTTAATTCCTATTAAACCTGCAACATTTCTAGGTACCCATAATCTGATTTGTTACTTTTTTAGCTGAAACTAACCGAGCTCCTTTCGATTTTGCTGAGGGGAAGTCGGAATTAGTTTCAGGGTTTATTGTTGAGTACAGAAGAGAGGCATTTGCTATAATTTTTTTAGCAGAACGTGTAAGAATTATTTTCATAGGAATGGTTTATTCTTTGACATTTTTAAGTGGCATTTTTTTTTAAAATTGGGTTTATATCTTTTTTTATAAAAGTAAGTAAGTAAGTGCAGGAAGCTTCGTTCACGCTATGATAACCATATATTTAGCATGAAAAGCTGTAATTCCTTAATTTATTCTATTGGCTCATATAGGGATATGGGGATTATTTATTTTATATACATAAGACACATAATTTGCCATTGAAATGGAAGAAAAAGGGTGCCGGTCAGTACACGTGCAAGATTAGGTTTTAAATATATGTGGAATCGTAGCCAAAGAAAGTTTGGTAGGCGATGTTAAAGCTGCAAGTGCCTACAGCATTTCGGCTGATGAATCAGTTGATGTATCGGGAAAGGGGCGACTAGGAGTAAGTATCAAATTTTACGACCTCAAAAATAAAATGAAAAGAAAGATTTATGGATTTTCTCGACCTAGAAAATATCGATGTCCAAGTTATAACTCTTAAAATTAATAAATTCATTAACTTTGAATATTGATGTAAACAAATACGTGGAGCAGGACTAAGACCCATGTGCTATGATGACGAGAAACAATGGTGACGTTGTTAAGGATAATATATGATGTTACAAAACATGGTGGTCATTGAAGTTGTGTCAGGTCTGGCAAGGTTTTCTTACAAAACTCAAATTACTTTTCAATTTTTATCTGCAGTTGAATAAACCACATTCATATTGATATTATCTATTATATATAAATACAATTTTCTACTGAAACCAGTGGGGAACTTATTGCAGACGTAATCAAGTGTGCTAAGCACACACAAGCAATATCAAGCGCAGTTGCAAAACACAGGAATTTTACCGAAGAAACAGTGAAACACTATTAAAGTCAGTCAATGGCTGAAGATTAAAACTCAGAACTGCGTCTTTCACGACTTTCAAGTCGCCACGACTACAGGGTAAACCATCCAACAAGTATTTTCGCCGCTTACTATACGTGCTCTATTTGGACTCATCACTGTCCTATTAAGATCAATCCTCGGCGTTTGTTCTATCGTTGTTTTACCCTGCTCAAACAGCAAAGATTACAGCCCCAGAATTAAAAATTCGTATGAATTTTACTAGAAGCGACCACGTCAAACGTCAAGCTTTAGCGAAATTTTGGGACAAACAACAGGAGAATATCTAAACTTTGGAGATAGTAGATGTGGTTCAACGTGTAGAAACTTTCTATCCAATCGTTAAAACAACCCTACATTTTTTATTGGAAATGTCATATTCTATAGCTACCATTATAGCTTAGAGGACTAACTCTACAGAGAAGACTAGCATGGTAAGGATAACATGCAAAATCCTGAAGCGTTCCATATTTTTTGTTTACTTTAGATTTATTCTAACGTTTAAAATTGAAAGGAAATTGTTTGGAACTTCTGTCAATCTTCTTGATTCGATTTGAAAGACATTCGGGTTTCCAAAATCCTGAAGGAACTTACAGAGTCTTTTTCGGCAAGATTCAGGCTTTATAATATTTGAAACTAGAGCAAATACCCTTTTATATCCTCCTTAAACATCCTATAAAGCGTCTCTTAATTTCACCTGCTTTGTCATATAACGCAAGACTTGGGACGATTGACTAATATTGACAAAAGAGGCGTTTTAAGTTTACTTTTTTAAAATACTTCTTTTATACATTTCTCGGGAATTTTGGCATTTTTTCGGACTTCTTGATTGTATTTTTCGGAATCAATTCTTAATTGGTCGTCCAATGCGTGTTCAAATCTAATTTTCCCAAAGGTTCCATCTGTAACTATACTTATAAATGTGATTGACTAGATCGGAAAAACCTATTTAATCCATAGTTTTTTAAACGAAAATAAAATTTACGGCCAGCAAAATAAATGGGGTTCGTTGTCACAAGCAGTCAACTATAAGCAATTTTGACAATTTTCTGGTTGTAACTGTCTCACACACAATTTAGTGTGTTTTATTAAATTGGTCAAAGCTGAAGTTCGCCTATTATACCCGGAATGAAATACACCTAAATAATTCTTTTATATAATTTACTCTTTTATTTTGTACACAATAAAGACATTTTAACATTAACAATGCACTTTCGTACAAACTTAGTCCCTTCGGTTCCATCTCCATTGCACTATAGTTTACAATACTTTAAAATAGCTTACACTATTTTATTTACTACGATTTTCAAGCGAAAGATTTGTAAAAATAAAGTATCTCTGCAGTTAAACTAAATATAGTATCTTAGTCTCTACTCTTCTACTAGCACATTGCTTTTGATACATCACTAATGAACAGTGTTTATTAACTAGAAAGTTTCTACAGCACGCTCGTTTTTTAAATGGACATGTCCACTAATTGCGATAAGCTGTGGATTCTCAGAGTACAGCCGGAACCATCGTTCGCCTTCAGACTCTTAAAATTTGAAAACAAATTATGGTTTTACATCAATAACCTACTATGAGGAACGTACGACTGCAAACTAGACTGAGGTAATTACAAAAAGAGAATGATTCTTAAAAGGGAGTTGTGTGTTGTGACATCTTAAATGGATCAAATGTGACATACTTGTCATGGATTTTTAGCCACTTTTTAAATGAAATAAATTAATATACAAGTACCTTATTTATGTGAAACTTACGTGGTACATTACAGACATGTTGCACGAGCGTCAGAATATTCTCTGGATTTTTAATTGGTGATATTTCAATTTCGTTGATTGATTTAGTGCAAGTGAAATGGAAAAAAAATGAAGCTCAAAATACTTTCACAGTAACTATCGAAACGTATAAGACCAAGAATTTTGACGTAGTTCTATTGCGATGTTGTTAATTGTTAGCTTAAGGATTGTACAAATAAACCCAAGCTGCTGGTTACCAATCCAAAAGACAACCATTTTAGTTGGGCCAATTCAAAGATTGTAATTGTTGAACGAAGGAGATTGTTATTATATTTTACCATCATGTGCATATTACACAGATAAACAGGCCAGCCCTAGGATGCAATTCTGGGGTACATCAGACAATATTTCCTCAAACTCAGAAAGCCGATGATTAATTTATTCAATTCCCTATACCCTTTCATAAACAAGTACTAAATCATAGCGATGAGGTAGCCTCAAACTCAGTGAGTGTTAGTAAATCCAAATTTACAAAGTTCAAGTACCCATGAAGGGTACATCTCGATTCGTCCATGCACCAGCATGTCATCACCAACTTTCAGCAAAGCTGTAGTGGGTGAAAAGCCGATTGAGCATTATCTGCATGAATGAAAGCTTCTCATCAAATGACGATTTTACGTAAGAATACTTTTGGCAAAAGTGGTGAGGTATCAATAGCTCGTAACCCATTTCGATATTTCATTTTATCAAAGTCACCTCAGCTTAGAGTACGAATACTTTTGTGACTGACTGGGAGCGTATAAGGAACGAGATAGATACAACTGTAGTATTTATTGTGTATGCGTCGCAGAGAGCGTTCGTTATTAAAAAGCAGGCAAAAGAGAAGGAGTAAAGCTGATGGAGTTAGAAAGAAGAGCGGTAGTGTACACAGTTAGTACGTAGACATACACGTCGACGGTGTCGTGTGATATGCGAACTGCGGTGTGTGTCCCTCTGAAGGGGTATCATCACCTACGCCGTGCGTCCACCTTGTCAACCCCCTCTTAAAGCGTAAGCCACGCCTCCAGTGCGCACGCTGTGTTATCCCCTCCTACGTGACGGCCTGGACAACTCGGCTATGGGACATCTCTTCAGTAACACTGCTTCTGAACCGGTGCAACTTTATGGGACAATTGACAACGACAATTTAGTGCTTTTACGGGTCTGCACTTCCAAGGGTACCGCCGGACGAAGGGAAGCTCTGTCTCCTCGATTCCTCTCATTACTCGTGTGATTTTCGAGTTCTCTCGTGCTTGTGTTCAAACAGTGGTGCATGGATTTTTGTGGACAAGTGATTACGTCAGTGGATAACACCGCAGGTAAGCTTTTGTCCGGTCGGTAACTAGTGTAAGCTCTCTTTTCTTCCTCGGCGATTTTCTTCATTTTCCTGATTTTTTTTTTATAGAAAACAATTAAAGAACCCCGGTTGACTGACGTCACATTTGACGTAACCATCTTTGGAATTAATCTGACAGTTGCGTTCCGATGCTTGTCATTATGACACAAAATTTTCTCATTTTGACGTTTTCATTGCCAATTTGACAGTTTATCTCCTGCTCTTTAGCCATTATAACGATACCTAGAAGTACTGTGAAACTTTACACCGCGAACGTTATATCTTTTCGGTATACACTTTTTTATGGGGATTGCCCATAGTTAATTAACGTTTTTCTACTACATAGGTTACGGTCCACGGATACTAATCATTAGCACCGTCGTTTACGAAAGAATTAAATTGCTGATGTCTCTAAAAGCATTTTTAGTAGCAAACAGATCAAACTCTTATGTCATCGTAGCATCATATTCGACGCAAAGTTAAAACAAAACCCTCACCTACTTAACTCATATTACCAAGTAAAAAGTTAGTGTACTTTAGTGATTTAATTATTCCTATGTATCTATACAAAGTCAAAAAAGTTCCTATTCGCTAGAAATTTTATAACTTCCGTAACATTTCTAATTTTTGTATCTAACGGAAAGCTAAAAAGCTTGATATACATTATTCCTGTGCGAAGAGTAACGTTCGATCCTTTCGAAAATAAACTGATTCTACTTTCTTAAAGGGGTATAATAGAAATTTTGTTTGTGAATTCGGATTTTAAACCATATCTTTTCAATAAATTATTCACAATCGGTACGTTTTATACAGCTAATGCATGTAAGATCTAAACGTACATACTAGCCTTAAATTACAAACGCCGACATCTTTTAGAGAAGCGGTTATAAACTCGCTGGGCCGCCGCTGCTTACTTGGTGGAATTATATTAAAAAGAGGAAGAAAATTTTAGTTACCATTCAAACGCAACTATCAAAAGTAAAATACAATTTACAACTTGTGTTTCAAAAACGCTTTTTCATGCAACGTTTTCTTATTCGAATAAAACGTACTAAATCTTGATAAAATATTGTTTTTCACCCCATGGTTCAATTCGTAAACTTAATTTAAAATAATTACTAACGACAAAGTACCTACTACTAATAATAATCATTATTAACTTAGATTTTTGTTTCAAATTTCCACCAAAATTACAAGGAGTTCATGAACTTAATTCAAAAACCCCTGTCTATGATGTCGCTTTTTTGTTTCTATGTTGGTCATAAATAACACAAATTAAATTTTTTTAACAACAAATCCCACAAATATACCGTAAAGATGAACCATTGTTATATTATATCGACGCGTACATTTAAATCGCTTCTTATACAGTACGTTGTTATTATGCGAATCTAGAAAGCTGTTGACATCAAAACGTAAAAAGACAGATTCCCCCTCCATTATAATTCGTTTTGACAGAAACCTACATTTTAGAGGTTATTTTTGACAAACTCGAAAAATGCGCATTATAAAAATCATTGTTATTATTATTGTTTACTCATGTAAAATTACGATTCCTAACATTTTATATACAAGATCTATTGTTACATTTATTGTAATTTGTACTTAAGTCATAACTATCTAGAAATTACTTATAAAATGCTTGATACGAAAGGGATAAGAAACATTTTATTAAATGCGACGTTCAAATCTATTCAATACAACTCAATGGATTGGAATTCGACAAGAAATTTCCGATTTTCTTGAATGATTATTATGATTAACGGGAAACAATTTGTAATATTTCTTTGTATCTTATCCAAGTTGCTCGTTACTAACTATCTTATACACAAGTGGCGCTATGCAAATTCGTATCATATTTTATTGCTTCCTATGCGTTATCAATCAATTATATCAACAAATTTAATTAATTTAATGCCGATCGATTAAAGTTAGCATGTTTTGCATAAGTAACTTTATCTATCTGCGACTTGCGTTTATTGGCTGTTATCAATCATTTTTATGTTATCGGGTTAATATATGTAATCACTTACTAAGGAAATCTAAAATACTTGTGATAAATATTGGAAATTAGAATGAATTTGGTGTTCTGAAATTGCTCTGCAAAAGCTAAACAAGAATTCCTTATCAATTTTCGTCATAACTAAACTATGAAATTTTGAATTATTAAAGTAAATTTGCGTTAAAATCTAAAATAATGTTGTAAGTACATATGTAGGTACAACACACTAATATGATGTTTGATTTCATAGCCACAACTTAGAATATGTAAGGAGAATATATTTTTAGCAGCTTTCCTTGTGTTATTTTAGAAGTTTCAGTGCAATATAAAAATTATTCATGAATCAAACTTCATAGTGCGATTGATTATTCTACCGTTATGAATGTATAGACGAGAATTTAAAATATCCTTAAAAAACTAATACGACTTTACCAGAAAATAGTGTTTATGCTTGAAACTTTTAGTTAGAAATTCAAAAAGTGTCTAACTAATATCAAAACAAATAAAATGTGTGCTTTTGTGTGAACAAGCTTGTTTGATAGTGTGTACATGTTATTTTTTCTGAGAATGAATATAATTTTTCTCGAAAAACTTCGACTGAAACTACACATACAAGAAATGGTAAATTGAGTGTTACTCAGCGTCGTTCTTATTTTTTATTTGAGCAGGATAAAAATTAATCACCCAACTAACTGATTGCATTACTTACATTGTCTCAGATTGGCTATTTCGTATGAAGTAACTGGTCCGAAGTGAAAATGCCATGCTAGTTAAGTAATACCATTGAGTAAATTGATAGTAATAACAGCAACACTACAAAAAGCAATCTTGGAGAAGTAATATTGTTAACGCTGATGACACGTTTAAAATTACGGTTTTTTCGTGTTGAAATACCTACAGAGCTAATGTTTTTATGAGATTTTTAAAATGACGAGAGAATTAATTCCAAAGATGATTATTTTTTGGAGTTCTTTGTCGCATTTTTTCATATGGTTTGAGTGTCTTTAAAAGGGTTCCGGTGAAAAGATGTATTGTGGAGAAATGTAACGCAGAAAGCGAAGAATTAGATTAGAAAGTGTGTTGTAAAGATAAACTGTACACATTCGAAAATTTAAATGGTAGTTACGGTGAACTGCAATTTTGAAATGCGGCTAAGGTGTGTTATTATAGTTTTCCTGTGTTAGTGTTTTATTTTTATTAATGGTATAAATGTCGGTCCAAAAACGCATAGTAGAAAAAATTACTTGGCACGTATGCATTTTGGTCCTTATTAATATTTAAAATGTTTTAGGCAGTTATTTCGTGCAGTGGTCAGAATCACAGACACTGAAATTACATAGTGTTTTGCATATCATTTTTGCGAGAAGCAATTATTTTTAGTTAGGTTATAATTTTGAAAGCGGGTATTTGGTCTTCTTCTTTTATTAATAGCCACTTGCTCTAATGTTGAATACTGATATTTAATGATACATTTTCTCAAATAATAAATGGGGTTGTGATTAAACGGTAATTCTTTCAGGTATAATCACATCTTTTGCTGAAGCTCCTAAAAACATTTATGCGATCTGTTCACACAATATCATTAGACAATTAAGCATTTTTTTCTTCTTGTTACAAAGATCCTTTATTTCATTTTATAATTAAAATCTTTCCATCGTACACTAACGGATTGAAAAAATTCAAAACTATCGATTCATTCATAAGTTTCTAATTTAATGTTGTTGCAGTTTTAAATGTGTATTGTCATGACGTGTAAAACCTAACAGAAAAGTGTAACTATATATTTGTGTATATGGGTTTTGCAAAAATCTTCACACATAAATGCAAAATTGGTGAATTCACATTAATAGAAAACCTATACTGCCGTTCCAAATAACAATAATAGTTTTGAACTTAAATTTGGATTTTTTCAATCCACCAAATTTATATTGATAAAACACAATATAGTTGCTTATTCCACACTCCTTCACTAAACATATTTCGAAAAAAAAATTGTGAGGTATTTGTTAAAAACCATGATATGAATGTGAATCATATCATATACATTTGTTGTGACGAATACGCACAATTATTAAGCAAACTACTATTTCTACCTATATCTATAGTATAAATAAGTGCTTGTAATTAATTTTGTTTTGAAACTAGAGTTACAGCACTTTAGCACTTCATAAATTAATAATAATACGATTTAATAAATATTTCACAATCATTTCAAGTGAAATTTATTCACTAATCGAGTTTAAAGCTTCAATAGCGATAATTAGCAACAAAGTTCTTTTGAGTAACAAAATAGTTCCATCTTAAATAAATGAAATCTGCCGTAAATTAACAATAAAATCGTATAGCGAAATCACATATATATTTTTCTGAATTTAACAAACCACTTAGGACAAGTTAAGCATTATTTCACTGTTGAAGATGCTCAAATGTGATATAATATAGTAGCTGTTAGTCTCGGTTTCTTTATAACATAAAGTGATTCAACTGATTTCCATCAGAGTGATCGGTTGAAGGTGTCTTCTTTTCGCAATGAAATTTTGGCCTTAAAACTTGACACTTGGAAAATTGGCCGTAAATTCTAAAACGTCGAATGTCGGTGGAAAGACACTTTTTGTCTTCCATGGTCTATTTGCTAAAATTTGTAATTACGTTGCTCTCCGTACCTGCGGATAGAGGTACATACGCAACCAACACAAAAATCGAGTCTTAGAAACGATTTTTCTACGAAAACACTTTTGAAAACCTATTGTTAAGCGCTTATATCAAAAATATACATTTAATAAAACCCCTGCAGTAATTACAAATCACAGCCATAAACAATTTTAATGAAATTTAGTCGGTATCACTGGTATCAACCACATGACAATGTTTAATCTGTATGCGAAGTTTAACCTGAACATATTATAATTTTCACTAATATTTTTTAACAAAGGGCGACTAGAGCCATACCTTGAAGTGAATTTATTCATTTTCAATGAAAATTTTCACTCTCCGCTGTATACTCTTAGAAGAGTTAATTAAATTCTCAGGTGCAATCGCGCCATAAACATTCTGGATCGCTTCAGTGGATTTTCTATTGTGTGCTTTGTTTTTGAAATGTGAGACGATTAAACACCATGCCTGACCATAAAACAACTAACACTAAATTTCCATACAAAACCTTACAAATTTTAGTGCTAGATTGTGGAAAGTAATATATCACTATTGGGCAACACGAAATGTGGACAATACCCGTTTACCCGTTTGCTTATGGTAACGCTTCGAAATTGAAGAGGTAGTAACTGTGGGCATAGACGGGTTCTGCCAACGAAGGTGCGCACTTCTGAGTTAAATTAGATCTTTTTGCAAAGGTAGCTCAGCCGGTTCACTTTTATGCGACGTCGCCGCTGACCACTATTACATTTTTGTTGCATTATCTCCCTAATCCCTAACCTCGAAGATTGCTTTATGCGAAAAACACTACTGGCAAAATTCGATTTTTTGTTTGTGTGTTCACGAGTTTGATTATTTGAAAATTACATACTGATACTACACTCATTTGTCCAAATTATCAAAACTGTATTCCAAATTTAAACTAGTGGTGTTTCTTCTTTCAACATAAACTGCAGATTACGTTACATTATGATTTTTAACTTGTTAAACTTCTCAATAATAATACAGACATTCACTCAATTAGTTTTAACTTCAATAAAAAATTATGTTTGGACGTTTTTCGTTAAATTAACAAACTTGTGTTATATAAAACTTACTATCCTTTCATCTTGCGTGAAGACCATGCAAGAGTTCATTGACAATTCTCATTTGCCTAGTCTAAATTTTCCATTGGGCGTCCACAATAGGTCCATGGACGTTCGAATATAAAAAGAACGTGAAATGGAAGTCTATTGGATATCGTGTATTACATGGGTTAAATATTAAAAAGACATCGAATAGCCTACGTTGAGCCATGAAGATCAATAAGAAGTTACATTTTCAACAATTTCCAGGTTTCACTGTAACAATCAACTATCTTACTGATAAACATTGCAAGAAATGTGTTTTAATTGTCCACATCGACTTCATTAAACAAGTTTAATATTTATCTTTCGTAATGGTACCCAATAAATCAGTGGATGTATATTCCAGTCCAACAATACGTTTCGATATTATTGCATCTCCTCAGATGTAGGAATACAAATCGCATCCGTTTAGTATTCAATTTTGAAGAAACCGACAGAATTAACTACTCCAATACTTCTAACCGGCATTGAGTTACACTGTCGGTTTTAATTTCTCATGTATAAATGACACTGATAAATCTAAAAACAATAATGGTACCTCATTTTTGTTACTGAATCCTATGGGTAAAGGTAAGACAAATACTTTTTTGAAAAGTTCCATGGCAATCTGTCGACCTTATCAATATTCATCATTTCAACATGAAATCCACACCGACGGTGTTTAGAACAATTATTAATCCTCGGAGTAATCGTTTCTGTTGGTTTTTTCAAAAATAATACTCTTACCAACAAGATTGAAGCGCGTCGTGTACTGGAACGTAAAGTGAATATTAAGCGGTTTATCCACTGGTTTAATGAGTCGTATTACCAAAAAGAAATATTATTTATATACCTGAACCTCGTTAAGAAAGGTTAAAGAAGCTTTTATTTCATAAAGTCCGAACCATATCTACAACCACCGAACAAATCGTATTTGTTACAAGTAAATGCTGATAAATAATTTTCATTAGCTCATCTGAAGTTATTATTATTAATACTGTTTTTCCTAAATTATAATTTTAGTTTAAAACTTCTTTTGCGTTATAGCATGTGAAGTATTACGTATGGAAC
Source organism: Cryptocephalus primarius (assembly GCA_963576515.1). Lineage (NCBI taxonomy): Eukaryota > Metazoa > Arthropoda > Insecta > Coleoptera > Chrysomelidae > Cryptocephalus > Cryptocephalus primarius. Next base: position 11,519,092 of record OY754936.1, read on the forward strand.
TAGGTATGTGTTAAGATTAAATTCTACCGACGGAATCCGTCCGATTTAGTTTCAAATTAGTCTTGGAAGTAAGTATCTGCATTTAATAAACAGAGTAATAAACATTCCATAGCTGCAATTTAGAACATAATTCTTAAATTAACAAGTGTTAAATAGTTATTTAACAAGGCGCCTACAATAAATTATTATAGTACGTAGATACTTCAGAAGATTTCGACGTTTACTTACATAGAGGCTGTTATTAATATTGATCAATGAATAGTGTCGCAAAATATGAAGTGCCAAGGAAAAGAGCAGTAACTACAATAATATGAATCTTTTGAGGTAAAACAGTTTTGTAAAGCAGTGAAGTGAATACAGGATACATTAGATTTATGCGTGTACTTAATTGCAGGATCAATGAAACGTTTTATTTGAAATTTACAAGTTATATATACAATGTTAACCTATAGACGTTTTACTGCTTTGAAGAGTGATTTTGTTTGAAATGTGAAAAAATCGGATGTCAGACGTTATCAAGAAATACTTATGTTTTAATAATGGGATAATGTTACTTCATTCATTTCTGAAAGGCCAAAAAGAAATGAGGAAGAATATAATATCATATAGTTAAGTATAGAAGAAAATCTGGTACAGGTTTCTTTAAGAGATGTGTTCACATATAACATTCCAGAAACTAATCTGAGTGGAAAAAACAGTTCTTTTCAACAACTTCTTTTTAAAATTCTAGGGATGAACTTTATTCAAAAAATTGTATGTTTTGTTTTTTAAAAAATTATTGAAACTACTTTTTTTTAATTTGTAGCGTTTAAAATGAGCAAACTTGTAAGATTGTTTAATAAAATAAATCCTAGATGCGGAATAAAAGAGGCAGGTAGTTCAAAGTACAAAAGCACAGAAAAACAAATTTGAGCTTAAAAAATGGAAAGAAAAATGTTAGAAATTGGTATATTTTCAAATTCTTTGTAATGTAAAAATACTTGTGGTCGTATGTTACTTATCTGGTACATAAATATACCTAGTAGTATTTTTCTCGTAGTAAACATACGCTTAAGCAAATTCTAAGCTTAGAACAACCACCAGTTTAATAAATAGCTTCATTTTAATGAAATATAAATTTAAAATGGAATTTTAAACAAATCATGTTTTAAATATTCGTCACGGCAACGGCGTCACCTAAAGCCAATCTGTTTGAAGCGCGTCTAACTCGTCATATTTCTTTCTTGCCATATCTGTTACATTAAAATGTAAGTTATTTTTAACATAAGAGCATCACAAACACAGAACATTTAACATTGATCGACAACAGCGCTCTATGTAGAATCATCTGATTAGCTAATAAGAGCTGTCGTCATTTCCCATTATTTTTAATTTTCAAATCGTATTTTAGGCCCTTTCCGGTGTTTAAAAAATTGGAGAAGATTTAGTAGTCTTGTTAGACTATTCTCATATAAGTGAAGCAGTTGAGAATTCAATACTTATTACAAAAAAGGACAAGAAAATAATAATTCTTCTATGATATAAATGTGGTGCATACTTGTTACAACAGAACTTTAAAATACTCACTTAAAACACCTTTCGTGTCGATTGGATTAAAGTTGTGACGCGCTGTACGTCTTCTTTTGTCAGAAATCATACAGGTATGGAATTTAAACAATCATTGTTTTGTTCTCAATTTATTGCAAGAAAGTAATGTTTAAATAGTTTCTCATTTTTATTTATTAGCTTCTTGTCTTATTTGTAGGTGCTAATTATATTTGAGTCATTTAATTCTTTTGAAGCAAAAAAGAATTTCATTGAATTACATTTTTTTCTATTTTAGTGGTTTTCTTGAGGCTCTATCGGCTGTAATTGGAGCAGATACAGTCTATTTGCTTTTACTCTAGGATGATTTTTTTTTAAATTTGGCGTCTAGTCAGCTCTGAATTCAAAATAATTAAAGAGCTCACGAATTTTCGTGATCGACTTTAGATCTGGATTGTGTAACTATTTTACAAATTCTGTGGTAAACGGGTACCCTTCAAGTTTAACCTCGTCAAATCTGCCCCAACCTTTAAGAAGTTAAATTTACTAAATCACTATGTAAAAAGAGGATATTATTTCACCTTGTTAGTTAACATAATTCGCAATTGTAGGTTCTATTTGAGATTTGATATAATTGCAAATACCAAAAACTGTTCCCAAAACCTAAAACAAAAAGCGTTTCAAAAAATTTAAAAATTATCGAATTGGACGACTCCTTATTTCGCTCACTTAAGACGATACCATCTTGCACTCCCCGTAAAACCGTTTGAATACTTGCAAATATGGCAAAACTACCAATAATAGGTACTAATAACTTTTGGAAAACTTATCAATAGTGTAGTCAGAGAAGCTTCCTCGAGGCGATCTATGAGTACTTACTCACCATATTTTATGTGGCTTGCACCTCCTCTATAATTTCTTAAGAGAATAGAACTCATTCCATTCCTGTAAGTTCTTCCTTGTGGACGTTTCGATGGATGTTTCAGCCGTCATCTTCAGCGATTCGTTAAGTCCTGAAAAAAAAATATTTCAGCACTCATGACACTCGAAAGAAAGAAATAGAAAATTGACATTTTGTTTTTATGTTATATGTTGTTTTGGAGAATACTGCATTTTCCTTAATAGCAATGAGAAGGTCGCCTCGTGTACAATTGATGCAGGGAGCCAAGAAATTTCGAGGAAATTGAGGAAAATGGTAATTGATGCAGCGAACAGAAACGCAACACATGAACACAAATATCAATTGCTACTTCATTTTATAAAATATTTGTCAGATTGTATAGGCGGGTGATATCATCACGAACGAGAACTTATAAAAGTGTAATAAGATCTTATGTCTATAAATTCTGAAAATTTCTTTTCAGAAGTTAAAGAGGAAAGGTACCTAAGCCCCATAACATTAGGTGAAGTAGCAAGGATTTCCATAGAAATATTCCAATTGCATAAACTGCAAACACTGACTAAAATAGCTTCATGCTACAAGTGAGTAAAGGATTGCTTTATCTTCTTATACTTTCGTAAAATTGTTTGCAAATAAAGTAAGATAAAAATCGTGATGTGATTTCATAAACGGATACTTTAAGCCTGTTCCGAAACAGCCAGAGACAGTTTGTGATTATTAGTCAGTTGATTATTGACGTTGTAAAAATACTTTTATCGTGAAAGGAAGACGAATACAACTGGGAGGATCGCTTCTCACATTTAGAAACTGTTTAAGATTGTTTTTTGGTTCAGACTTATTATGAACTCAAGCTAATAATAGGTGTTTTCCTAGAAGCAATTAATGATTGTGATTGTCAGAAGTAGTCGGTCATTTATATTCCTGTTCCTGTCGTAGCGAAATTGTATTCAGAATCTCAATAATCGAGTGCTTTTGGTAATCACAAGTTACCCCAAAGGCGTTTTTAAATAATTTTTATGAACTTTAATCCAAACAAGGGGTAGTACACATGTTCTAGCCAATGTAATATAATGATTCTTTCATCATATTATTTTTGTAATGTAAATGATCTGCTGCTCCTGACAGTCACAAACTGTCCTGATTGTGGTTTTAGTGGGCGAAGAAAAACATGGATACATAAGTAAATGTTTAAAATTCATTGCAATTACACTTTTGTTTTCCGTAAATGTCTACAGCCGTCCAATTCTCGAATTGATATTTGATGAATTCGCCAAGTTTTGCCGTATTTAAGAATCGGCGTATCCACCGATTTAACCATTTTTATTTCGACTCCGGATTCAAACTTTTGGCGTTTTTAACATTGGAAACATTCTTGAAATTTCTCAGAAGTTAAACAATTCTTAATACCTCATCGAATTTGTGAACGATTAGGTGTAACAATTTTAGCAATTTTAGCGTAATTTCGACCATTACGTACATTATTTAATTCATATTAAGAACTTTCGAAAATGGCAAAAATCCCAATATATGTAAGTCAAATTAATTGGAGACCTCGATTTACAATTGAAATTACCTGGCTGCTGCTAATTATTTTTTTGCGTTCATGATTGCTAGTGCAGAAAATGTATACCAGGGATGCTCGAATAAACAGCACGGAATTGGAAACCGAATTAATAATTCACGAGAGGCAATCATACCGTCAGGTCGAAAAGTCCTACCCTCTAAAATTTCAATTCCTTCAGGTATTTTAAGTAAAACGATGGTCGTGGGATGGCCGATTTAAAACCATGTTTCATTTATTATTACACCGCGCAGAGAGATTAGAAGTTGTAGAGCAATTTTAGGAAATCTATTAAATCATTTCCGTTCTTAAGGTAAAGCGAACATGGATACCTATCCAATAATTTTGATATTATGAAATTATTTCTTACTTCACTTCACTGTCGTAATTATTAGTTAATGACTTTTAGTAGTACGTCAATATTTATGGAGTACATTTATGAGTACGTATACCTTCATGTATAGTACATATGCACGACAACAACATATTACTGTTATATTTTTATGTTTTATATGATATTTATACTGCATGTTTTCTATAAATGTTTAGTATAATACAGTTAAGTTTTTTAATGAAATTATATCCAAATTATTAATATAAAAATTATCCAAAATTATTAAGCTTTTAAAGTAAAACCGTATACGAGGTTACTGGTTTATTTTGGTTATTGTGTTACTTTATTTTAAGAGTATGACATCCAAGTGTCAATTATTTCGTTTTCTCCTGTATATTCTTTTAATAGAATATTTTCTCGCAAGTAATAACAACTTATGTACATTTTTTCTCACAATTAATCCTATTACGTACACACCTCGTTCACCGCCATTCCATGTTCAAATTTAGATATGGTGTAAAGGTACCGATATCTCTTTGATGAACTTTTATCACCGTTTTCTTCCGAGTTATATTTGACACTATAAAATATTACCAAACGTGGCAAAAGTCTTCAGTAGGTCCGATACTCATCAGATATTGTAACGAGAGGATGGGAGAGAGAAAGATTTTTATCATCGGCATCGATCACTCAATTGATCAAGCATTGCGTCAAAACGCGACTGACATAAGCTTGAAATGCTAACTGATTTGAACGTTTTCAGTCTTACCTCTTGTCTTCGTTACGTCTCTTTTAAATCACAGTAACTTCATTGATTGCACTAATTTCATGTTTTACCTGAGAGGTTTTGTTATAAATACACGTTATTGGTACAATCATTTGAGCTGCTAGATGACATTCGTTCAACAATAGATTTGTTCTCGCTAGATGTTAAAAACAGGTTGGCAACATTAATCCAACAAACCTATATGATCATTACAAATATTTTAATGTTGCCAACCAATTTCTGCTGAAATAGTAAGGAAACAAATCAGTTTTGGCGGCTTCAGGTAACTCGACACAAACAAATTGATGTTATATCATTGTTTTTGTTATTATACTTTTAGTTTTTGATGAGTTATGATAGAGCTACAGTCATTAAGTGATATTAGTATCGCCATTTTTTGGATTTGGATTTGCAGCGTGATTCAGTATATTTGAAAATGATTATCAAGCTAATGTGAAATTCATCTTCAAGTCATATTGTAAGTACGATTCCCAATATGGAGGACGATGAGGTACTGGATCATCTAGTGACTGTAAATAGAGCTTTTGAAACAAAACTTTTTGTAGCAATACACATGTTTTGAGCAGTTAGTATTTTATGCTTTGTGTTCAAAGTATAATAAATTCAGTTTGTTAAAAATGCTAAGAGGAAGCTTTCTAGACGAGGTATATGGGTATTCACCATATTTTATCAGGATGAACTTAGACCGTAAAGTGAACAAACGACTCGAATTTTGTGTTGAAGCAAAATGTAAATTCTTTCCATTTTCTGAAGCCTAAAGTGGCTCTTACGTGCACTGCATTAAGAGCACCACTCTGAGATCTCGAAATAGTACGGATATGGAGGAGTATTCACTTACCCTTAACCCTTGTATAGTGAAAACCCAATGGTTGGCAACAACTACTCCTTTGAGCTACTACTCTAAATCATTTGTATTTGGATGGCGTCTCAGCATATTGGCTAACAACGACCTTAGTGAATCGTTTGCTATCCAATCAATGTCAAGTTATGTCAAGCCACGCTGTCAAACTTGCTTTGACCGTCACTATTTAACCCTTCTGGAGGCTTCGTTACTTATCAGCTGTTCTAGGAAATAAACCGAACAATGGTCATTACTTCAAAATCTTTCGTTCTAATCTGAAACACCCTACTTATTGGTGAAGTAAATCTATATCTGTAGGATTTACACCTCGTCCATGTTGGTATACTTGGTTTGTATACAGTGTTTCGAAACTATCCTGTAGAACTTCCTATAGAAAGGGATATTATTCTTAACCAATGAAATATAATTTCTTCAATGATTTGGACTTTATAGAGGTTTAAAGATCTAATGAGTTGACAATTAAAGACATTTTATTTGCTTGTAATTTCTGTACGCTTAACGGGTAATGATGGGTTAGTTTTGTCGTAAAATAAAGAGAGGTAACTTGTATGCCGTTAAATATTTACTGTATTGATTAATACCTGGAAGGCATGTCACCGAGACAAATATGGAAGTGTAGAAAGAATAACTAGCGTTTTGTTTTATCGGTTGGTTATGAATAATTAGTATAACACAACATGATATCGGAATCATTACTTGAATAAAGTAAACAAATATTTTCTAGAAGTTAGCGTATTGTATCAACAGAAAGCAAACAGGCAAGTGTTTAATGAATGTCATATATAAATAGTAGTTTGATTATCGTTTGAAAGGCGATCTCTTAGTAACGTCCTCTTGTAATAGAAACATATGTTTGTTTGGCATAGATTGAACTTGAGAGGGGCAGGTGACTAGCACCCTGTTTATTTATAAACGTACGGGAGACATTATCCAGGCTTCATTTCTAAACAGGAGCGCTATCGAAACGCGTATATTTTTATACTTCGTCCTCAATAAATATTTGATATTGGTCTCTGTATATTTCACTTATTTATTTTCACGAACCTGCAAACTGCTACGTTATTGTAAACCTTTGCTCTAATTTAATCTACTTATTCGATACTTCCCATTTGTAAAAGTTACTTATTTTACTAAAACAGCATTGATACTCTGCTCTACAGAAAAGTGCAACCGTATTGAATTTTACACTTCTGAACTAAACGAGCAACTAAATATTATTCTTAACTGTACAATTACTAGTTCACGTGTTAACTTAAAAGGTGAAAAATTGATATAAAATTAAATATATTATTAAAATAATGTCAATAAAAGTTCTACAACGGCAGAGACAGTTGGACAAATCGATTACACGAACTTAAATATATAAGAGTTTTCTTAAACTGTACAATTTGAAAAACTTTGTATTATATTTCACTAAATACTTGTTACTATACTGACAAAAGTTTAATCCGTTAACTCGTATAGTTTAAGAAATAAAAGGTAGATCTTTCTATCGGGACAAATGAGATTTTCAGGCTCTCACGAAGAACTGATTTTAAAAAATTCACTGAAACTTGTTTTTGACAAAGCTTTTTATAATAATTGACTAGAGTTTCATTCAAATTCGGTTGCTGAATTTCCGACACATTTTTAGTTTTGGTAAAAAATTCGACGTCGCTCCACCAAATAAAACAAGTTTTCAAACGATTTTATAATTTAAAGTTAAACATGCTTAGGGTAGCTAGTCTCAGCAATCATACAGTGAAACAAAAGGAAATATGTGTTGATAGGGAGAGTTACAAGAAAGGGGTATACTTACAAAGTTAAAAACACAGCGGACAATGATGTTCTTGGCAATTAAACTAATCACGTGTTTAGAACTTATAACAAATGCGTTAACAACTAAGAGGGACATCAAAGAGCTTTTTTAAAAAAATAAGGGACTTCTGTAGCAGTGGCGGGGTTAAACGTCACTCATAGATGCATTAATGTACGGAAAGTTTGTGTATATATTCCATGTTTCCATGATCTATGTTTCAAGTTACGGTTCCAAGTATAATAAATACTTAAGAATATAACGCTGCTGAATAAAACTTAGTTTTCTATTAAATCTTTAGTTTAATGGATTAAAATCTAGGAACTCTGGAATGTGATTTTCTGTATTCATATGATTGGCTAAGGAACTTGATGGTTTAATTTCAGGGTTCGAAATATATTTCAAAACATTTCCCCAATATTCACTGACCGTAATATAAAGTCTACGACTTTTACTACATAATACAATTTTCAAATAGACATTGTACTCGGTACACACCCGATTTATTTTTTGGAATTATTCGATTTTTAGTATTGATTAGGCTATTGATGTTAAGATCGTTAATAGAACAGGAAATGTTGAGAATGGAAGAACACCTACGGGATTAATCATAAGAAGAAAGAACCAAGTGTGCATTTATACGTTTGTTTGAAAAGGAATTATATAATCTGTTTATAATCCAATATCCGTATTGGCTAGTTCTAGCAATATGAAAGATTATAATTGATGATTGGAAGAAGAATGTTGAACAGTTTATGAAACAAAGATCGAAAAGCAGCATGGTAAATAGAACAAAGAGAATCAAAGGGGATAATAGTGACAGTATCTATAGATTACCTACTAATTTGTACCATGTTTTCTAAATATTTTTTGATCTAAATAAGGAAGCGAACCTCCAGCTTCTTCCTTCGTAAATTTGAGGACCTGATGGATATTATTCAAAAATGCGAAAATTGCATCCAACTCCTGCCTACTTCTATCAAAAATCCTACTGCCTACAAAAGCCTACTGCCATCAAAAAGGACCACAGGTCTTATTCGAGTATCTGGCTTACTGATTTTAGTCCAGCCATATAGCCTAGGGGTTAGGGGTTCATAGAGATTGAAACAGGTCGTTTCCCACATTGAAAGAGAGTTTCTAGAAAATGTTTTCTAAATGACTGGTATTAATTATTTATTATTACCATTAACACGTTCAGTTTTCATGTTCGTGTTCAACTTTAAAGTACCGTTGAAAAACCTTTTTTGGTTGTTGAGGCTACTTTTTACTTCAGTTGAATACCACCTTCACGGTTGTGCTTCTGTCAAAAATAAAAACAGCAATCTATAGTAATCTATAGTAAAAAGATGGTGAGTAAAGTTATGATTTCGTACAACAGTATCGGTTAAGCATTCCATATACGCTATTCCTTAATGCCATAAAAATGTATCTTTGGGAGTTTCCTAGAAGTAGTTTATTAACCAAGTGGCTTTATTCAAATTTGAGCAGAATTCATTAGGAAATGTCTAGGTATTTTCATTAATTTTCTTCGAATTCTATAAGTATACGCATCACATTAAACATCTATAAAGTGAAGAAAATGTTCTGAATAAATTATACGCATTAAAAATTTTCTTTAAATAAACCGAGCTGTTTCTGACGGATTTTTACGACAAGGCTCATTATAAGGCTAGCGCTGCTTTAATGATCCATTATTTGCAAAAGGAGTATGAATCGGAATAGATATCTTAAAAACTGTTAAGTTTTTAGTAAGGCACATTAGAGGTAAAAGTACTAAAGCGGTTCGCCCGTTATGTTTTAAAAATAATTTACAGGGTTATGATTCTGTATTAATTAGATGCAAAATTTTATTAGGAGCCCCTTAAGCGAAAAAGTAACTTCAGAGAAGTTTTTCGAAGTCTAGACAAGAGGCGCGTGTTTGTCTTGAGATTATTTCATATGCACATGTATTTCGAAATCAGATCGTTGTTAGGAACCTGTTTGTTTGTTTCAGAAACCACACGGCAGCATTCTGGACGGATGGAACATCTCTAAACCCGAGGAGGAACCTCTGGTCCTCCACCAATTCTTAAGATTCGAAGAATCAAGAATCATAACGCAGCAATTGCTTCTGGCGCAACAGGCTCTTCAGGATCCCACACTGGAGCGCCTTGAGCGTCATCATTCGCCTCATCCACGTCGGGCGATGTCCCCGAATCATCGCCCGTCACCACCAAATGTTCCTGTACCAGTCCCAGCGTCCGCCTTTGTACCGACGAGGCTGCCGACGATGGCTCCTCACCAAAAACACCCTCTCAATTTCATTAAACTGCCCACGACGAGTGGATCGAGCAGTTCATCGGCGAGTAATGTCAATTCGAGTCCTTTGAATTCCTCGCCGCTCAATCGACTGCAGAACATGCAACCGTTCGATTACAGGAAACTGGGCAGCAGCTTGTCTAATCTCTCGAGTCGGATCAGTCCAGAGAATCGCAGGATTCCCGATAATGAACCTGTGGGTTTGAACCTGAGCAGAGCGAATTCTCTTTCCACGTGCTTACCACCCCCGCCGCCGCCGCCGCCACCTAATGTATCTCTAAGTCACTCGGCTGCAGCTATGGTAGCTGCTTCTGTGAACACTTTGGCGGCTGCCAGTTTGGTGGCCTCATCTTTCCCGGGATTAATGTCGAATAGAATGTCCACTGACAACAAATCGCCGTCTGGCACTGACGTCTTAAGCGGTAATAATAATAGTGAGGAAGACGACGATGGCGATGAAAATTCACACAGTGCTCTTAATTTAAGTAGAGACAGAGATAGTCTTAAGATGTCGAGGCACACGCGTGGCGTGCCAGGTAGAAAACCATCAACACCAACGAAAAGACAATGGGGAGCGCCCAACTTACCTTTGAACTTAGGCACGCAATTTATTAATCCAGCTACTGGAAAGAAAAGAGTACAGTGCAATGTTTGTTTAAAGACATTTTGCGACAAAGGTGCATTGAAAATTCATTTTTCAGCGGTTCATTTACGCGAAATGCACAAATGTACAGTCGAGGGATGCAACATGATGTTCAGCTCCAGACGATCTCGGAACAGACACAGTGCTAATCCAAATCCTAAATTACATTCTCCGCATTTAAGAAGAAAGATATCCCCTCACGACGGACGAAGTTCGCAATCTCATCCAATACTTATACCTCCTCAGCCAGGCTTGCCATTACCAGCGGCTGCGGCAGCTTTAAATCCCTTAAATCCGTTCAGTCCGTTCCCGTTGCTCACGCCCCCACCTGATATTAAATATCACTCGCTAGCAACTATGGATTTCAAACAAAGTTTGGATTTAAGTCTTCAACGAATTAAAGAAAACAAAGCCGCTTTCCATGACTTCAGCTCGCTCCACCACATCACTTCCAATCAACACCATTCAGAAGAAGACGAAGAAGACGAAGATGGTATCGTAGTAGTAGGTGGCGAAGAAGAGGAAGAACAACACCATGCGCACCAATATCATCAGCCGCAGCATTCAGAGAAGAAAGAATCCTCTAATGAAAATTTCGCATCAGAGAAACCGGAAGATTTCAGTATGCCGTCGAAGAAACAAAAATTATCCGTATCAGACGTCGAAGAAGAAATAATAAGCAATGTAGATAGTAACGAGGATTCTTTAAGTGTTGCCGATACGCATAGCGTTAAAGATGATTCTAGTGTACCAACGAATAAAAGAAAAAGGAAAAGCCAAAATCCAACCAGATGTACTGTACCTGCTATGATGGAAAATCACGTGAGCGATGGGGACTCTTCCAATGATGTGTTTTCCGAAACTATCACCAGTCACGATGAAAAGCATGAGGTAAAAACTATTGATTTCGTTGAATCAAAAAATGAATCTATTGATTCTCCATTAGATTTAGGTAAACGCAGTCCGGATGTAAACGCAAACGATCCCGAAAAAGTCATAAGCAATGAAATCAAGACTAGTTTAGCTCCATTATTCATGATTGACAAATTAAAAAAGGAGAAAATTTGTACAGAGTCTGAAATTCATGAAGAACAAGAAGATAGGCCTACGAGTTCAGTTGAAAGCAATAAAAGTGATGAATCTTTCGATTCTTCGAATCCTTTAAGACAACTTGAAAGTTTGTCGCATGGGCATTTCGGTGATTTGATGGCCAGAGGCTTGCAACTGGGTTTAAGCGGACAACCACCTCAATTTCCTCCTTTGGGTTATATGATGGGCGGAGGGCCACCGAGTCCGGCTCGATCTCAAGCTTCCTCTGCTATTAGTAGTAACGGTAGAGAATCTCCGGATGAAAATAGTCAAAACCAATTATTTGGACATTTCGATAACGGCCAGTTTATTAGTACAATGGACGTCCCTATCGACAAGGACAATCCAAGGAGGTGTACTGCTTGCGGAAAAATTTTTCAGAATCATTTCGGCGTTAAAACTCATTACCAGAACGTACATTTAAAGTTAATGCACAAATGTAACGTTGATGGTTGTAACGCGGCTTTCCCATCGAAAAGAAGTAGAGACCGACACAGTGCGAATTTAAACTTGCACAGAAAACTGTTATCTACTTCGTCCGACAAAACTGCTGCTAGTCTCTTCTTGGAAAAATCGTCGTTCGCCACATTAGGGAATCCAAATTTACACGGTGAGTTCCTTACGAGGCTTTGTTCCGATGAAACATTGAAAGCTCACCACCTACCTCCACCAAACTTAGATCAATTAATTATAAATGGAGATCGTATTCCACATCCACCAATACTTTTTCCTCCAATTGGTAGTCTTCCATTTCCTCTGGGAAATTTTAGTCATTTTAGCCAATTCAATGGATCTTCCACGTTGTATAGGGAACGATCTTCAAGTTCCGGTTCTCCCATGTCAGGATCTCCTCCTCCACCTGCAACTTCACCTATACCTCCCAGATATGTCCATTGCGTAGAAGAAGACTTGCCGTCTCCAAACAGCAATGGCAACCTACCTTGTAGGCTATGTAAAAAAGCATTCAGCAGCCCATTGCAACTGAAAGAACATTGTGAAGAACACCATTTATCCGACATGTTCAAGTGTACCGTCGCAGGTTGTCCGAAAGTATTTCTTTCCAGAACAAGACGAAATATTCATTCTGAGAATGAAAGTCTTCATGGCAATACTCAGGCTAAAGATGTAGAGGCATCGTGACCAATAAACAATTTGTCAGATTTTACCATGATACCGATATGGTGGTGATCTGATGAATATTTGTTGATTGTGATTAATTAGTTGTAATTTTTGTTGAGAGCCAGTTTGTAAATTGTTTTATAAAAATGTTGCAGCCTCGTTCAGTTGTGTATCTTAATTTTGTATTAAATCCACGTAGCCAGTTTGAAAAATACTCAACTTGTATATAAAACGTAGTTTAGTCGTGATCTCTCAGTTGTGATTTTGGCGAAAACGCTATCAATGTGAATATTATAGTGCTCACTTTTGTAATCGTAAATATTTACAACGGTGTTGTCTAAATTTAACTTAAACTATATTATATCATTCTGATATTTTACTATTAAATGTAGACTGTTCAGCATTCTGCTTTTAATTCAAAATTAAAAGTCCTTCAAATTCAAACATGGTTTCGTAACAATTTCGAATTAAATATTTTTCCGTTTTAGACGCCAGTTTACCGAATGCGAATAGATTATTGGTAAGTTTTGCTTTCATGTATGAATTGTTGCAAATTACCCTACCGGATCAGTTGCAAAACGGTATAGAATCGTCCTTTCAAAAAATCACTTTTACCGGTAAAATTGTTTGTAAGAAGACCTTCAGAAAATTCGGCTCGTATCAAGCACTAAAGAATTTTTGTTCGGATGAAAACTTCTATTTAAACATGGCTGATTTAATTGAAATCGTTCTTAATTCATGATCGAAAACTTTTATGCTACAGAAAGACGTATTATTTTGTTTTAAAAAATGGGTTAGTGGTATATGAACAAAAAACGTGTTATTCAAGTTACATGTTTAATACCGTATGCTATTATTAAAATTTCATTTGTTATTATTACCTACTTGTTCTCGAAAACGTAATTTTTAGTAATTGAGCTAAACTATCAAATTTTCGTCGTGAAGCAGACATAACTGTCAATTTTACTGCGTTACCACCATTTTCTAGCACATAACTCATGCAACTTTTAACAAAGTAATCACAGCTCTGTAGGATTCTAGTGTGTGGGAGTTCTCGATCATATTGTACAATTAGATGGGTGGTTGTTGCATTAACACCAAAAATAGTTTACAACAAATTCTAAGCCCTCGTGAAACGGCTGTGAGGAAAGAGTATTGTAGAAAATGTTAAAAGTGATATTTCTAATGGGGCAGCTAAGTGTTGCAAACCTTTTCTATTTATAAAATAAAATAGCATTTTTAACATTTTCCTATAAATAAATAGTTCCCCAAGAAATATGTTCGCATAACCGATTTAAATCCTGAATATTACTACATTCAGCATGTTGATTAATTTTTAAAATCTTATTGCACAAATTTTCGGCGTTTTAAAAAGTGTGTATCTAAACAACTATATTATTATTGTCGACGATAAAAGACTTTCAAAAATCCATCTTAAGTTTTTTATTGTTTCTAGTCTTCTTAAATTAGCTAGGCGCTTTAGTTAGATAATTTTCTGATCCGTTATTTGAGCGTTTTATAGACTTTTCAAAACGGATTTTGTTGAAACTATATCAGGATAATTTGACACATTTAATCTTTTCCGATGGGATGACAATTAGAAAATTATTCTTAAAACATTATTCCAGTTATACAACAACCGCACTTGGGTGGTTAGAATTGGAAATTGTTTTAATTCCCATTTTATCTAGTTTGATTTTATGGTTTAATTCGATTTAAAAATACTCTAGTTATATAGAATTTCCTTTCGTAGTATTTAATCACTCCATATCTCTATGAAAATCCCCTAAAGACTGTTATAGTTCATAAAAAAAACTTAAATCTCCTGAAAACTAGGTACCTACTTATTTTACGTACATATAGTTGCTTTAAATGAATTAATAAAGCATTTGAATAATTTTCATGTCTGAATTTTAAGATCTGAAATATGAAATGATATATTAATTGCTGGGCAGTTTATTAAACCAAATACATATTGCTTGTAATGCAATTAACGAAAATTCTTAGTGTTCCTCTTGAAAATTCTCATTTTTAGTGATATAGTTATTCAAAAATGTAAAATTTATGTGCAATACTTTGTAAATACGCTAATATTGCTTGTAAATGTATATAGATGTTAAAAAATGTTAACAGGGATGTCATTCCCCAAAAGTCCTAAATGTATACGAGAATAATCTGAGTTTTATTTAAATTTTTATGATTTAGTACACAATTGGTAAGCAGTACAATTTTTACTTAATTTATTCATGTAGAAAATACTTTTCCTTGAAACCAATGTTACTTTTACATTATTACACATTTTATATATGCCATTTGTTACAATTTATCCACAACTCCTATGTACAGTGAATAATGTATTGCCTGTGGGCTCTATTAAACTCATAGCTGTCACAACTGTGTTTTACTACTTTAGTTTGTTTTTGCCGAATCATATAGATTGAATAAAAACTTTTAATGCGTAGATGCTCAGTTTTTAAACTCTAACTCGCCTGACATATTCTAATCAAACGATTCGTGTTGCTTCTTTACATTTCAAGAGTTTAAATAGCTGAATTTAGAAAAATATATACAAATTAATATAGAAAATCCGATATTCTCATACCGTTAATGCATGTGAGACGGACAAAAAGCTAAACCGGCATTGAAAATTAACCTAATACGTAGTGCATTTAACAGTTTATGTAGCTTAATTCTCTGCTTATTTGTGTATGTGTGCTGGTAATCACATTTAACATTTTCTTGGATTATTCAGGTAAGTATAGCTAATATATTATTAGGAGATGAAAAGTGGTGGATTATTTTCTAGTACTAACAAATTTTTGGAAAAAAAATACAGGAGCAGCAGGGGGAAAGCCACTACTGGCAACGTTTTAATAGTGTTAAGATATGTAGTAATATTGTCCTACTTGATATATCGCCTCTACGATTCATAATAAATTCTTCTTTTTTCCTTTAAAGAAATTCCTGTCTTTATTAGTTCTAGTCGTGAGTTGAAGACTGGTCTCAATTTTGTCTCGTCTGGAGACCAAACATTGCAATTTTGATATTTTGATCTTGTTTCGAAGAGTCCCGAATGTCTCAATTTTTACATTATCTACTAACTCTTTGTATTGCAATTTTTCGAGATCGAGACGAACCCAAACATAGGTGAAATCGAGACGAGATATAACTTAAAGGTTTTTCGAGTCCAAGACGAGGCCATAATATTCCTCGTCTTGTCTCATCTAGAGTCCACGACTACTCCTTATTGTTTACGTTTTTGATGGCCAATTTTTGCTAAAAGTAGAGAAAATTTAGATATGACTGGGTATCGACCGCGATTCACACAAATTTACAACAGAATAATCCAGCTGTTATTGGACAGTATTTCAATGATGTCAACCAACCACATAACGAGGAAATATTTCAATTCGAATTTAAGTAGAACGAAGTTACATGTTTTCTAGACAATAAAAACCGTTAATACCGTAATTATACATTATTGTAGCCTTGGGGAATTAAGGTTATATGTATTAATATCATATTAATATAATCATTTTACAAATTGCACTTTGATCGACTCATCAGATAAATATAAAGGCATTAGGAACATCCTGTACAAGAAAACAAATGTCCACGTATGGAAATGTTTGTCACTCCTTTGCTTTGAAAAATTTCTCTATTTATTTAAAAAAGTGTCTAGTATGTCAGGGGCGTATCTATAAAAGACCGTTCATTATTCAAAAATTAGATATCCCACAAAATCCTCGTCCTAACTTGGTCCCTACTCTTTTGTTATGTGTGTAAATGTAGACTCATCAATAACT
This sequence comes from Cryptocephalus primarius, assembly GCA_963576515.1. Taxonomy (NCBI): domain Eukaryota; kingdom Metazoa; phylum Arthropoda; class Insecta; order Coleoptera; family Chrysomelidae; genus Cryptocephalus; species Cryptocephalus primarius. Next base: position 11,535,811 of record OY754936.1, read on the forward strand.
CACTATCGTTCTCGTGAAATATGGAATTGTGGCTACGATGACGTATAGCTAAGTTCCCTGTGACGTTCTCCGTTGCATCAGATACTACACCCTCTTGGTCATACACCAATCTCTATTTACTTAGATAGATCTTAATTAAGTTTCGTAACTTTCGTGAAATTTTTCCTATTAATCGCTCAGAAGTCGTAATCAGAACAATGGATCGAAATTGTGTCGCTATTGGAAATTTTCGATGGATTCAATTCGTCCTAATTACATAGTTCATTTGACGCAAACTCGTTTATCGCTGGTTCAGTTTTTGATAAAGCAGTTGCTTGAGAAATTGTTCGATAAGCAGTTTAGTTAGTTCAGGATAACACGTTTATTATTAGAAACGGAGAAATTAAAAACTTTTTTCGTACACAGCACCAAAAAACTTTGTCTAATACAGGGGGGAAATTATGTTCCTTGTGTGGCCGCAAAATCTGAATTGATTATTATTTGTTACAACACCAAAACTTTAAAATAAATTTCACATTACGTACAATTTACTTCAAGGACTTGATAACTTAACAGCGGAGTTGGTATTTTTTTGGAGTTATGAGTTGTGAGTATTTAATTGGTAGACTGAAATAACTTTTAATGCCTGTAAAGCTGAAAGGTCCACTCTACCAATCTGATTTAACACTACAATGAGTTATGGCCAAATTCACTTTGTTGCTGCAGCCAGTGTCGAAACACAAGACTTCTGTTGACGTCAAGCTAGCACAATGCTGTAGCTTGCAACAAAATTTGTATGGAAAATTTGAATTAACGACATTATTTATTACTAATTTTTCGTCTCTGGTAAGTTTGTATTTAGTTACCAATTTTGTAACTCTGTGATTTGTAAGTAGAGGGAACCCAGCAATATATTTAAAGTCTAATTGAAATTTGTTGCCCCATTAGGTATTTAGTGGTAGGTGTACTGGAGAGTACATAATAAAAAGAATAGGGGAGATCGAGACATCAAGAACCATTGGGTAACTAGTACAACCAGCTTTACTTACAAATATTTTAATTTTTGCGCACTATGTGGAATTTAGTTAGTTGGCGTCTGGTGACGTGGTGACAACGCACGTGTCTTGCTAGTTTTAGTGAAGTTTTGTGTCAAAATCAATTTTTTTACGGTAAGTTAATGTAATATTTTTCTTAAATTCGTATTTATTCGTGACTATTAACTTAGAATATTAAGAAAACTAAGTGCAAGCTAGTACTATAAAACAAATCAGCTAGAAAACTAACCTAGATATTCGCTAATGCATGTGCGTGCTAGGCATGGGTATTTCGGTAATTTTCTACTTCAGTTACATTTGGAGTAACGAGCAGCGCTAACATGTGGGCCGACAGGACTGCAGTCCTCATTACCCTTGAGTGGTTTGTTACCCCGTGTTTTTATTCTACCTCAGGAAGTTACAATGTTTGTTCTTTCCAGATGGGAAATTATAAAAGAAAGCGTAATGAGCTTGATTGGACTCGTGAAAACACCAACTCTGCGATTCAGGCAATACGCATCCGAGAAACTTCTAACAGGTTTAATGTTCCAAAAACATGTTTAATCAGACGATGGAAGTGAAATGATGAAAATATTCCTGGACCTTGGTAAATGCAATCCTGCATTTAATGAGGAAGATGTTGAAGAAGTTGTTGGAGCTTGTTGGAGATGCAGTTAAGTTTTTACGGTTTTACTGAATTAGATGCAAGACACATAGTCTACCAACTCGCGAAAACACTAAAAATAGATCACTCAGCTCATAAAACAAGGAAAGTGGTTGGTGAGCATTGGCTACACAAGTTTTTGAAAAGAAATACCCGCTTATTTATCCGAAAGCCTGGGGCTACGAGTCTTAATAAGAGTGCGTTTCATTAAAGAACTATTGCTCACTTTTCTTGATCTCTTGAAAACATTTCCAGAAGGCATTAATTTTAACGCTGAAAATATTCATAATTATTAGCAAGAAAAGGACAGAAACGAACAGGAAGAAGACAGCAGAGAATGAGTGTCAAATATAACTATGGCTTGTGTATTTTCTATTACTCTCGAAACTGTTTCTCCACATTAACTATTTTCTTAGACTGGCATCGTCATTATTAAGAGATTGGCATTCGGGAGCTCTTGCTTTTGTAAACAGGTCTGACTAGATGGATAATCAGCATTTTCTGTCTATCTATACCATTTTATAGAACATTCTAAACCCAGTAAAGAAAAATCAGTGCTACTGATATAGGCACATACGTCATAAGTAAATTGATGGCATATTAAAAGCAAAAAAGTTTCATGGTAATGCTGATGGCATCTTCTCACTGCAGCCACTAAATACAACCACTTAATTTAACTTTTCTGGACTGTTCAAGGCTCAACAATCTCGGGAATGTGATTTCTATATGACAAATCATAAAGGTGAAGTGATCAAAATATATGACGTATTATATCCCAGCAGTAAGGCATTTCAGAAGGCCTATACTGTAGATAAAGCTATCAAAGGGATCGAAAGTAGCGGTATCAATCCATAAATTCCGAATACTTTCCAGGGAGCTATCCATGAAGATAACTGATTTTCAAACCATGAAACCATTACCCAATACCCATAGCGATGCAATACTTAGCTCACCAAACGTACTTGCAACCTTGCATCAATCAATTGCTGAGCTTTTGGAAGTGGTATCACCGGTAAAGTAAAAGAGGGTAAATATGAGCAATAAAACTGAATAGGAAGAAAAATGTGACAACACTAGAATAGCCGAAATCAACTGATTTAGAAGCATAAGTAACTAACAGAAAGAAAAAAGACGGTGGTGTCTGTTTTACCATAGTTCATAGGCAAGAGGAAGAATGAATCAGATATGATGTCTGCCAAAAAGCGGCTCACGAGCTTTGTGCGAAGGCAGAAGTTGAAGACGACAGCCTGATTTGTGAAGCGTGCAAATGATTTTGTATAATTTCCATTCTTACGTTTTAACTTAGTTTTTTAAAATGGATCTTCTTGCCCAGGTATATGATACAAAGGGGACCAAGCGTCATAAATGACATTTGTTTCTTTCTTTATTAGAAATGTTAAAATTCTGTATTCTCGTTATGTCAAAATTGAACACAGATATCAAAGAGTTATACAAAATTTTTGAAAGCTGCTACCACGATAACTAAAGATTAACAGCATAGCTAATCCTGTCTTCAATTTTAAACGCCGATATCTGATAGCAATAACCAAAAAGGGAAACAATCGACGTGGCTGCGGTTGTTGGTCCAAAAGATTTCCTGCAAGACCTAAATCGCATTCGGCTCGGGTACGTTGATAAAATATTTTAGCAAAATTATGCAAATAAACAAAAACCACTTTTAACCGAGAAAAGCAACATATTTGCTGTCGTAAAATGTGGTTATCTAATCAAAATACCGATTCTTATTTGGTTGAATGATTTAATTGTGCCTCTGGTTTCAGGAATTCGCCCGAAAATGTAAATGAGAGATGGGGAAGCGGGTTACATAACTGCGATCCTGTTGACCACAAGATAGATTGATTTTATATTTATGCGATGCTCTTTAGAATATTGTATCGTCATTGCTTCTTTCTCGTATTCAGAAGCCGAGGATCCTGTTGATTTTGTAAATTGAACCTTGCATTTTTCCTCTTTCATTTCGATTCCATCTCATCGTTCCTGCTCTACACCCCAAAACCATAAAATTTACTTGTTTTACATTTACACTTAGGGTAAAATATTCTCGCTCTCAATATCACTTGAATAATGAATTTTAAACTATACTACCACTTCCCTTTATTTTAGCTTGTTCTAGGTTTGACAATGAGATTACTTTTTTATTAAAATTTATTCATTTCACGAACGTGGTTAGTACTTCTAAATATATATATCGACTTTGGGAAGATACATATTACGGATGAGTCAGAAATTTCTTTTTAATAATTATTGGATATAATGAGACGCAAGTTCAATTTCATACTTTACAAGAAATGAGAAAGAACAGTAAAACCGAGGTAAAATTCGTTTGGTTAACGTCGTCATTGACGTGATGCAAAGAAATCTGTAGTTTTTACTACAAAATTTTCAAAAATAGCAGGAACAAGCAATGTTTTGTACAAACTAATATAATGTAATTTTTTCATGGCAAAGAAAGACAAGACAGGTTTCCCATATACTCAAAAAAAGAAAGAAAATAAAAACATTAGTTTTGCCCAGACCCTGAAAGTGATCTAATTACTTTAATGGACAAATATGCACTTCGTAGTCCGCGTTATCCAAATGGAACCGACAAAAAATATAAACGCTGAAAAGTCCTTTGAAACGCGCAAGGCGACCCCTATCCCTATTTAAAATATTTGGCCTGATGAGGCCTCCGGCACTATCTTTGAAGTTCTCTAAAATGATTTTTCGTTCATTTACTTGTGCCATTCAACTTCACTTTTGCCAGAATTTTTTCTCTTGTCGCTAAGTTAACAGGGAAGATCTGCCAGTTAAAAGCAATTTATTTCGGTATGGTTACAGTGAACTGTTAAAAATTACGTTGGAGGTTTAAAGAGATTATTTCGGAATTCTTATCGATTTCACTCTCTAAACGTGTTTTTGAAATTAAAAACTGGCAGCAATGTTTCGTTGTGAAATTTAAAAAGTTGAAAGAAAGGAAAATAATTTCAAACGAACTAATTGAAAATAACGGCAAGATTTTACTTAGAAAAATTTTTTACCACCCAGAAACAAGAGTGAATTGAAGCTAATTAGATAAGTTTTGAGGCATGTCCAAGGAATCACGACCCTTGACCGTTGTGTATGTCGCAGTCTCTTTCAGCTTGATTGTGTTAGCACCACTGTTTGTGAGCATTCACACGTTCTCAGAGAAAATTAAGTGTTAGAGTTGTTGCTTTTGTCGAAAACAAAATAAAATTAATGAAACATCGAAGGGTGCTTGCGGTTTTTTTATTAGTCGAAGATCAATAATATCTTGTGGTGAATGAACACCATAAGATAAAATATACAGGGTTGCCAACGAAAATAAAACATTAATGGATTCAATTTGGTATAATATTCTTCTAATACCTCCCAGGCAGGGCTTCAACCATTTAAATTTTCAAATAGAAAGGGGCCTTAACTCACACATCGTTGGAAAGAAATTTGAATGCCTGAAACATACTATTTATAAAAGTTTCACTAAACCAACTCATTAATAATTGGTAAGGAATATCCAAAGATGGGTTAGACAATGGATAATTATAGCAAATGATCAAGAGATTTCAAAATATATTTTTTTGTTTACAACGTCTCATTTTCATTGCTGTTTTCCAAATGACTGCTGATCTTATTAAATCCACTACCATACTTAAGATCTGACAGTCTTCTCACTTATCCTTTTCATTGAAGCTTGTTTCCTCTACTGTAATGGATCAGTGTCCGAAACCAGCCTCCAATTTTCTGTTCGTTTATATTGTTTTGTTGTTTCGTCCCTGTCACAAATATTTTCCTCTGCAGTTTCTTTTCTAATGCTTCGCTAATGTCACTCCGTATTTCGCCGCCAAATTGGTCTAAATTTGTGTGTATGCATTTTTAATTTATTTCAGAGGCGAGCAAGGAGACTTCTGTTTACTGATTGTATTTTGAAATTTGTTTCCTTTATATAATTGTTGTTCTTTTGTTACAGACAATATATTTACGTATGTATTTAAATTATCTGAAGCTTTCTACTGGTAATGGTCTTTTATTTTGGTGATTTGTCAGATTCTGTCGATATTTCGATTGTGTCTGTCCAAGTGCAAATATTTTGTTAGTATTTATTTCCACCCCAATTTTCCTAATTTCTCTTCGATAAACAGTATTTTTACATAAGTTTTACTAACTGCACATGTGAGAGTGTTAAAAAAAAGGGTTCTTGAGTTTGAAACGCTGTGTAGTCAGAGTCTTAACTAAATTAATATTTTAAAATATATTTCTTTTACTGAAAAGAAATTTTGTCCTGACAAACGAAAAATTAAGAAAACCATGCAATTTACCCAAGTGTAATGGTAAGGGGTGGGATAAAATATGATTATAAATATCTACCGGTGAAATTTATTCACGCAAAGGATAGACATCATCATCGCTGTCAATGTCGCCGCAGAGTTCTAAATTTGTCGCGATATATAAGAAATTGAATCATTTTATATATCTTTTATTGCGGAAATGTTATTAAAAGAATTTACCAAAACAATTGATTTATCAAAGAAAGACGGACGTAAGTTTATATTTTTAATTGACTCCATAAAATATATAGAAAGAGAGAAGGCAGATATGTACAAATACTATTGACTTCGTTATGTGATAGAAATATTGTTCTCGATGTATCCATTTTCTTTAAATATAGAATTAAATGTGCCGTTTGAGAATTATCGGTATGCTTAATTTGACGCTAACATACGTAAAATTGTTTTGTCTACCATAAATCTCACGAAAAAAACAGGAAATTTTAAAAGAATGTTTTGACATGGGACAAAGGTTTAAGTAAATCTCCGTTTTGAAGCTGTCAATGTAAATTTTTCGCTATGAAAATGTCGGTTTGGATAAATGGACGTTGAACGGAGAAAAGCTATTCCCTAAGGATAAATAAAAATGTAACGGTCTTCGAATGTTCGTCTCCGAACACATAAAGCAAAGCTTCTTGACCTTTTTCAACGTCCATGCTGAAATTAAAAACACGAGTGACGGAAAATGTTCAATTCCTTACGCCGTAAAACAGTGACGTGCTTAAACCTTTCAACGTCTATTTCATATATTTTTCATGCTGTTGGTGATTTCGAGGAAACTGTAAAAATGTCAAAAGATTGTGGGTACTTTTTTAACTTGGGGAATTATTCAGAGAAACCTAATAAGTTATTGTAAATTGGCGTTGGTCAAATCGCAGAAGCGACACTTGAGATTGGCTCATTTGTTATAGAGAGAATCAATTATAGGGGAAGCCAAATCCGCACTTGGGTTAAGTGCCATCTCATTTATAACTTTGTTAACTTGCCAGATAACTTCTATATGTACGAAAAGCTGTCAACAACACCATTTACTTAAGAATTCTTTACATCACATTCAAATGACATTCATAAATTATACATATACATCGAGTAGGTAATGTGTAATATTATATCAACAACTACATATTTCGATAAAAAAGATATTAATGTGGTGTATTATAGGAAATGTTATAATAGTTCGAAACAAAGTTTTATAAAGGATAAATACGTTAAGGATTCGAAAACTGAGCACCCAGCGGTCACTGAAATGACGGACAAAATAAATAAAAAATAGTACAAAGTTCGTTATGTAACGATTCTAATAGAATAGTGATTACAAGTCTTTTAATTCTCCTGGTGGCCTTCCAGTCAGTAATCTGCTTCTGTATCCAGGATACTCACTATAATCTTTAGCAGGAATAAATGACGCAGAATAAGGTTTGTTAATTTTAAGATGAATATCGTTATGCAAGGACCAATCCGGCAGGTTGCTTAGGCTTGTTCGTAAATTAATAATGAAATGTTATTTCAAAATTAATTGAAAAACGTACTTATTCTCTGTAATTATGAATCTATACTTAATATGGAACTTTCTGGATATCCTGTATTTGTTACGTTTTTCCTTCTACTACTTTCTTCCAATTATTACTCATCATTAACATAAGAAACAATTAAAGTAGTTGTAGGTATGTTCGATTCCTTTTCCGGTTTTCATTTCGGTCTTCTCTTTGCATACACCCTTGAAAGAGTATTTAACGGTGTTAAAGCCATCGTCTATTTTCGAAGTAACTGCGATAATAAATCGATTACTGTCGCTTGAGATTTTAGTTAGAGCCTTATCAAATTGTTTGTAAACTTTTTTATGCGGTTATCATCATATTTCGACGCCTAGTTGTATAGAAACTTGAGACTCAACTTCGTTTATTTTTAATCAAATTTTGTCGTCCTTATTTTGTTTCTTATGTGGCATCGGTATATCGCTGGGTTAACTTGGGGATTTATTTACCAAAGGAATCAATATCCAAAAAAATCTGAAATGCCGTAAACGTAGGTGATTTTGGGACTAAAAGGGTGATGTGACACGTTGTCTATACTTCATATATAGAGTGTAACAGGGCAATAGGTTATTGCATTAGAACCCTCAATACGTGCCGGCATCTAGCTCATCACTTGAGCTTCTAGTGATCTACTTATGATAGTCAGACACCTTATGATAAAAGTACGTGATTTTCCATTGGAAAAAACTCTAACAGGTAATTACTCTTTGAAATTGGTTTAATAGATATTATTTAATACAACTGAAAATCAAAATAATGCTTTGCTTCATATAATGTTGGTCATTAATCTAAAAAGTGTCACAAATAAATACTTTCTGTTAGAAGACGCAGCTGTTCAACGATGTTTAAAGGTTAATTCCCTGACCTCCTTAAGGACTGTGATGGAACCTGGTGCTAAACAGAAGTATCAGAAGAAACAGTATTTATCTTAAACTGACCTTGGGGTTTATGATTGTAATGCCAAGGATTCGCTACTCTAATCTTCATTCATTGGTATTGATTTTGAAAAGTGAGGAAAATTTACTTTAAAATATGTTAAACGATTTGTACGATTATAAATATTCTGTAAACTTCAGGTGCAACAGTTTCTATAGTTTCATATTGGCTACGAATGCTCTAATTTTATCGTATTAGTGATGACAACTAGCGAGAACAATAGATACAATTTAAAATCACAACAGCAGTAGGTAACTATTAAAATGGAAAAAGTGATGTCTAAATGAAAGTGTGATGAAGGCAAATTGCGAACACACCTTCAGCTTCTTATTGTGTGGGAGGAGATTGTTAGGTATTTTATAGAAATGTAGCAGACATGCACGTTTTCATATTACACTTTTAATCGAAACCGAATATACTCGTAATTATTGCATTACCGTACCTACCACTATTCGGCAGGAACGTAACATCGTTAACAATCTGCCACGTGTATAGGTATACCTACCAAATTGACATTCCTGATTGTAATTTGCTAATGAAACGTGCCCGCAGACTTTTGACAAAATGATCTTTCCCTTGATGTTTTCCCCTTTTCCCTTTTTCGTATATCTAAATTTTCTCTAAAAGTGGCCACGCATTCAAAAATCTAAACTGAAAAATCATGAATGCTGCAGGGAATGTTATCAATGGAATCGATATAAAAGACTGTGGACGGATTAATTCAGAAAAGAGCTTTTTATGGGGCGTGACTGAAGAAAACATTTCTACCGAGTTCAAATAAGATTAGGTAGGTACTGGGGAAACTGGTAAATGAAGAGTAGGTGGTATCGAAATGAGATAATTAAATAACTAAAAATAATTGATCTCACCTGAAATTAGATGGATTTCCGAAGAAGAAGAATTAATATAAAAGTCGATGTTGCCGTGTCATTAAAGATCTATTAATCTTTCGGCGAGATTGTTAGACATAGCAAACACATACGGGTTTTAGATTGTGACCCTCTGACAAATATCGCTAATGACCAAGTAAAAGATGTCAGCACCACATTCCGGCCGTAATACATTGCTTGTTTAATAAATACAATTTAAAACACTCGTTTCCTTTGGTACCTACTATTTAACGCACAATTAAATAAAAATAAATATTTGGCTAGTTTACGAAATCTTCCTAAATGCCTATTTATTTAAATATCACAACTGTTGACTTGGTATAACGTTTTAATGAGTGGTATAGAATTAAATGCTTTGTTATTTCTAAACGATTGTGAATGGGCTAACCGATGGAGACCGCAGTGTTTAACATCTTTGATTTGAGCATAAATTTACCTGGGGAAATTTCGTATGATCGCTACCTACTAATTTGGTTAAAAACTACTAAATTTTAAATCTGTACTCAACTAAATGCAAATGATGTCGTGTAAAATTGCAAACAATTTGCAAATTTTACGCATGCACACTCAAACGTTAATTATATTTAAAAGACTACAAATAATCTATTATTATTCTTTAAATAGGCATGTCTACTTCCATTGACGGATAAAACCCTTTAGAGTTTCCATGCAATTAGGAGTTGCATAAAAACCCGTATTATAATTTTATCAGTTACATTCGTTTAAAAACCAAACGTCCTCAATTACACCAAGAACAGTGATACGTTAATTCTTATACATCGAATAATTGTGGCCGTAGTTATATCTAGACATTTCAAAATCGCGTTATATTCTTATATTGATTAAGCATGTTTATTTTCCGCTATTAGATGTTTAAAATATCCCATTTGGATATTTCCAGCTATTTTTTATAACAATCAGTAATTGCTTTACACGGGATGAACTTTTTGCGGCACGACTACAGTTTTGTCTCAAAATTCTTCTATAGACACTGACTCACCCTGCATAATAGATTTTGTAAATTTTCTACTATCGATTTAATATCACAGATGATTTTTGAAAACTCTTGCGGTTCTATTTAACAGAAAATGTTTAATGGTTACAAACAGTGGCGTAACAGCGCAGCATCGAGACTGCGTTCGAAAATTTTACCTGGCCCTAAATCAAATAAAGTATTAAATTACCCTACGCTTCTTGAATCCACTTGGGGCCGGCATATCCGTAAATACGTCACTTGTTTATTTAAAAATTTGAAAGGCCAGAATGGCTTCAAAATTGAATCTAGGTTATTGGAGTGTCTAAACTTCCAATTTTAATTTTTAACGCTAGACAGCTTAAAATGTTATTCTATACCTTCTGGAACTTTAAACAACAAAATTTGCCTCGAAATTAAATCTAGAAGATTTACGGGCGTTTCGAATAATTTTGTTTAAGGAAATTTTCCAGTTTTTTCATTCTCCAAATACCACAGAAAACCTCCAGATTTCCCTGAACGCCCCCAGATAGAATCTACAAGCGTATTGGTTTGATTTTCAATATGTATCCGCCACTGGTTAAAAATGCAGATCTGGACCCAACGCGCTCCCATATAGTAAATGATATACCCAGTAAATTGACATAATTGAATACAAGTATGTTATACACACATATACCTACTAATTCAATGTACTGCTCTGATGACATTTTAATTCTACGGATGTAAGAATGTAAAATCTCTTCTTAGGTTTGTTTTATTTTTATTACTTACTAGCATTTTCTGTTCTGTAGCTTCTAATCAATAATTGTCACTGAAGATGATGAATTATCAAATCAAAATCGCAGCGTTTAATGTAATAAACGAAATGTCGACTTGGATTGCTTCATATTGAAATAGAACGCACGCTTAGAGAACAGAGAACGCTCGACTAATGAACAAGTTAAACGCAATTTAAAGTATGTAGGTATGTGAATTTGCAATCCAAAAGTATCCAAGTGAAACAAAGTAAATTTGTAGGGGCATTAAAATGTTTTTGTAAAATAAATAAAGGTGACGTAAAGAAAGTTTTAAAAATCGAAATGGCAAAATTGATGAGTTTTCTGGAAAAATATGAAATTTCAGCATCAATGCAAGTATCATTAGCAATCACCAAAGTTCTTAGTAACTATTAAGTTTGCTGTGTCAGTGATGTAACCTGATCTATATGAACCTCCTTTGAAGTATGTACTTTTTCCCATTTCATATTTTACCATTCTATATGATGGTAGAAGGAAAACAACCCCCAGTTAATTTCTGATCAATTTTCTGGTCCTACCCTGCGTAATTCCTAATACATTTTTATTGTTAGCGCAATTTAGATTGTCTAAATAAAAGTAACTTTTGGATTTCTATGGAAAACCATTAATTTCAATGGAATCATACTATTTATTCGCTAGTAAATTGGGAACTTATTCCTATCTCACCCAGTATACGTTTCGTAGGTGAAATTCTCTATACACACCTTGTTAGTAAAGTATGGAACTCATGATGCTCACTAAAACAAGTCTTACACAAGACGATGTAAAAATTCCTAGGCGATGTTAAAAACATTTGTAGTAATTAACTTCGATTTCAGATTTGGAAACTAAAGACCCTGGCTGTAATAGTATGGAGAAGTTCACTGTTGAACAAAAGGAGAAACCAACAAAATTTTATTTTGAAAATGGACTGTAAATTATTTTGGCGCAAGGAGCTTATCGAAAACACTTTTGTACAAGAAATACACCTGTAGAAGTGCAAATTAATTCCGTATTTTCAGAAACAGCCCTTCCATAAAAGGAACAATTTGGTTTTGGGTAACAACTGAGGGCATCATTGACCCTCGATTCTTTGAAAATGCAGGTGGTAGTTTCCTGAATGTAATTAATAAACGGTACAGAGATATGCTGTATATAAATTGTTCTTCGTCCAGCCTTATAAAAGAGACCGGACATGTGGTTTCATATCGGCCAACAATGCAGCTGTTAGAGATGTTTGATGAACGAATCATTTTAAAAGGCGGTGCGATATCCCACATCATCCACGTCTGCCTGACCTAACAACCCTTCATTATTTTCTGTGGGATTATTTATAGGAGAAGGTTTAAGCGAATAAACCCCCAACTCGAGAACAACTAAAGAACAACCTTTCAACAGAACTCGGGCTATTACAGCAAGACATTTTAAATGTGTTAAAACACATGGAAAATATATTAGAAAGATCCATAACGGAATACATGCGGGGTATTATCTTTCCTTAATAATGTGAAAATATTCCTTTTATTGTATTTTTGCTTACGATAACCCATTTATAAACGTTTTAAATGTTATTTCTTGCCTATGAACTTCTGAGTCGCTCAGTATTGTCTCTTATTGCTTTCTAACTTTTTTTACATCATCTTTTCTCATGCATGTTAAATATCTTTTCATTTAACAAACCATTTCTATTGCACAGTTAGTAAGCCTATGATGAGCACAGACATGTCCGCTTTTTAATAAATAAAGCCGTTTGAACGGCACTTCTGTACCTACAGGCATTCATTTACCATCGTAGTCAGCACAGTGGTAAGCATCAATTATCATGTAAAATTCTTACTTCAGCGGTTGCAGGACATTGGATCTTTGACTATATGTTCAAATGTACAAAATTTTAAATGGAGTGAGACTTCATACGTCAAAATACCATAAACGAAATTTACATATATATAGATTCCGATTACAAATATATAGATCTTTGGGTACTTATCGAAGCGTATCGATATGCGTAAAATCGAGACTAACTTCAGTTCAGGAATTAAAAGCGTTGAATTTTGCAGACAGATGAACGAATAATACGGCAAGAATAAGCGATTTTTCTTGATCTAATAAGAATCCTAAAAAATTGCCCCATAAAACATATTCCAACCATGAAATGAAGAAAATATTTCTAGTTTTATTGTATCTGAATTCCGAATATTTATGACTATAAAATCAACTGCTTAATCTTAGCACAAATAATTTAAAGTATGATAATTTCACAAAGACCATTCTTATCTTAATTAACCTCGATTACGACGATATATAAGTAAAAAACAATTTGAATAGTTATATTTTAATAAAATCATAACTTATAAAAATATTTCTGTTAATCAAGGTAATAATGTTAAAAAATCACTGCGTAGGAAAATTATATCTTGTTACTATAACAATGGCCGTCCTTGCTTTCAAAGTGCTCTTTGTTACCTCATAAGTTCTGTTACAGTATTATTTCTGGATATAAGTAGTGATAATAGATATGTCCCAAAAATAGAGCCTTTGAATAAAAAATAGCTTTTCTCAGTCTAGGTATACTTTTTCTTAACTTCGTTAGGATTGCCATTGTACAAAATATAGCACATTTAATTTGATTTCATTTAATTTAGCATTTCAGAGAGTCGTTCAGTCTGATTAAAGTATGTTATCAACATTAACTACTTGTCCCTGAATAGCAGCTGACTGATGATATCTTCTTCGATTAGGAAAATCTTCATTGTCTTCGTTAAGTTGTGAAGACATTACATCGACGGTAGGATGTACTGGAGTGACAACAATTTGTTCATAACTATTTACTCTCCTCCTACAACCAATAAGAGTTAAAAAAATATTTTCTAAAATTTTAGCATTGTTTACCCAAATAATCTTAATAGGATTGTTCTGAACCATTTCAAGAAGTGAAACTCTGTAGCCAAGCCAGGTTTTACTGCTGGATTGGCTGTTCCAATATACAACCACACAAAGAATACAACTGTCATACACGCCAACGCATAGTACCAATTTACCAGAAACATTATTAAAATTTTTAAGATGGCCTAAAAGAATATAACATATTCAATATTAGAAATGTACATAAACATCTGAAAACAAGGTGCTTACTCCAAAAAGTGATAGCCATCGATTGCATAGATTAGAATACCAATTTTGTCTCTTTGAATGAATATTAATTTTTGGAGTAATCGGGGTGGTCTCGCTGGAATCATCCAAAATTGCAGAATTAGAGCTTGAATCAGTCTGAAACGACATAAAATAGTCTAAAATTGTTGCAAAACAGCAAGAAAAAGTTTACTCTTAATGTTTTATGTCTGACACGTTCAGGAAACAGTTTATCCAAATCACTCTCGGCACTAGTATGTTGTTCAACTCTTGGTCGGTGAAAGCGTTGTTCCCGTTGATGTTGAATATCAAATGTTTGTGCTAAGGCAAAGTATGCATAATCAATAGAAGCATACGTAAGTAGAAAAGGCATCGTTACAATTGGTGCTAGTGTGTTAATCTCTCCAATAAATATAAATGTAAAGGTGACAATAGCCACAACAGCCATAGCATACAATGGCACTTTATTTGGTCCCCTCTATAAAAAATAAAGTAACATTGAGAATATATAAAATACGCATCTTTCACATGAGACATACCCCCATTCCTAAAATACCAATTCCTGGAATAACATTTTCCAATGAAATAGACTGAAGCACTCTTGGGGTTCCATACATAGCTCCTAAACAACTCGACATTGAAGATACATATAAACCAGCTAAAAGCAATACTCGAACAACCGAAACTTTAGCTACTATCATAAAATCTGTTAACAGTACTTCTCTCGTACAAGTAGCTCCCAAAAATATCACAAACACGAGGTATAAGAAAGTGCCCGTTGCGACTGCGGCTAGAGTACCATTGGGTATATTTGTTGAAGGCGCTTTTAGGTCACCACTCATGTTGATTCCTGAGAGTATCCCTGTTATTGTTGGAAAATAAACACCAAAAACTGTAAACCAACTGTACCCATCATACTTGGACCACATGTTTTTTACCAAGTTGTTACTAACCCAGCCTTGAAAACCATTTGCTGAAAAAAAGTGAATTACTTGTAATGGTCGACAGCATTCTCTTAAAATATTTGATTCGTCAATTCATTGAATTTTGCTGTCAATTGTCCCACTTCGACTTCTTTATTCAATACAAAGTAGTTTTAAAATATTTATGTTAAAAAAATTCCAAATTCAATTTCTTAGTCTACACCTTAAGTTGTTGAGTAATGATTTAAAGAAAAAAAAATGCGAAATGGCATTCAGGAAACCATTCAAAATTAGTGTTCTCAAAAAACATTATACTATAAATAGGAGAATATCTTAGGAAAAACAACTTACCTACATCTGTATGAACAAAAGTGCCCACCATAAAATCAAGACCTGCCAATAACAAAATAAGTAAAAGGATAAACTGCAACTTTATAACCCATTTAACACCAGCAACATTTATAATACTGAGTAACAGGACTGCTGCCATTGCTATTATTCTCACTGCCCATGTAGAATTTCCAAAACCCAAAAGTCCGGCTATGGATTCTCCAAAACCCAAAACATTTAAAGCACAGCCTACAGCCTAAAACTGAAAGTTTAGTTAATGTTCAAAAAAAGTTACAATAATGTTACTTGTCCAAAGCAATAAAGTAAACCAAGTGAACCACCAAATCTAGAACCTAATGTGTGCGCAATAACAAAATAAACTCCTCCACTTTCAATGCGGCACCTTTCACAAATACCTACTGCAGATAGTACTGTAATTAAGGCTGTAAACACTAAAAAAATGTATTCATTAAAAATATTCGAGAAATGAAAGGTGGAAAACTTTGGAGGAAGATTAACAATGAAAAAATTTGAATGATATTGAAATTTGACTTTTGTTTTAAACAAGTGTCAATTAATACATGATGCATTGCTTCAAATAAAGTGACAGCCTTAAGCTACAAAATTTTGGATTCTTAAATTATTCCTATTCCATGCTAATACACTAATGTATTATTATTAAAGTAAATTAAAAAGACAATCATAAAGGTAAAAACACGAAATGAAGTTTTAAGTACCACCATTACACAGAAGAAAATATAGGCACAAAGAAGTTTATAAAAATTGGTATCTGGCTGCTATGACACATTTTAATAACAATCATGTATGGTATCATCAACACCATTAAGAATGGTTAATTCATGTTATTTCAAGTTACAAAACATGAGTATACACATATTAATAATAATATGGGAAACCTCCCTAGTTTTCCACCTTTCACATTGAAGTAGCCAATGAAACATAAATGTTAGCATAAAAAGAAATTCATATCTACCTGCAAATAAAACTATAAGAATAGCACTACAGACTCCAGCTTGACTAACTATCCATCCAGATCTCAAAAATACAATGACACCAAAAATGTTAATTAAGCAAGATGTGAAAACACCATCCCAAGTCCCAAATAAAACTGGCTGGGAAATGAAAAAATTAGATTTCCACCAAGGCACATCTCCCTAAAGCAAAACAACACCTTAAAATCATTAATGACAATTTAATTCTGTTTTGTTAAAATTATAACAAATTTCAATATAATTAAATCTGTATGTAGTTAGGAACACACATGATTATACCTATTTTCCTAGTGGAAAATATTGGTATAAACTCTTAAATCATAATTCCTATTTTTCTTTGGTAATTGTGAATAACTGGAAAAATGGTGTGATCATGAGGCACGAAAACTGTAGACAGCCTTATAAGAAATGACATGAGGAAGAAAACGTAACCTAAATTGTTAATTAAATTTAAAATCAGACTCTATGATTGAAAAGCAGTCTATAATAAGGATTTTATGCAACCTCGTTGACTTGTCATTTACGTACCTTGGCAATATTAAGTATGGCAAATCTACAGAATGTGTGTGACCATGGAAGTGACGAATTGAAAAAGTGATATTGTATAGATATTTCCAGTTAGAGGTTTATGGAATTTTAAAACTGGCTATTAATGGGGGCGACTATTTAAGGGAAGTGGCTTTCAATAAATTTACTGTTCAACTCTTCTAACTGCAAAAATTACCTTACATGAACACAGTTAACAAGTTTTAACACAATTTAATAAGTAATTACATAAGTAAACTATTATTCTGATTGCATTACTTAAGAAACTCACATATGAGGATATTGGAATGCTTTGAATGATTTTGAAACTGCTAGACACCTAATGAACAAGCCAACCCAAAACTAGATATTGTCTATTCAAATCAATTAAAATATTTTCATATCAATTCTCCTGATGAGGTTTTTAACATTTTTTTTTTTTTTGATAAATTTATGGTTTGTCTATGTAAGCTTCCTCAATTTCCATAGACTGTTATTATTGATTACACAAAAGAAGTGCAATCTAGAGAAGCAATGATGCTGCTCTATAGATTCTCTCATCTCATTTTTTTATCATTATCGGCAGAATTTAAGTGCCCTCAGATACACCATTACCAATACTGAAAATTATGGTTAGTTATAAACATATATCAAACAGTAAAGGGTTGTTATTCACAGTACCTGTTCTTCAGCAAACAATTCATTGGCCCCAGATGCCTGGTGTCCCCCTGCACCATATTCAAAATCATTCGAAAGATCAACAAACCCACTAGTGTTTGCTCTAACCCGTTGTGCGGTTTCATTACCCAATCCAAATCTTGACCAATTTATACTATTGGGGTCTCTGTTATGATTTACGCCATTTTCCATTTTTAAAACAATCTAGGAAAAAAACAGCAATGCTTTTGTTTAAATATGTATCTCTACAGTTAGGTTACATACCTTATGTCAGATGACTCAGACTGAGAGGGGTGTAATTTTGAAGGAGTAGCCAAAAAGATGTGTTGTCGCTATCTTTGTAGTATCGCCATTTTAGATCAAAGTATTTTATCTTGATATCACATAATCCCTATTTTGAGTGAAATCTTTGACTTCTATCGTCAAATAATAGACATAGACAGCTACGTGTAAATGATAAATATTGGTATGAACCACAGAACATAGGACCTTTAGCTACACATAGAACAAAATGTAAACAAATAAGTAATGGCTTTTACAATTTAAAATAACCAAAATATACAATAAGATAAATGATATATTTATAGAACGGTCTTAGCTTTAACTACTAATCATTATAAACACCAATGTATACACCCAACAATTTATACTATTGGATACAATCATTACACAGTTTGTATTATTTGTTAGAACTAATAGCTGCTGATGAACTTGACTTGACAGGCTCTTTTTGGAAGTTCTGTGTTTGATGCCGAAGTGTTAATTTTCGGTTTTTGTTGTTTGGATATTAACAAGTGAATGTTATACAATTATTTATTTTCACAAACCCCAGTTTCTGATGCACCATTTTCCATGAAACCGTTTTCACAATGTCTGAAAAAGTGAAGGTAAGTTGCACCAAGACCTGCTAAATAGTTTCAATATTTTACTACTTTTCAAGACCATACCCGAGCAGAAACTGAAAGCCTTTTCAATCGGCACAATGGGCAAAAGAAATTTGTCTAAACGAGAACTAGAAGAACAGAGGAAGCGGGAAGAGGAGAAAGCAGCAGCACATGTATGTATTTTCCCCTTTGAGATATGTACTATACATACTGAATTGACAATTTTTAGGTTTTCCAAGAGTTTGTTGAAACATTTCAAGAGGCACCTATAAATGGCGGTACAAAAGTCTGGGTTAAAGCTGGTACATATGATGCAGGTGCTCGAAGTAAGTGAATTTTTATTAGAAACATGTAACACTTTTAAAACATGATTGTGTGTTAATATCTTTGGGGATGTGGAAAACTACTTCGGAATTCACTAATTTAAATGTATAAGGTGTTTCAAAATACCCTGGTACTCAATGTTCTTGAAGTTTATTTATAACAAAAAAGTAGAAATTAATGGGAAATTAACGTAGAAATTAAATGAAAATTATACTTCTGACTTCAAACTGTTCAGTATTTTGCTAATGAATCTTACTTGTATGCATTATCTTAATAGAACTCTGTTAGATAATGTCCGTCTTTTAAGTCTGTTTGACAAAATGGTGAAGAAAGTACTTATTACAACACAACATATATTCTCAAATAGTAGTTGAGGTGGGCTATACTATCGACCTGCCAAATTTCCAGATCTAAATCATAATTTGCAAAATATGCAAGACCTTGCTCTAAATAGGTTTCATTCATTTAAGTATATTGTTTTAGAGCTTTGGAATACTTATAAGGGTCAACAAAGCACAGTACAATCACTGAATTTATAGAGGCACACGTTTATTAGGGACAATGTTTTTCCTATGGAATGTATACAAAGTTTGTTACCAAGCCCCTATTGGCGCTGATGTATCAATTTTGAGCCTACTTTATATCCAAATTGATTGTTAGGTATAAATGCACAAGGTAACGTATGGTAATGTGCTGCATCGAGCCCTCCTACTTATATATTGTAATTTTAAGTATTAATTTTTTACCATAGTATTGTATTTTTAGGAGTATGAGTAGACTTTGACTATATAAATATTTTTTTTTCATCTAATGTACTCAATCCTAAGAAAATAAGGTTGGTAGTTAAGCACTTTAGCACTCGACCATGAATGTTTATAACTAAGAACATAAGCTGTAGCTATGTATACGTGTACATACACACATATGTGTATGTGTACATAAGCTGAGCCAAAATTGATATATCAGTGCCTTTAGTAACTGGGTAACAAACCTTATTGTAGCCATAGTAAACAAAGGACATTTATTTCTTGGGGTATGTGCCTCTATATGTGTGTTTACTCAATACAATACAGCAAAATTTAAAACAGTACAAAATATCAAGTATGTATAATAAGAAAATGTCAATATCAAAATAGATTGCATTATAATTTTTCATCTCAAGTGAACAGTAGAGTTTTAGTATTATTTGTAGTGCATGTGGAGAGCTAATGAAACAGTCTTGTGTATATTTTAGATACATGTAAATTAAAATCGCCTAGTATATGCAATATGTAGGTATATAGGTGTCATGTTATCAGAATTTTATTATGGAAAGTGCCTGTTAAGATTAAATGCTGTAGCAGAAATAAAAGGGTCATAGTAATATATTGAATAACTGATTTACTGGTGAACAACTCAATATTCTGAAGTAATAATGAGTTGTTACTTACCTTAGCCCAATTGTACCAGAAGGTATAGGGGTAGGATAAGTATTGCAATCATTCCAAAAATTGAAAACCGAGATCTCAGCCTTTCTTTACATTTTAGAGGCTCCTGAATCGAAAAGACATTTTGAGAGTTGATCTCTGTGTATATCTATATGTCCATCGATCTATGGTCTGTCTAATTTTTTTCTAATTTTCGGATAATGCATTGTTGAATGTTAAAAAATTCGCTAAAAACAAACAAAATTTATGTTTAACTCAATTAAGAAAAATCAAAAAGAAATGTGTCATTGATTTGCTTCTAATCTTATTTTTAAGAACCATTCTTTATCCATTCATAATTATAAATGTTTTATTAAATGGTGTAATAAGAAAATTCGGCGATAAAGTAGACAGTAGAGTATGATTTGTAGATTTTTGTTCTCAATTTCAGCCTAAATTTCAAAAAATGGTGGAACGTTATTTAAGCAATTTTGTTTTCTGCGGTCCACTTAATGAACTAAAACTTTGCATTTTGTCACAGTAGTAACTATTAAGGTGGATATCAGTTAGCGTTTTCATAGTAAACAAATAATCCTATCCTTATAGCCAGTTTCTATCTCATTGGTTAAATTTTATTTATAGAAGAAGACACGAGAGAGAAGGGAAAATTATATAAACCTACTTCAAGGATCACCCCATCTCAGGAACTTCTTACATCAGCAGAACGTGCACAAGCTTATGCTAAATTACTTTCCACTGATAAAAAACCTGAAAGGTTTGGAAAGAAAAAACAGGCAACCAAAAGCAATTTGGAAACTTTCATGGAAGAACTTCGACAGTATATATTAAAAGCACCTTTATTTAGATTTTGCACGAAAATGTGATTTTGTTTCCGTAGGATTCAGGAAGAAAGAGAAGAAAGACATAAATATAAAGGTGTGATACGAAATCCCATTGATTCGGATTTGGACCTCTTTATGAAAGGTGGGGATATCGGTTCTTTTGATAATGGAGATCCTACAACTACAAATTTGTATCTGGGAAATTTAAACCCAAAGGTAAAGAGAATAAGACTGTTTTAACCTAAATACCTTTTAAATATGTGTACCACTGTAATCCAGCTACTTTTCGTGTAATTTAAAATATTTACTTTTAGATAACTGAACAACAATTAATGGAAATTTTTGGCAGATATGGTCCTTTGGCCAGTATTAAAATAATGTGGCCTCGTTCCGATGAAGAAAAAGCAAGAGGTCGTAATTGTGGTTTTGTTGCATATATGTCAAGAAAGGATGGAGAAAGAGCCTTAAAGAATTTGAATGGTAAAGATGTTTTGGGCTACGAAATGAAATTAGGTTGGGGGAAATCAGTTATCATACCTCCTCATCCAATATATATACCACCGGTGCTACTAGATATTGCCCAACCGCCACCACCTTCTGGTTTACCATTTAATGCACAACCAGCACTGAAAGATAAAGATGTCCTTCCAAAGTCACAAGAAGAACTAAACGAAATACTATCTAGAGCAATAGTTAAAGTAGTTATTCCAACAGATAGAAATTTATTAATGCTCATACATAGAATGGTAGAATTTGTTGTTCGAGAAGGTCCTATGTTTGAGGCTATGATTATGAATAGAGAACTAAATAATCTACAATTCAGATTCTTATTCGAAAATCAAAGCCCAGCTCACATATATTACCGATGGAAAGTTTACTCTATTCTTCACGGTGATTCACAGAAGGAATGGATGGCAAAGGAATTCAGAATGTTTAAAGGTATATTGTACTATTGTTGTTTCCTAACTATAAGAGTAATTGATTCTAGATGGCTCTATATGGAAACCACCAATTAGAAACTCATACACAGCAGGAATGCCAGATGAATTAATCAAAGAAGATGAAGCCAAGGAAAACTCCAAAGGATCACTCTCTAATACGTAATTTCATTTTTATTTATTTTTTTATTTACTTTTTCCAATTCCTTTTATTGTTATAGGCAAAGAGACAGACTGGAAGATTTAATAAGAACCTTAACTCCAGAAAAAAATAAAATTGGAGAAGTTATGGTATTTTGCATAGAACATAGTGAAGCTGCGGAAGAAATTACAGAATGTATAACTGAGTCTCTTTCTAATGAATCTACCGTATTGACAAAAAAAGTTGCTAGATTATATTTAGTTTCTGATATTCTTCATAACTGTGGGGTGAAAGTCAATAAAGCATCATTTTACAGAAAAACGTAAGTATTTTATTGTGAACATTGCATAGATGTGTCCATATGCTGTACATTTTTTTTTGATGGGTCCATCCAAAAATCCCAGGTCAACCTAATGTTTCCATAATGTGTATTACCTTCTTATCTCAATGCGCAACTCTTCCTCTAGCGATCCATCCACTCCCTTTAACCCTTCCTATTTATCGTAGAAAGATGCATCTTTCAATAACCAGAGTATTTTTAGCTTTGAAAATAAATTGCTGGAAATTTTTAAACAGTTGAAATCAACTTATGATAAATTGGAGGGACGACTTCAAGCTGAAGGTTTTAAAGTAAGAGTAATGCGAACTTTGAAGGCTTGGGAAGATACAATATACCCTAAAGATTTTATGTGCAAGCTTCACAATATATTTTTGGGTTTAAAAATAGAGGTAAGGAATAGTATAATCGAATTCCCGAAATTTTATGTTTTTATTGTAGCAACCTGTTGAAAGTCCCTCGAAAGATATTACAGATGATATAGATGGTAATCCTCTGGGACAAGAATCTGATGGAGAAACTCCCATGGATGGCGCAGCCTTACTGAAAAGTGCTATGATGCAATATGCCAGCGATGGCGAGGATTTTGATATAGATGGTTTGTATGTGGGATATAAATAACAAATTTTTTAATCACAAAAATACTTTCAGGACAAGAAATTAAGGATAATCCAGACAAAACTGATAGCCATTTAAGTGATTTCGTAATTTCAAAGTGGGAGGCTGTCGATCCAGAACAAATTGAAGCTCAAGCAATGACCACGAGTAAGTGGGATTTGTTAGAAAACAGCCAAGACGCCAGTCGCGAGAGCAGCTCTAATGAAAATCAAGATTCCTTGGACTATTCTGATAGCAGGTATGGTAAACTATTCACTAGTAAACTTCTAATTGATCAATTATTATTTTACGATTACTACAGAAATATTACCGAAGAGAAAAGGCAAAAACTAAGAGAAATCGAAGTAAAGGCTGTACAGTACCAAGACGAGTTAGAATCTGGCCAGAGACAGTTAAAGACTGGCTGGACATTACCACAACAAGTTGAACATTACCGACGTAAATTACTCCGAAAATCAGAAAAGGAGAAAAAAGACAAGGGAGAAAAGACGCCAAGATCGGAAAAACACAAAAGAGATTATGATAAAAGTGAAAGACGAGGGAATGATAGTTCAGATGACGAGGGTTACTATAAAGAAGTGTAAGTTAACTGAGTAGTAAATCACAAAGTTTTGGGCAATTATTAGAAATGCTAATTACCATAAATTAGGGATTTCAAGTTTTGTAATGAATCTTATATTAAATAAATTGCATTCTAGGGTTTCTAGAAAAGGAAAGAAACTTGCACGAAGTTCTTCAAGTGGTTCATCATCTAAACACAGGTAACAACTTAACATAATATACCAAAATTTCATAAGATGCCTTCCTATTAATATGCTTAACACTATATAGAATACGTGCTAGATAAAATGTCATGGAAGATTTCTTAGTACTATTGAGATTGAGAAATGCTTTATATAGACATACGGAGAGACGTGAATGTGCATCTTCTCTTCTTTGGGGGTGTGGGATGTTATATTTACCTTCCAGAAGGGTTGGAAAACATTGATTTTAAATGTTTTAATTCTTCTCTAATTTTATCGGTGTTTGTCTATAGGTAAACAATAGTGGAAATTTGGAGGAATTAAAAATTTGCAATTGTCCAATATTGTGCGTACAAATTGAAAGAAAAAAATTTAGATTCCATGGACACATTATTTAAAAATAAATCCTTTTTTTAGGTTGTTAAGAACGGCCTTTATTAATTTCCCTAAAAATGAAACAAATATTGTTAACTAAATTTATTTTGAAACACTATGATGTTACTTTGTATATATGCACACCCAACATATTTTCTTGACTATAAGCCTGGAAATACTAATTATGGCACGCATAAAGAGAAGAGGGGATGAATGTAGATGAAACATTTTATTTTTGACTTATTGTTAATGAAAGCAAATGTGAATATGTCGACGACTTTTACAACCTTCAAAAATTTCTGATGGTGCTATTTTATTGCCATTGAAATATGTATTTGACTGGAAAATATATGTTTCAGTACATTTACATAATTGAATTTTAGGTCAAGAAGTCGTTCACCATCCTCGCGGAAAAGAAAGGACAAGGCTGTAACCCCACCGACGCCACCAAAAATAAGAAAGCATTCTCCTGCTCGTTCCCGATCTCGAAAAAGTAAAAACTCTCTTTCCCCTACTAATTCTAATGGTAAATATTCATCTCCTAAACGATCCAATAAATCATCACCCACTTCTCCTAAAAAACACCATAAATCTCCATCTCCTAAGGGTAGACATGATAGTCCACCCAATTCGAAATACCATTCTCCTGATTCTACCAAAAAACACAAACACAAGCATAGATATTAAGTATTTTGTTATAATTTCAGTTAATTGTTAAGTTCAGATGATACCGTTTGATTTATATAAGCTGTACAGTATGTGTAAGATTTACCTTGTATGATTTATGTTCTAGATTATTTCTTGTATTACATACAGAATTTATATGGTCAAATAAAGTTTGAACAGTACCTACTTTGTTTTTGTAAAAGTTTAATCGACATTAATAAAAAGTTCACTAGGAAGTTAAGCAGCTACTACTTCAGATGTTCTAAAATGACCACCTTGGTTATTTATAAATAAGAGTAGTTAGTTCCTTCAGCAAAACTTATTTCCAAAAGTTGTTTTTTTTGTTTTATTAGCCTGAATAATTGCTGATATTATGACGTATCCACTACATCTATTAAATTTTTAATAACGTTTCATTTTTGGATATATGTTAAAATCATTCTCCCTTACATTTACTACTTACTCGGACTGAATGATTTGTAGAATTGCTTGTGTGAAGCGCCTACTCTCCCACATCTTATTTTAAACGTTACCATGTTTAATTTTATCATATACGAATGAACGTTCTCATCATTAGAGGATTACTTGCAAAAACAAAAATGATACTTTATAAGAATATTTATTTAAAAAAAAAACAAATCTTGCTTCTCATAAAATATGCAATCGTATGTTACAGAAATGAGTCGCACAGCTCAGATTTTCCCCATGAAAAAAATTAACTAGAAAATTTTAAATCCAAAAAATTTTATTTTCATATAAAAAGAAATAAAAATGCCTGTATAAATAACATATGATACAATTATTTGTTTTCCTTATATATTTTTTAATAGTAAGATTTCAAAATGAATATAATTTGATAATACATAACATATTATACAACTAGATTATCAAAATTATAAAATAGACACCTAAAAGATCCTTTCTATCTTCTACTTTATCTTATACGCGTTTTTCTACACATTTATTTATTATCTAAAATAAGAAAAAATTCTGTCAAAATGTACATTGAAAAATCTATTTACTAAAATTTACGTATAATTTCTAGTCAAATTACTGGTTATACAGATGCTGAAAACAGTTGGTTATATTTAAAGCTTAGGACACATTTTGATAGTTTACATGTACCACAAAATAAGCCCGAATTCAACCAATTACCTTTTAATCAAAATTGAAGTCAAAACTTCTCAAATAAAATATTTCTTAAACGACACCTATTCTCCTCCAGACCGACCTTTAAGTATCTTATTTAGATACAATGGAAGAAAACAGTGGATTAGCATATACAATTTCATTATCTTTGGTATAAAACAGTCTCATCACATTTTCATTCTCCTTCCCTTCCTTAATTTAGTAACAACTTAGAGGGCGATTAAATATTCTTTAACAAGAGATTTATTTAAGAGTTTATTACTCGTGTTTTACTTGTTTAGTAATTTATCTTGAAAAAAATAAAAATTTGTTTTGAACATGCTATCAAAATTGTACCTAAACCTATTAGATCCGTTACGAAAATTTTCAGTCCAAAAGTGGAAGACAAGAGGTAGATAAATAGAACAGAGGAAAATGCATATCTACTTTACATTTCTAAAATATTTTGAATGACCAATCATTCCTTTAAGTTGTCTTTTTTGTAATTAAAACTTTAATACAGAACGTTTAAAACGTTTATTTTTTATTAATTTTAAAGCAGATCATAATTATACTGCAATATTTGTACAATACTTACACTTTTATCAGGAATTTCTAACTAGTAAGTATAAAATGTTATGTAAATTCAATATATGCACGTAGTTATCTACTTTTTATAAAACAAACCTAAAACGTAAATTCATGTTATTGCAGACAATTGTAATGACAATTTATTCACAGTATCATACTTTGGCCATCTTTCCACTAGAGTCTGTAGTTTGTGGCATCAACATTCACAGACTACATAGGTTGTATTGTATTATTTGTTGTATTAGGCATTATAGGGAGCTATAGCTAGAGAAAACAAGCAACCACTTACAACTTTCGTAAGAACTGATTGAACATTATTTGAACCACTTATGTTATAAAGATTAAGTGCTAGCTCACTACGCTCTAGTTACCCTACAATGCCTATACAATGAAAAATTTATATATGTAAACCAATTTTATTGAAACTTTAGTTAACTCGATATGTATTAATTTAACATACCTACAAAAAATACAAACTACATGAATTTACTTTTACATTACTTTAATCACAATACTAAATAAAAACACAAAATAAATTCCATCACGTAAAATTCCAAAACACCTGTCCAAAATTCAGCCTCATTAACAAAAATTAAATTTTAAAATAGTTCAATGTAATTAGTTCACTTTTTAGATCACCAGTGGTTGTGAACTTTTGGAACAAGAAAACAAAGAAAGAAATCCTTAATTCTAAATAAAGATAAAACATACTACAGGGGTCAAACGCATGATTCTAAGATGCCAGAGCTCAAAATTAGTTCTCATGGGTTGCCGCAAACGTATCGAAAAACTGAAAAAAAGTTGTTACAGTATACAGACATTCATTCATAATGAAAAATTGAAACGATGTCAAGAAATTCGTCCAAAAAAACCCAAACACAGATGAAACAAAACAGAATCATCTCGCCTGAGAGAGATCAGATATAATAAAGTAACTCATGGTTTAAATAAAAAGTGAACGATTTTAGAAATCGTACTATTCAATAATAAAACAATATTAATAACTAAATGTTTATCTGAATGGCTATAATCATCAGTAAAACTGTTTTTAATATTCTACTAAGTTGCTTTGCAAGTCTTGTAAAAATATACAGCGGTGTACACAGTTAATATGCGGATTATGCCAACAATAACATTATTTAAATTTTTACAAACTATAGAAAGGGTCTGACAATGTTGATTACATTTTTCAAACTGTAATACTTATCGCTTAAATAAAAATACAGTAACACTTCGCTATTAGCGATCCCATATTTAGATACACTGAATTTAAGGATTGAATTTATTGGAGCAATTTTTTTTTATGTGTATAAAGCTTTAGTCAACTTTTTTCTCAGTCCCTTCTGGAACGTTATAAGTGAAATTGCATTTTTCTGGCCACTATATATATACATATGTAAATAAAATAACAGAAACAAAGATCAATGTAGGCTATTTTTGCATACATTGATTTTCAATAGTCAATTAAATTCAATATAAATAAATTGATAAATGAATTCAGTTCCAATAAGTCAATAGTAATATGTTAAATTGCACAAAAAATATATTTGTCCGTTAAAACAGGAAACGTAAGTATGACAGTGCAGCTGCAGTTTGGAAAGGTTGCTTTTAGAATGTAGACACATAACTAAAATCTTTGAAATACATATATAGTTAACCTATTTACTCAGAATAAAAAATAAATTATTTATAGTATTTTAAGTTAACACGTTTTACTACTGTGTAACTTATTGCGTTTGAGAACAGCAGTACAATGTTCATCAGACAGACTCAGTCCATCAGTAAGGTGATAAATTTTCTATTAAATATATTTACAAATACAAACTGCACATATATTTTAAATATTTTACATATACAAGGAAAATTTACAATAAGAGGTACTAAAAGATTGCAAATGTAGCAATTTACTATACAAGTAAACGAGTGAAACCTTTAGTTACTAAACACGCTGTTAATGCAATTTTATTTTGTACTCGAATGTGACCAGCGACCTTTTATCATTAACAAAAATAACAAACAACTAATAGAAACGCACTAAAACGCACAAGTGCACTATCTTTTCTTTCCGAGAAAGGCCTTCTTGTGCAGAGATGGTGTTTGTGGTCTGGAAGAATGAGGCCGTTTTTTCGAAATATTACTGTCTTGTGAGCCATTGCAACAAGAACACAACTTTCGTACACTTCTTCTAGCTCCTCTTCCACTAGGCGAATCTTGATCACCATCTCCACAATGTAATTCACACTGGTCTCCTTCTTTAACACTATCTTCATTCTTGTTTAAAGCTAAGTGCAATAATTTTAAATTATCATCTTCACAATTAACCTTAGTCATTTCTGTATTTCCAGTAAGGTCTTCTGAACTGGGTTCAATTTCTGTGAAATCCGTAGCTTTGATTCGTTCACACTTTTTTTTGTTGCTATATTTAAATTTGTATTTATGTAAACTAGACTCTTGATACATCTCTGGCGAAATAGGAGAATTCAAAGTAACATCTGACATTGCTGTACATTTAGGCAGGAGAGTGTTATCTTCACAACCTGATGAACCGGATTCATTACTATTCACATTACCATTGTTTATCAATTGTCCCGCTTGATATTCTAATCCAGAATCGACAGTATGATACTCAACATATTCAAATAGATCAGTTCTCAAAGAATTCGAAGTTTCATCATCACTGAACAAATGTTTCACTTCTTTTATTTCGTTTGATTGTGATCTTTTTATAATATCCTGAGAAGTTTGATCGAAAGATGGAGAATGGTTAGAATCAAATAATAAATCAGCTTCAGGAAATAAATCGCTTGTACTTGGTTCATCTACCCCCAAATCTTCACATTCTTCAGAAAGTGATTTTTGTAAACGTAATTCTCTTTCAATCACCGCCTGTTTCTGGATATCGCTATCTACCTTGAGAGACTCTATACACGCTTTCTTTGTTTTATTCGTGTAATAATTTGCATTACCTCGGTACGTTTTAGAATCATTATTATTTGTCTAAAAAAATATATATAATTACCTTCTGCTTTGCAAAAGAAAAAGGTAGATACAGCACCCGTCCATTTGGGATTCGATTCACAGTTCTCCATGAATTCAATCGTAATGATAACTGTTTTACTGAAATAAAATCAGGAAGGTTTTTAGACTCTAGCTCTAGAACAGTTCACTGATCACTTTTAATCCCAAATCGAGGGGCTTTATATTTGAGTCATCTTTTATTCAAAATATTCATTCACTCACTTTTTCACCATTATGAACAAACTCTTCTTTATTGGTCTGCTCGGTTTGATTGGCTCTTCCCATTTCAGGTTTCTTATACCTGTGTGTAGCATGTGAAAACATAGGCCCATTTGATGTACAAGCTGTAACTAGTACGGACTGTATTCTTGTATTTGGTTTAGATTCACCTAAAAGTTGTTGTTTAAAAACTTTGAAATGATCAATAAAAATAACTCACTTTTGACACTATCCGATGCTAAATTAACATTAATTATACTCTGAGCACCATTGCTTTCATCTGTTTTAATGTTTGAACATGTAGCAATTACAGAGGTCCCTGTCGAATTTGTTATCACAGACTTCTGATAAGTCTGAAAATTTTTTTCGTTGGAATTATCTGATGGTACATTGGATTCATCTACTTTAATATCCTGTGCTTTAATATCTTCTACTTTAATATCAATACTGTCATTTCTAACACTTGTACCATCCAATTGAGTAACACTAGAAATTGTTTTTTGTTCTTCTTTTGGTGGAGAAATAGTTAAAACAATGTCATTAGTATCTCTCTCTTCGACTTTTTTTAAGGTTATGGGTTGCCCCAAAGCTACTGCAGTTGCAACAGAATTTGATGGTAAAATTACAGGTGGTTGTGCACTTACGCCTGCCAAACTCTGAGACGATATACCCGAAATAGGTTGTACAGTTGAATATTTAACAGCTGATATTGCACCCTTCCTGTTTTGATTTGTAAAGCTTTGAAATAATAGCATATTCTGCCCAGATCTTGCAGGAACAGTAGCTAAAATCTTGCTTCCACCAGAAACTACTGCTATTTGTTGGCCCCCTGAAAATATAAAACTAACATAAAGATTGTGGATTTTTGCACACAGCAAAG
Source organism: Cryptocephalus primarius (assembly GCA_963576515.1). Taxonomy (NCBI): domain Eukaryota; kingdom Metazoa; phylum Arthropoda; class Insecta; order Coleoptera; family Chrysomelidae; genus Cryptocephalus; species Cryptocephalus primarius. The sequence goes on from OY754936.1 coordinate 11,566,656, forward strand.
TTCCAATTTTGTGGGTAAAGTTTCTGAATCATCCTTTGGTTACATCTCCACAAAACTGGAAGATTAAAATGAAATTAAAGCATACCTTTAACCATTGAGACAGGCATGATGTAACTGCCAGGTACAATAACAGCTGTATTGGGCATTTTCAGTGCTTCTCCAACAGTTGAATCAGCAATAATAACATTTCTGGGTTGAGAACCAAGCGCATTTTCATTAAGTATAACAGGTCTTGTACTTGATGGGTTTGAATTCTCATTTGAATCAGAAGTCGTAACTGTAGTCGCTGCCTGAGATTGTTCATCATCAGTTACTGAGAGCTGTATGATACCTCCGCCCGAACTATCTTCACTCCCAATGGTAATGTCATCTGTGTCAACTTCTACGGCATTAGCCGTCTGGCCACTTTTTTTAGCACTTGAACTTTTTTTTCTTTTTGAACTCTGACTAGGATTAGTTGGTGGATTTGACCTCCTTCTAGGTGCTGGTTTGTTGTTTAAATCAGGAGAGTTTCTAAGTTGTTCAGCATACTCTGCTAATATGTCAAATATTCTTTGGGTAGTGTGCTCATCTTCCTGTGGTTTCTGTTGGGGTTTAGGGATAGGTGATGATTTTGCAGTATTGTTGGTAGTAGTACTTTTTAGGGTTTTTCCTTTGGAACTTTTTGTAGTAGAAATTTTTGGTAACGCAGGATTTGAAGTAGATGTGAGACAAGGGCTTGAACTACCCTGAGAAGTCACACTTAATGCTGGAGAAGCTGCTGGCTGTAAACTACTGTAACTTGTTACTACCACAACAGGGGACAGTTGAGTATATTTTGGTAGTTGATTAACGTAAGTCACACTTATTCTTTGTGGTGAGGTTTCTTGACTCTCACTTGTACCAACATTACCTTCTGTGGTAGTACTACTTCCCCTTTCTTTAATTTGTTTATAAACCATGTCAAATTCCCTGAGCTGTTCCAAAGTTGTTGAGCTTAAATTTGTCTGCGGAGTACTTCTCACATTAGTAGGTAATTGCAGTTGAACTGGTTTAACTATTCTAGCATTCTGAACAAGAGCTGGGCGAGTCAATGTAACTTTGGTAGTTTCATCACAGTTTATTTGTAAGTCTTCTGTATTTTTTGGTCTATTTTGTAACGCAGCTGCTAAAAGAGCACTCATTCTACTATGTATTGCACTATCTTTTACCAAGCTTATTTGTTCTGGATTTGAAGTTGCAATACGAAAAACTTGTCTTGCTGTCCCTCCTGGAGGAATCAAACTTATAGTTTGTCCAACTGGTACTTGTCTACTGTATATTACACTTCCTTGAAGAGGCTGTATATTTACAGGAACAGCCCTTGTCACAGTTTTCTTAATCTCACCATGGGAATTATTGCTATCTATATTAGGAGTGCTAGAATTTACCACTTCTTTATTATTGTGATACACTGTTTTTCCAAAAGCTTGCTGAAATTTTGGTAAAGAAGATTTGCAAATAAACTGAAGAATTGTACTTCCTGTCCCTGTAGCAACACTACTAACACTTTTTACACCAGCAGTCGTTGTTTTTATTGTAGTAACATTGCTTGTCTCAGTAGTTACGGCACTTGTTACCACTGGTTTAACCTATAAAAAAGATGCTTTTACAAAAATAGAACATATTCTATTTCAACAAATATATGGTAGGAAATTAAAACATGACAATAATTGTGTTGAAGTTACTCACAGTTCAAAAATAATCGTTTAGAAAATTGAAGGAACCCAATAATCCTAAAAAGAAATCGAAAAAATGTAATAATTTTCAATTTTTGGAAAGTTTTCTTTGTTAAAAGGTTATAACGGTATCCAAAGCTTCTTGCTCTAGCAGTCTAGATGAAGCTAATATGGATTTATTCATTTTATCCTCCGACACAAATAAATGTATCTTCAGAATATAGCTGTTTTGTTTAAGTTAAGAGATATTATTTCTAAATATATTTCTACATACAAATCCTTTCTCTTTAACATCTACAAGTTTCTACTTCACCTCGAGACAAGGTAAACCAGGTAAAATATAAAAAACAGTTTATCATGAAGAAAAAAAAAAGAGCGCGTCAAATTTTAACAAACTTCTATACTTTTAAAACATTAAAGTGGAGAGGTGTTTTATAAAACATGAAAACTATACCGAAACCTCTAGGAAATCTTTCTTACTAATTAAAAAAGAATTTTAATCATTTATAATTAAAATTTAATATTTCTATACTATTAATATTAAGAATAATTATAGTTGTCTTAGATGCTATTGTATTACCTGGTTAATTTGACTGGCAGCTTCTGCTGTCGTTGATGTAGTATTAACATTATTTCCTGAAGATTTTTGTGAAGTTTGGGAGGGCCGAATAATTTGTTGCGACAATATATTTATGACAGGTGCTTGCCGTCGAACAGGATTGCTTTGTGTTACAGCGGGCCCAGCAGAGCCTATTACTTGCTGAGAAAGTATGTTAATGAGTGTTGAAGGTTGAGACGTATGATTCTTAGTGTTAGTAGCAGTGGACGTTGGAACAGTAGCAACACCAGATGATGGAGACGTTGATATTGGATCATGTTTTTGATCCCCAAGTCTTGGCTGTCCAATTCTTTGAATGTGAGGAGTAACTTGTGTGCTGGTATTCTGTATGGCAATGTTTTGAGTTGTTCGGCTTACTGACACCTGGACGACGTTCACAATGTGATTTACATCAGAAGGTCTAAGCATTTCTAAATCATTTAACCCTGGAACATTCGCCAGAACCGATTGGACGTATCTTCTATCCATAGGAGGCCTTCTATCTGAGTCGTCATCTTTCGAATCTTTCTTAGATGATGTTTTTAAATCGCAGCAAGATTTAAAAACTTTTTTCCCATTTACCCTTGGGTTAATATGTTGGAGAGGAGATATTCTGTGGGCTTGGGTAACGTTTGATGACTTTTCATTCTTATTTTCAGACTTATCAATTCTTTTTCGTTTTCTAATACTCTCTTGAGAATAATCACATTTAGCCATAGCATTAGAGTTATCCTGATAAGATTTACCGCATCTTAACAACTCTGACAAGCTTAGACGATGTAAAATAACTTTTAACACTCTTCTGCCAGCTCGGCGCTTTCGTAGTTTGGAATGCCGTCGTTTTCTTCGTTTACTCTTAACATTAACATCACTATTTACATGTTTTTTAGTTTTAAATACTGTTTCATTAAAGGAATCTACCATGCAGTCTTTATTAAGATTTGGTAATTGTGTTCTTTTTCGGCTATAAGTTCTAATATTAGGAGTCAAATTAGGATTGCTTGATAAACCTTCATTCGCTTCAATTTCATTATTCAACGAAAATTCACCAACTTTACAAACGTCAAATTGGTGATCTGATTCAAGTGTATCATCACAAAACAAACTAATAGGAATTTCTGGCGATAGGGACCTTTCAGGAAATTGTTCTTCAAAATCCTGCTCCTCTGATACTTCATTATTATCACACTCACGAATAACTGCATCTTGGGTTTCAATTATTTTATCAATCCGCCACCACTTATCAAAATACTTAGGGATTTGTAAGCGAGGAGGTTTACACGTAACAAACCATTTCATGGTTTTAGAAGAATTTATGCGATTTGTCATAACAGAGTAAGAATCAATTGCATGCACGACCTTAAACTTGACATGAGGTGTTTCGGAGTTTGTGCGGATTATCTGAGGTGCCTCAAATTTTACTTTTACCTTTGATCTTGCTACAACGCCGCGACTCTTGACATTGTAATGATCAGGTGCGAGTCTCGTTGTAAAATCATATCGTGGCATCTTAGGGGGTGTGAGGTTTTGCTGACGTAGCTTACACTTTTCTATTTTCTCTTGTTCCATTTCAGTGGGTCTAGTCTCGTCATTAATATCAAGTGCAGTACTGTCGAAATTATTTTGCAAATGGCTCAGATGGCAATAGTCCGGTAAGTTTTGCTTTTCTCGACTCTGTTGATGATTTTCTCCATATTTATCGATTTTCATTTGTGGTTGTAAATGAGCACATGGCAAATTGTTTATTACTGACTGACTCACAGAAATATTTGGTAATGACATTTGATTAGCTTGAGGGATTAGTTCTATTTTATCTGGAATTAAATTATCTTCAATTTTCACTTGTGTTTGTGAAGAAACTGATTGGACATTATTAGCCATCAATTGACTTCGTAGAGTACTGGTTAATGTTTGTTGATGGACTTCTACCAAACAAGCTTCCTTCATCATTGACTGACTATGACAAGTAGTGGTTGATACTGATTGATCCACTTCCATCACCTGATTTGCTCCAGAGTTACAGACAGTTTGATTTCGACTGGAATCTTTGTTGACCTTTTTCAGATACTGAGCTTCTAGTGACACTACGTTGGGTGTTGACTCCTCCTGGCAGGGTTTAGGATATACAGGAATAATATCTTTTTTTTGTCGAAGACGTGAAAATGGAGAAAATGCCTGAACCAAGTTCTGATTCTCCAGCTGATTTATTTTGCTCTCCTGATTTATTTCGTTCATTGACGTGAGCAAGGGCATATGAATATTTATTTCCTTTGGTCGGTTCTCTTTGAATAATGGATCTACTTCCAGATTCATCAGATGATGTGGTGACACTACCCTTGGAATTTCTGTCTTTTCTTGCTGAAAGCCTTTGTTCAATGGATGATGTAACACTACTCTGGGAATTTCTGCCTTTTCTTGTTGAGAGTCTTTGCTTGATGAATGCTGTGGTGACACTACACTGGCAATTTCTGCAGTTTCTTGTCGGGGGTCTCTATTTGACGAATTATGTGGTAACACTTCTCTGGGAATGTCTGCTTTTTCTTGTTGAGAGTCTTTGTTAGATGAACGATTTGGTGACACTACACTGGGAATTTCTGCCCTTTCTTGTTGAGGGTCTCTATTTGACGAATGATGTAGTGGCATTTCTCTGGAAATTTCTGTATTTTCTTGTTGAGAATCTTTGTTCACTGAATGATGTGGTGACACTTCTCTGGAAATTTCTGCCTTTTCTTGTTGAGAGTCTTTGTTTGATGAATGATGTGGTGACACTTCTCTGGAAATTTCTGCCTTTTCATGTTGAGAGTCTTTGTTTGATAAATGATGTGGTGACACTTCTCTGGGAATTTCTGCATTTTCTTGATGAAAGTCTTTGTTCGATAAATGATGTGACATTACTCTGGGAATTTCTGATGATGATTCTATTTCTCGAGGCAGATAATTCTTTTTGGTTGATGACGATGGGTCCTTTACTAGCGAGTTGCAAATGTTTGGTCCGATTACATGGGACAATTTTGTTGGTAAAATTTGTGTCTGTGTATTTTCTGATTGTGCAGTCATAATCTTCACTTGTGATGTATTTGTATGTGAAGACATCGCTTGATGTACACTGGGTTGACCCAATGTCACCGCTACATCCTCCTGATCTGAGTCAACGAGATCTATGACAGGAATATGTGATGAAACCATATCCTTCTTCTGAGATGCATGTCGTCGTCGCCTACATGTCTTCTTTTTCTGTTTGCCAAAACTTTGATTGGTCGCCTTCTTCATAAAGGAGCACCAGGGCATTTGAGAGTCACTGTCTTCATCTGAGGATGTCAAGTTGATTTGGAACACCGGAGTTGTATTGTAAAAACTCGGAGTTGAAGTTGAATTCAACTTACTCCGAGCTCTATCAAACATATTTGGAGTTTTCTTACAAAAATTCGGAGTTTTAGTTGAATTCAACTTACTCGGAGCTCTATTGAACATATTTGGAGTTTTACTGCGAATACTCGAAGTTGTATTGCAAAAACTCGAAGTTGAAGTTGAATCCAACAAACTTAGACCTTTCTCGAACACACTTGGAGTTTTCTTGCAAAAACTTGGAGTCGTCTTGTAAAATTTCTGAGTTTTATCGAACATACTTGGAGCTGTATTACAAAAACTCTGAGTTGTGTCGCAAAAATTCCGTAATTTCTGTGTCTTGCGCATGGGTGTAGAAGCTTTTGGATATGGTGTCGTCTTTAATGGCTCCGAGAGGCGACATTTTTTAAATGGGCTCGGTTCTGCCCAAACAGGTCTGAATGATGATGGTGGTGAGACTGTTCCCCCGGTTTGTGCTGCGGCAGGTAGATCCAGCACTTTTTCTTGAGAGGTAGTAGCATTGTGTTGGGCAGTACTAGTTGTAATTGTATCGCAACTCTCCTGTGATGCACATAATTCCGGAAAAAGAATCTGGCGCACAGTAGGTGGTAAACTTGCTAGTATTGCTTTTGGATTCATTGTAGGTTGATTCTTCATCTTGTCTGGGGAGGAAGTTAAATCGATGACAGCGACCCGAGGTGCTGTTGTTTTGAAATTTTCTTGCAATTTCTTTGTCTCGCGTGTGGGCTGCATTACTTCCGGAGAAGCAAGAATTTCGGGCAACGGGTCTGGTGTGTTCTTTTCCATTAGCTGTATTGTTTCGCGTATGGGTTGAACGATTTCCTGGTAAGCAACTGCGGGCTTCAATTGTTGCAATACACTAGAATTTCGAGATTGGTCTTGTTCTGGCAAAATGTGTTGTGGTTCTGGCACATCTGATTGCACGGTACTGAAATATATATCTTCCGTCTGAGTTGCAATTGTTATTAAATTCGAATGTGATTTCACTGTTTCTTGTATCGGTTGAACAGCTTCATGGCAAGCAACTGTTGGTGTTAATGGTCGCACCACTGTAGGATTTTGAGAATGGTTTTGTTCCGGCGAAATATTTTGTGCTTGGGTATTTGCCTTCCCTTCCTGTTCGCTGATAGGTAGATGCTTTAAGTCTACTTGGGAGGTGGTCAAATGTACCTGTTGCGTTTGAATTATAGTTGTGTTGCAAAGCTCCTGTGATTTCTTTATTTCCTGTATGGGTTGAATGACTTCTTGATGAGCATCTGTTTGCTTTAATGCTTGCAATACCAAAAGTTTTTGAGATAGGTTTTGTTCTGGCAAGATATCTCGTAGTTGGATGTTTGCCATCATTTTTTGTTCGCTGAATGGTAGACGTTTCACATCAGCTTGAGAGGTAGTTAAATGTATATGTTGCATCTGAGTTCTCTCCTGTAATTTCATTGCCTCCTGTATGGGTTGAATGATTAGTGGGTGAGTAACTGTTGACCTCAATGGTTGTAACACTATAGACTCCTGAGATTGCTTTTGTTCTGAGAAGGTACTTTGTGCTTGGACATTTGCATCCATTTTCTGTTCGCCGATAGCTACATTGTTCACCTCTATTGGGTATGTCGGCACATTGACTTGAGGTAGACGGCAACTCTTTGGTAAACCTTTTATCTTTTGTGTGGGCACACTGTTCGAAAATTGTGGTTGTGGATGTATTTGCGTATCTATTTTTATTTTGTGACTGCTGATTGATACATTTTTCATCTGGTCTGGTAAATCCACAATTGATACATCTAAACAATTTACTGCGTTTATTTCATGAAGTGTATCTGACACATGATTTTCGGAAAGTGAGGTCAGTGGCTCTGGTGGTTTCGGTGGCATTTTCCCTTTTAAGAATTGTATCATTTTTGATATTAAAGATGTCATTGTTATTTGAGAACTCGAGAACGACGAGAACTCTTCGACTTCTCTTTCCAGACAGTAACGACATTTTGCGAAACTTATTTCCTCCTCTATCTCTTGTTGATGTTTGCGTTTCTTCCATGTCCGAGTATCTGACGCGGCATGGTTTTCGTGCGGCAATGTCAGTGACCTTTCCCTTTGTAGGTATTTGATCATTTCCGGTATTAAATATGTCATTGCTATTTGCTTGGTATCTTTTCTCTCGGGAAAAATGCACGAGAGAAGCTCTTCAACTTCCTTTTCCAGACAACGGCGACATTTTGTAGAATATTTTTTCTTCTGCATCTCTTGTTGACCTTCGCGATTCAGAGTATCCGACACATGGTCTTTGGGCAGTAAGGTCAACGGTTTTGTTGGTTTCAGTAGCCATTCCTTTCTTAGGTATTTTATCATTTCGGGTACTAAAGATGTCAGTGTTATTTGATTGGTGTCTTTTCTTTTGGGCAATATAGAGGAGGAAACCTCCTCGACTTCCTTTTCCAGACAGTGATATTCTGTAGAATCTATTTTCTCCTGTATATCTTGTTGACGTTTGTGATTTAGTGTGAGAGTATTCGACACATGGTCTTCGGGCGGTAAGGTCAGTGGCTCTGTTGGTTTCGGTAGACTTTCCCCGTTTAGGCATTTTATTGTTTCTGGTGTTAAAGATGTCACTGTTATTTGATTAGTTTCTTTTCTATCGAGCAAATTAGACGAAGGAAGCTCTTCGATTTTTCTTTTCACAGAGCGATATTCTATACAATCTATTTTCTCTTGTATATCATGAGGTTCGTGATTTAGTGTGGGAGTATCCGACAAATGGTCTTTGGGCGATAAGGTCAGTGGCTCTGTTGGTTTCGATTGACTTTCCTCCTTGTTTAGGCATTCTATCGTTTCTGGTGTTAAAGATGTCACTGTTATTTGATTGGTTTCTTTTCTTTCTAGCAAAATAGACGAGGGAAGCTCTTCGATTTTTCTTTCCAGAGACCGATATTCTATACAATCTATTTTCTCTTGTATATCTTGATGTTCGTGACTTAGTGTGGGAGTATCCGACACTTGGTCTTCAGGAGGCAAGATCAGTGGCTCTGTTGGTTTCAGTAGACATTCCTCCCTGTTTAGGCATTCTATCATTTCTGGTGTTAAAGATGTCACTGTTATTTGATTGGTTTCTTTTATTTTGGACGAAATAGACAAAGGCAGCTCTTCGACTTCTCTTTCCAAATATTTTGTAGAATTTACTTGTTCCTGTATTTCTTGCTGACGTTCGTGACTTAATATCACAGTATCTGACACATGGTCTTCGAGCGGTAAGTTCAGAGACTCTGTTGGTTTCGGTGGCTTTTCTCTGTTCAAGTATTGTATAGTTTCTGGTATTAAAGATGTCATTGTTATTTGATTGGTTTCTTTTATTTCGGACAAAATGGATGAAGGAAGCTCTTTGACTTGTCTTTCCAGATATTCTGTAGAATTTACTTGTTCCTGTATTTCTTGTTGACGTTCGTGATTTAATATCACAGTATCTGACACATGGTCTTCGAGCGGTAAGTTCAGGGACTCTGTTGGTGTCGGTGGCCTTTCCCTGTTCAGGTATTGTATAGTTTCCGGTATTAAAGATGTCATTGTTATTTGATTGGTTTCTTTTATTTCGGCCAAAATGGATGAAGGCAGCTCTTCGACTTCTCTTTCCACATATTCTGTAGAATTTACTTGTTCCTGTATGTCTTGTTGACGTTCGTGATTTAATATCACAGTATCTGACATATGGTCTTCGAGCGGTAAGTTCAGTGACCCTGTTGGTGTCAGTGGCCTTTCCCTGTTCAGGTATTGTATAGTTTCCGGTATTAAAGATGTCATTGTTATTTGATTGGTTTCTTTTATTTCGGACAAAATGGATGAAGAAAGCTCTTCGACATCTCTTTCTAGATATTCTGTAGAATTTACTTGTTCCTGTATTTCTTGTTGACGTTCGTGATTTAATATCACAGTATCTGACACATGGTCTTCGAGCGGTAAGTTCAGTGACGCTGTTGGAGTCGGTGGCCTTTCCCTGTTCAGGAATTGTATAGTTTCTGGTATTAAAGATGTCATTGTTATTTGATTGGTTTCTTTTATGTCGGGCAAAATGGAGGGAAGCTCTTCGACTTTGCTTTCCAGATAGCGACCTTCTATAGGATTTACTTTCTCTTGTATCTCTTGTTGATGTTCGTGATTCAGTGTCGGAGTGAAAGAAATTACTTGTTTCTCTTGTCCTGCCAAGATATCCTGAATGGGTATTATTAATTCTTTCAGACTTATTTTGGCAGCTTTTGGAGATACATGTTCCTGGTTGATTCTTGAAGGGCTCTTTATAACCAGGGGACCCCTGGGGTTGAGAACTGGAGGAATATCTTGAACGATTCTGCTTGAAATGTAACTGCTGTTTGCTTTGTATCCATTCTGTAATGGCTTGTTTAGCAATTCGACTTTTAATTCCTTCTTTTTCATATCTGCTATAATAGTATTGTCTTCTAGATTGCCAAATTTGACCACTTGAACTTCCGGTTGTTTTTGTGATAACGTCTTTAACAGATCCAAACTGAGAGGCTGAAGGTGCACTTGAACGGATTTCAGTTTGTTTTCTGCCACTTGCCCATAAAGTTGGGGCAATGTGGCACCTTGGACGTTTTTTGACTCTAATGCCTGACTACCACCTATTTCAGTATTTGATATGTTTGGAGATGGTACAGAATTTAGGTAGTCACTTAAATTCCTTGAAACACTTGATGTTGAAGGGTCACTATTAATTGAACAACTCAAATCTTTCTTTGAAACTTTCTTTGCAGTTATATGATCCGACTCTATTTTTTCTCGTCGTTTCAGATTAGGCCTAAACATCCGTAAACTCTTGAGAATGTCCGGATTAGATTTCTGTTGCATTGGAAGTGGCGATATACTATTGATACTTTCTCCTGCCTCTTCAATGCCCAAGTTAAAAGTAGGAGAATATTGTAAAACTGAGTCTTCACTACTAGTATCGGTGCTTTCTTCACCAGAAACAATACTGATGTCTAAATAGTGCTCATAACCTCTTTCAATGCCATTCAGGTTATCTATTGGTTCAGGTTTAATATCTTTAAACCTTGTATAATCAATATCAATAAATTTAAGTTCAGTAATGAAGTTTTTTGTTGCTTGAGGATCTCTTAAATACATAATACAAATTCTGTGTAAATCTTCCCATGGTAAAAACCAACTGAGAATCTGATATCGAGGATTGGATAAACAAACTACAAGATCATCACAAAGTGCTTGTGAAATTCCTAAAACGGAATTCTGAAGAGCTTCATTAAGAGCCATATTTATCTTTGTTAGTGTCAGTTGGGGTTTACACATCCAATCACCACAATCAGGGCACTGCCACATTACTTCATCTGTAGGTAAAGCTGGAGGATGTGATTTGCATTTCCATTCTTGACCAGTGTCTAAAACATGAAACCCACTTCTCCTTGCTAAATGTTCAATCATTCTTAAACGTTCCACAGTTGGCTCCAAACTAAAGGCTGTTAAAATACATTCACGAGCTACTTTTACATGATCATTTAAAAATTCCCCAAGATTACAAAATGCCTTTGCTAACCTTGTTGTTATATGTGATACAATTTGAGTTTCATTCGAGTCTTTTCTTCGTTCCAAATCATTCATATCTGTTGTTAAACCTCTAATGTACATTTCTATGATAAAGGGTTTTAACCTAACTCCAGCCTGTAAAATTAAAAATAAAATTAAAAAGTCAAATATCAATATAAATGAATTTACCTTGAGTTGGGTAACAAAGGAAAATATATATAAGCCTGATGCATCTGCTAAATTACTGATACGTCGAATAGCATTTGCATAATCCTGTAAAAGTTCTTCTGTATGGCATAATGATAGATAGATGCTCACATAATCATTTAATACATCTGTTAAATCAGATGTAAGCCTAAGAACGACTCGTGATATATACATCTGAAGAGCCAAAATGGCAACTCGTTGGCAGTTTTTCCAAATTTTTGCTATCTTTATTCTCTTTTTTGCAAATCGTTTTATTAACTGTAACCCTTCTTCAAATGTTAATTCTTTTAGCTAAAAATATGAATTAAACAGTTTTTTATCTTAAAATGCCTAAAACATTACTTACCGAGGCAACAATTTTTTGCTTTTCTTGAAATTTATAGAGTAATGCAATGTATATATCGAATATGAACCACATATGAGTTTCGCTTGCATTAAGATTAAAACTTTGAATTTTCGCCAATTTATTACATTTAATGAACGCAGCAGCCAAATTTAATGCTAAATCTTCACATTGGGACTCACATAGTTTTTTTAAACGCACAGATACCAAATATGCTGTTTCCATGCAGAAAAATTCGATTTCTGTTTAAAAAAAAAGTGAATGATAAATATTTTTAATTAGAGATCATTAGTCATACCTTGGTATCCTATGTCAGAGTCTCTAGTTTTCATTAGTTTCATTAATACTGGATCTTCCCATGGATTTCTTACCACATCAGCCAACTTCTTACATCTAGTTGCAAAACCACTGTTTAATTTCAATAATCCATTTTGAGCCTTCTCTACTTCTTCAAGCAGCCTGTCTTGACACGAAGCTATAAAATACAGCCACAAAATTAGGTTTCTTTTTACTTTTTGATATAATAAATACCTTTATAAGCATTCCATTCGGCAGTAAGGACAATATCTAGAGCATGTAATTTAGCCCAATCCATTATTTGAACCACATGACGTGGATCAAATTGGGATAAATTCAATTCTCCGATGCTTCTCCAAACGTCTATCATGGATTTAATTTTATTTTCGAACAATTCATTTTTATTATTCAATATGTGTTCATTTTTCTGAAACAATAATTTCTCCGATTATTAATTGTCATAGATAGAATTTTATAGGGCGAACAGACGCCACACAGATCATCCATGTATCAAGAATAATTAATTGTTTTTTAAAAACCAAATTATGAATCGAAGAATTGTTTCAACTCATCGTAAACATTATCATAACAAGATTTAATTACATCATTCATTGTTAATGAATGATGCATAAAGATTTTGTAAATGTTGCACATTAAACGCTACAGAGTGTACCAAGTCATAATCATACTAAACTATTATATCACAAATAAAAGAATACTTCATATTTCACAATTTATATGTAATAATTATTGGGTCTCCCTGAAAATGTATTTAATAAGATCCTAATAATGTGATTGTGAACTCCAGCTAAAATGATGGTAAAAAAAAAATAAGGAAAGAAACAAAAATGGCCAATTTTTATTATTACTTCAATGGAAATTTACTTTATTTATTTAAACCAGTAAAAATGCTACAAATGTAGCAATTCCCCCAGAGGGGCTTCTAAGGAACGTGTGGTTAGGGATTGGTGACTGTGATTTACTTACTAAAATAACATGTTTTGAGTATACACAAATGGTCAACATTATAACTAGTTATCTTATTAAAAAATGAATGGATCGTCTTTCAGGCTACAATATTTGATATATTTTATCATTTGTTATATGATTAATGATATATAATGAAATATGTAAAAAAAAATATTGTTTTGCTTTATCAGAACAAATTATGGTAGAACAATACAAAAGCACCTCTCCTGTAAAAAGTGTTATGCCCAGAAAAGGATGATAGGATGAAAAGGATAAGCAATGATTTATTTTTAACATCGGACTCCAGATAGACATATCCAAACACATTTTTGTAAAAAGAATGTTTTTCACATATACTTTTGTGTAAATATAACCACTCATTAAAAATTAAAACTTTTTATGAAATAAATATATTCAATTAGTAAAGAAAATAGGTATCGCTGAACTAATTTGCACATACCTTAAAAAAAAACAATGTTTAAAAAAACATTCGATTATATCTAGATTAGGTTTTAACTAAAATAGTAATTGGAGTGGGGTATAGACTGAAGTTTTACTGTCCTAAATTGGGAGCAAGTCATTATTTTTAGAAAACTAAATCTTTTCATTCTTAAAAAATATTGGTTTTATAGTTTACTATCAACTAAAGAAATAAATCCGTAGCTTACCCTAATTACTTTTATGATAGAAAGTAAAGCATAAACAAACCATTAGATTGTATCACAACCAGAATGGAAAATTTTACCTATTATCCAAATATATATTTAAAAACATATATTTTCAGGATATATTAGAATTTGAATTAAAAATTAATGAATTTTAAAAAACACCTAAAAATATAACTCATTATGGGACAAAATAATTACAGTGCGATCAAAAGTATCACACAGAAATCACAAAATGGACATTGCTCCATTAATATTTGATATTCTGTGCACTAAAAACTCACTGTTGTTCATGACTCTTCAAAGATTTATCCAAATACAGCACAATCACTAAAATCAGGTCCTTCTAAAGTAAGCAGTCAAAATGTCCCGTTTCTAATAACATTCTGCACATCGCCAACAGGCAGTATAAACAAAAGCCACAAGCAATACGAAGGAAATAAAAGATGTGTTTGCAGTATTCACCAATTCACAGTATTTATAATAGTACATATACACATAGTGCAAATATAAACAGGACGATCATAATTAGAAGCAATGTGGATGCACTTTCTTTTCGTTCAAAAATGTATGTGTAAGTAGGGTCACCAGTTTTAGAATAGGTATTACTTGATGTGTCAAACTATTAAATGGCCAAATCACAGACATTGTATTGCATAATTTTTCTGTTTTTAAAAAATTTAGTTATATTATAGCATGTACTGCAAAATTTTATAACCTGACATTACTTTACAAACCACACTAATAAGTACTCGCAGTGTAAGTAATAAAATAAGTTTTATTACATGATGAATTTAAAAAACATGGATATGTATGTGAAAATGACACATTCGTACACATATGAGGGCCCACTTTTTAAATGAATAGTGTCAAATTCCAAATGACAAGACAAACTTCCTTAAATTACCAATGTTTAATTTAAAAAGGCTTAAATTTAAAAGTAGTTAATTAAAAATGAACACAAACATTTGAAAAACTCAACTTGGAAGTGCACACATTTGGATAAAAAAATGGGAATTTCTGAATAATATCACAAACGTTATGAACTGATATCTACATATTTAGTACCCTGGTATACATTGGAGTTGTTGAGGTTTTAAGAGCTGTGTTTTTCAATTGTTTTAACAACACATCCCATCATCACACAAGTAAAGTGATCAGGGAAATGCCAGGAATGCCATTTCAATAATGACATTTTAAAAACACCAGTCCACAAAAATTATGTAATATTTGATTACGACTGTAATGTACTTATACTGGGCAAATTCTTCAATTTTCTGTATAAATCAACCATTGAACATGGCGTCCACACCAATTGTAAACCTACACACTTTGGTCAAATCAACATGCGAACATTCTGAAATTAAGTAACTAACAATATGAAAAATGATTTCTTCACCTTATAGACATTTATGATGTAAGTTTCCTGCTCTTTGTTTACATCTGAAACACACTCAAGTCTGTTATCTTCCTCCTGTGACGCCATATTTACACGAAATATCTGCACGCAAACGCTATTTAAACTACAATAGCGTCATCTATCCTGTCAAAGAATCAGCCATTTTTTGATGATAACCAAGCACTAGCATTTACTTCAGGTACATCCAATCAGAAGCAAAAATGGGCCCACGTGACCCACGCTCTAGGCATTTTTTTACGATAACATCACCGGTTTACCGATTCATTTTCAGATTATGTAGTAAACTCAACAAGGAATGTAATTACACGGTATGATAAGTTTATTTTCAGTAAGCCGAAGTTATTTTTACAATAGCACTTTCATACAAAAATAGTCATGAAACATGTTTTTAGGATAGAGATTTCTGGATTCTGTATATTCGGTCTGTGTTATGAATACATCACATTTTTGTAGAAATGAGTTTGGTTGACACAAATAGTGATAAGTAATAAATACATAAATCTTTGCAGCGTTTTCTGTTGTTTTGCAACAAAAAGCACGGCATCAAAAGTTCTTAAAATTTAAATAAACCTGTGTGGCTAAGATATTGCAGAACATTGTATGTTCTGTGATTTACGTTAGCTAAATTCGACATTTTATTAGATACATTTAGATCGTGGAGAGAACTGAATTATACACAATCCTTTGAACTGATTTATACATAAACACAACAAAATTTTAATGATGGGAGTTTAAGTGGGTAAAGAATAACCGTAGATAGAATTTGACTTAGTTTAATCAAATTTCAACTTCCCATTCACGCCAAAGTACATGCATGGAATGAGTAAAAATTTGGTAATTCGTGATGTTTGAGATTACATCATTTAAATGTTATGACGCATTAAAATAGATGACAATAATTATTAATTAAAATGTAGTCAGTGCCGAATTTGTACTAACTTTTCGTCGTTCTGTCGCTGAAAATAAAAAATAAAGTTCTACTCTAGCTGCTCATACCGCACTCTCTCCCACAGAGAACTGTCATTGCCAGGAACCAGGAAGTGTTGATGTTCCGTGGTTGTCTATGTCAATTGTTTCTGAATGTCAGATAATGCAAAACTGAAAGTATCATTTTAGTATATTTGCTTTAAAATAGGATATAGCAGTGTGTAACGAAACTATATATGCGAATGGGTCATAAGTGAGATATGGTATATTTCATAAATTTTT
This sequence comes from Cryptocephalus primarius, assembly GCA_963576515.1. Taxonomy (NCBI): domain Eukaryota; kingdom Metazoa; phylum Arthropoda; class Insecta; order Coleoptera; family Chrysomelidae; genus Cryptocephalus; species Cryptocephalus primarius. Next base: position 11,582,962 of record OY754936.1, read on the forward strand.
GGATTTTACAATATTTACTTAATGGGTGACAACAACAGTGGGAGGCCTGTAATGGCTGGATCAGATATCGATATTAATGCACTATTGGCGAAAAGAGAGGCTGTTATTAGGGAGCAACGGGATCAAATTATCCGCCTTAAGCGGGAATTAGATGGTGTAGCTAGTGAAAGAGATTTGTTACTATGTGAAAATAGCAACTTACGCTTTGAGCTGGAAATGGTGGAACTGAAGAGGTTGCAGGATGAAAGGTAAACATCACTTTTATTTGCTTGAGTTTATCAATTGTATTTTTTGTAGTTTGCACTTTGAATAGTGCATGGGTTCGTGTTTTTTTGAGATTTTTCCCACCAATTTATTTTATACATCCATTTTGTTTGCATGACCTTTATTCTATCGTTTTCCACCGGTTTATTTCCTTAAGGCTGTTCTCTCACATTGGATCGCACAAATACATACCAAATTGCACTGAAATCGTTTTCTAACTTTTCAGTGTCTGCAAAAATTCACTTCTAATAATGATTTTTTGTACTTAGAATTTATTCAATGGTCTATGGTGCTGTTTGCTGAGAAATGTCAATTTTCTATAGAATGTACCAAAAATGTACATAAGCTCTGTTCACATCAGGTTTGTATTTTTGTTAGCCATCAAGTTTTCGAACACTTTAACGCTGACTAGTAAAGGAATGAAATTACCTAATTGGGTAAACCCTTGATTTGTTCAACACAACAATAAGAAAATGATTTTATCGAAAATTCAAACTTTTTTATCATTTTTTCAACTAGCTGCAACTGGATTAGTAATATACAACTCACAAACTTAATCTCCAATTATCAAATATGCTATAAAGACATAGCATATACAATATGCTAATAAGTTTACAAATGATAAATGAATCATTTCATTAAACAATGATTGGCAAAGAAAAACGAAAGATAACTTTCCATCCAATTGGGAAATCTGAATAATTTCTTATAGGCTCTCAATTGCAAAATAAAAACTATTTAACATGTTAAATAGTGGCAGTAATTCCTTTTTCCAACTGGCAGACTGAAGTACCTCTTCAGCAGTTTTTGAGTCCCAGGTGTAATTCTGACCATGCGACCCCACTCTAACGAGTTGGGAACCTGATACCTGGCTCTTTCACTATATTCTGTCACTGGTAGGTTTCCAATATTGTTTCCAGTTGTGTTCCAGTTGTTAAATGTGATTACACAACTTTATGCTTATGAATCATTTCATAACATACTTAGATTTTCATTAACAGAACCCAAAAAATGCCTTTTCATACAGTTTTTAACTTTTTTACTCAACTCTCTTGAAAATTTGATTAGATTCTGGGGTTGGGTTAAATTATAAAATAGTTTGTTTGAACCACATTTCAAATTTTCCTGTTTACATACTTTACATTCACCCTTGATCATTTTTCATATCATTCTAAAAACTGCCACACTTTTTGTTTGATATTTCACCAGATTTACAATCTGACAAATGAGAGAATGTGACATTTATACCACATTTACTGCTCTTATCTTACATAGCTAATTTACAGACCTGAGTGTCTGTGACTTGCCTTGATTTTTTAAAATTTGACCTCAAAGTTCATTACAAGACTCCAACAAACTACTGTTGTTTGATGTTTTGACTAATTTAAAACCTTTCACTTTTACTTAGGTAAAATGCTGGTAATTTAATACAAGCGTCAAATTCTTGCTTTAGGTGGATGCCATTGTTTCCTATATAACAGCCCTACAAGAGCTGTTACGATTTTGGGCTAATTTTGAGGTCAAAATTTAAAATAACACCCTTATGTACTAGACAAAAGCAAGTCTATAATTGAAAGAATACTGCATCAATGTCGACATAAAATATTCTATCTTTCAGTTGTTAGTGCTAAATTAACCTTTTCTATTTCATGGACTCTAACATATATCTTCCTATGCCATTTGTATACTGATTTCCTGGTGGCTAACTCTATTGGTTCTTTTAACTCCTGGAGAACCCAAGTCCATACAGATTTTCCGATTGAAAATAAAATACTTTCTCAACTTTTTTCCATGGTTTCAGTGTTTGTTGCGAAAAGATTTTGGAGAACTATGGTTATTATTAGCTTTTCTAACACTTTTTATTTTTTCATTGCCTTCCATAATTTTGACCATTAAATGGTGTCATAGGTTTTCTTGAAGTCTATGTGATTAGCTATATCTTTCACTTATTTATTTGTTGGATAGGGTGTATGAATTCAATGAATGATTTTACTGTGGTAAATCCTGTGCAGTGTATTTTTCACAATCTTCACTTACAGTTGGCCGATGGTTGGTATAAACTAAGACGCCTCTGTAATTTCGACATTTTCTTCTTTCACCTTTTAATATAACAGATAACTGGTTTATTTTTGAGGTGTTTCCTTTTGATTAGGTCTGTTTGGAACATGTAAATATTTTTTTGATTCATACTTTTTCAGGTAATCACTTGCTTTTTATTTCTTTTGATATGTTTCTTGGTATTTTCATTTCATTGTACATTGATCTGATCTGTTTTTTTTTTTCTATCCATATAGCTCCCTTTATACATTTTCCACTTGCTCGTTCACAGTATTTGAATTTAAATTCTTTCAACACCTAATTCGACCTTTTCTCCCCCGCCATATTTTTTTCGGTTTCTGTCTCTTCGTTTTCCATTATTAATTCAGGCCATTTTTATCTTGGTGCTAAGGAGCCTGTCAAACCCACACTTCACGCCTCTTCACTGAAACATATTTTATAGTATTTGTTTTCATGTTGATAATAAAATAATTTATGATTGACCTGAGGTTTTGTTTTTCTTGTGTCCAAGTTTACTTGTGAAATTCCTTGTGGTGATTGAAATATTTTAGTTTCACAAGATGTGAATTTATATTTATGACATTTTTACTAAACCTATCAGTTATCTATTAATTTTTAGAAGTAAGGATACACATTGATACATTTGTATAAGTTGGTAATGAATTCCATAAATAAAGTGTAGTACTGTTTATACATGGAATTCTCCAAAAAAAAAACAACCATTTCCTATGTAAAAAAAAATAGGTGTTGAGGTTTAACTTTCCAAAATGTCTACAAAAAATCATCGCAAGAAAGATAATTAAGATAATCTGAAAAACAACCATATCCTCCCTTGTCATATTAAGAATGAAACAAGTCACATGATACGATATTCAAATCACTTAACAATTTACGACCATCTTTGATTCGTGCAAACAAAGAATACTAATCTTTTTTACTAGTCTCTTGGCAAATTTAACAAGACATTTAAAAATAGGTGAATAGGTCAGGAGTATTTAAAACGTACAGAAATATGTATTTTTGATTACGTTTACTGTTGTACATTTTAAACCCATAAAGAAAACCACTGACAAAATAGCCATTCAAGTAAATTCCTCGACATCTCTTCAGATAATTGTAAGAAAATTAAACTGATAATCTGTAGTATATAAACCAAAATAAAAATTGTCCATCTAATCTTTTCATACTTTGGGAGACTGACTGCTTTATATAAATTTCTTAAAAGACATTTGTATATAAAAGTCTGAAAATTAGAAATTCGTCATGGAATGGCCGGAAGAAATAACACTAACAAAAACCAGATAAACCCCAGCTTCTACGAGAAGGAGAGAAGTTTTATTTTAAAAAGTCATAAAAGACTTACTATGCTTACAAATCGTCTTCCTTACTTGGTTCAGAGGCCAAGTAGTAGCTTTCAAAGCTTTTTAACAAATATAAAATCAAACACTAAGGGCCAAATTCATAAACGCTGTACACCCTACACTTGCACTCTACTATTAAGAAAAAGTCACACTACACATAATCCGAAACTCAAAAACGTTGCTTAAATTGAGTCACAGATTGAGTGAGATTTAAGTGGCTAAAATTCTCCAGTTGAAGTGTTTGTTAACTTTATTTTCACGGGTAACGGTAAAGTAAATAACACTTTTGGCTGTGTCGTCTCGGAAGGGCACTTTAGTTTTGTCATTTTTAAAATTTTCTCGAAATCCAGTCAGAGCAGTTTTTTAAATTGTGTTGCCAAATGTTCATTTTACTATATGATAGTAAATATCGAATATGTGTGGTAAAGTTTGGTAGCTACATGGATCATTTTGGGGGTTTTTAAAATTTCGTCAAAGTCCGCTCCAAAATTTTTTTCATTGAATAGTTGTGCGATGTCTCCTTTTAAAACTGGCGGTTTTTAAAAAGTGCTATAAATATAATTCCATCTACGTATCAACAATTATACCTCTTAAGGTTGAACGTTAGTGTTTGCATTCAGATCAGCGTCTATTCACGTTTGATTGACCTTAACCTGAAAAAAAAATCCGTTATAATGTGAAATGATTGATTACTTGGACATCATAGTTTATTGGCTAGTCCGATACTGTCTTCAGCTTGAACAACTCTCGCAATGTGTCGTTTTAATACGGAAATATTCACGATATTAGTCGAAGGCATGGGTGTAATGTATTGATGATTTCTAAATAAGGGAAAGTGAACGGATATCCTGAGGCTAGTCAACAGTTTTAAAGAGTACTTTCAGTACTACGGACATACTCTGATACTACAAATGTCGTGCGCGACACACCACAACGTCCATAGGTCGACTTACAATTATATGGGTTTTTCTCTCTCTCTCTCGCGATTTACGTTTTGAGGCCTCTAAAATCCTGTTAAATCGACTTCTGTTATATTCACGGTTGAGGTGGTAATTGTAATTCGCTCGTTTGTACAGTTAACGCTCGTTCGACGTTTAGTTACGATGTACTCGTGCGATATTTGTGGTTGTGCTCGATTACAATTGCAACTAAACTATTTGAGCAGTTGCTTACCTTCCGAGTGTTTTTTGCCGCTAGTCAAAAGTCGCGCCCATTTCGTGCGTTTTTAACTTCAAAATATGGGATAAAGTGCTTGTTGAGTGTCGAGTGGTGATAGAATGTACCTACTTAAGTGAAGTGACGTGAAAATACGAGGACGGAAGATCGAAATAATGTGTGTTCTACCACAATGCGAGTGTATTAAGTGATGATTCAACAATAAAATTGTTACATAATGTGAGAAAATTAGTTTTTAGAAGGCAAATTGATTGCGTGTAATATTTTTAACGAAACTTTATATAATGAAAAGTTTGTTTTAAATATGTAAATCACGTGTACATTGTGAATGTACGTGCCTATACATACGCTAATGCACGTATGTATGTCAGCATTTACAGCACGGAATATTACTTCCTTTTTTGCACTGTTATTTCAAAACCAGCACTATGACAATCATTTCAACAGCACCTATACAACTTGATAATAATAATTCAATTATATGAAAATAAAACTAGACCTCTCGGTTATAACAAGGTCACAAATAAGTAGTCCAGTTCGCTGTTTAAAGGTTCTCTTTTCCTTCCTGAATAAACTATTCTTTTTTTGTACGATATTCACATTAGCTACTCCTGACGTGAGAAGAGTTGCGCCGTGACTATAATTAACAAAAATTGCTACTGGACTATCGTAAAAACTAATAATGGTCAGTTCGGCCTCGACTCGAAAACAACCGACGAGATAGCAGAATTTTGGTAGTTAAAAAAACAAACAATTTAACCTAACTCATTGCTATGTACATCCACCTCCACCAAATCTGTGACGAAACTCATTGCTTTCATTTTGATGGTACTAAGCCTTGAATACAGGGTGTTTGGTAAACATGCGGCAAAAATTTTAGGGGTTATTCCTTGGACTATACTAAGAATATTTTGTTCTTTGGTGATTTTTGAAAAACTGTTTCATTTCGAAGATACAGGATGAAAAAATATTACGAGTAAACATTTTATTATCAAAAAGTACGAGTTGAGTTGCTTAATCTACAATAAATTTTCAAAATGACTTCCACCAGTTTTGATACAAAGTAACAACTCGTTATAAAAAAATTTTTGTACTTGCTAAACCCATTGCCGCACGCCATACTTTTATTTACATTAATAATTTTCACATTTATCGAAAATGGTTGTCGCAATTTTTTTTCACCCTGTATTTGCGAAATGAAGCGGTTTTCAAAAACCTTCAAAGAACAAAATATTCCTAGATTAGTCCAAAGAATAACCGCTTAAATGTTTGCCGCATATTTGCCAAACACCCTGTATATTTAAAACTTTTCAATTCAGCAACAGAAATTATTTGGAATTGAAACTAAATAAAATGGTATAACGATTGTTTTGTGTCACTTGCCATTTTTCATTGTAGAGCACATGATGTGATATTAAAACACAAAGTTTTTATGGGGTTTTTGCTCTTTCACTATGTAAAACTCTGGAATGATCACACAACTTATTTGGTTATGATAAGTAACATATATTAAATCCATTTTGTTGAGTACTTTGTAAAATGCGCATAATATTCTATACGATCTGCTGAGCTATTTTTGAGGACGTTTGCCAATATTCAAAAGGCTGTACGTCAACTTGCGTCTTGACGGTAGTTTAACAGAGCCCAAAAATGAAATTAGTAATGCCTTATAGCACAGACCAACTTTCTAGAATTTCCGCTTAGAAAATTTCCGATGAAATCAGCATTTCTCATCATACTCTGATGAGTTTCAAAGAAACAAATTTCATTTGCATCGATTTTCGTTGTCCTAAACTTTGGGGATGGCGAGTTTAATTCTGTGATTAATTAACAAACTCGATCCCAAATTTCTCCCTCAATTGTAAACTGTAACAAAAACGACCAGAAAACTAAAAATCAACATTAATTTATGATGTGGTGTATTGGGCTCACAAATTCTTGGTCCATTTCTTTTGACGACGCTTTGACTGACAAACGGTCTATATGTCTAAACCAAGACTGAAGGTACGTTGGATAATTTCAATTTGGAAAGGCGGAGAAAATTGCAGTGCTTTTAGCATGACGGCGTCCCACCCCATAACTTTCATAAAGCAAGAAATTACCAGGACGAAATATTTCCAAATGCCTGTGTCGGAAGAAACGGTCCCGTATTATGGTCACCGGAACTTTCTATTTTATATTTTTTTGTGGAGAACTCAACAACATTGTTTGTAAAAAAGTATGCCTGTCAATGAACTAAGAGAAGCCGTACTTGAAGCCGTTTTAAATGTTGATGATAAGCACGTAAAAATGGCTGGTGATTCGGATTTGCAAAAATGCTACATTTGCTAATAACAATGGTGGAATTTTGGAAATATTCATTATAACAACCCGTTTTGGATTTTTTGGAATAGTACAATAGTAGTAGTAGAAATATATTCACCACACTTTTTTAAGAGCAGAACAATATGTCTCTTAACATTACACCTTCTTAAGAAACCTCTAGCAATACATTTTATTTTCTTAATTTGTTCAAAATAAAAATTGAATCACTGCGAAAAATTTTCTTGTTATCAACTTGGGTTAAACCTCATGAAATAAAAACACTTGTACGTTACTATATAAACCAAGATTTTGTGATTATTCCAAAGTTTTAATAAAGTAAAAAAGCAAATGGTGAACATTAGACTCACAGTAAAATTCTATATTTAAAGACACCATAGATCTATACGTTTGCCGTTAAAAACATAGTTTTTATCATAAGTTAAAAGCGGCATGTGGTATAAAAGCAAATAATATAGTTTTATTTACTACCAGTCGATGTACCCAGCTTCTCTTGGAGGTTAACTTAACCTCCTGTTTCACCTTCTTGGAAAGAGTATTTTTCTGAACCATCTTGGTACCTCCAAAGCTATAAATGTGCAAAGTAAAGTTTCTATGTATTCGACCACTGTTAATAACTTTCAACCTTTTTTTACCCCTTCAGCAAGAAAAATTAGAAGTTTTAAAATAATTCTTTAGAGAAAAACTAATATTAACTTAGATAGAATTTAACGTCACTTTCAAATAATTCTTTAATCCCTAATACCCATGTGGAATTTCGAGGTTTTTCGAACCTCCATAATCGTATGTATGCCTAAACTAAACGTCGAGTTTTAGGTTCCTAGCTGTCGTAGAATCCTTATGAATTTTCGAACTTTGTGGTACACAGACACACATTTTCAGATTAAATTTCAAACGACTTTTGTTCCTTGAGATTTTTCCCTGAAATTGATGTTGAAGAAGATATGAGGGTATTAACTTTTAATAAGTCATCTTAATTTGGTCTCTCCAGACATCTTTTCATCGTGGGGAAATTTTACGAAACAGGTTTTTGAATAGTGGTCATAAAACGGCGCCACTTTGTCCATAAAGAATTTTATTTTCTGTGACGTTAACAACACCTCCGGTTTGTTCCTTGCAGGTCACTCTTGACGAGACGAAATCGTACTGTGCACATTGTTGTAACTGTAGTGCTAGGTGATGATACTGATGTGAATTAAATATGTGCAAAAGTGCCATGTCGTCACAATGACTTGTTCAGATTTATGAGAGTACTCAGTATCACATTTTTCTTATGTTTTCCGCGGTTTCTTTAAAAATTAACTGCGAGTTGAAACGAGTCTTGGACATTTCAACCGTTTTATCAAAAATCACCAATAAAAATTGTACCAGAAGTAAGGGTTCCCTTGAACACCTGATTTGTGCCGTTTCTAACCTTAACAATCAGTTTACCCCTGACGAGTACTCTTCAGGTGTAAATTGGCCTTAATACTCTTCAGAACGAGAAAAGAGGTGGGATAAGACAAATTGGTTTGCTAAATTAAGGCCGATTCACACTATAGTTCACGTCACGCTCCACTCAAGGCGCGATGAAACATTATAGTCCATGGAATTTAAATTTTTGTCGCGGCGAATGAATATTGTGCAGGTTATCGGTTAAGCACACATTTTTAGATAGATGTCTGTGTGTACCGTGAATTTTAATACAGTAGTTTGACAATAAATGTGGATTTACTGTAAACGAAAAAAACGGTCATTTTTGGATAAAAAAAATATATATCTAGATAACTAGTGGCGCCACCTTGTTAGTGCTTTGTTTTATATGGATCGGTAGATAATTCAATTATCTACAACTTTTGTTTGGGATTTTTTTATAGGACCTTTAATTTTCGAGATATACAGGAAAAATTGAAAAAAGTGACCATTTTTGGACCACTATTTTCTATGCACAGGGTTACCAAACTTACCATCGAGATATGTTTTACAGAGCACCAACACCTGCACTTTTTAATAACAAAATCGCCAATTGCATTTTTTAAACGTGTAAATTTTTGTCCAATGTCCATGGACTATTGTGACACGCTATTTAAGTGGAATATTCATACGTGGCGTTTCATCGCGGTCTATCTCCCCACGGATATTTTGAAGCAACAGTGAGCGCATGTGCGTGTGATAAACAGCAATTGGTCAGTTAGTTCTTTGCTTGATCAAATGTGGAGAAATTTCATTCAAAATGTATTAAAATGTGTTTTGTCAAGCGAAAATATTGGAAAAATTTTGTTCCATTGCCTATAAGGCGATTACAGAATCAAAAATTCTTCTTCGGTTTTTCATTTTTTAAATGTGGTGAACCAATACCTTCATGCGTTTCATCTTTTGTTGCTCTTGATCACCCAAATTTATAATAATTGCAACTAAATCTAAACTTAAAATGAGCGCCCATTGAATGTAAAATATGATTTCTACCACATATCATTGAATGTGAGTAGATCGTGACCTGAGCATCTAGTGTGAATCAGCCTTTAGTATGCAAATGAACGTGAACACGAATCGAGCCTAGATGTATACATATTTTCATCATTTGGCTGAATTATTTAATCGATAATCAATAGTAATCATTAAAAATTCAAAAAAATAGACAAACCTCGTGACAATTGTCAGTAATTTTATTCAATAATGTTTTCGAGCTTTACACACGTTTGGATATCAATAATCGCGTTAATGGAAGCCATTTCAATTTTCTACATTGATGGTGTGATAAAGGATACGAAATTAATGCGACTAAAAGTTTGAAGGGTCACTTTTGGCCCAATTCAAATTTAATACTGTGAAATCGCAAAAAGGCTAGTAATAATCTGATGATATTTTCCTCGATAAAAAAGTATTTTCAAGGGTGGGGGAAGTGGATTTTGTTTGCAGTTGATAGGAAACATGTATTTGTTTACACAGAGATGACGTTACATCCACATGTTCACTGCAGCAGTAACAAGGTTAAGTGGCAAATTGGTGCAAGTAACAGTTCCTACGGTTTAGCACTCCCACCGACTGGACATTTATACGTGTAGTGTGTAGTGTGGTGATAGGTCGTGACAATGCGAAGTAATAACGCTATACCGGTGTCGAATGTAGCCTCGATACCTAACCCGAGCGCAAATTGCACCTCTGGCCCGGCATACTCTAAGTGGACGCAATTTAGTACAAAAACTGACATATGTCACAAGACCATCATCAGAATTAGAAGATCCGAAATTACTTCCGGGAGGATTAGGATGGTGTCCACCAGTAGGCACAAGAGATACAATCATCTAGTCACTATTTCAGATGTCCACACCGGTCTATCACCTTTCAATAATTCACCTGGAGCTGTCGTAAGGTTTGATTCTTTTCTCAATTTTCGATAACTATCTGAGGGATAAGAAGGGGTCTCTAATTATTATTACATATCGCCTATGCTCTTTTATTTCATGGAAATATATTTTATATTGAACTCCAAAAGAGTTATTAATTAAAACAGTGATTTGATTTTCATTTTAAAAAATATGTGTAAGAACCGGATTGATCATTAAAACACTTATTGACAGAAGAGGGTGGCATCAGATGTTCGGTTGCTGCAACGCAGCTGCTCTTTCGTTGTAGGGGAGACCAGGGCATTATCTGACAATAAGTTTTAATGGCATACTTTCTTGGAGCTTTTGAACACTGATTTAAATATATAAACATTTTTCTCAATATCAAACTCGTAGCAGTAAACATTCATGAAATATACTGCGTACAAATCATTAAGTACTAATTCCATTTGGTTTATAGGGTGCATAATTCTTTTAAAACAATTTTGTACATGGATTTTCAATCTTTGAAGATACTCAAATAGTAATTGATTTTCGAATGGCATGCCAAATATTATTATCTTTCTTTTTTATGACAAAACGAAAATAATGTTTGCGAAACTATTGAGTCACCAACCGTGTTCACAAGAATGACAATTTCAACACTTCTAAAGACACTTTCAAGTCTTATTATAAAACGTTTCAATTTTGGGCAGAAAATTGCTGAAGAAATTTAATATTCCGTTTTACAAAGTATATTTAATATATGACAATAATTTCCAGACCTGTCGACGCTTTTACGCTGCAAATTGCTTCACATTTCTGTAAAGGCCTGTTAAATTTTTTTATGGAGAATACTTTTAATAATTATTTTTAAGGCACAGAATGTTTTATTCGTACTTCAAGAAACATTATTCAATTCCTTGTAAAGCGTTGAACAGCAATTACGAAATAAATTACTGAATCCTTTAAAAGTCCTTCACATTATTTCACTTTATTTGATATAAGGAATCATCATCGTGTTTTGTTTATAAAATATAATAAATGCCTCGAACTCGATTGCTTTGATTCATCGTGTCGTAAAAATTCTACTTATCTGTATCAACGAACATATGTAATATTATAGTTGGGCATGTGAAGCCTATGTGAACATATTATATAACGCATTATGCTAATTACTTGATCAAAGTACAATTTAATTGTCGGTGTAGAATGTGGGTTTGCGAAAAAACTTTCCGTTCCATAAAATGTTTCTGTTCTAAACGTTAACAAAATTCAATAATAAAAGCGGACAAACTTTATACCTTTAGCAATACAAATGGCTTCTCTAATAGATCATTAAAAAATATGTACATGTATAAAAATTGACCTTGTAATAAATAAATGTCGCCCAGTTAAAAATATTTAAAATATAAATTTATACTATATAAATAAAAATGATTTTTTTTTTATTTCGCACAATCTAAAATATCAACGCAAGTTTCTAAGTGTGTTGTTTCACTCAGGATACAACTCATTTACTTTAGTTTAATAAAATATATGTTTATTAAATGGAACGCGCTATTTGCAATTGTGCTGGTTAAAATTTAAATTGTGTATATTTTCGCGTTTCAATATGAATTGTAATTAAACGTTTTCCTACAAATTGAAAGTTTGCCATTTAAACTTTGAAATTCTTTTCATTATAAGGAACATTTTTAAACAAAGAAAAAATGTGCCTTCAGTACAATTGATAATGAATTTACTATCTGAAGAATACTTTATATACATTTCTGACCTAGAAATAACTGAAATTATTTAATAAGGTGTATTCATTAGTTTGTTATTTATTATACACTATCGTATATACCGTGATAGGTAATGAGCATTTAAATTGATCGATTATGTCGTTATAGTGAGATTTACTACTTCTATCTAACTAGTTCTGTTTTAAAGAATTGATTCCATTTTAATACACATCCGGTTTGTTATTTGTAGGTGAAAAAATGAAAATGGTTGACGATTCCGCCTATAGAAGTATGTAATTGTTTTGTCATTGTAATATAAATTTTTATAATAAACTGTTCATATAATTGAAAGTGATTATAAACATTACATGAGTTAAATTCACATTTTGAAAAGTTGAATTTACAAGAAAACTTTAATACATTCTAACAGTATAGTCTTTTTCTTCAAATACAGTTGTTGAATCTATTAAAACAAATAAAGCTTGATGAAATTGATAAATGCTATGCACGTTATAATGCGTAGAAACTAGAAACGTTGATTATACTTTCACTTTAAATTTCGTTTGTTTGTTTTTCAAGCTCTCTTTTTCCAATGTTACCTTAAATTCTGTAGTTCCACAAGTTTTAAATTATGTTTATGCCCGTAATGCGTTCTTTTTGAAATATATGTATATACGTTTAATGTTTTCACTCTTCACTATTTTTTTTTCTTTGCAAAACAGGTCTTGAAGGAGTAAATGATAAATAAACCAATTTCTTTTCGGGAAAATTATTAGACATCAAGTTTATCGTATAAAAACATACAATTCTGTTTCAACTCATCCTTATTATTAATTAATGGCGCCAATTTTTTAATGATAACTCGCAGTTTTTATTAGCTTACTTTCTTAAATTGTCACAATGACATTAAACTGTATGTACCTTTCATAACAAAAAAAAAATAGACCGCTCTGATTTTATATGAAAAATTCATTTTATTAAGGACATTTAACCAAGGGCGAAATAAAATTATATTCAGAGTAAAAATATTTTAAAACATTTAGCAAAAAGCTAATATTGCAAACATGACAGAGTTTTGATACTTACCTTCAGGGTTTCCAATCCAACATGTTACCACCGCATTTCAATAGTGAAATGTAGGATCAAATCATTCTGCATATTTGTTTTCTTTAAATGAAGGTAACCTTAAAAATGTTTATGAACACAAATAAAAAGATCATTGAACACAAACATTACCAACATTTAATTCTCGTTATAGTAAGATTAATGTTAATCACTTTTTAATTTTCTTTTATTCAAAAATTCTATTATAAAACTTGATTGTTACTTGTTAAAAAATGAGTGTCTCTCAAAAGCGAGGAAAAGTTTGAACTTGGGTTTGGAATAGAAATGTGTATTTTTATCAGCTCACTGTATATATGTCAAAATAAATGACGGATAACATGACAATCAGGAATATGACGTTTTGTCATCTGTAGTTTGCCAAGGTGCCGTTTTAAATTTTAAGTGTTTCAGATATAAGTGGTTAATTTCAAGTTTATACCAAAGCAGATAATACCCAACAAGAAACCTGACAATATTCGGCGAAATTTGCTAATAATTCTCCTATTCCGTATGTATTTTCAACTTAACTTTAAATATACCTCTATGCTTAGGTATACTGAGTTTTTAAATTTGCTGTTTAGTTAGTTTTATTATTTCCATTGTTAAGACAATATACATAGAAAACTCATTTCGTAACCATCCGATATTAACACGAGTATCTAATCCATAGGTAATTATTTCAATAAAAATCTGATTGAAACATTTTTTGCTCCACTTTACCCCAGTTTACTGTTACTTCTTATGTGAGCTTCGTATTTCTTTCTACCTCCGGTACCTGCGAGACTCGATGCCATTCCATTTTTACCTTCTTCTTGATTTCGGCCCTTTTGGATTGGCCTTAGTCTGCCAGCTGTTCCCTTCGGTGTTGTTTCGAAATTTGTGCACGAAACACGTCTGTGTAGTGTTTAAAATGATTATATGTATATCTGGATTTTTAATTGGGGAGTAAGTCTATATTTAATTTATTAAAGTAGTTTGTCCCTGTTTTCTATTTATTATAATTTTTAAGAATTGCACCTCAAACTGATACTAATTAAAAAATTCATTATTAAACTAGGAGGAAACTTGTTGGCTATATTTACCCAAAATGAAATGATTTCTAATAATTTTAAAAAGTAATATTTAACATTAATAAAATGATCGTAATTTCGAAGTTTAATTTTGTACAAACATAATATTTAAAATTGTTCCTTCAGAAGTTTTTCTAATACCAAATGTTAACATTATTCAATACCCATCAGGTAGTGTGTGGATATTTAGGTAGTGTACCTCTAAGACATATTCAGAATGTCTTCATCACGAATTTTAATACTTTTTTAAATCTAATTTGTTAGAGACGATCAAACAATGTCCTTATGTGGATCTAATTATTTCAGCTTTCCTCTAAAACTGGAACGATCTGAATTGTTGAACTCTGTGAACTCTACCGACCATATCCAAGAACAAACATATATACAGGCTCCTAATTTTATCCAGTCTCAGAATTACAATACTCCACAAAATACAGTGTATTGTAGGACTTCACCGAATAATTCAGGATATGCTGCTGTGACGCAACCCTTACACAAAAAAGGATCCTTTCGAAATGGGGAAATATTGAAACGATCAAGAGTTCAAAATACGTAAGTTGAAGATCAGTCTGTAACATGGTAAATTTTAATTGAAAAAAATTTTTTAAGGTACGAACTATCGCAAGACATCCTGGATAAACAAATAGAGCTTTTGGAACGAAAGTATGGAGGTGATAAGGCACGTAGTGCTGCACTTACCATTCAGAGGGCTTTCAGAAGATACACATTGCTTAAAAAGTTTGCAGCGATCACAGCTATGGCCAAAGCTGAAAAACGGATTAGCAGAAGATTTCCAGCTGTGTTGGAAGATACTAAAACCAATTCTGTTTCCACCTCTCAATGTGGTGAATTCAGAAATTTTGAAAATCATGATTACAATGCTTTGCGTGGACTACCAATGAGATCTATGTCTTTACGCGAACGAAGACACATTGATAACATGTCGATTCCACGAAGCCATTCAGGAACTCCTACCATAAGTTGGGAGCACTGCTCTCCTTCTCTTCAGCACTATTACTCTTCTGCTCATATTAAATCTGATTCTTCATGCGTGCAAGTAACAACTAATAGTAGCAGTTCCAGCAATAACTCAAATAATCCTGCTAATGGTTACATAAGATCCAGAAACAGCATTGCCAGTAGAAAAGTTCCACCTGAAGTACCTAAGAGAACATCTAGTATTTCTTCAAGGTCAATTGAATCTCGTCATCAGTCTTCAAATGGTCTCATCAAGACTGCAGAAAATGGTTCCTTATCCAGCGTTCAAAGTTCAGGCAGTGACAGCAGTATTTCTACTGACCGTCTCCAATGTGATTACTCGAGTTCACCAGTTTGGAAAAGGAAGGGAAATCATGTGTCAGAGTATGAAGAGCCAGCTCTAGAAACTAGTCTGGGGAACATATCAAATGTTAGTTCATCGAGCTGCACCATTGTCGATAGATCTACTGAACAGCAAGCACCTCCTAGTTATAAAGTATCGGAGACCATTAGAAAACGTCAGTACCGTGTTGGTCTCAACCTGTTCAATAAAAAACCAGAGAAAGGTATTGCTTACTTAATAAGAAGAGGATTTTTGGAAAACTCCCCGCAGGGCGTGGCAAGATTTCTAATTTCACGTAAAGGACTTAGCAAACAGATGATCGGAGAATATTTAGGGAATCTACAGAATCCTTTTTGCATGGCTGTTTTGGAATGTTTTGCTGCTGAACTGGACTTATCTGGAATGCAAGTTGATGTAGCTTTGAGGAAATTTCAACAACATTTTCGGATGCCGGGTGAAGCACAAAAAATTGAGAGATTAATGGAAATTTTTTCTCAAAGATATTGTCAGTGTAATGTTGATATAGTCGCTCGATTGAGGTCACCTGATACTGTAAGCATTAATTAATGATTAATAGTAATGATATTGTCTAAACATATTTTTTTATAGATTTTTGTCCTTGCTTTTGCAATAATCATGTTAAACACTGATTTGCATACGCCAAATATTAAACCTGAGCGCAGAATGACTGTAGAAGACTTTATAAAAAATTTAAGAGGAATTGATGATTGCCACGACATTGACACGGACATGCTGGTCGGTGTCTATGAGAGAGTGAAAGCTAATGAATTTAAACCAGGATCAGACCACGTTACCCAAGTATTGAAAGTGCAAGCCACAATTGTTGGTAAAAAACCAAATATGGCACTGCCTCATAGACGTTTGGTGTGTTACTGTCGACTCTATGAGATTCCAGACATATACAAAAAGGAGAGACCAGGCGTACATCAGAGAGAAGTTTTCCTTTTTAATGATCTACTTGTCATTACCAAAATTTTGAGCAAGAAAAAATCCTCAGTTACATATACTTTCAGAAATAGTTATCCGCTTTGTGGAATGGTTGTTACTTTATTTGAAGTTACACGTAAGTTCTGACATGACACTGTACTTACTACATGAAATGGACCTTTAATGTTTTTAGATTACCCATATGGAATTAGATTAAGCCAGCGTGTCGATCAAAAAGTTTTGGTTACATTTAATGCAAGAAATGAACATGACAGATGCAAATTTGCAGAAGATCTGAAAGAAGCCATTAGCGAAATGGATGAAATGGAAAATTTAAGAATAGAGGCCGAGCTGGAACGTCAAAAATCAAATAGAACAGGCACCAGATCTGGTAAGTTTACAAAAGAATTTTGTGTGAAAAACATATTTTGAATTATGTTTCATATAAATTTTCAGGTACAGAAAATAGAGATAGTGGTGTTGCAGATGTAGAGGTTTGTCCTTGCCAATGTCCATGTATGCAGAACCCAAACCTTAGTTCCACTGAATGTACACAGGAAGTACCACACGACTCTCAAATCAAACGTTCCGCCTTGAGCAATTCTCTATTAGACATACACGAACAATGTAAGTAAACTTCTCTTTTCAGAGAATAAAGGATATATCAATTTGTTGACTGAATCAAAATGATTAAATTGAATTTAACTGAATTTTCCAGTTGCAGGAGACAAAGCACAGAGGCGAGGAAGCGTGGGGTCATTAGATAGTGGAATGTCAATTTCTTTTCAGTCAACATCTGCTAGTACTTGTTCACGTTCAGACAAGATGGCCGGTAAACAAGGAGCAAAACTTGGAATAGCAAACCAAGGATTTTTAGGGGGATTATTCAATAAAAAACAAGTCGGAAATGTGGTAGTTAAGTCAACAGAAGTGTAATTTTAAAATTTTGCATTTTCTATCTATGTAGCTATTGAGTTTTTTAGACTAGTCAAATATCATGTGGCAAAAAACATAACTGAGTATATTAATTATTTTTGTAGTAGAAACTAATTCACGAAATAATTAATATTAACCTGCACAGTGTTTAATGATTTCAAGGAGGAAAATTGACAGGCACTACGTTCCGAGATTAATTTGTTTTAAAAATTATCTACTCATTTTTCAATGTTCTTTGTTCAGCTTTTTAATCATTTTTAATAAATTCATGGGTATGTCTGTAAATAATGATTTATTCGTTATCTTCTCAAAAAACTTTTCGATGTTCATGTAGCCAGTAGTCAGATTTACTCCTAATAATTTAATTAAGTATTAATATAGGGTGAGGCAAAGTCATTTAAAAACTCGTATAATCTGACATCTTTATAAGTAAAATTACAGGCAAGTGTGATTATTCAATTTTTTTTAGAAATAGATACATTAATCAAAAGTCCCTCCAAGTTATTATGAATGGGACTCGTCAGGTCTGTCAAAACCTAATGCCTTTAAAACTAACGCGTATTGTTGCTACACCCTGTATAATCGGCCAACTGTGTATGCATTTATATCTCGCTATAAAAAAGAATTTAAAGTAAGCTATGGTTTATGTTTTTAAATATTTTCTACGTGTTAAATCCTAAACCATAGGCCGCTGAAGAGTTTATTTAATCTCTCAACATGCTGTGAACAAGTGTTTCGAAGAATCTCGAGGAAATAGTCAAAGAATGTTTTATGTAAAACCGAGCATAAGCATAAGCGATACATGTAACTTATTCTACATGAATCGTAGACTATTGAAATTCTATTCCTCGTTTGAGAGAATCTAGTATACTAGATCTAACTATGAAGTTCACACAACAATAAGTTACTAAGGCAGTTATTACAACTATTTACTACTTTATACGGCAGTTAAATACTCTGTGTCTAATTGAAAATGCTTTGAGATTTGAAATATACATGTACTTATACATACTGAGATTTTGTGAATGAGACCAAAGTCTAAAGTGAAATACATTTGTGTTGGAAATACATTTATGTTCCAGGATGTATTCCTTTTACATTTATTATAGTTATTTATTTTTGAGATATTGTAAAAGAATAAATTGATTAAACTGAAAAATATTGAATTTTTTAAATGAATGAATTAATAATTTAAATTAAAACTTCTGAAAATAACATTTATTCATTGGTCTAAGAATATTACATTTTAGTGTCGTCTTTTGTAAAAATTGTTTGGTACAGGTACAGCTTTTGCAATAAGAATTGTAATATATATTTATACACGCGCGCGCGCACGTGTACATGTGTGTGTGATAAGGTACTTTGTCATAATTATAAAAAAATGTGCATTTAAGAAAAAACCAAATATTGTTTTGTTTAGGTATCGTTACCATTTTATTTTTGTTAATTATGACCGTATTTCATTTTTCTGAATCCAAAAAATATAATAGTACGATTTTGTGCTGTATACATTAATATAATCTAATGTTCTAACAGTTCTTAATAAGTGTGATGCATGTAAAAATAATTCACAATAATTTTGTACATACATATTTTCTCTTATGGATTTAATATTTATTTGTATAGTTCTCGAAATAAATAGCTAACAAATATTATCAATTTTATTCTTACTGAAAAGATTATTTCTTAAAAAGTGCCCCTGCAATCCCATATATGCCTCAACATTCAAGTGAATCGTTTTAAACCAGTTTTGTGCAATGAAGGCACTGTAAACAAAGTCATTCTCAATTTTCTTAAATAGGGAAGCAGACGTGGGTTTGATGATGCTGTGGACAAATAGGAAATCAATTCCATACGACAATCATACTAAATATCCCCAAAACTTTGTTGCTACTTCTTGATGTAGAACAACTTCTCTATAGAAACACTTGTGGTGTTAAAACCAAATGCATACCTTAAATATTTTGATACAAATATAGTAAAACTAAAATTAAACGTATCAAAACAATGGCCATAATAATAATTCATATTTGGAAAATACGGAAGTTCCAATAATTTTGGCGATATATTTAATTTTTCTTTATTTCTATGAGGCATGTCTATAACTATTATTTTATTAAAGATCTTGTAAACCCATGTATTAGTTAAATACCTCAAAGCAATTACAAATTTGCACTGGCGAAGTGAGTGAACATTGTGTTAACACTAGTTTTTTAATTTTTTTTTTTGGTTTGTTTTTGGTTGAAATATCGAAATATCTTATTGAAGTCCATCTCTGAGGTAGAAGGATGATTATTCCAGGTTTCTGTCAAAAAGTGCTCCTGCAATATAATTTCATATTTGCTCTATTAGGCTCATATGTCTGCGTCCTCCAAGTCAAACTATAGGACCAGTCAAATGGTCTTTTCATTATTCAAAGTACATGTTTCAGAACTTTAAGATTCATTTTGAGCTAACAACCTGTGTTGAGAAAAACTAGACCTTATTATTTCAACAGTAGTAGTAGAATAATAATTAATTATGGACATGATAAAATCTATTTTCTTAATTCCGGTTGTCATCTGAAAATTTATATTACTGGTCTGAACATGTATTAATAGAAAACCGCTTGACCAGTCATTTCTCCTAGATTTACTATTACTATATTTTATTTAGATTTGGTGGAGTGACTTTGAGGGAAACCTGGATTATATGGAAATATGTTCATATTGTAATTTAACTTTTACTATATTTCTATTTCTTTCAAACATTGTCTAATACGTCCCTGGTGGGGCACGTGTCAGCAGGTACTTTCACCTCATTAAAATCTTTTATATTAGTTTTGGTTCACTTCAATCTCTCCTTGCGATAACGTAACACTCGCCGACGGATATGTTACGTCATTTGCAGAAATTGAAGAACAGGTTTTATTAACAATTAATTTATGAATATGTAGGTAGTAATATCTAATGAGGGCTAAGTACATGAGTAATAATAACACACATCATAGTAATAATAGAAAAACCCGATAATAAGGTGTAAGTAGTAAACCAAAGTTTGAATGTTTAAAAAAAATCCTAGAGGAAACATATTTAGAGCTAAAATAAAAAAAATTTGATCAAGTGTGAAGCTAGAATACTCGAGCCATCCGAACGAGACGCGCACCAAGGATCAGTTCATGATTTTCTAGCTTTTTAATCTATTAATTCCATAATAATAATTGCAATGAATGTCTCCTCCTTTGAGGAGAGTGTAAATGTCGTTAGGAAATCCATAGACATTAATGATAATGAATAAACCCACATTTTCATTTATGTTTACGAATATACAAAGGCTATAATTTAATAGTGTATTTAAAAAACTGATATAAAGTTCGTTAGAAATTTTTTTGAGTGATCGCAGTGGTTTCATTAATTTTTTAAGAAACAATGTAATATTTGATGGTTTGATTTGATTGCCTCAAAATTGTTTTTGGTGAATAAAGTAACCAAA
Organism: Cryptocephalus primarius; assembly: GCA_963576515.1. NCBI lineage: Eukaryota > Metazoa > Arthropoda > Insecta > Coleoptera > Chrysomelidae > Cryptocephalus > Cryptocephalus primarius. The sequence continues at coordinate 11,604,025 of OY754936.1, forward strand.
ATTATAATCTTATAATATTCATAGGTATGTTGGGGAATTGGGGATTTCTGTATGTGATTATTGGCAGCACTGACGTAATGACTAATGACAGAAAAAGAAATCGAGTTTATTCCTATGATGTTTGTCCCGATTTTATGTCTTCAACATTTTGTTATTCATTACTGATTAAAATATGACAAAAGTTTAGTGGCGATGACAATTGCGCGTAGTAATTTGACGTGATTAAATAATCCAGTGTGAAAGGTTTTGTTTTGATTTGACACGAATTCAACATTTTTTTCCGAGAATAAAAACATGGCTGCTCTCGTTGCTGCTTCTGCACATCTTTATACGTAGCTCAAAATAAATGAAGTTTAATGTTACCAAAACGATCGTCGATTTACAAATCAGTATGATTATTCGACGCCCAGGTAAGGTCATTTCACCTTATTTTTAAAGTAAATTTTAGGTCGAAGGTGATATTTGTACCTGAGTAGTAAATGTTTACAGTTCCCTATACCTACGTAAATATGTATGTATACATACTCACAGGCACTTAGAGCATTTTGAATAATTTTTAAGTGAAATCTGAAATTAAAATTAAATCTATGAACTTGTTAAATTATCAAACTAATGGCTATTTAAGGCTAAATAAAGTAACACCATACAATTTCTCCAAATCTTCTATGACAATTCTGTAGATTTAGATGGGATAAACTAAATATGTTTAAACATATTGACACATAAGATACATTAAAGTTATTGATACAAGCTTTACAAAAGACCCAATTTGTGAATCATTTACTCCTTTATTCTTTCACGAGTGATTATTTTTGAGTAAGTGGTGTTTTTTGAGATGTGGAAATTTCAGTTCTAATTTTTTGTCACATAAACAACAATGTTTAAAAGCTATTAAGCATCTAAATTGGAATGAAAAGTTATTTTATGAAGTGCATAAAGGAAAAACAAAATATTTGAAGTTTTGAGAGTTAGATATTGTCTAACCAAAAAATTCCATGTGTTAAGTTACAATGTTTTCAGGCTTTGTCTGCTCGTCAGGCTGTAGTCTGGGCAAACTATGAATTTATTTGGCTGTCTTTTCCCGTGTGCATTGCAGCACAGATGGTGGAGTATTGGGAATGAGCAGTGTAATACGGAGGAATTCACACACAGAATGGGAGTGAACACATCGAGCGTACAAAATACTGATGCAGGTTTGGTGACTTCCAGTTTGGGAGTAGATTCCTGCACAACAGCTTACAGAGATACCATGGGGATTGTAAGGTAAGTCAATTGAATCACGAATATCTAGGGTACTTTCTAAAATGATTACTGAATGTGTATATATATATATATATATATATGTATGAGTCCATGGGGGTTTGAAAAGTCTGTGCAAAAATGAAACTGCTTGATTTTTTTTTGGATAAACCTTTTTTATTTTTTAACATAATCTCCTTTTCGACTTGTACATTTCGTCCAATGCTGCTCTAGTTTGTACATAATTTTCGAATAATACGATTTGTCCAAGTCTGTAAAATAGCCTTTCGTTTCTGGAAATTTTTTCCCGCCTGCTATTTCTTCATATTTGGGAACAAATAATAGTCCAAGGGAACCAAGTCTGGAGAACAGGGGCATGTGAAATGAGTTGGAACCCTATTTCCATTAATTTTGTGGCCACAACTGCTGAGGCACGAACTATAGGCTTGTCATCATGGAAAAAGACTGTTTTGTGGATCAATCATGGACGTTTCTTGGTTTTCATATGGTCCAATAACGATCAGTAATATTCACTTGTAATATTTTTTGTAATAGTCTTCTAACGGAAGGTGCATGGTCACTATAATGTTTATTGAGCATCTGTTTGGTCCCCTGAAGCGTTTTACCTTTTATAAAGTAATGTTTAATCAACACATGAAATTTTTTTTCATCCATTTTTTGAAAATTACTTAACTTCCTCAATTCAGACAAGTGTCAAACACAAAATAATGGACCGAGCTGGCTGAAACTTGGTGTGTGTTCTTCCAGGAGATGTTACTAACTGAAAATAATCTCGATATGCACTAGTAGTGCCATCTCTCTGGATTTGCACGGACTTTTCAAATGACCCTCATATGTTCCACATTCAAAAATGATTGGTGTTAATATAGTAAAAGACTTCTGTTGGAAACAGCCATTTGGTCTAGACCTAAATACCAGTTTAATATGCTTTGTCATACATTTTTTATAAAATGTAAGAAAAGGTATGTTTAATTGAAATTTATTTTGAAACTGATATTGTCATAAGCTACCATTGTAATCGCTTCTGATTTGTTATTTTCAGAGAGAGGAAGAAGAAAGTGACAGGTTTTGCAACTTTAAAGAAAAAGTTTATAAGGCGAAGACGTTCTTCAAAAGCTTGCGATCATGGTAGGATGCTTAGGGAGTTGGTGGCAGACTGGAGTCCTTTAGAAATAGCAGCACTGTTAGAGGAATATGAGGCTTTAGCGGCCCTGAAGGATTTATGTGTTCAGGCAGAATTGGCGAGGCCACCTGCCGCAACTTTCAAGCAAGATCTTTCTGCATTATATGATTTTAAGTATTGTACAGATGCTGATTTAGTATATCGTGGAGCTTGTTTTCCTATACATCGTGCACTGTTGTCAGCACGGTGCCCATATTTTCGTGATCTTCTTGCGGGATGCCCTGGATATGGTGCTCGCATCTGTTTGGAGTTAAGGACTGCTACCGTGGACGTTCAGTTGTTTTCTGCCTTATTACGTTATTTATATACTGGTGATATTTGTCCACATAATACAAATATCGATATGAATTTGTTGAGAAGACTGAGGGAGGAATTTGGTACTCCCAATGCTCTCGATTACGATTTAAGATATTTACTTGAGACTGGTGATTATGCTGATGCAGCATTAGTTTTTACTTCTGATGGGGCAGATTGCCAGAGGCCTGATTCTGGGAGTTCAGAATATGGATTTAGGCCCAAGCTGGAGTTGCCTTGTCACAAAGCTATATTGTCTGCTAGATCTCCTTTCTTTCGAAACCTTCTACAAAGACGATCTAAATCAGGAGAAGAGCACACCGAAAGAGCTCTACACATTCCTACTAGGATTGTTCTAGATGAAACGGTTATCCCTAAGAGGTAACTTTAATTTAAAATTGCTTTAAAATGCTGGTTTTTATTACTGCTTTTTTAAGGTATGCCAGAGTTCTTCTACATGCAATATATTTGGACCAAGTAGACTTATCTCTTATAACTCGTGGTGGTTGTGGAGGTGGTTTGGGTGAAGCACAAGCGTTAGCTCATACAGGTCGTGCGAGGCCCTCACCTTTAGAAGAAGCTATGGAGCTTTATCAAATAGGTCGTTTTTTGGAACTGGACATTCTTTCACAAGGCTGTGAAGATCTAATCTTGGAATGGTTGTCTCTTGATACTTTACCAGTTGTGTTACAATGGGCTAGACAACCTCATGGATCTGCTTGGGTCCATCGTCAGGTATGTTTACAAAATTTTTCCTTTAAGTTATAAAAAGTTGTATCGATTACATACTTAAATTATTTTCATACTAACTATTTGAAATTTTTGCTCTACATTGAAAAAATTCAAAATCTGCTAAAATTTAAATTAATATAATAACACTGGTTATTTGTAATATCTCGATATATCAACAGAATTATTGATCAGCTTTAATGGAATCCATTATTAGGGTATAATTATTATTGAGGACTCCTAAAAATGTTCCTGTATGAAGCTGGTCTCAGAACTGTTCTTTTTTAAAACAACTTGTTTCATCACAAACATACTATCATTTCATCTAGTAGAAACATATGAAAAGCAAAGATAATTTGTGTCTGATCCATTTTATAATGGCATGATGTCCTAGCTATCTCCAAATCTCCCTCCATTTATTGAATCTTATATTCCCGTTAAATCTTACTAGCATGTAGGCATCCTTTATTTCTAGCATTTGAGATGTTATCCTACGACGAGCCTTTAGCAAGCGACTGAATAATAGGCACAAGTGATGTAGTGTTTGTAATGACTAAAGAAAAATGTTCAAGAAATATTTTGTCAGGACAGTATTCATCACACTACTGACTTTATGGGGCATATTTAATGATTAATTTATGTTTACAATAGAACTGATATTTTGGAGAACTTCATTGACCAAATATAGTTAAAAGCTTATAATATTTCCCAAGCCTAACATGTTTGCAAGGAGTTGATTTTATAACTAATTGAGTTATTGTTTTGTTCTAGAGAGAGGGATTTTTGTATGTCATCATTTTTGTTGTATAGCTTCCTTTTTTGAATTTATGTGTAGTTCTCTAAAATTTACTTTTATTTTCTTTTTCAAAGAGAAAAGCAACTAATGTGCTATTATGATTTTCCATTGTCGATCAGAAATTATTTAACACACAAGTTTACATAATAGGGAATATTATCTAATTACATATCTAACGTGCATATTAAAGAACAAAGTGAAAAGGCCTGCACCTTTCTGATGTGTCTATTGGGAGAAAATTGTCTAAATATATGTTTTATTTAAACAATTGTCATAAAATTATTAGAAAGAATAATTAAAACTGAACACCCTGTATCGGAAATAGTGACTTTGGAATAAGTTTATTGAATTCGGCATTTTACTAAAGCATTGTTCATGTGAATTTTAATCTAAAATTTGTTGATTCTGTAGGCTCTACATTTCCTCCGAGAGGAATTTCAACCTGTTAGTCAGTCTCCTGTCTTGTACCAGTTAGATAAAATTCATCTAATAGAAGTTTTGAAGAGCCCCTTCTTACAAGCAAGTGAACTAGAAGTTTTGCACGCTGTACTTAAATGGGGCGAAAATGAGCTTGTACATAGAATGGAAGATAGAGGTTTGTTACATACACATTCCTTAGCTGTAATATGGCACATTTTGGTATTAACTGATACTGTCAATTTGTTTTAAATTTGTTTCACATTGGTCCCAAGAGTTTGGTAAACACATGAATAAAAGACTGTATAACAACCTTTGTTATTAGCTGAACAAGTGACTAAGAGCAAATACTAAAATGATGTAATTACAGTGTTAAGTGATAATGTAAAATGACTCAACATTGGAATTGATTGTTCATATTGATATACTCTTACAAGTTTTGGTTCATGATGTTGAAAAATTAATTTCATATATATTATTTTTAATAAATCGGATTCAAACTGGTATTTTAAAACTTACTTTTGTTCTAGAAAGTCAATGTTCCGTTTGTTCAGTTAAAAATAATCAATTCCAAACATTTTTGTGGCTTCATGTAAACATTTTTATATATCCACAAGATTAAATAGGGGACATAAACATAATTAATAGTTTCAGTTGTATTGAAATGTTCCAACACTTACAGTTAAAGTATGCTGTTCGAGTAATCTCTTCAAGAGCATTCTTGATTTGTATCTTAAAACTTGTATGTGTGAATGCACTGACATGACTTGAAAAGTCTTGTATTATATCAATTGATCAATTAGTCGAGACATGAAAATGTTGCATGTTGTAATAGCTATTTAAACAATATTTAGATCAATTTAATACTTTTTTGCACAATGCATTTCACTTATTCTAAAAAGTAATGAAGAAAACGTGTTAATTTTTTGAAAGAATTTTAATCTCATCAAGGCTCATCTTAATCTTTAATCTCATCAAGAAAAATAAACCTGATCAAGTTGAAAGATAACTATTGATGACAATTGATTTACTAGTTGAAACTTCTGAATATTACAAATAGAATTGATATCATTTTCATATGTTGTAATTTTCGGAACATTAAGTATACAAAATTATATTTCAATAAATTTAAAGAAGGCGACATACAAGGATAATTAAAATAAATTAATTATCGTCCACTTTAAGGTGATTTAAAATTTTGTTTTGTAACTCTGCAATATGTGCTGATCTCATGTGAGACACTGGTTTACAAACTACTCGAATGCATCACAGATGAGGTTCTTGAAGGGTGTGCTTTAATTGTTGCAGCCAATGTTGCATATCTATATGTCTATTATTTTCTAGAACCGAACATAGTAAGTCACACGGCACATTCAGTGGCAAGAAAAGGGGTTAAAAAGAGAGATCTAAGCGATGTGGAACTGCGAGAAATACTGTCCGATCTATTAACTTTGGTTAGAATGGATCACATTTTACCCACAAATAGCGATATTCTAAATCACGCAATAAGGCGAGGTTTGGTTAGTACCCCGCCAAGTCATATGATTGGAGGTGACCGAGAAAACTTACGTGTGAACGCTTGGATACGTGGCGGTAAAAACAATGGGTTGTTTGTTCAACCAAGGTTGTTTATGCCGTATTACGACGAAGTGAAAGTACTTGTAGAGGACCAATTGGTACAAGAGGTGGAAATAATGAGGATGCGACGAGCGCGATATATACAAGACATTCCAGATACTTTATATATGGTAGAAGAAAAACCGAGACCTCATGGAGCGGCTGGTGTTGATGTTTTAGCGTCTGTATTACCCGTTTCTGATCCAGCTGTGATGAACGCAATGCTTAAACGGGAACAAAAATTACGCCAATCTCCAAGTTGCCAACGTGCTCTTAATATGCCTTTGTCGTCTAGGCATGAAATTAACCGTCAAATTAGGTTGAGAGTTGTTCGCGAATTTAATTTACCAGATCCGGTTGCAGATATGCTTGAGAACTGTTATTGTATGCCACCAGATCAAAGTGATAATGAACCCTTGCAAATTTCTCCGAATAAACCTATTGTTGGATCTTCACACGGATGTTTCGGAAAGAATATAAATTATCAAAAATCTAATTATCCTCAAAGGCAGGAATTACCTGCTATTATTTCAGACGGTGATTTCCGCTTTTCTACTGAACCTGAGAGTAGTTCTTGTAGTGATGGACACTTATCTGACATCATGCCAGATGTAGCAATGGCAACTGCCTCTATTGGTCAAATACAATTGCCAGAACAACAAGAAATGGAATTGGATTTGGGAGATGGCAATACTCGTCTTCATGGCACTCTTGGTGGTACGCAAGTGCTGCCAGGATCGTTACATCATCCTTTGTCGTATCGACGTTATCAGCCTTCAACCTATCCACATCTAAGATCTGAATCTCAATCTTATAATCCACCTATGCCAAGGTTTCTATAGTTTTAAACACTAGATTTACTTGTATGCAATGTATATATAAAGCATCCCTTCTCTAAAAGATGTTTTTGCAATGCTCTCATTTATATTACAAAAAATTCACTTTGATATTATAATAGACTCGAAAGATTGTTTATAATTATTTTTCTCTGTTTTATTGACAGTATTATTTCAGTTTGACATCAAATTATAGTCGAATTGTCTATGAATGTAAGTAGGAGAGTAAAGTAACTATGAATTGGAAATATAAGTATTTATCTCTGGAATATTTTAATTTTTTTTTATGTAATTTAAGTTCAGTATGCTTCACTTGCTAGATGTATGTTTATTGTGTACAATATCTGGCTAATTTTATTTATTTGTTTTATTGAACTTTAATCCTTAGACTAATAGAATTCACATAAATTTAGGACACCATGATTTTAGATTAATCGTTTGCTTTCTTATTGCAGACTTTGGTCGGTAATTTGATTGTTGTTTATTCAATAATTTCTGTTTTATTTGTCATGTTGAGAAATGCTACTACGGTTTTCAATTAAATTCTGTTTTAAATACTAATATGAAGTATAATAAACATATTTTTGTTTGGACTTTTGGTATTCACACCAAATTCCACTTTAAGTTAAATGGCATCGTTTTTCTTTAAATCATATGTAATTGAGAAAATAATTAACCTGAAATAAGCGCTGCATGGGCTTCAAAAGATCAAAGTGATTTTATTTTTAATATATTTTTAGAGCATAGCGTGAGAATCTCTTATTAGAACGTATTATCGGTAATAATGTACAACTGTGATTTTGTGTGAAAAGACCGTTTCTAATTATAATTTAACTTATTGAATGGTAAGTGATGAATGAGTAAATGTATGTTAAGAGAGTTGCTCCTATTTCGAACTGTGGCAGTTTGATTAAAAAGTAACTTATTCTGTATCCGTGTACCTGTGAATGTATTGTTTTTAGATGTTGCCGTATTGCTGTTATTTGTACATATATATTTTGATTGTTGCATAAAATGACAAAAAGTGCAAGGTGTACTTAATCCGAACTTTCATTTTTAGACTTTTTAATTTCATTAGAATTAACTTCCACTCCTTCGTTTGGCTGATATTAGTATCATTTTCTGAAATATTTTCATGTCAATAGATTTAATATTTTAATAACCAGTAATTACCTACAGTTTTCTCTATTTTTTAATTCATAAAATATGTAAAAAGTCGACTAATTTATGTGCCATAGTGTTTTATGGACTATTGGAAACTGGACAAGCTAAATAGGTTGCACACTTCCTTATCTTTTAAAGTTTAGAAGAAAATTATTTTGTGTTGCAGTTGAACTCTCAATACTAAAATCTACGAAATCGTAAATTATTAAAGGTCTAGCAATCATATTTATCTGTAATTTCTTTTTGACTACATTTGTAGCCTAACATACTTATTTTATAAAATAATTAACAATTATAAATAAACAGTTAGAGGCGGATTGAAACCGTTTTAATTTTTTTCTTATAATTTTATTTTAAAATATGTTAATTTGTTGTGGATATGTTGTATGTATATGGGGTGTTCAATAGACATGACTCACAAAAATTGAGGGTAATTTGTGTGAAAAAATATGTGATGACAGATTCAAGTATAGATGAGCATGCATATTGTGGTTCTCAATATGGCTAACACTGATGGCCAGTGAACGGTGACAGCCCAGCTGATAATTGTTGCTCTTGTTCTAACAAATGTTGTTTTATACACTTCGGTCTAGCATATACTTTACATTATGGTGTGCGTTTTCATATTTTGATTTCTGATGAGCAAAGGAATACACCATGTACGCAGAATCAAAACAAAGTTACACACATATACAACATTGGCTATTTGAAGGAGGGTGTCATTTATCTGCTGAAACCTAAGCTGTCAATATTCATCTGCCTTCAGAATTACACTGAAATAGCCACAATATCCATAAGCCATATAAGGCAGGTATATTGGAAAAGTTTTTGTTTGCTGTTAAGTTTTGTAACATGAACTCGAACATTTCCTTTTTAATTTCTCATGATTTTACGCGAAATTCACCATCATTTGAAAAATAGACAACTCAGAATGTATGTTGAATCATTGTGAAAATGTCGGTCAACATAATGACTTTTCCAGTTGAACATCCATATACATATATATTTGTATTTTTTTTTAATTAACAGAAATACGAGTATATTGTGAGTACCTGTCTAATAAACGATTTTGTTAAAAAAATATTTCCTGCTCTAATTGTAACAAATAAATGAACTGTTCACTGCCAGTTTTGTATTGGATTATTAGTTTCGAGGTTCCTGATTCATTGAAAATAGTTGCTTATGTGTTAATTATAATGGAAAGGTTGTAAATTATTCGTAATTTTTAGTTTATTTCCATAACTCGGTAAAAACGTCATGTAATAAGTTAAGCCTTTATTGTTGAATACTTTTCGAAAACATAGGTTCATATGTAAGAAAAATATCACTTAAGAAAAAAATATTTATTCAATAAACATTTAGTGATACAAATTATATCTTGTAATTAATTCAGTATGAAGCGGTACATAAATATAAATATTTAAAACAAATGCAATTCATAATTTTCTTTGGACTTAAAAATCCAAAACTATACCCAACAAACATTGCGCAAGTGAGGTAAACGGAAGGAGTCACGGTTTACCAGTTAACTGCTATGTTAGTAGCAGTTGTTCCTGTTTAATATTTGGTTATGTTCTCAAATTTTATAAGTGTAACGTGATTGTAGCTTTTAATTTTTTTGCTATTAAAGAGATATAGTAAATGGATATCAACTATTAAATCGTAAATTCTCCTGTAGCCAAATAGCTCTGATAGTTTTTATAAGTTCTTACAGTGAAAAGTTCTCACTATGTCTATGATTTTTCATTAATCGATGGTAACGACGACGACTGATGTAGCCTTCGAAGTGTCTAGGCAAGACCAAAATAGAATTAGTACCATTCCTTTCAGAAATTGAAGGTGGAAGTAATTCCCACAAAATATAGTCAGTATTCTCATACTGCCCTTTTTGTAGTTAACGCAAAAGTTTTATTCGTGAAATTGAATATTACTCACTATCAATTTTACTAAACCCTACGTATTTGAATATGTAAAACAGTTTCACGGTTGTTCAGATATTTTGTAACATTTGTAGTTACCAAATATTTAAGTTAGGTTTATATACTAGCACAATATAATACATTAAGTATGACAAGAAAAATACATGAGGCGACATGTAAACGGTTTTAAAACATGTCGACAATCGAGAGTAGTCAAAGCAGCTTAGGTATTTCCAATGTTGAATGAAGTAAACTAATTTTGGTAATGTGTAAATACCACTAAAAATATTTAAAGTTACACAATTATTGGTAATATTTTTAACTTGCACTCTGGTAATATTTAATAGCTTACACAAGCATAAATCAGAGAAGTCGGTTGTTTCATTTTCAAATATTAACCAGAGATAACACTTCACAAGATTTACAAGTTCTCTCGATATCCTTATTTAAGGGTGGTGGGCAACCGACAAAGACGCTCTCTAATGACTTTGTTTAACAATCCCCCCGTGACGTTTATTGGCCTCCTTAAGTAACGTTTTTGTAACTTCTCTGGCATTATGAGAAAATATGGTCTCGCTTTGGTTAAGTGAATTTTATTGGGCTAGGTAAAAAGTCTGCAGCTCACTCGGAAAATTATAGTAGTCGTTTATGCAGAGCAGCTGAGAAGTGCGCGTCCGAGTGTTCATAACTGAACTCTAAATTTTACGAGCGCAAAGGTTTCACTGCGATATTATAAGATGCAACTCACTACAAAAATGTGCGCCGAGTTGTAAAATCTAAACTAGCACGTGTACGTTATTTAAGAAATAAAGCTTCCTGAACCGTATCCTCAAATAAAATGAATTGTGTGAAATATTAACGCAACTGACAGTTAACTGCTTTGATTTTATCGTTTAAATGTAGTGGATCCTTGATATTTAATATCTTACTTTTGGCTATGCGTATCAATAATAAATTTACGGTAAACTATAAAAGAGAACCGATTTTATTTACTTCTTTCACCACCCTATTTTTATTATGTAGCTGTATGTTAACATATACTTGTTACTTACATATACATACAATATAACTCATATTATTAACAAAGGGAATCTTTGAGCTTTCCAAAATATCAAACAATTCAAAAATCACTTCAAAATTCGTTGAAATATGAGAACTGAAGTGCGATTATCATATATTTACGTGACATGTCGTGTCTCTCCCTACTGTGGTTTATTGAAATTTTGAATTATCATAATGCAACTCATATTATTAACAAAGGGAATCTTTGAGCTTTCCAAAATATCAAACAATTCAAAAATCACTTCAAAATTCGTTGAAATATGAGAACTGAAGTGCGATTATCGCACTTAGATTCACGTGACATGTCGTGTCTCTCCCTACTGTGGTTTATTGAAATTTTGAATTATCATAATGTAACTCATATTATTAACAAAGGGAATCTTTGAGCTTTCCAAAATATCAAACAATTCAAAAGTCACTTCAAAATTCGTTGAAATATGAGAACTGAAGTGCGATTATCATAGATTTACTTGACATGTCGTGTCTCTCCCTACTGTGGTTTATTGAAATTTTGAATTATCATAATGTAACTCATATTATTAACAAAGGGAATCTTTGAGCTTTCCAAAATATCAAACAATTCAAAAATCACTTCAAAATTCGTTGAAATATGAGAACTGAAGTGCGATTATCATAGATTTACGTGACATGTCGTGTCTCTCCCTACTGTGGTTTATTGAAATTTTGAATTATCATAATGTAAGTCATATCATTAACAAAGGGAATCTTTGAGCTTTCCAAAATATCAAACAATTCAAAAATCACCTCAAAATTCGTTGAAATATGAGAACTGAAGTGCGATTATCATAGATTTACGTGACATGTCGTGTCTCTCCCTACTGTGGTTTATTGAAATTTTGAATTATCATAATGTAACTCATATTATTAACAAAGGGAATCTTTGAGCTTTCCAAAATATCAAACAATTCAAAAATCACTTCAAAATTCGTTGAAATATGAGAACTGAAGTGCGATTATCGCACTTAGATTCACGTGACATGTCGTGTCTCTCCCTACTGTGGTTTATTGAAATTTTGAATTATCATAATGTAACTCATATTATTAACAAAGGGAATCTTTGAGCTTTCCAAAATATCAAACAATTCAAAAATCACTTCAAAATTCGTTGAAATATGAGAACTGAAGTGCGATTATCATAGATTTACGTGACATGTCGTGTCTCTCCCTACTGTGGTTTATTGAAATTTTGAATTATCATAATGTAAGTCATATCATTAACAAAGGGAATCTTTGAGCTTTCCAAAATATCAAACAATTCAAAAATCACCTCAAAATTCGTTGAAATATGAGAACTGAAGTGCGATTATCATAGATTTACGTGACATGTCGTGTCTCTCCCTACTGTGGTTTATTGAAATTTTGAATTATCATAATGTAACTCATATTATTAACAAAGGGAATCTTTGAGCTTTCCAAAATATCAAACAATTCAAAAATCACTTCAAAATTCGTTGAAATATGAGAACTGAAGTGCGATTATCATAGATTTACGTGACATGTCGTGTCTCTCCCTACTGTGGTTTATTGAAATTTTGAATTATCATAATGTAACTCATATCATTAACAAAGGGAATCTTTGAGCTTTCCAAAATATCAAACAATTCAAAAGTCACTTCAAAATTCGTTGAAATATGAGAACTGAAGTGCGATTATCATAGATTTACGTGACATGTCGTGTCTCTCCCTACTGTGGTTTATTGAAATTTTGAATTATCATAATGTAACTCATATTATTAACAAAGGGAATATTTGAGCTTTCCAAAATATCAAACAATTCAAAAATCACTTCAAAATTCGTTGAAATATGAGAACTGAAGTGCGATTATCATAGATTTACGTGACATGTCGTGTCTCTCCCTACTGTGGTTTATTGAAATTTTGAATTATCATAATGTAACTCATATTATTAACAAAGGGAATCTTTGAGCTTTCCAAAATATCAAACAATTCAAAAGTCACTTCAAAATTCGTTGAAATATGAGAACTGAAGTGCGATTATCATAGATTTACGTGACATGTCGTGTCTCTCCCTACTGTGGTTTATTGAAATTTTGAATTATCATAATGTAACTCATATTATTAACAAAGGGAATCTTTGAGCTTTACAAAATATCAAACAATTCAAAAATCACTTCAAAATTCGTTGAAATATGAGAACTGAAGTGCGATTATCGCACTTAGATTCACGTGACATGTCGTGTCTCTCCCTACTGTGGTTTATTGAAATTTTGAATTATCATAATGTAACTCATATTATTAACAAAGGGAATCTTTGAGCTTTCCAAAATATCAAACAATTCAAAAGTCACTTCAAAATTCGTTGAAATATGAGAACTGAAGTGCGATTATCATAGATTTACGTGACATGTCGTGTCTCTCCCTACTGTGGTTTATTGAAATTTTGAATTATCATAATGTAACTCATATTATTAACAAAGGGAATCTTTGAGCTTTCCAAAATATCAAACAATTCAAAAATCACTTCAAAATTCGTTGAAATATGAGAACTGAAGTGCGATTATCGCACTTAGATTCACGTGACATGTCGTGTCTCTCCCTACTGTGGTTTATTGAAATTTTGAATTATCATAATGTAACTCATATTATTAACAAAGGGAATCTTTGAGCTTTCCAAAATATCAAACAATTCAAAAATCACTTCAAAATTCGTTGAAATATGAGAACTGAAGTGCGATTATCATAGATTTACGTGACATGTCGTGTCTCTCCCTACTGTGGTTTATTGAAATTTTGAATTATCATAATGTAACTCATATCATTAACAAAGGGAATCTTTGAGCTTTCCAAAATATCAAACAATTCAAAAATCACTTCAAAATTCGTTGAAATATGAGAACTGAAGTGCGATTATCATAGATTTACGTGACATGTCGTGTCTCTCCCTACTGTGGTTTATTGAAATTTTGAATTATCATAATGCAACTCATATTATTAACAAAGGGAATCTTTGAGCTTTCCAAAATATCAAACAATTCAAAAATCACTTCAAAATTCGTTGAAATATGAGAACTGAAGTGCGATTATCATAGATTTACGTGACATGTCGTGTCTCTCCCTACTGTGGTTTATTGAAATTTTGAATTATCATAATGTAACTCATATTATTAACAAAGGGAATCTTTGAGCTTTCCAAAATATCAAACAATTCAAAAATCACTTCAAAATTCGTTGAAATATGAGAACTGAAGTGCGATTATCATAGATTTACGTGACATGTCGTGTCTCTCCCTACTGTGGTTTATTGAAATTTTGAATTATCATAATGTAACTCATATTATTAACAAAGGGAATCTTTGAGCTTTACATAATATCAAACAATTCAAAAATCACTTCAAAATTCGTTGAAATATGAGAACTGAAGTGCGATTATCATAGATTTACGTGACATGTCGTGTCTCTCCCTACTGTGGATTATTGAAATTTTGAATTATCATAATGTAACTCATATTATTAACAAAGGGAATCTTTGAGCTTTCCAAAATATCAAACAATTCAAAAATCACTTCAAAATTCGTTGAAATATGAGAACTGAAGTGCGATTATCATAGATTTACGTGACATGTCGTGTCTCTCCCTACTGTGGTTTATTGAAATTTTGAATTATCATAATGTAACTCATATTATTAACAAAGGGAATCTTTGAGCTTTCCAAAATATCAAACAATTCAAAAATCACTTCAAAATTCGTTGAAATATGAGAACTGAAGTGCGATTATCATAGATTTACGTGACATGTCGTGTCTCTCCCTACTGTGGTTTATTGAAATTTTGAATTATCATAATGTAACTCATATTATTAACAAAGGGAATCTTTGAGCTTTCCAAAATATCAAACAATTCAAAAATCACTTCAAAATTCGTTGAAATATGAGAACTGAAGTGCGATTATCGCACTTAGGTTCACGTGACATGTCGTGTCTCTCCCTACTGTGGTTTATTGAAATTTTGAATTATCATAATGTAACTCATATTATTAACAAAGGGAATCTTTGAGCTTTCCAAAATATCAAACAATTCAAAAATCACTTCAAAATTCGTTGAAATATGAGAACTGAAGTGCGATTATCATAGATTTACGTGACATGTCGTGTCTCTCCCTACTGTGGTTTATTGAAATTTTGAATTATCATAATGTAACTCATATTATTAACAAAGGGAATCTTTGAGCTTTACAAAATATCAAACAATTCAAAAATCACTTCAAAATTCGTTGAAATATGAGAACTGAAGTGCGATTATCATAGATTTACGTGACATGTCGTGTCTCTCCCTACTGTGGATTATTGAAATTTTGAATTATCATAATGTAACTCATATTATTAACAAAGGGAATCTTTGAGCTTTCCAAAATATCAAACAATTCAAAAATCACTTCAAAATTCGTTGAAATATGAGAACTGAAGTGCGATTATCATAGATTTACGTGACATGTCGTGTCTCTCCCTACTGTGGTTTATTGAAATTTTGAATTATCATAATGTAACTCATATTATTAACAAAGGGAATCTTTGAGCTTTCCAAAATATCAAACAATTCAAAAATCACTTCAAAATTCGTTGAAATATGAGAACTGAAGTGCGATTATCATAGATTTACGTGACATGTCGTGTCTCTCCCTACTGTGGTTTATTGAAATTTTGAATTATCATAATGTAACTCATATTATTAACAAAGGGAATCTTTGAGCTTTCCAAAATATCAAACAATTCAAAAATCACTTCAAAATTCGTTGAAATATGAGAACTGAAGTGCGATTATCGCACTTAGGTTCACGTGACATGTCGTGTCTCTCCCTACTGTGGTTTATTGAAATTTTGAATTATCATAATGTAACTCATATTATTAACAAAGGGAATCTTTGAGCTTTCCAAAATATCAAACAATTCAAAAATCACTTCAAAATTCGTTGAAATATGAGAACTGAAGTGCGATTATCATAGATTTACGTGACATGTCGTGTCTCTCCCTACTGTGGTTTATTGAAATTTTGAATTATCATAATGTAACTCATATTATTAACAAAGGGAATCTTTGAGCTTTACAAAATATCAAACAATTCAAAAATCACTTCAAAATTCGTTGAAATATGAGAACTGAAGTGCGATTATCATAGATTTACGTGACATGTCGTGTCTCTCCCTACTGTGGATTATTGAAATTTTGAATTATCATAATGTAACTCATATTATTAACAAAGGGAATCTTTGAGCTTTCCAAAATATCAAACAATTCAAAAATCACTTCAAAATTCGTTGAAATATGAGAACTGAAGTGCGATTATCGCACTTAGATTCACGTGACATGTCGTGTCTCTCCCTACTGTGGTTTATTGAAATTTTGAATTATCATAATGTAACTCATATTATTAACAAAGGGAATCTTTGAGCTTTCCAAAATATCAAACAATTCAAAAATCACTTCAAAATTCGTTGAAATATGAGAACTGAAGTGCGATTATCATAGATTTACGTGACATGTCGTGTCTCTCCCTACTGTGGTTTATTGAAATTTTGAATTATCATAATGTAACTCATATCATTAACAAAGGGAATCTTTGAGCTTTCCAAAATATCAAACAATTCAAAAATCACTTCAAAATTCGTTGAAATATGAGAACTGAAGTGCGATTATCATAGATTTACGTGACATGTCGTGTCTCTCCCTACTGTGGTTTATTGAAATTTTGAATTATCATAATGCAACTCATATTATTAACAAAGGGAATCTTTGAGCTTTCCAAAATATCAAACAATTCAAAAATCACTTCAAAATTCGTTGAAATATGAGAACTGAAGTGCGATTATCATAGATTTACGTGACATGTCGTGTCTCTCCCTACTGTGGTTTATTGAAATTTTGAATTATCATAATGTAACTCATATTATTAACAAAGGGAATCTTTGAGCTTTCCAAAATATCAAACAATTCAAAAATCACTTCAAAATTCGTTGAAATATGAGAACTGAAGTGCGATTATCATAGATTTACGTGACATGTCGTGTCTCTCCCTACTGTGGTTTATTGAAATTTTGAATTATCATAATGTAACTCATATTATTAACAAAGGGAATCTTTGAGCTTTACATAATATCAAACAATTCAAAAATCACTTCAAAATTCGTTGAAATATGAGAACTGAAGTGCGATTATCATAGATTTACGTGACATGTCGTGTCTCTCCCTACTGTGGATTATTGAAATTTTGAATTATCATAATGTAACTCATATTATTAACAAAGGGAATCTTTGAGCTTTCCAAAATATCAAACAATTCAAAAATCACTTCAAAATTCGTTGAAATATGAGAACTGAAGTGCGATTATCATAGATTTACGTGACATGTCGTGTCTCTCCCTACTGTGGTTTATTGAAATTTTGAATTATCATAATGTAACTCATATTATTAACAAAGGGAATCTTTGAGCTTTCCAAAATATCAAACAATTCAAAAATCACTTCAAAATTCGTTGAAATATGAGAACTGAAGTGCGATTATCATAGATTTACGTGACATGTCGTGTCTCTCCCTACTGTGGTTTATTGAAATTTTGAATTATCATAATGTAACTCATATTATTAACAAAGGGAATCTTTGAGCTTTCCAAAATATCAAACAATTCAAAAATCACTTCAAAATTCGTTGAAATATGAGAACTGAAGTGCGATTATCGCACTTAGGTTCACGTGACATGTCGTGTCTCTCCCTACTGTGGTTTATTGAAATTTTGAATTATCATAATGTAACTCATATTATTAACAAAGGGAATCTTTGAGCTTTCCAAAATATCAAACAATTCAAAAATCACTTCAAAATTCGTTGAAATATGAGAACTGAAGTGCGATTATCATAGATTTACGTGACATGTCGTGTCTCTCCCTACTGTGGTTTATTGAAATTTTGAATTATCATAATGTAACTCATATTATTAACAAAGGGAATCTTTGAGCTTTCCAAAATATCAAACAATTCAAAAATCACTTCAAAATTCGTTGAAATATGAGAACTGAAGTGCGATTATCGCACTTAGATTCACGTGACATGTCGTGTCTCTCCCTACTGTGGTTTATTGAAATTTTGAATTATCATAATGTAACTCATATCATTAACAAAGGGAATCTTTGAGCTTTCCAAAATATCAAACAATTCAAAAATCACTTCAAAATTCGTTGAAATATGAGAACTGAAGTGCGATTATCGCACTTAGATTCACGTGACATGTCGTGTCTCTCCCTACTGTGGTTTATTGAAATTTTGAATTATCATAATGTAACTCATATTATTAACAAAGGGAATCTTTGAGCTTTCCAAAATATCAAACAATTCAAAAATCACTTCAAAATTCGTTGAAATATGAGAACTGAAGTGCGATTATCATAGATTTACGTGACATGTCGTGTCTCTCCCTACTGTGGTTTATTGAAATTTTGAATTATCATAATGTAACTCATATTATTAACAAAGGGAATCTTTGAGCTTTCCAAAATATCAAACAATTCAAAAATCACTTCAAAATTCGTTGAAATATGAGAACTGAAGTGCGATTATCATAGATTTACGTGACATGTCGTGTCTCTCCCTACTGTGGTTTATTGAAATTTTGAATTATCATAATGTAACTCATATTATTAACAAAGGGAATCTTTGAGCTTTCCAAAATATCAAACAATTCAAAAATCACTTCAAAATTCGTTGAAATATGAGAACTGAAGTGCGATTATCGCACTTAGATTCACGTGACATGTCGTGTCTCTCCCTACTGTGGTTTATTGAAATTTTGAATTATCATAATGTAACTCATATCATTAACAAAGGGAATCTTTGAGCTTTCCAAAATATCAAACAATTCAAAAATCACTTCAAAATTCGTTGAAATATGAGAACTGAAGTGCGATTATCGCACTTAGATTCACGTGACATGTCGTGTCTCTCCCTACTGTGGTTTATTGAAATTTTGAATTATCATAATGTAACTCATATTATTAACAAAGGGAATCTTTGAGCTTTCCAAAATATCAAACAATTCAAAAATCACTTCAAAATTCGTTGAAATATGAGAACTGAAGTGCGATTATCATAGATTTACGTGACATGTCGTGTCTCTCCCTACTGTGGTTTATTGAAATTTTGAATTATCATAATGTAACTCATATTATTAACAAAGGGAATCTTTGAGCTTTCCAAAATATCAAACAATTCAAAAATCACTTCAAAATTCGTTGAAATATGAGAACTGATTGTTCGGCGTCTAGGCGCTTTTGTATTGAAGGGTGTGAATACTTGGAGTAAGGGATCTATTCATCAATTTACGTATGCTCAGAATTTAGTCGATAGAAGGCGTGGGTTACAGAGAAGAGTTCTGTTAGTATAGTTAGTAGAGCAACTGTTCAAAATTCGGCGGGAGGGCGTGGGATGGGTGTCCCAGAGTAGAAATCTGTTGGGCCAAGGGAAGTTCTTGGGGGGCTCTATTAGTGGAGATATTGCGGTTCAAAATTCAGATTACAGATTTGTTGGTCGAAAGTTTCTTAGCAGATAAAGGATAAACAGAATAGTTCTGTTAGTCGAGACTTTTATCTATGGCCGAGACTCTAGAAGTGACCTGGAAAGAGACTCCCTACATTGGAGGACAGAAATGTCGAACTAATCTTGCAAAGTGAGGAATCAGCAATGACCTGACTTGTGTTCTTGTGGCCAAAACCTAAAACGGAAAATGTTATGGTATACCCTCTACTTTCATCGCCGTGCAGCATGAGTGATCTAAACCCTTGGGCATATCCTATGCAAGTCTCGAGTGGTTTAAAATGTTTCTACACTTCTTTCTTTGATTTATCTTGAAATTTATTTCTCTTGTCAGATATATGTATATATTATCTAGTTATACTATAAGATCGGGAGATAGTGATAGAAAATGAGAAGTCATTTGTTATAAGTATGGTGACCCTTCAGGGGACGTCCTGTTAGATTAATAACACAAATACTGTTGTTGCTAATAGGAAATGCAGTCTGTGGTAATATTTTTGAAACGAACTCGTCGCGTAATTAGAAATCACCCTGTATCCCAAACTCTGTTCTCTATCGATTTAAAATGACCGTTGAAAGGATAAAAATAATTGTCACAGCAATTTTCTGGTCTAAAAATAAACTTATATAAAATTGTAATCCACTTATTAGTGCATTATACTTAAGCATACGCTCTATACCCAATGCGTAAAGTTAGCTGGGATCTACGCTTGAAAAAGTGCCTTTGACGCAATGCGCAATAGATTTTTATTTAGCCCCTAGAGAAAATTATTTACCCTAGCGACCATTTCTATGGAGTTACATTAGAGATGTTATCGAATATTGTATATTAAGCATGCGCTAATTTCGTAATGAAAAACGTGTTCCTATGTCATTACGGTAACCCTCATAACCACATGCAACCCCGAGCGATGTCTATAAAAGACTCGAAATGAATCAGTCTCCTGAAATAAAATCTCCTACCAGTGAAACCGTCCAGGCTAATTACAATAAACTTTCTGATCACATAAGGAGATTAACTCCTCAAGGGATACAGTGCAGTGTTTTTTGTGGAGGACTTAACTGCAAGTACGAAAATCCAGAAAACTGGAAGCCGGATAGTTTGGCTATTCAGGGGATATACTCTCATTGGTAAGGAATACTTTGTATTAGTAATGCACACTGCTTCGCTACAGCAGTAAAAAATTTACACATAGCAACAGCAGGGAAATTTAGTTTATTTGTCAGCAAACAGAGCCGGAAAATTTCTTTCAGGATATTAAAAAACGTGAAAATTGCGCTTTGTAGAGATCAACCAAATGCTGTTACCAGATATCAAGAATGTAACAGCAACATTATGGAGAAGGGAGAGAAGCTGTGCAAATAAAATTTTATTTCCTATTAGGCGCGCACAAAAAATGAGTAAAATTTTTAGTATTTAAGTAACAATTATTAAAAATACACGAGGTATTTGGTATCACAAATGTTGAACAGACAGAAAAAGTGTTAATTAGATTTTTTCACTGTATACCACTTCACTTACATTTCCTAATTTTATCGACCTACAACTGTGATATTAATCATTTATTGATGATTGATATCGATAATTTTTCGTTAAATATTACGTGGTTAATAACACATATGGTTTAATGGAAATATAGCTAGATATATTTCTGTTTAATATACCACGTATGGTTATTTCAACAAGTGCCTTGCAACTCGTAAGGTAGGTCGAGGGACTTATTTGTTGTCTGTAATTCCAGTTCATATTTCGGAAATTTTGAAAATAAAACCACGCGCATTTCCGAAAAAGAATCGAATTTTCAGATTTCAGAATAAATTTTGATATGGACCCTGAAGAGTGTTAAATGAGATATTTTCAGTATATGAGCCAGCTTTTAATTATAGATTGAGAACTTTCTAAAATAGTAACAATTACTCGAAAAAATAACTAAAATTAGTCTAATAATTTTGTTGCTCGAAAATTACTTCTTACTGCTCTACACCGGAATCATCTAAACCAGCGAGGATAGCGTTTTCGTTAAAAAAAATCATAAGAATACTTGCTTTTTATTTTGATGAAGAATATCAAACTAATATTCATAAACGAGAGGGTTTGTTATTTTAACAGACCCTCAATTCGGACGAGCTGAAAATGAAAACAATTCTTTTGACACAAATCATCTTTAGTTATCTTGACTTAATACTCCATACAGCGTATGCAAGAAATTTTATCACACATACAACGAATGATAGTGTGCGAGAGACAAGATATGAACGTGAAATTAAACGCATTAAAGAGAGACGAAGCATTTCAATTCTATCTCGCTTCTTTCATAATTAAGGGCGGAAAAAAATGCAAATTGAAATTTATGCATTTCTTGCAATAATGAGGGTTTCGATATTCGGAAAAAAGGGCGTAATAGGGGCGTATGGGAATAAATTTGACAACGCTAGATATTTTACCCGAGCTGAAATACGCTTCTGTTACTTCTGTAGACATTAAGTGCACTTTGTAGATTTTTAAGCATGTTTATAGAGATGAGACAAATCGTCCCTCCTTAATAATTTTGAAAAACACTTAATTAGAAATGCTTTTTTTACCAAAAAATATTCAATTAACGAATGAGAGTTATTATAATTAATTATTTGATATTTATTGTTTATACCTATTTGCCCACACAATATTTTTCAATGTTTTTATCAATTGTCGATGTATAGTTTTTAATATTCTCATACATTCATTAAAACTTTTCTTCATCTTTGTTATAAACAGACAATATATAATCCCAACAAAATTTGAAATCTATAAAGGCATTTCTTGTGCAACTGTGCACATTTTTACAGTTTTCTTTGCATTTCAATGCGTATTTTTTCAAGATTTCAAGTGCATTTTTCTACCCTTTACTTATTTGCAATTGCAGTTTGCTCGATTCTCTGTACATTAATGCACATAATGTATACCGTCAAAGAAAAGGGATTATTTGTACAGTGATACTTAATATCAGGGTAATACAATGCAGCAGGTCGTATAATGAGACAAATAGGCAGGGAACAGAAAGTCAAAGTGAGATTGCAAATAAGAAAAGGATGGGGTGTAATTTTAACCCGTAGTTTGTCAAGTGGCTGAAAGCTGAAAGTATGTCAAGTGGCACATCGTTTGGAAGTCGATATCCCGATAAATATACTGTATGTAGATATCATATGTATTAATCATTGCTATAGATTATTTATAGAATAATAAAAACACATTTTTAAGTCAATAAGTGTTGTTTAAGGTATAAGATACTCAAATTTACCAGCACACATTTAGTCACAACTTAAAAGACTTACTAGATAAATCTAGTGACTCCAGCTCAGTAACTGACCCACGACAACGACATTAGCACTAACTTGCAATTGCTTTAAAATACTAAGACATCCTTACAGGACGTAGATGGTTCAAGAATTGACAGACGATGACGCAGATCACATAAGACTGAATTTAGTGAGCAAATGATAAACCTAATCACCCATAATTAATTATGTATAGAATGGATACTCTTTCACCCGAAAGTACTTTTACTTGAAATGATGAAATTGATATTGTTATTTTGGGGCACGTACTCAATATTCGGAAAGATAAATGTATGGGTAAACATAATTAAGGATTAAGTAATAGCACCATTATTCTTCCACAATATCACAATGGCGCAAAACATCTTATTTCTCTTGAAGAAGATATTGCCCTATCTTTGGCAGCTTTATTGCCGTATGCAGCACATCAAGATGTACCAGAAGGAAGACTATGGCATCAATACGAGGATGCCCCACCAAACTATACACGTTCGTTAACATCTAAATGAAAATTTTCCAAATAGGTGGAATGGGAGACGAGATCAAACAGCCAAATAGTACAGAAACCAACGTATCAAACCAGCGGTATAACCGATAATAATCAAAAATTAACATGTGAAATGCATTCCTTTGGAGGTGATCGTTCAGAAGATATGTCACTTGACACACTTAAAATTTCATGAGAGGAGATGAACTACGTACATAGGCTCTTGAAATCCTGTAGCCTGTTAAAAATTGAAATCTACCTGTTTAAATAATTTTCGCAGAAATATTCTAAATTCACATTACAGAATATATCCCAGTTAAACTTTCCACACTGTGTAAGGTGTACATATGGATTATGCATTATTTTGATCTACGGGAGAAATCAATCGCACACCAATATTTTTAAAACAGGTCAGTGGAACAACTTGTACACTCCAAAAGGTACAGTTGGAATCCACACTCGCAATGCATAATATTACCAATTAGATGTAAGTTATGGATTAAAAAATTTGCTGAGCAGACTTCACTGCGGCAAATACCTACGAACTGAAATCAGTAAACACGCAATTATTCCATTCCAAATATTACAGTCGTGGAAATATTTCAACCAACAAGAATGAACAATGTTTCTAGTTTCCTAAAAATGAGAAAGTCAGAAATCGTCAAGTGAAGGTGAAATTACTTTATATTTAGTTATAATATTAATTATTAAAAATCTCTTTAATAATGCGGAAGTCCAACCGGACCTTAATTAATTTGTTATTACACGGAGCATTAATTTCACCTGAAAGTAGGTCAAAGTGGGGTGGGCGAACGAACTATTTGTATGTTGGACATTAATTAGTTTGATACCGTTTTCCAGAGCTTTCCCCCCAAGACGCACATTATGTTTGAAGCTAAAGTAAATATCACGTTTGCGAACAATACGTAAAATTTACATATGTTGGCTGTTATATTAAACATGTGTATTTATTTTTATAATACATTCCTACATCAAAAAGTTTGTTTACGTTCTTGTATTGTACTGTGAACGTGAATTTACCTTTAAACGTATGCAATCGACCTAATGTAAATTAGTGATTCGAATACTCTCGCGAGACCAAAGTTGTACTTTGGTTAAAACTTATGGCGTATAAACAATTCATACTCAAACAACATACATAACAACAACATAGAACTTTTCCCTTGTATCAACATTGTCCTAATTTTCCCATAGTACCTACAATGTCATAATTTTTTTAACATCTAGCCATCTATATAGAAGCGTTATTAAATAACAATTCCATAGGATCACGGATGATATCCTTGCGATGGCACGTCCCAGCACGATCGCCATAGTGCAGAAAAATGTAATCCAGCAATTCGAAAGGTATTTATTAACTTTCATTCTATTCGATGATTGGCATCTAAATTGTCGTTTTAGTTTAGGAATAAAATCTATAATAAATCTGCAATCTCCTCGGGAGCATGCGAGTTGTGGACAACCACTGGAAGAGTCGGGCTTTTCCTACGATCCCAGCATTTTTATGGAGCAAAACAGTAAGTACTGCCTAGGTGTAGTTTAATAATAATACTAATAGATTTTCAAAAATAGTCGTGGAAAATTTCAAAAATTTGTAGCATCATACATATAGACGATGCGTGACAGTAAGTGTAGGAGCGAAACATTTTTTTTGTTTACAGATTTTACTTTTGTTTCGAGAACTATTTAAAACATTTTCCCTCATCGAGGTGGAAAAGGAATGAAAGTTATCTAACAAATCTTAAATAATTAGAAACTTTAAAACTTTATGAGCCGTTTAGGAGAAAATTAACAAAAAATTCGAAATTTTCAAGAGTAAAGTGTCCTTTAGAGTACTTTCAGACAAAAGTGTTTCAAATAAAAGTTGTTGGCATTTACTGTAGTAGTTCAGATATAAACATTAGTAAAAATAAGAGAAACTGTTTTGGAGAAAACAGAAAACCTGAAATTCACAAGACAAAGATGTAAAAAAATTCACTATTCAAAACTGATTGAACAGTAGATTAGATATACAAAGCTTAAAAAAGTTTAGACTAGTTTTCGAAATTATACAAAAATGATAAGTGTAAAGTACCCTTTGCCCTTAACTGATTTTGCTAAAAATCGCATGGATTCTAGTTTTCAGAAGACCAAGCCTAAATAAAAATTTCAGCCTTTCACTATTTAGTTTCTTAGAAAACGTCGGCCATATACAGACACACAGATACATTTTTCTAAAAACAGAACTCAAATTCCCAAAATCAACCTGAATACAGTACTTTCTCATTATATAAGTACCTTATATGTGAAAGGAAATACACTGTTCAGGGTTCGTTTGGACTGAAATCGTCAGTGTTCTATTTGTTGGTTTTCTGTACTTCCGCCCATTTCTCACATTTCCAATGAAGCAATAGCTTCAGATTTAAATTTTTCATATTTGTTACATTTCCAGTATATTACTATAATTTTGCGTGGAAGGATTACGGCGATGCCACCTTAGAAGGTCTTTTAAACATGGTAAAAGTCCTCGCCTTTGCAACAACACAGGGAAGAGTTGCTATTCACTGCCACGCAGGTAAGCCCATAGTTATACGGTGTGTTTAAATAAGCCGATCCTCCTCGTTTTTAGTTCAAACTTCTGGGTGTTTAAAAATTATTAATTTATGTTAAATAAGCATTGAAGAATTTTCACTTAGATGTTTGATTTTTCATTTGAATTGCAGGTTTGGGAAGGACAGGCGTGTTGATAGCTTGCTACTTAGTTTACTCTCTAAGGGTAAATGCAAACGATGCCATCCGATACGTAAGATTAAAACGGCCGGGTTCAGTCCAAACTCGCGGTCAAATCTTATGCGTAAGGCACTTTGCACAATTTATTCTTCCACAAACAATCACGTATTACTTAAAGTGAGTAATTGATTATCGTAATCACCTTAAATAAAGTGAAATGAGGCAAATTAGTCGATGTGCAATTCGTCTGTTAACGATTCGGTTATAATCGATATGGGTTAATTTTGTAATTTAAATTTTGCCGTTTAAAACGTGAGAAAGTTTAATTTTAATGAAACTTTCATGTAGCGAATTGGCATCGACGAATTTACTTTCGAAATTTCGCTAAAACCATGCATTTCCAGAGAAGCCATAGGAAAAGACAAATATATGAACGAATTCACTCTGCACCGGTTCCTTAGGAGGCAACGGATCGTTCTTCACGGTTACGACGAGAGAAATTTCAAATTTCTTCCAAAGGTAATCCAAATTCCAATCCCCATTCTTTCCCAAATTAATTCTAATATAATCGTTCAGATCATCCACGTTATTTGCGAGAGGATTCTCAAATTGTGCGCATGCTGGATAGAAGAATTTCACCTGTCTAACATATCGTTTACAGTGGACTTCCTATCGTCTAAAATCCATGGAGGTTTGAAGGGCCCAGATAGTTGTTACAACGTTACGAACATTTCCAGTAGTAATTCTGAACGTAAGTACAGTAAAACAAACAACCGATCCATGGAGATTGATGATTGAGATAGCGCCATATTAAAAGTATTTTTAGTAGCAACTCCGAAAGTAAATCAACCAAATAGCTCTCAGTAGAAGCAAACAGTTCATAATGAAACAACAGACTACGAATCATACTAGTTCGAAAAACCAAAATGCCATATGTACATACAAACATTTGCTGCCTTAGTTCCAATCACAAGTAAACTACAACTCTTCAGAAGTAGTAAGAGAGTCAATTATAAAAAGAGCTCTAATACGTTATTAAAAACATTTCCAGTCTCAATTCCGAACCTTACACATTATAACATATATTAAAGCCAATCAATTACCACCATGAACTATTTCGAGCCTATCTTGTTCCAGAGATATTCTTGAGTTCGGACCTGAAATCTTTTGCCAGCGAAGCATCGACCCCCACCAGCCCTAATCCCTCGGAAATGGGCGATTCCAATGACTCCCTCTCCGAGCTGAGTACTCTTGATGGTGAGGAAATGAGGGAGGAGCTCCTCCTGGAAAACAGATGTTTTCAGGAACTTGAAACGCAGAAGACTTTCGCCCAGGAAACACAAGTTGTCGTCCAAGAGGTGAGCGTCGCGGTGCAAGCTCTGCTGAGCGACCCGGACCCCATGGATCACAACACCCTGAGGAAGGTCAGGCAGTTCGAACGGGAGATAAACAGTTCTCAGCTCGGCTGGATTAAGTTATCTGTGGAAAACGATCTGAGGGTGTTGACGGCTCTCTTGTTCGATTGGATCGAAGGACTGAAAATGCCGGTTATTAAAATGGAAAACTTCGAGGCTATTGTTATGCTTTACAATCAGCCAGAGATCTGTTTTCGGACGTTTCCCTTGGTAAGAGAGCATGTCTTCGAATAAAAAGTGATTTAGTTTGTCCATTGGTGTCCACTGATAGAAAATTTTTAAAATGTCACAAAAAATCTATCGGAAAATTGATCGTAACAAAGCCATTTGTTTCTTTCACGGATGCTTTTTGATAAACAGCGTAAAAGTTTGTTTAACTTGTTGGCATACAGTATATTAAAGTGCACTTTATAAGTGATAAACCCTACAAGGAAACTTATGGAATGACATATAATCACTGGTGTAATAATCACTGTGGTTACAATAAAAATTATTTTTAAATTGCAGCGTCGACTCTATGGTGTATTCATTACAAACACATATCCTCTAATGGAATAATTCTTTAAGCTTCATGCCTAACGTGATACTTTTGTGACAGGACAACACGTAGGACGTAGCTTGTTCTGAAATAGTCACTTAGATCTAATTCAGTGATCATTTCATCCTACGTTTTGTGTTATCAAAAGTTAGCAAATTTAGTGAATCATTCCACATACCTCCTTAATTTTCAATTTACAGTAAATAACATATTTCCTTTTCTCAAAAATTTAGCATATTTTCAATCAGCAGTAAAATTATAAATAATTTGTCATTAATCAAAAGTTATGTGATTTTTTTTTTAGGAGAATTGTTGCCTTATAGAATATTTACTTCTCTTCATCAGTAAATTTCAACCAATAACAAAAGAGGCTCAGGAGGATTTGCTAAAAAGATTTCTAGGAGCACTATCTAAACAAAGCGTGATGATAAACGACAAGTTTGTGCCTTCCAGTAAGTTTGTATTTACGATTAGTGAACCGAAATTTTATCAATTTTCTTTTAGGGAAAGGTTTTAAAAAGATTGGGAGTGGGACGTTCCATTGCGCCTTCAAATTCTTTCAATCGATATTTGAATTGATTGTGGAGCACCACAGCCAAAAGACCAACGTATACGTAATGGAAGACAACGTTTCAGAAGGCGGATCGGATGTAGAGAACGGCTCCTAATGAAGCGTTAATGTTATATAACGTAAGAAAGTCTAACTTAAACTTAGATAATAATCATCGATTTATCCATCCTAATGCAACAGGGGCAGTTGGGGTACATATGATCAAAATAGTCATTTCGATGTTTAGAAAAATCAGTGCTTCGTATTTTTGCAATTTTTACTCAACCCGATCAAGAACAGACATTAAACTAATAGGTGAATACAAAAGAGAGATAAAAAAATAACCTTAAACCTAAAATATTTGTATGATTGCAAAATACTTCTTTTGTTTCATTGTGCCCCAGGTCTGAAGTACATTCGAACATAACCAATAAATCGTGCAACATCATGAAATGTAATAACATAATTATTACAATACCATACCAAGTCTTATTTCGGGGTGTCGTTTTCTGTAGTCGTGAAGACAGTCAATACCAGCCTCATACTTATGCCAAGCTTAAGTAATTTTAAAATTATGACACTTGGTCATCATATTGTAATGATCTACCAATGAATCCTTGAGTTAATTTAAGTGTCTTTTGGATTGCTTAGTTAGGAGTCAGCCGTACTTCTATTCCGTCCTCTGTTGCTTTTTTCTTTTGGACATATCGATGTAATCTACTGTAATTGACACGTTTTATTCAGCTGCAGTTCGCAAACTTATTCCCCCTTCTACGTAGTAAGCACAGCACCCTTATCTTACTAAGTTCGCGTGTGGCATACAAGGCGCTGTAATTAGTGGAGCGACAAATGCACGAATTTATTTAAAATTTAAATATGTCGCAATCGCTTCATTGGATAGTAACACCACCTGGTTTTTATGGTCCCATTCAAGTGTTGGTCAAATTTTATGGTGACGATAAAAACTTTATATTGATGGTGTTACATTAGCGTAACATAGTGTCACATTAGACACAAACATTGTAAAATTATTATTCCAATTCATTATTTCCGTTTTGCGTGTTACAGGTTGTCACGCAGCTACAGGGATGAGTTCTATTTTCCATCCTGTGGAAAAGATTTGGATTCCAGAGAGTGAAAGTCTTTCAAACATTTTTATACCTTCTCTAACGAAAAATGAAATGACTTCTGAAGTCTAAGAGGATTGATTAATGCCTTATTATAACATCCTTAGGGAAATTTGCATGCCTTTTCAATTTTCGCTGGATAAAGTACAACTGATCAATTCAGATATGTTAATTGCATTGAAGCAAGGGCATTCCCAGCAAGGGGCAAAGGGAGCAATTGTCCCCCTAAAAAGAAAAATTAGATGATTCTGGATTCTGAGAAGTTTTTGTAGCATCACCTAGCCTTCAGAATCTGTAATATACATGATTTGAATATACGAGTGCTACACCATTCTAGAATAACTCACTTGTACCTTTGTGCCCACTTTATTTTGCCTGAAATCGTGCTTCACTACCCACTCTTCCTCAATACCAACATAAGTCACCCCTCTCTAGTTCAGATCCTGGGTACGCCCTTGCAATGGAATCGATCAATGTTTGTTATTTATATAAAGGGATTGTTAAGATTAATTAATTAACTTTATTTTGATGAAATTAATTACACAATTATACCTATTTACTGTATAAATATTTTGCGATTTATGAGGAAAAAAAGGAACATGTTTTTAATAAAGCTATAAATATGTCTATGTCTGTTAATTGTTTTTATTGATCAGTTACTTACTGACTGCCGTTACAGTTGAAAGCAAAACTCCAGAGCCTCAGACTCAAAATGCACCAACCAAACGGGCCCAAAGTTATTTACATATAATAAGATCGTATTGTAACCGATTTTCTAGTATAAAAGTTATACAATATTATAGATTTATTTAAAACTCCAGAATTGGAATCTCTTTTAATTAACTTAATTTTTGACTCGGAAAGAAACGAAATAAACAGTTAAATGTTCAAATGTTTAGATTTACAACATCTAAAAGTGTTGTTATTTGTAATTTTTGGCGGTTTTTCAAAATTTTTAATTTTCAAATGGAAATTTTAAATAATCTAAAAACGTATTTGCAATTGTTTTAAACTTCACGCCTCACAGGCACTTCCAGTCACAATATAATGCCGAAAGAATTATCAAATGATTGCATTTCTTCAAGTAATTTGATCCTAAAAATTACGTTATTAAGCATAGGAATAAATATGGCATCCAAGGCACTTAAGAGACTCTAATTCTATACCATCAAATTATTCAAATATGATCAAAAGATTTTACGACACAATTGCTGTCTGTAAAATTTCAAAACAAAGTTTGTTCCAATTTTTTATTAATTCCCCAAGTTAATATGGCAGTTGTAAAGCTACGAAGGGAATAATGTTGCGCATTCGCCAAAACAAAGCGGCCCCTGCACCTCTTTAGTTTCAAAACATATTTTCAAGCATAAGCAACTTACTGGTAAATTATAATGAATAATCAAATAGAAAATTTAATTCAAAATTCATAATTCACTGAATTCAAAATGTAAGTCGTTTAACTCCCAACTACTTCAAAATATATAGTGCTTTAATAGTAAAAGAACTGGAGACATTTATAGGGTTTATAAATTTAAATAAAATTATTTTATGCTTGATAAATTCATGAAAAATCATGAGCTTAAATTTGGTCATTGGTATTTGTTCTCCGTTTTGGACATCCCTGCATTAATCAAGGCTCTAAATTTTGGAACATACTTTACGTAATGACCTGTACGTATTCAAGCAGGAGGTGGCATAAAACCAGATAAAGCCGGGTCTAGAACTAATATAATTAAGTAATTATAGGTAAATGTATCTGCAGGTGAATTTTTCTTATTTTCTGAAAAAAAGGAATGTGACTAAATACTTTGTCAAATAAATACAATCCTTGTATAATTGCTGTACTACTTGATAATGTTTTATTTTGTCATGTTAAAGCGCTTAACATAGTTTGGAAAACATGGCTTTATATAAAGGGAAATCTAAAGAAAAATCTTGAGAAGATGGCACAAATCCCATTATTACGACATACAAATTCCAGTTTACCTAAAGTCTGAAAGTGGAACACCATAGTTCAGATAAGGGTAGATGTTTGATAGACTGTTTACACAAACACTATGAACAAGAATATTGCTCCTCTCGAAAGGTTGTAGTTAAAATGAAAATTATGTTAATAAATTCAATTTTTCACAAAGGCAAGCAATTATGTAAATCAAGGGTTGAATGTGTTGGTGAGTTGATTGTTGATGACAGCGTTAACACGTCAACACGTCTTCATCATAAACAAATACAATTAATCAAATGAATCACAAATTTTCAAACCAACTCTGGTTTAATTACAAAACTTGCGGCCATTAATATTCTCCTTCCTTTTCTACTAATTAAAATGCAAAAGTCGAAAGGTACAACAATGATTTCGTTGATTTCGCCATATTAGAGGACATTATGTGTCATACAAACAAACATTAAACATTTTCAGTAATCAGAAGAGTTGACACCTTTACGTTTTAATTAATGTTAGAAACATCGTGGTATAAAATGTCAAAAACTTCCACATGGAAGTATTAATACCAATAAAAAGATAGTGTATCTGCCACTAATCAATACTACGTACTGATTCGAAACACAGATAATAAAGTTGGTTCAATACAAATTAGAAAATAATCATGGAAGTGTACGATTGTGCTCTTGTTTAGTTACTGAATGTTTGTTTTCCCTGCATGCAATTAACTTCGGTGGCTTTTGTAATGGTATTAAATACCTACATAAATAGAAATAACTTTGACAAATTCTTCAGTGAAAAAATTATATTACTCTATTGTATCTACGACTTCAGAATAAAACTGCCATTTCTCCCTATCAAAATAACACATTCTGTCCTCAAAGCGACTATCTAAATTCACAAATTCAGGAAGAAAAATAATCTACATCAAAATATAAATTTATTTATATCACTACTACAGTGACGTATTAATCGAGTTTAATTTCGTTCGAAGAAAAATCAAGTCGGAGATTTCCCTTTGTTGTACTAATCAATAAAAGCATTGAAGTAACTAAGAGGAGGGAGAGAAACGGCTGGGGGTCGAGGCAGCGCTTAGGTATATTTTTTTGGAGGGTGGAAGGACAGGAAAATACGGGTGAAACTTCAACACACACGTTTTTGATGGAATATAAAAGAACCACAATTAAATTGCGTTAAAATTTTCCAAAAACCTCACATATAAAAAGTAGTAGATAATCTGGAATTGTATGTGAAGTAGTTTGTGTATGTGGGATTTTCGAAACGCAAGTTGTGTTTTATGGAGGAAAACATGTTAATTCTTTGAAAAATGATACTTATTTTGAAGTATATGATGTAATATTTATCGTTTAACAGTGCTAAATAGTTTATTGCTATTTAACCGTCCACATGTATTTTTCAGATTTTGATTTAACGAAAAAAATATTTTTCATAAGTTTCCACGGACAATATTTAAAATAAATTACTGCTTGAAATATAGGAAACACCCATTCTTTCACCAAATATTTTTAGAAGAAAAATTGAAATATTAGCAACATAAAATAATACTACTGCACATATTTCATTGTATGAACCAAAAATATTTCACTTAACACCTTTTGAGATTTGACTTTAAGACTGGTTGGAGCTTATGAAGACTAAGGTAGGTATGACTGTTATAAATGAAAACGGATTTTGAAATAAGATGACTAAACTCCTTACATGTGTAAAGTCACTAATGGGAGGAATAGAATAAAATGAATTATTTTTGTTAAAAATGTACTACTTTGTAACAGCTAAAAGTTAGAAAATTCTGTTTAGATAATCATCTTGTATACTACCTTCCTTCTTTCATATTTACAAGTCTTTTAAATATTACAATTGTGATAAGTAATTTAGAATATCCTCATATCTAATTAAAGTATCGGAACTTCGTTTATAACACGTCCTGTTTTTCTTAAGAAAATTGCAACTGCTTTTTAAATGACATCTGTTCATTACAATTGTCATAAGTTTCTTCTCCAATTTCTCAAATCATTGTATTTTGTCCTTTTGTAAATTTCGTAACTTTAGGCAGTGCCAAAACTACTTTCAAAACTTTGAAGGGTTAATTTCAAACTACTAATTATTTAGATTCAATCGTAGTTCATTACAATCTTTACAAATGTTTGAAATACTCCACAACTTTCCTTGAAACATCAGTTGTGGATTAAAAGTTATTACAACTTTTTTCTAAATAAAAACAATCTATAACTACCACAAGTAACAGAAAGTTTCCAACTCCACAACAAAATCTACATTTTAAAATAATGTTAATTACTTTAAACGTGCCATTAGTTCATTATAATTGTCAAAAATCCTTAGAAATTCCTCTACTTTTTTGAAAGTGTCAGAAGTGTTTCATAAACTTATTAAAGAAACGTTTCTAATGTTACATTTTTCTTAAGGTGGTCGCAACTCCTTTAAATATATATTAAAAACATTGACTGTAACAAGTTCCTGAGAAGATTCCCCAACTTCCTTTATGTTTCGCCATGTTTTTCTTAAAACAATTGTAAGTAATTTTAAAATGCCATCAATTATTTAAAAATGTCATAAGGTTGTTATGAATTCCGCAACTTCTTTAATTGTGTCAGAACTTATTTAAATACACCTCGTTATATTTTAAACACAATTGTAATTTGTTTCAAAATGTCATCGGTCAACTAAAATTGTTATAATTTGTTTAAAAACTCCCTAATTTCTTTTGAAACACCAGATCTTATTTAAAATGACTGCAACTTCTTTAAAAATGTACTGAAAAGAATAAAGTCTTTCTGGAATTTGTACACATTCATGTTACACCTCGACAACTAAATAAGAGCAGTTGTAAAATGGGTAAATTTCAGCAGTGTTTGTTTTTTCTTATAAATCATGGTTGCGTTTCATGGAAACTCAAATATGCAAAGGAGTTAACTGCATGTGCTAAATTGGCTAAATTTGTGAAATATGCAAATATGCATTTCCCATATTTTTATAGCTCTAATAAGAGAATAATAATAATAAAATTTCAAACGTAACTTAAAAATTCTCACCATTAAAAGTCAGTTGTGAATTGATTTTGTTGTTCTGTTCTTTGAAGTTGCTCGCCATTGCACCATTACAAGATAACCCCTCTTGCTCTTTTGACTTTCTACTAAGATGTCATCACTGCCGCTCGAAAGACTTACCTATAAATATTAAAAATATGTATTATAAACAATGAATAACAAAAATTTAAAATAAATGATCTGTAAAAATAATTTTGAAGGTAACTAACCTTATAAACAGCTACGTCTGTCGTACTGCCCTTATATGAAGTTCTATGCCATTGTCGAGAGAATACTCACCTGCAAAATATTTTTGTTACATGTTAACTGTTATTAACATAAGAAATATATTAAAGACTGGTCGTTTAGAAATAAATTTTAAAAAATCACTAACCGTTTGACAATGACATATAGGCATGAAACCCTCTGCTACTACTCCTCTGCCAAGGTGCACACCACTGACACTAAAATGTTCATCACACACTACCTGAAACGATAATGACATTCAAACATAAGAAATTTAAAAAAATACCATTAAAAAAATTTAGAAAAATTCATCTTCGTAAGATGTAAATTCAAATATCACAAAGCCACATTCGAAAAAAGTTATTAATGTGAAAATCTATCAAATAACCCGCACAGCACGAAAGGTTTCAGAAACATTTCAAAATCGTTTTAATGAAATACACAATCAACCTTAGAATCATTTTAAAAAAGTGACAATAATATTTACGAAAAATATTTGTATGAAATGTTCCTGAAACACTTTTTCGCGGTGATTGAGAAGAAGAACAAAACATGTCTTTTCTTAGTTTTGCAACATGTCAAAAATATTTAAAAAATAATTCATTTCCTTCGAAACCTTCGAAATATCCAAGTGAAACATTCGTGAAAGGCTTCAATATTCTAAAATTTTCATATTTCATATCAACATTTCATAAAGGTTTGGAAAATAATTTTATATAGAAAATTTTATATAGAAAATAGAAACGTTCATTGTAACCTTTGTAAAATATTTTTGAGAGGTTTTAACACTATTGCAACGTGTCAAAATCATTTAAGAAATAATTCGAAGGGACTATTTTACAACCTTGTTAAAAACGTTCATTGAAACATTTGTAAAATGTCATTGAAAAGTTTCAATGTACTTCAGTTTTCACACTCTTGCATCATGTCGAAAATATTTTCGAAATAATTCAACGATAGATTTATTCGTAACTGTCATAGAAACGTTTATTGTAATCAATGTGCAAGATTTTTGAAAATTTTCAATGCTCTATTTTTTAAAATAAAATTAACAAGTCTAAAACATTTAATAAACAATTTAAAGAAATGTTTTCCTGAAACTTTTTCAGAAACGTTCAATGAAATCTTTGTGAAACATCGTGAAGAGTTTCAATGGACTTCATTTCTCTCAGTTCTGGATGTCAAAAATATTTAACAAATAATTCAAAGAAAGGTTTTT
Source organism: Cryptocephalus primarius (assembly GCA_963576515.1). NCBI lineage: Eukaryota > Metazoa > Arthropoda > Insecta > Coleoptera > Chrysomelidae > Cryptocephalus > Cryptocephalus primarius. Next base: position 11,640,496 of record OY754936.1, read on the forward strand.
TCGAAAAATATTGAAATCTTTGTGAAACATTTATGAAAGGTTTCAATATTTTAAAATTTCCATATTGTTGCAACACGTCAAAAACATTTAAAAAATAATTCATAGAATGGTTACCCGGAAACGTCCTAAGAAACGTTTGTTGAAACCGTTTTGTAACAATTTTGAAAGATTTTCTGACGTTCATTCTTTGAAATGTCTCAAAGATGTGAAAGGTTTTCAATAAAACCTTTGAAAACCTTTCGTGCTGTGTGGGAAACGAATTAATTAATACTTAACGAATTAACATTAAACAAATAATTATAACAATACTAGATTAGTCAAATAGTTATGAATATTACAGTCGAATTAATCGAAAAAATAAAATATTTACCGAAAAGTCGCTCAGAAAACGTCTCCCGGCGCGAACATACAATGAACCGATTCTTCCCGTGTACCGACGGCACCTATTTTTTCGAAAATATCTGGAGTTTTTGAAGAAATTACCGATAAGGCACCTCCGATAATTAAGACAACCGCTCTCTTACCAGTTAACTTCACAAATAAAATTTCTAGCGAACGAAACTATTCAGCAGTTGTTTGTCCGAAACACAACAAAAAATCTCACAAAAACTGCACTCCGGCGTGAATTATACGTGATAACGTACGACGAGAGGTAAAAATCGCTGAAATAAATACGAACCAAAATAGTTAAATGTATGTGTATTAGTTTCGTTCACAGTGAGTTAATTGAATCTTAAATGCATTGGAAGAAAGCTTGGTTGAAAAGAAATGTAATTAAAACAATAGTTTGATGAAAATAAAAGGCGTGTTATTGCAGAAAAATTAGAAAAAGCATCACTATTCAAAAAAAGAAACTTGCAAGAAACTTGTGTTATTACCACTCTTAGCAGATAAAATGAGCTACAGCTAGATGCTGTATGTTGGCTACAACCTGTAGAAATTAATTATCACTAGAGCACCTTTTTAACAACAATTAATCTTTTGTAGAACCATGAATTTTTTAGGTTAAATTTTTATCACTTATTAAGCACACTAAGAGTAACATTCAAACAGAATTACAAATCGAATTATGATCGAAGGTTTATTAGTTAATATCAATTGAAATTACACTGACATCGATGGTCGTTCGGGTCTCACACGTAAAAAAATTAACGAGGTTTGATGAATCTCACTTCATTTTTAAGGGTTTTTTAATGCTTACATCTTTCATGTACCTACAATATTTTTCGCTATTAATAACACATTTTTCATAGTCAAAAATCTGTTTTCCCATAATTTTGATATTTATTTAAACAAAATTCACAACTTTTCGACTGTATAAACTCAAACATCTTTTTTAACATTTCATGACAGATCGAAGACTAATATGACTTTAAGGCGTTTATAATTCGTATTTTGAATTATATTTGATATTTTCATATTCATATTGACTGTCATTCAAGCATAAAAATATCAAACTGAGTGCGATTCTTGTTACGCCATATACGTTTAAAATAGACAGTAATTTCTAGTGATTCACACAATCGAAAGTTTCACAGAAAATAGTGGCATTTTTCGATATCCACAATTAATGATATACATAATTAATTTTGGATCTGAATCCATGTTGTTTATTGGAAATAATGTTTTACTGTAGATTCTAAAAAAGACAATAAGCGCCTAATAAAAACATATTCATATAGGTTGGAAATTGAGTTTGAATTTACAGTTGTGTTATTGTAGCTTCACAGATTTAATTTTAAGACTAACGAACAGATCGTAGTATCCTACAAGATTAACGTGTAAAAAGAAAATTTATAAAATCAAATTACCTTTGAATAGTAACGGGAAAATGAAAAATATAAAGCGAAAACAGAAAATAGTGATAATAGAGCATATGTTGTAACATTTTTGTCATCAGTGCAACACTTTTGTTATTAAAGCAAACTGTGATTTTACTAAAGTTTTCATTTATACATACTATTTAAAGTTCACGTGTATACTGGATCATTTGAAGAAGAAATTAAAAAATGAAATGGAAAATGATGTACCGAATTTACTTTCCAGATATGTTCCCAAAAACCTCTTTCATTGTGGGTTTCACACTATATTTTTAGGCAACTTTGGATTACACTAGAATCTTAGGCGAAATTCCTTGTAAACAAACGGTTTTAGATGTATTTTGGATTACATTAACACTTGTCACAAACGGAGTCCCTTTGTTATCTATTTATAATCGAAAATAGTCATCGAGGTAAATTAATTTGTTGATTACTTAAGCACGTGTGCCTAATATTCTGCTATTTAAAGCTCTTGAAAGTAACCCATAAAAATAGTCTTGAAATAGTTAAGGATAATAAGTAAGTTAGGTAAAAAATCTACATGGAATAAAAATAACCCCCTAGCTAAACTAATGACAAGAAATCACGTCGTATAAGAGTTCTGACCCATTTAAAAGTAAATTTTCTGAATTGATCGCAGAATTGTAGCAGGGGAAATTCATCACGCAACAAATATAACACACGATTCAACTTAATGTGCAGTCGCAAAGCCAACCACCACCTCGCAAGACGTTCGTATTTCGTGATCTTGGAAAATGTACAGGTTTGATTTTTATTTTGTTTGTGTAGCGTTTTCGGTTTGCATCGCTCGTGACGCGAAATTGAAACCTATCGATATCCCGAATCAAGGAAAAATATTGGGAGTCGAGGTTTCCAAGTTGAGAGTGCAAAAAATCGTAGCCTTTTACGGCATACCCTATGCCCAACCACCGGTTGGTTCTTTGAGATTCGCTCCCCCCGTCACTGACTCACTCCCGAGGTGGGACGATGTCAAGCAGGACGTTGACTATCCTCCATCCTGTCTTCAATCGCAGGAGGATTTCAAAGACTCGGAGAAACCGTTTTTGCAGCTCATATCTAAACTGAATTTCACCACGAACGAAGATTGCCTCTACCTAAACATATTCACTCCTTATGGTAAGTGTGCGTATTTCAAACAAGCGGTAGAAATGCTAGAACTGCGTCGTCGATTCACGTTGGGCATTTCATCAAAAGTTATGGTGATTCACCAGTCTTAATTTCGTTTGCATTTTGATAGATTATGGAACACTCTGTACACAATAACTGTCTACACATAAGCAACTGACTTTTTCATTTCTTCGTTCAAAAACTATACGAAACTTTTCCGTACTGGCAAAGGCACTTATGGAGAAAATTATCCAACTGAAGGTTAAAAATGTAATTTCTAAACAATCAAATTGACCATAAGCCATGTATGTACCTTGGTAAACTACAAGATTTTGACCAGTCGATATCTCGTTAATTGTCTCCACAAAATTTAAAAATTGGTGGTTTTAAACATTGGAACGCCTTCTTCGTTTCTAGAGTTAACAACTTTTTTGGACTTCTCATTTTAAACTATTACAAAAATTATTAGAATTTTATGGAAACATTTGTAAAATATGTTATTTACGGTACATTTCCACATGTTAAAAAGCAAAGCTATCAATTAGTATTGGTAGACTTGCTGTCTTTAAAAATTGTAAGTTTCATATTTAACCTGCAGCGAAATGTCGGTATGTTGTTCAACCACGATGAATATGGGAAAAATAGATATTTATAAAGTTACCGTGCCTATTTCATATGTCAAGAGTTCAACCTAACCCATAATTTATTGGCAATTTATTACCCAAAAAAATTTATTGCCACAGCAGTTCACGAAAAACAATGCCCTTAATTTCACCTTAACCCTTGAGCTGCCATGGCCATAGTGATTGCTTCAGAGATATTAACATAACCTACATTATTACTTTATTACCAATTAATTGTTAATTTATTACGCAAAAAATTATTGCTGCAGACGTTCTCGAAATCTAATGGTTACTCTAATCTATCATCTGCAATAACTTCAGAACAAATGAAGATATCAGAATAAACTTTATTGCATATTTCATCGCTAATTAATTGCTAGCGAACGGTGTGAATCTCCTGATTAGGAAATCATCCCTATCATCCCCTCATCTATAAACTTACCTCTCCAGTTTCCCTAATAATGAAATTTCTCTCCATATGCATATACGATTAATTGTGGTGTATTTATTGCTGTCTGCACATACAAGAAAGATTATTGTCATATTTCTATTTGGTCTGAAGCCATTGCTGTGCCTACTGTAGCTTGAGATTTAAAGTGGAGGAAACGGCTGTTGCAAAATCTTTTGCGTCATCAATTAGTAATAAACCATGGGTTAGATTAGAATCTTGACAAAAGGAATGGCTTCGGTAAATATATAAACAAATAATCTAGCCAGTGTGCGCGACATTTAAATAAATGTTTTCCTATTTATCCAGCATCAAGTGAAAATAATTTTGCTCGCGTAGAACAATAAATAAACACGGCACTACTTAAATTTATCTCTGCAAAAGGTAACGTAGGATTTAACACCACTTTAAAATAATTCATCAATCAACAGCATGGTTATTAACGAATTTAACTTCTATTATTAATTACTATTGTCGGCGTCTTTTAAGAAACTTCTATCCTAATTATTTTCCTTTACGTAATTGGTAAGACCATAAAATAAGAATTTTGTGGAACATTACCCAAACTATCAGCGTCTTCTCCTTCTAATTCTTACATTCTCTGGTTAGAAATGTCTATTTCGATATCCAGGTGAAATTTTGAAGTTTTTCAAATCTCCATAGGTGGGTGTATGTCTGAATTACACGTCCGCGGAACTTTAGGTTCCTAGCTAACCTAACAATTTCGAATTTTCAAAATTTCTAACACATACAGCGCCTTTCGTACTTTGGAAGATATATTATGGACTGATGAAAGTCGTTTTCACAATGTGAATTGATACAATCGTCAATACTGGCAAAATATCTGGCTTTCCTGTACACTGAATGGGTGCAATCTTAAAACAACAGGTCCTTTTATCTTTAAAAAGGTGCGAAACTATAATAACTACTAAGAAGCTGAAGTGTGCATTAAAAATTGGAAAAAGAGGACCTGTATATACTAAATTTGAATTTTGAATTCTAGATGAACAAACTGTGGCTTCAGTTATTTACTTCTGCTTGTACCAATCAGATAAATATGATTTACCATAGATTTTACTTGAAATATCTGAAATTATACCGTTTACATGTTTTCATATGTATGTTAATTTAACTGAAGTACAGGTGGTAGTTGCATTTATATTCGTATTATATTCATATGCATTCATATCATAGTGGCACTTTTAAAGCCAAAAATCTGTAGAAAAGCGTTGTTTGGATCTTTCATACTGGATAATATTTCCTTTGCGTTTTATTTCAAACCTCCTGTACTTTTATTTATTTGTGATTTAAGTATGACTTATGAGAATTACCAAACGTTGAATTTTTAATAAGTATTTACATCAAATGCCACCTGAAACTATGTTTTCTTCAGTCTTAGTTGTGGAATTGAGTGAATGGCAGTTTAGAGCAAAAAGCTATCTGACGTATTGTCGGGTTTAAAAGATATTAGATAAAATGGGAAGTGTTTGGCTGTTTTATCCCATTTTATTTCGAATTTCAAAAAAGTGTGAACTGCCTGTTACCCACTAAAACGTTGTATTACATAAAATTACAATAAATCGTTATTAGTGCAGGTGTTACAACTCCTAATATCCATTTCTACAAAAATTTTATTTTTTCCTTATTATACAGATTCAAAACAAGAGCGGGTTGAAATCATAAGAAAGTAAATAAATATTAAACAATACGATTATTATAGTTAATCATAAAAATTTAACCTGTACGCATAACTACAGTATCCAACAACTGTAATTTGTTACATTTACTGTTAACAGTCAAGTATTCTAACCGAGATTTGCACCAATATTCGTGTTAATCAATATCATTTCGTGTCAATTAGTAATTAGCATTAAACATTCTTCAGGATTTTCCCCTTGTTCTTCTACATAAATTAAAGCAGATAGCGGGTCTGGAAACAGGTAATTCGGGAAATATTCTAACGGCGTCATGAAACGCTAAAAAACGATTCTCAGCAGGCGTTGGGAAGTCAGAAATGACGGAAAGATTGAATATTGATCATTTTTTCCACGAGGGAAACATTAGAGAAGCGATGAGAACATTTTCTCCTTTACTCTCTTAATATTTGGTAATAATGGGTGATACATGAAGATAATACACAGAATAAAAATTTCCAAACATTTGATGTATAAACGAAGAATAAAAAGTAACTGTTATTTAAATTTGGATTACAAAAATAATAAAACACCTTTAATTCTCGATTAGGAAACATACGCAACAAGCATTAGAAACTCTTTCAGTGAGATGGTCGAAAGGATTTGTGTACAACGCATCGTTTTCACAAGGCTGTCAAACAATTTTCATTTATTAGAGATCTTGTCTTTAGAGAAGTCTCCTAAAGGAGTTTTACTTATGAACCTATTTCAAATACTCATTCCCGTTCTATTAATAACTTTAAAAAAAAAAGATGTAAGAACCATAAGCAACTTACAATTTCCATTTAATCCCATTACATCTTGCCCCAATTAAATTCTCCAGAGAGCCTTTGCAAGTGTACTCCTTCTTTTGACTGCGCCACAACGCGCCATCATCATTAAGCTGCGTTCTAAGCTCCTACTTCTAGTTTTTGCTTACAGGTGAAAAGTCCAAACCAGGATTTGCCACGATCATCTGGTTCCACCCAGGGAACTTCACCACTGGTTCTCCCGCAATGTGGAACCCACATACTCTGGTGTACCGTCACAAGGTGATCGTCGTGACGGTCGGCTGGAGATTGAACATAATGGGATTTTTCACTAGTATGGACGGCGAAGCCACGGGTAACTTCGGTCTAATGGACCAGCAGGTTGCCATGCGATGGGTCAGGAATAATATTAAATTATTCGGAGGAGATCCGGATAATATCTCCATAATGGGGTACGGGACAGGTGGAGTAAGCGTTGCGTTCCACATGATCAATCCGGCCTCCAACGGATTGTTTGCTAAGGCTATCGTTATGAGTGGTTAGTATTCAAAGGGGAGTTTGCACAAATCATTTGGTTTTCGAAAAATTCTACAACCCTCTTCTAGGATAAATTCTGTTCAAACTTTTGCAGTGATTAAATAATCTAGAAGATAAACGAGTGAACTGTTTCAATGACTAAACTACTAAATTCCTTTTAAAAGTAATTCACACATTCCTTTATTTCTACAACCTTTTCTAATCTAGAAATTTTAAAGTTTGCAATGATCAAAGTTAAACAGTACCTTTTACGATTATCTTCGGAAACATATTTCTATTTGAGATATGCCTTACAACTTTAAATTTCTAAAACCACTACAGCTTGTATTTTTGGAGTTACTAAAGTACTTAGAAGATTAAAGATTCCAACGGTTCTACAGTAGCATTTTCAAAGTTATTAAACAACATAACATTTAAAGGCAATAATGACCTACGTTAGGTTCGTTGCAGTAGAAATCCTACACTGATTTTAATCTAATTGTTTTCAAAGTTTCTACATCTTCAAATCTTTAAACTCACATCGAGTTAAATTTTGTGAAAATTAAAGAATCTGAAAGTTTAAATGTTCTGATGGTCCATTAAGTCATTAGTTAACAAGTTATTCATTCGTCAACCAATCATCAACAGTGAAACTGGTTTAATTAAATTCAGTAAAATATCGTGACTATTAAATTGCTAAAGCAACTAAATCCATTCATTCTATTGGCAAAACCAGATGACAATTTGTCCAGAATTCATGCCGACATAATATCTATCTAACAACAATAGCCACGTTACCTATTAGCCTGAATTAACTATCGTTTTAGGTAATTTGTTTTCTTCGGCTGCCGTAAAGAAACCTGAAGAGGACAAGCAAGTCTTGGACAAGTTAGCTGACACATTCGGTTGTAGCAGAAAACCGACTTATCTACTAATGCAGTGCCTGAGGAATGTAGACGCTCAGTCTCTCGTAGACCAAACCTCTAACCTAAATTGGAGCCCTTTGATAGACGCTAACATAGTAAACGTAACTTCCCCATTTATACAAGAACTTCCAGAAAAGTATTTCGAACGCGGCGATTTCCAGAAAGTTCCTCTTCTCACTGGTTATACGCACATGGAACGTGTGCTGGAAATCGAGAATATTAATAACATTTCAGTAACTTCCACGGTATACCTGAAAGAATTTTTAACGGAGCTAGTCAATAGCGAATTGCCGCATGTGAACAAAACCGAATCTTCCTGTGGTTACAATAACGACCACATAATCGATGCTGTGATGTTTTTTTATGGACCAACCCAACCTATCAAAGACGCAGACAAATTTAGAGATATAATAATTAGTTTCGTAACTGAGAAGGATTACGCTGCATCCACCTTTCGTTTGGCAAATTACATGAGTAAACACCAACCAACTTATATGTACAGGTTCGACATAAGACCTTCCACACTCTCCGCTACAAATCTCTTACCGAACTATGTCAGTGTACCTCATCTCTACGATCTGATTTACATTTGGGGTGTGCCCTACTGGTCCAACGAAATCGAATGGGACATAAGAGATAAGCGATTATCAGACATTATAATGTCGTTTTGGACGAATTTCGCCAAAGGAGGCAACCCCACGGAAAACAGCATCTACCCGGTCACTTGGAATCCCTTCAGCGAAGAGGATCCCGGAATACTCTTCATCGACGGTACGTTCAACATGAGTAATCCCAGGAATTTAAACTATAAAGCTTTCGAATTTTGGAATAATTATTTTCCTAAGGTGAAGGAACTAGCTGGAGGATGCTGTGAAGATACCGACGCGGGGGGGTCAAATATTAAGTACTGTTTGGCACAATTGTTTATATCGCTGTTTTTTGTAAATATGCTTTTAAGAATTTAACTGTTTTGTCATACTGACGCTCATTCTAGTCAGGCAAAGTTCAAATATTTATAAATTCGTATAAGAATAATTTTTAATACAAAATAGTGTAACTAAAATGGTACCCAATTAATTTTCATAATAAATTCAACAAAAATTACAGCAACAACTTATTTTTTGGATTTAAAAGTGGAAAAATCTTGTACACCTGTCAAATAAATATATTTATATATATTTATAACAATCATTTTTAATATAAAATGGTGTAATTAAATCGTACTTTTATTTCATTGTCCTGTGAAATTCAATTATGATCAACACGTCCACTTACCTTAATGATGGTCGTAGAGTTTTGAGCAAAAGAAACAAAAAATGTCTGTCGCAATTATTTCTCCTGTAATGCTCACGCCACAGGAAAACTAATTACTAGTGGCTTATAATCATTGACCTTTTAACTGTACCCGTTGAAATATATCTACAATGCTACAGTTTTATGAAAAATACAAGGGACAAATGACATAATAAACTGATAATAAAAGTAACTGCTTTTAATGATCTCAAAAATACAGATCGCTTGAATTATAACTATTTCATATGGCCAAAAAAAATTTACAAATTTCTCTTTCAGACTGTATATATAATTATCACCAAATCAAGTAATTACATCTGGATTTTAAAATCGATGTAATTTTATTCGTAGGTGTTAACATACATAAGTACCTACATCTATCTAAAGCAAAACTCGTTAAGTTTAATTTAAAAATTATTAAAGAACTAGGGACTTTACGGCAAATATGAAGTGGATATTAGCATGTTAAGGTTTTGTAAGAGATTTCAAAAGTTTTTCCAAAAAATTTGGAGCTGATTCGAATGCTGAGGTCTGTAAACGGTTTCTATGAATTTAACCAACTTTGCTTCAAGGCGCTGCAATAGTAAAATAGTGTTGACGTCCCCTGCAGATTTCTTCCACGAGCTGAAACGCAGTAAAAATCCTTACGGGGCGAAGGATGTATTCAAAGGGCGCAGGATCATTTCCTCCCTACATAAACAGTCCATTACAGCGCTGTCAAATCTAACTTTTTCCCATGTGTTAGAGGTCTGGCACATTTTCAGGAAAAGTTTCAGAATTATTTAATCGCCCAATTTTTAAATTTCGAAATTTTATTGAACCAAAGGGAAATTTATGATTCGAAAACTGAAATGAGTAAAACATTGCCAATGGAACAATCTATATTTAAATGTTACGGACATTAAAAGCATAAAATAGTGGCAAAGAGCACAGTTAAATGTTGACTTATTGTTAAGAAAGTGGGTACTTTAAGATGTTCCGAAAAATTTAAATGTTATAGAAATAAAAGTTTAAGAGATCGTTATGTTTATAAACTGACGCCTTGGTCTAATTCAAGCCAAAAACTTTTAGTCTAAAACCTCTAAACAATGAATTAAGTACAATGGATTTCGAGAATTTAAATTTAAATATCAAAAATGAATACATCACAATTTAATTATTTGATTATTGCGAATTCTCAATACGTTTAAAAATACAGAAGGTATACATATTACATTCAATAAACCTGAATGTTAAGATTTATCCCTAATTGTCAAATAAAAGGAGAACTCTATTCAGAGATATTTAATATCAACAACGAATAAACCACATGTTAAACTTTTTATTCCTACGGATTTTCAAAACGCTCACAAGTACAAATATATGTACATGTTATAATCAAAGAACCTTAGTGCTGAAACTGGATTCGACAAAAGTACAAGCGATTTCTGTTTCGAAACTAATGATTTTTGATCTGTTCCATGCCAGAGATATTTTAGTTCGAAAATCCCAAAAGTTACGTATTAGCGACTACAGACATTTTACGAAAAGCAATGGCGTGGTATTTCCGGCAAACTAGGGAAAAACCTTTCCAGATATCTGGCACCATCGATTTGCCGCGAGTGGCTCTGTACCCCGTCAATAACTGTGCTGCGTTAAAACATTCAATATCGATGCCGTAATAAATTCATATTTTCTAGTATTTTTAAAGGAATACATATATCAAAAAAAGTACAACCGTCTATGATATCACTTATATCGCTGTAAAGTGTTAGTGTTATGGGTTCAAAATCTTCCAACTGAAGTAGTGAAGAGTCCTCGTTAGACCAAATCGTATAGTAAATTTATATTTTGGAAGGGTGATGACTGAACAAGATGTTGACGATGTCACCTTCCTCACAGGTACAAATCATAGGGTTACATCTTCCATCAATCACCCAATATGCCAGTCTTCACCACTCATACATGATCCTCGTGACTCCGGCGGTGTTGTAGGGAACGAAAGTAACTCCGGCCAACTCAAGAAGAGCCTTTACGAAAATCATGGAGTCGCCACTTGTTCCCATAACAGGGCTCTTTGTATCGCTACTGTCGTCTTCGTGTTACTGTCTGCTCTTGCTATTTTTATTGCTTTTACCAGTCCAGGTAAGTCAACCCACCATATGTCTCAAATTTTTGCTAACAACGCAACGCCAGATATCCAAACCAACTCGTCAAATGCCCAACAGGGGATTTCGCGAGGGAAGAAAATAATTCGAAAGGCGTGTCATCTTTCAAAAGTATTTGGAATCCACAGCATACCACCCTTGTTTATGTCAATAAATAAAATCAAAATATATAAATTTTTCTCTATTCAATATTAAATAAATTTACACCTTGATTAATTACTTCTTTGTTTAATGATCAATTAGTATCAAACGCGTTCTTGCCAGTTGGTATGCATTCCAGTTTACTGAAATTGTTGGAGTAGGGAGTTCTTAAAGCCTTTAATGACCGAAGTTTTAGTATTTAAGCTGAGGGTTTATCCTAAAGACTTCTGAGTTTCATTTTAAGTTACACTGAGTAAAATATCTCAACCTGAGCAGATTCTGAATCATATTGATGTAGTCAATGTTGAGAAAGTAGCGCTCAAAATGCGGGAGTTTAAGCACGAGCTTAATTACCATTTAGATGAACGAAGGCAGCTTGAGCCACAGCTCGACTTAAGCAAATGTTGTCTCATTTATTATTCTGTCAACGGTTAAAAATTTTACTTCAAAATGTAGTTCTACGTTTTGAGATTTAGAATTATTTAATTAATTTATAATTCATATTTTACGTTTTATTTCTTAAGGCTGAAGGTTAAATACGTGCATAACTTCAAGTGTGAGTTGAGAAAGCAGCTGGAGCTACTGCTCAAAATAAGCGGATTTCGAATTTTGAATTAGTTTGTCGATTGTTAAGCATTGCTTAAGAATTTAGGCTTAGCGTTTGAGACAACTAGAGAAACAGCTTAATTCAATCAGACTTAAGCAAAACCTCATGCAAAGCTTAAGAATTCGGCCTCAGTGTTTCAGGATTTAATTGCGAGTTTAACTACAACATTAAGCAGAGAGAAGCACCTGGAAGTACAGCTTAACTTAAGTGAAATTCGAATTTTGCCACGTTTTTCGAATTATTTAGTCAGGCTATGACGTTGCGTTAGTTGAAGCAGTGTAAAATCTAACGTTAGTTCAAAAGTCCATTGAGAAAAACCTGTACATTTTAAATGTAGTCAATAATTCGATTTAGGCAAAAGCATAATTTATCTTTAACCTTTATATAAATATGCCTTAGTGTTTTTCTGAAACCTCATAAGGTTTTCAGTTTATTAAACTATTTATTTTTCTTGTAGATTGTACCTGTGCAGGCGAACAACTCGCAAGTATTGAGGATGAAGCTACAAACACTACGAAAACATTCGTACCTCACGCAACAAATGGGCAAATCTTCCCTTGGAACAACATACGTCTTCCTACCTCCTTGAAACCTTACCGATACAACATAACGATTCATCCAAATCTTACCACGTTAGAAGTGAGAAGTGAGTGCAAGTAACAAATGTAATCAAGCATCATTCAATTCAAAAAACCTTTGATCGCAGGTCAAGTTTCAATCGAATTCCAAGCACTAAATCATACGAACTTCATAGTTCTTCATTTCAAGAATTTGACTATATTAGACAAAATAGTACAAGATCAATTCGGAAATAATTTAACCATCACAAAATTATTGGAATACCCTGGAGCACAACAGATCTATATTGAAACCAGAGAATATTTCGACAGAAGGAAGAATTACACGTTAAAAATCAGATACAACTTCAAACTTAACGACAAAACTGAGGGGTTTTACTTAACCAGTTACACAAATAAAGTCGGAGAGAAACGGTAAGCTACTTACAATACTTAGAGCACATACGTAAATCATCAGGAGCCTCCAACCAATGGTTCTCTTTTCAACCATGCGAATAAACGTAGCATTATTTTTTAACTTTTTTATGAACTACCTATAGTTTTATGAAAAAATCCAAACAAGTTATTTCAGTTCATTTATCGAAGACTACTTTCATATATCAACTTAAACATGGGTAATTGACAGCCTGTAATTTCTATCTTCAGGTATTTAGCTGCAACACAATTCAAGCCAACTTACGCCCGAACAGCTTTTCCATGCTTCGACGAACCTCAGTTCAAGGCAAAATTTAGACTGACTATTTTCAGAGACAGATTCCACTTATCCTTATTCAACACCCCTATTGTGAATACTGACGATCTGGGATTTTATATGGGAACCGGTCTAGTGAGTTGACGTCAAAAATGTTTCTAAACTTGTATTAATAATCTTGTTTCTAGCTGAAAGACGATTTTCTAGAAACCAAAGAAATGAGCACCTATCTAGTCGCATTCGTTGTATGCGATTTCTTCCAAGAGCACGAACAGAGCAAAACTGGAATTCCTGTCTCGGTTTATTCCTTTTCCCGAAATAGTTACCTCTTGAACACCGCAAACCATATTTTAAATTATTTCGAAAATTTGTTTGGGGTGTCTTATCCATTTCCGAAGCTTGGTAAGTTTTACTTATTTAGTAAAAAAGAAAATCGAAATGTTACCGTCACGAAAACTGTGAATGCTAGAAATTTGAAATTTTGATGACCAGTAACATAGAAGCTAGCTAAGAAAGGGTTTTCTGAACTTTTGATATTAAAGGGTTAAAGGGTAAGTTGTTATGTTAAGCAAATACCCAAAACGCTTTTTCTACGTTTTGCAAATTACGAGTGGTACAAAGGGCTGGAACTTGAAAATAAGTTTCTGGATTTTCTTAGAGTTAAATCTGCTTAAATATAAAAGTATTATTTATTTGACTCATTGATTCTCAGTCGTAACCGTTGATTGTAAATAGGTAGGTATGTGAAATTTGGATGTTAAATTGTTTGTAGAGTGTAAGAAAGAGCATTTTTATCATTTCACTCTCATTCTCGTCGTTTGATTCATTCTCACTTATCTTCCTCACTAGAAGCTTAGGATATCATTTCGAGATACTTCCAGTCAGTCCCATTAGAAACGAAAGGGATTGAATTAAGTTATCCAGGTACTCCAATTTCCCCTACCGATTTGTTTTTCCTTACAAACTGGTACAAATATTTATAAACCGATTGCGAAAAACGCTTTAGAAATCCATCCCTACGTGGAGGTGAACATTTTATTGCCTATTTGATTTCCAGACTTAGTTGCTTTGCCCAAATTGGACGAAGGAGCAATGGAGAACTGGGGACTGGTAACTTATCGAGAAACTGTCAGCACTGACGCTATAAACGAAACGTCAGTCTCTACACGTCAATGGTTTTTATCAGCAATAGCACACGCTCTGGCATACCAAGTAGGAAATTTTCTAGGCGCTTTATAGAGTTCAGACATGTTATTTACTGAATTAATGTTCCAGTGGTTTGGAAATTTGGTAACGATGAAATGGTGGAACGATTTATGGCTTTTCGAATCATTCGCTACTTACTTCCAATATTTAGGTGTAAATGACTGTTTCGCAGATTGGAAAATGATGGAACAATTTCTGATCGACAGAGTACAGCCTGCTCTTGCTTTAGACGCATTAGCAAGTAGCCATTCCATATCTACCGCTGTGAACGACCCTTTTGAGATTGACGATATTTTTGATACTATTACTTTAGATAAGGTATGACAAAATTACTTAAATTACAATGTACGCTTACACCTAATACCTTCCAGGGGATTGCGATTGTACAAATGATGGCTAATTTTTTATCGGAAGAGAACTTACAAAGTGGTCTAAGTGATTTTCTGCTTTCATATAAGTATGGTAACGCAGAAGCCGAAGATTTATGGAACACATTCAGTAAAAACACTAATGAAACCTTAGACGTAAAAGTAAGAAAAGCATACTTAACAAAACAAATTTTATCTACACATTCACGTTTCAGGGAATAGTAGACACTTGGATACAGCAGATGGGTTATCCTTTAATTACACTAAAACGTAATAAGACTGAAATTATTGCTTCACAAACACGCTTTTTAGTAACAGCAGAATATTTAAATATATCGACATATTCTTCCACTAAATCGCCATACGACTACAAGTGGTATGTTCCATTAAGCTATTTTTCTGATAACGACACTGAAATGAAGTTAATTTGGATGAACATGACCGATGGTAAGTAACTAAAATTTTACTAACAAATTACCACAAATCGTTGATTTAACTTGCGAGTTATGCCATGAGTTGTATTCACTTTTCTACGGTCGTTAAAATTTATTAGTAGTGTGCGCCCCCTACCGTTAGCTAGCAAGTTATGATGGGATTCTCTATGTGCGCTGTGAATGTCATCGAGGGAATTCAATAGCATATAGCCCGCGATATTGCCAAGATTAAATACAGCTCACATCGTCGCGATGCGAAGGAAACTTATTTGTTTTTTATTGATTATTTTGTTCAATTAATATGTATGTTGATTACATTGATAACGCTTCTATCTAAATGCGCTAGAAGTAGAGAAGTTTATAAATACTATAGATATGCAACTATCCATGAAATTCATTGCGTCCATACGCAAAATTTATCATCCTACGGTAGGAGGCGCAAACTCATATAATAAACAGGCAGATTCTAAGCAGGGTCTGCGCAGTCTGCTGACATACTGCAGGCATTTTGATAACGGGAAACAAACAATTCTGTTTTAATTATCCAGTATATATAGAGAAAAATCCCGTTCATACACTTATAAAGTTCAATAAACTTAATAAAACCTTTACCTAAGTTACAAAACTTTTATAAATCTATAAATTTTATTAACAAACAAGTATAATAATCTTTCATTGTTAAATCAAGATAATTAATTAGAAACTTATTAACTTAATTTCAGTAAGATTTGAATTGAGCGCCGACATCAAATGGATCAAAGCGAACGTAAACCAAAAAGGTTTTTACAGAGTTTTGTACGACGATGAAATGTGGAACACTTTAATCTCCATTTTGAAAGGCAACCATAAGATATTTACCGCGGCGGACAGGTCCGGATTGATAGATGATGCTTTCTCACTATGCAGGTAGTAGTAATTTTTTAAAAGTACCTACCTTTTGGTACTTAGGCTGAGGGGGAACAAAAGTATTGGAATCTCATGAGCTGATAAAAATTGCAATAATTCAATAGGTATCTGCTTTGAATATTCGGTATTGAATGTTTTGTTTAGTTGTGAAAGTTTTTAGTGAAAAACTATTTTTGCGTTAAAAACGTACCTGCCTGAACAAACACACCTTTCATTAGATTCTCCTACTGTGTACTGTAGCAATTTGATGATTTAAATTTGAATGTTACTTCTGTTCAAATTTAAAGAACTAAAAAGTAATGGAAATGGGCTGGTAAGTCTTGAGGGAGGTTGTAGTGTCATTTGTTTACAAAATCGAGGAGTGATGTCTTCAATGCATCATATGAGGTTCTCTCACTATGTTTTGGCCCAAATCTTATGAATTACAATCAATTTCCAAAACTAAACGCTACATAATAAAAATGGCCACACTGGTCTCACAGTTATGGTTCCCCCTTCCCAACGAACTCGTATTTATCCATGCATATTTCCAGAGCTGGTTTAATAAATTCAAGTATACCCTTAGAAATGTCTTTATACTTGATAAACGAACGAGATTATGCCCCGTGGGCAACAGCAATCAGACACTTAACGTCCTGGGCTAGAAGACTCTCCGAATCTCTCGCATATAAATCATTTTTAAAGTACATGCGATACCTATTGACCCCCATTATTAAATACGTCACATGGAATAAGTCCAAGTCCCACACGGACATGTAAGTTGGAAAATTACACTGAGGTACAAGGACTATCTTGGTGTATTTTAGGTTGTTAAGCGTGCAGGTATTGTCTGCTGCAATTTTGTGCGAGTTGAACGATACAATAGCGGATGCCAAAGTCCAGTATCAAAACTGGATGTTCAATAACAAACCGATCGATCCGAACTTAAAAGAAGTTATATACTCTGCTGGTATTAAGTATGGGGGCATGAACGAATGGCAGTACTGCTGGAATTATTACAAGAACACAACCGATTCCAGCGAGAAGAAAATACTATTGAAAGCTATGGGGGTCGCATCAGACCCTTGGTTATTACAAAGGTTAGAAAATGTAAATTTTGCTTGCATTTTGACTGAGCCTCTCTTTAAGGTACTTGATGGAAACTTTGGACAAAAATGTCATAAATCCGGAAGATATCAAGCTTGTACTTGAAGTGGTGGCAGCTAATCCCGAGGGACGTTTACTGGCTTGGCGACACCTGAAAGCTTATTGGCGAAACATGCATAATCTTTATGGGAACAGTTCGATCTTGATGGGAAATCTCATATCAGCAGTTACTGCCCATTTATCCACACAATATGATTTCTATGAGGTTACGATTACAATATTACTTTGAAAGTTATTGATTTTAAATTTTAATTCTCTTTTTAGGTCTCAACGTATTTCAATGGGATGAATGTGGGGGCCGCATCGAAATTTTTGAATCGAAGCTTGGAAATAATACAATTAAACATTCATTGGATAAACAAGAACGAAAAAGCGGTCAACAATTGGCTTCGTAAAACTCTTAAGTAAGTTTAACTAAACTGTGGTGAAAATCGTCCTTGATAAGTGAATGTCTTTAATTATCTGTATGTTTTATTTGCGTACTCTAAATGATTTCCTAGATGTAAATGTTTTTACCTATTTTTATACAGTCATTAATATTGTGAAATAAAAATAGAAAAATCATATTTTATTTACTATTCTATGTACAACGTGAACAAATAAAATTGGCCAAATTTTAAATTTATATTTTTTTTCCCATTGGTTAATATTAAAATACCTAAAATAACGCGACGAAAAAATGCGACGAATGGCTTAAATCACGCAAGTTTACATTTTGCCAACCCACGTTTAAAAGCCTCATGGAATCCACGTAATTTGGAAAAAATTCAAGTGTCAAACACCAATCGAATGATCAATTCTATCCTTTATAGGGGTTTACTAAAACACAACAAATTGCCGAAAGATATAAAAACGTGATAAATGTGAAACTATTAGACCTTTTGTGTTTCGATTACCAAAGTGCGATATTTATTAACTTATACTGACTTGCATCACACTCACTATTTCTACTGTCCTATCCTGTCCCTACTTACCTACCTACTAACCATATCTGCCCTATCCTCTGTGGCAAGAAACATGATGCATTGTTAATAACTGATCATACATACCCTCCACATCTTATCGTGGTTTTTGCTGAGCAACGAAATTTACATTTGTAATTTTTTCAAAAAATTTCTATTTTCTATTCTATTTCGTTGACTAAGTAGAGGTCTCCTTTCCCAGCTCCACAATTTAACCTCTTACAAAATAATTTTAGTCTCACCATGATACAGGGTCACAAGGCGCCAGTGATGTTGCCGGGACCGGACCTCATGTACGCTCCTTCAAGTATTCACTTACTCAATCCTAAGTCCTACTATTTTGCAGTAGTGGACGCCCTTTAACTACATAAGAATAACTAATATTTATAACACCGTGTATATATAAAAGCTTTTTTATTTGTCTATAGTAACAAATGTGATCATTTTATAAAAAAGGTTTTCTTACAGTATTGACACAATAAATGGCAAAATTATATCGTGAAAAACATAAATTCAGCATAACTTGGAAGAAATGAACTTAGTGAAGAGTAAAATGGCCTTATAAAATTCAATTACATAATTATCATGTTTAATTATAAAATTCAATTACATTATTTATCATCATAATCATCAGTTAAACCTTCTCAAAAGGTTAAAATCTTTATTGTCAGTTTTTAAATCAAAATGACCTTGGCTTCATGATGTGTGTTTTAAAATGTTCCAACTGAAATAAGCATTATATACATAGCAATAAAAAAATTTAAAATATAAAATCGATGGGCATTATCACATACAAATTTCGGTAAAATCAAGTTTGATTGAAGATTAAAACATGATTATTTCACATAGCCCATTTAAATTGTAAAAATTTTAAAACACTGGAAAGGTCCATCTCAGTTTTGTGAAACAGAACCAACTCCTGAAGACGCCTTATACAGTACTTTTGACTATATTGAACAAAAATACAGTCTATTTTGGTTAGATTAATTTTAGCATAATTTATTACAATGAAATGTTATACGGTGATAAAATGAAAATGTACGATCTATGATGTTTAAAAATAAATACAAACTATATAAAGTCTAACAAATAAATTGATATAAGGGTATGAAACGCGAGAAAGTGATGGAAAATGTACCCTATAGCCTCACTTAATCTCTACTCCTTAGTTACTCTTTAGTAGAAAATAAAAATATATCACAGAAATACGATGTAACAAAGATAATTTTGGATAATATTCTGTAATATGTAACAGATGTTTTAATTACAAAATATAAAGAATTATGAGGCACGGCACATGTGCCTCTGAATTTTTTAAATATAGGATTTTCCACTAAAATATCACATCCATTATAAAAATCAACAGGAGGAGATTAAGAGAGATAGAATTAAAAAATTACATCACTGCACCAATCATTTGATAGGGACGGTTAGAAGGTCAAGATCCATCACGAGCTACAGCGCCAATTAGAAAATTACAAAAAACTTACCACTGATATGTATATGTATACAATAGTACATTTACGCCAAACACAAATATTAGAATTAATCTAAAGCACCTACAAATTATATATTACTTTACACAAAAGTAACTAAATTAGGTATGGGGTACGACAAATATGCACAAAACAAATATAAGATAACACATATATAGTTCAAACCTTGAACTCAAGAGATAAAACATGTATGTAAAATTACAAGAATATTCAAAAAATGTGTAAATATAAAATGTTCTCACATCAAAAGGTTTGTACTAACTTGGATTGTATAATCAACAATGATAACCCTTGATTTGAACTTTTCTTTAAAATAAACGATATCTCAGAAGTGTTATCGGATAATGTTTTAATAAATATTTTGGTTTTCTATAGGACACATGTTTTTTAATGTGAATATAATTATTGTAGTCACATTATATTATTAATAATTATATCAATTAAATTTAAATTAAAAATTAAAATGTTTAAAGAAAGTAGTACGGTAAAATCACATAAACTAATGTAAATGGAGTTTGTTTAATATGCATGGTCTCCAGAATCCATTTTCAAAATAAGCTGCATTTAAAATTAGGGCTTATTAAACTTTTTCATAAGTTTTAAGCAACATATCTTGCGAAATATGGCAGTTATTACACGTACTTAAAACCATATTGCTTAGCTCAAGTTTTAATTAACGTTATACGAAAAATGTAGTGTTATTAAACGCCTTCAAAGAAAAATATTTGTTGAATCAAGTATTTTAAGGTATTATAGTAGACTTGGTATAGTGGAATGTTCATAACTATAGTTGGAAAACTAATTTTTGAACAAATAAAACTGAAAACGTACCATGCACTGTATCTTGAAAAGCAAAGCGACGTTCATTGAACAAACTCCACTGTATATAGCAAGGCCGTAGCTAGGCGTTCGTTATTATGGGAAGGGGGTTCGTTAAGAAAAAGCTACGAAGTGACGAATCATTTTTATAAAAATCTTGTAAAAATAATGAGGCAAGAGGGTTTTATGTTGTCATAGAGACAGACATATTTCAACCGCATAAACCCCCCTATCTACGGCCATGATATATAGCAATATTGCCACTTCTTAAACATCCTGTATAATTTTCGAAAGTAATAAGTAATAATAGAATCCATCAAATGCTGTGATCATTCATACTTGTTTTTTGGATTAATCACGGTGAACTACTTCAGCTTGAATGAAACTAAGACACCTACTGATTTAATTATTTTTTCCTAAACCGACTAAAGCTGTATTCGTTAATTGTATATTCTCATAATATACCTACATGAATATTGTGAATCAGTCTGATATATTTTTTGTAAAATAAATAATTATTTTTGTATTTATGTTATAATCAGGAATCGTTCATAAACTACGCGATTCTATTTGAGGTATATTTTAACGCTTCTGTGTATGTATATCGTGGCTTTTCACGTGGCTCAATTTTCATTTTTCTAAACTATCTAAAGTTACAGATGAGAATAACCAGTCGTGTAAAAGTATTTATGAGAGGTGAATTGCTATGTTCAGGAACATCAAGAAGCATTATCTCGGCATCACTTCAAACCACATGACAAAGTCTTTTTTGATACTACATCCCCTCCAAATGGGCCACGTGGTTTATGAACGATCCCTTATTAGAAACGGTTTTCAAAAATTCAAAAAGTGATACCCCGATCTGCACTGGCATTTCTCTTATCCTATCTGAATTAAAAGCGGATAATTAAACAAAAACTATAAATTTAAAAAATTGAGACGGAAATAAATACGATGTGTGCCACAATTAAGGCGGACATCTAGGCTATCACATTTGACGGTTTATTGGAAAAAGGAAAATCTGAACTGAGTACCATAATTCCCTAAGAAGACTGTGTCAGAAAGCACTGCCTAATGGATTGCAACATGGGAAAATCCCCAACTCAACAACTGTCAGTGTGAGCAGAGGAGAGAACGCAGAAGGCAGCAGGATATCACAGCTAAACAATCCTGTGGCAATCCTCCGATGGCAGGTAGAATATAAAATGGCCCCAAGTATCAGCGTTCCTTGAAACACAGGGAATTAGAACGCCTGAGGTGTACTTAAAGCAATAAAACCACAAGACGTGATTTTAAACCTGCAGAAAATTGGAATAAAAAAATCAGATTATTAACTGATCGATAACATACAGTGATCACGTCAAGGTTGGAGTAAATTCAATAAAATCCGCGTTAGGCAAATAATTGAAGTATGATATCATAGATAGTTTTTATGGCAACAAGTACTGACTTAAAGCGCATATTTTTATATATAGACGTCAAATGTTGTGAAATGCTACCTACAATATTTTCGAGACGTATTATTCATAACAACGTAGTGAAATTAAAACACAATTAAAAACCTGTCAATGAAATATTCAAAATGTATGACATCGACTTCTTGTCAGTAGGCAAGTCGAAGCTGGATTTCTTGCAAAATTTTACGTGTCATTTCCGCATGAATTCTTCTATCGTTCTTAATTCTTGGTTTTAACTCATTCACAGTATTTGACCTACATTACACGACTGATAGAAAGTGCCCCAAGAAGAAATAATCATCCTCTATCATATTTTGGTTATTTGAATAGTTACAAATATGAAAATGGTGTGTTGCGGCAAATCTAAACATTTTTCAGTATCCAATGTACTATCAACGAAAAATAGTCCTACGATTCTGGTACCAAAAATTCATGCCCACGCGTTTAGTCCCTTCCACTGCTCAGTGAGGGTTTTCATGAATCACCGTGCCTATGCACCGAACCGTTTAAGAAAGAAGTGCTACCATAAATCAAATACTGTATTGTACCGAATGAATTAATGAGTGGAAGTTAATTTGTTGGGTTTCTTCATTTTTGTCACAATAAGTTGTAAAATAAAGTGACAGGTGCGAAATGTGTACGAATGAAGTAAACCAATGAAGAGAAACTTGCGGACAGTTTGCAATAAATGTAAATATTTTCGCGATCCATAAATTATACCTAAATGCTCCGAGGAACACGGCCGGTCTACGTTTTTACCCATTTACCCTAAAAGTAGACTCTGCTTTTTTATTTGAGGCCGGCCTGTTTGCTGTAGGTAGTTGATACCTTCATAAACTTCTTGTTTTTCGTAAATTCTTCATTTGCAACAAAACAATCTATCTCGTGCACTTTTATCCAAATTTAGGACTTGCAAAGGTTATACACAGTACACATAGATTATAACGTTTGGTATTTAAAAGCTTCTGCATTAGTAAGTGTTAGTGAAGGTACCGTTGGCTTAAATTCGTCTAAGCTTTTTCGGTCTTATTCATAAACGCATATTAACGCTAAAATGGATTTTGGCTCAAAATGCGTTTAGAATGTGATTCAATAAGGTAATTATAGTTTCATCCACGTTAAGAATACACGAAACAAAACTGTAGTTACATCCGTGAAACACATTCTAAACCTATTTGACGCTAAAATCCATTTTAACGTTAATATGCGTTTATGAATAAGATCGTTTGTTTGCAAACACCAACACTCTGTTTTCATTAATGTTTGTATTTAGGAACAACAAATAAAAACGGTCATTCAATGTTATAATATTTTGAGGAAGTTTTATATCCAATGCTATCAAGGACTTCTTCAACATCACTTCTCACTGATAAAAAAATTGAAATTTGTACCATAAAGTCCAGCCCTATATTCTATAATTTTGAAAATACTCTACTCGAATCGAGTACTATGACTATTCGAGCGCTTGTCGTAACATTAAAGAAAAAATCTTTTACTTCAATTGCTGCAACATTAGGCCTACATGTTCCCTTGCTCTAATTACTTTTGAATTTTTTCATACTACAGCAGCGCAAACAGGTCGACCTTAGGAAGAAAACTAGAATTTACTTTCAAGGTTCAAAATCAGAAGAACGCAAGCCAGTAGATTTTACGTATCACTGCAGTATTGACACTCAAACTGTACACTAGAAGGCATATGAATTGTTTGCAATGTAAATAAAGTATTTCAGTGCTATAGAAATAAATAAAATGAATCAGGATCGTGAATCTGTTATGAAACAACATGACGCTCTGAATAATGTCAAGTAACGAAACAACTGAGGGATAAAGAAACAATTCCAGGAAGAATAGTTGGGAGAATAATGTGACCTATTTGTAAAGTTCAGTAACAAAGAGCACCAGAAGTGTACACATAGTCGTAATCATACCTACCGTTTTCATAAAGTTACAATAATAAACTTAATACTAACTACCTACCAGCTCAATTCTGCGATATTTCTTTCGTTTATTTGAAACCGGATCTTTAAACAATACCGGATCTAATCTCAAGTTAGATCTTAAAAGAGGCATGTAACCAAAGACAGCGGCGAATGTGTTTAAACAAGTCTGCCTCTGAACAAAATGATCAGGATCGTTCCAAGGGGACCAGCTTCCCGCGCTAGGTTGATCTTTGTATTGTTTCCTTTGAGTAACTTTAATAGGTGGGCGTTTAGTGACATGACTGACTAAAAAGTTCATCAAAATATCTTCACAATTCTGACTTTGCTCGACAGTTTTATGTAAAAGAGGACTTAACCATTCAGTATACAGATAGTTATAATAATGGTGATAAAAAGCAGCTCCTGTTAAAACTATTGAATAATCATTGGTCCACTTTGAGGTATACCCCCAGGTTGATTTTGAATCATCCCAATAATGTGATCTTCCCGGATAGCCAACTATCCGTTCCGGGAATTGTTTCCAGACAGTAAATGCAAAATCAATCTCATCAGTAGTTAGTACAGTATCTTCATCTAAAGATAATATTGCTTCAGTTTCAATTTCATCATAAGTAAAAAATCTTTGTGATATGCTCGATTTACTAAATTCATTACCTACATTAGAATTAACGTTTGGTTGAATTATGCGTACAGGAATATGAGCTGGTAAGCCAGACCACTTAACTTTAGCAGGTCGTTTTTCATTTGACCAAACAATAACAATCTTGGCTACGTATTTACTGCGACCAATATAACTTACTAATCTAAAAAGTGGGGAATTGGTAACCAAGGGGATTCCTAATTGACAGTAGATTACAGCAGTGAAGCCCATTTTAGCATCTCTTTTTATGTTGAAAGGAAAATCTTGTATGGAATCTGAATATTTTAATAATGTCACTAAACCACCTGGGAAGTTATTCCAAACAACTCCATCACGAACTGATTCTTTAGGAAGTTTTTCACGAATTATTTCGAGGGTAGTATATACAATCTTTTCAATTGAAGAGAAATAGCGATCCCACAATACCTGCGTTTGCTGCCGAAGTTGTAAAATTTTACTAGGTGTAAGAGATCGAATAACATGTGGCACCTAAAAATTATAATATTGCAAGTCATACGGCATCTTATGATCTATTAAGCAACTAGCTATTAACAAGCTATTAAGCAAATATCCATTAAGTTGGAGCATAAAGCCACAATTTAATCAACTCCATAACATTTTGTTGATTCATGGAGACAATAATAAATTTACTGCTTATACAAATTCCAGAAAACAACAGATATAGCATAATATTAGGCTACAGTCAATCACAGCTTTATCATGTTTTTGTTCAAACATCAGTAATAAATTGTCATTCTGAACTGTATGGTAAAAAACATTAAATGTGGATTACAGCCTTCCCAACTTAATAGGCCATTTTTCTAGGAATTTTATATAGAAGGATGCCATTTCTCTAAATAAAGGACCGATGGAACTATTTTCACTTTCCCATTCAAACAATTTTGCCCATTTAAATGTCATCAGCACATTATAGGAAATTAAGCTATTAAAGAAAATTCATCTATTGACAGCCATTTTTAAATGGTTCGCAACAGACTGACTCCTTGTTTGCACCTCAAACAGGAACTGTAACATCTCTAAAATTAACTTTTTGTAAAGAATCATTTTTTCAAACTGTTATCGCCACTTTTCTCAGACTCACAATTCATTACTCAGTTACTGAGTATTCATGTTACAACATGGTCAAAGTAAACCAAAGTAAGTATAGTGTTTTAATTTTTTCTTTCATACTAAAGCATATGTACATTTGAAGAACATTTTCTATATGAATGATTCTGCTGATTGCTATATATCTATTAAAAAAACTAATGTAAACTTACCTGTAGTAATAATCGCTCATCGGCCCAGACTACAGCTTTGCTCCAATCGATTACCTCAGAAAATGGTAATACCAGACTGTTAGATAATATAACTGGAATACAGCCAGCTTGGAGTACTTCTAGGAATCTAAAGGAACCTAAACGTCTCCCACGAGGAACTAAACAGAATGTTGAGTTTTGTAACAAAGTTTCGTAATCATACCTGAAAGTAAAAAAAATTAAAAATCTCGTAAATTGTTAAAAATAATAATTTACTTATCATATTCCTTATTATCTTCGTCACACCTTTCGTCTTTCATATCTTTCCAACTTTTCCCATGTTTACAGGTTGTAACCATAATAATATCTTTTCTGTTATGTAAATGATGTAAAGAATTTCTAGTATCAGAACCAATACCGTGAACATAACGTTTTCCTTTAAATGCTAGCAAATAAGTTTTTTCTAAAGGAAAATTGTTCACAGAAACTGCTCCTGGTTCACCTCCTTTCGCAGGATGAATTTTATGAAACAAAGGGATACTAATGTCGAATCTTGGACGCATATGATTTTCAGACATACTAGCTTTCGCTAAAATTGCTTTCCCATAATCTAAATCTAAATCATTTTCTGTGTAATTTGGCCATGTTCCTGAATACAAGTTAAATATGACATGATTAAGGCCATTATTCCAGTGAGGTAAACGCTGCAATTTGCTCTGCATATTTCTGACGTAATCGCTACTCAAAAGATCTCTATCCAAAGTATCAATACTCAAAACAAAAATACAGGCTTCTCTAGGATCGGCAGTGTAATATCTAGATTCTAGCAAAACATTGAGCAGTTTTGAATAGGACGGACTAGGCACACTGCTGTCCTCCTGAGGATACACATACATTTTAAAACTATTCTTACACCTGCTGAAGTCGAAACATGTTTCCATTTGGCATTTTTTAGTATCTATCAGATCTTTCTGCTTCTTTCCAAAAATATAGCCAGTTTCTATTGAATTAATGCTAAGGTAACTCCGGAGATCATCTACATCATTGGAAATATCTTGAAGACGTCGTGAATGATAACCACCAAAATACCAAAATGTTAGAAAAGCAACTACAAAAACTAACAAATACCGTCGTTTCGCTTGCATGTTGTATGTGAAATCTAGGCTTTAAACATTGCTTAGGAACATCTCCCTGCTTAATCCACTTGTAAAAATTACTCATAAATGTTATGTACTTCGATTTAGATCTGAAAGATCGATCAAATGTACTCAAAAATATTTACCATAAAGCATACTCACTTTATTGTGTTTTCCTTGAAATATTTCTCAACAAGAAGTTTCCATACTCGTTCTTACTTGGCGCTTTTCCTCCCCGACCCAAAGTTTCCAACCCCCAAATCACAAAACACCCAAATTTGAGTTCGCCTTCGACATTTGTCACCAATGTCAAATGTCATTTAGTACGAATTTCTTTGATTATGATACGTATAATTAAAAACGAGTTTGCTAAACTATACTCATCAATTTGTCAATTACCCAAGGACCTACTCAAATCCTCATACATACAAAGTACAGCAATACATTGTTCCCATGCGTTAGAAAGAAATAGATATTCGCCCCAAAATAGCGGCAACATTCTCCTCTGGGACATTTACCATACGCCACCAAGTTATATAAATTGTTCTACAAATTAACTTCGTTATTTAAATTTCACGCCATTTGTACGTTTTCTAGCTAAGTTTTCTGAGATTTCAAGTGTCCTCTCTTACTTTTTACGTTTCATGATGTTTGTGATTTGTTATAATTGCTGTGTTCTATGTCGATAGACGTACTTCTGTAAATAAGTGTCTGAAAATAGTTCACGGTGTACGGAATAGCGAATTGTTCGAATTCACATATTTCACAAGCAATTTGTAATTTAACTGTGAAAATCTGTGTTCAGTCTTTCCCTACTGTGTCTGACAGGGCATTAATGGTAGTATCGTCGAGTTTAAAATGCAGCCATTTGGAGAAAACGCAGCAAATATTCCTGCCTTTTTAGGCAAATTATGGAAGATGGTAAATGATCCAGCTACTGATCATTTGATATCTTGGAGCATGGTAAGTAATTACTACTACAAGTTACCACCTAATGTTAAGAATAATTTGGAATGGGATATTATGTTTCCATTCACTTCTGTAGATTTTGAAATTGTCTCAACCTTCATATTTTGTAGTCTGGGAGCAGTTTCGTCATTCAGAATAAAGTTCAGTTCTGGTATGAATTACTACCACTCTATTACAAGCATAATAATATGAGCAGCTTTGTACGGCAGTTGAACATGTGTAAGTATTGCACTGTAAAAACCATATTTAGTAAACCCAACAAACTATTAATGGATATATAAAAGTGTAACTATTATGTACACCATTAATAACTTGGAGTAGTTTTCAAACCTGTTTTTTTAGAAAATTGGCGAGTAAATTATAATATGACATTAGGTCCAGTGAGAGTCTTTTGTAAACTTGTACATCCATTTGAAAGTACTACTAAGTTATAAAAGAGCTTTCAATATCAACTTATATTTATAACACAGCCCACTGTAAAAGCATTCTTAGAATTCCCTTTAATTTAGAAAGGTCTTTATTTAGGTATAATCTGAGAGCATAATTGAAAAATAACTTTTATCAAGCGTTCTAATGATAAGGTAGGCTTTTATTTGTTATTTGCTTATTTGTGTAATTCAAAAGAATATTACCATTATTACCTCATACACAATCATTACCATTAAATTGCTTTTGAACATAATGACTTACATAAATGTTAACAAATGCCTTTGATAAATTATATGTATAACATGTGTGCTATTTTTTATGTATTCAATTTAGGGAATGTAGGCATTGCAATAAAATTTAATGATTTTAAATTTATCTTCACATTATCTGAAAAAGTAATTTTCCTACACCACCGTGAAATTTGGATAAGAAAAGATTTGTCTATGAGTAATTACTGAGTTATTAGCAACATTTTTAACTATATGTTTTGAAACAAGTAACAATGTAATTAATAAAATTGATTTTAAATGCTTAATTAAAAATAGGTACATAATTAAATAGCAAATAATATAACTTTCTCGACGTCAACAACTTAGAATAAGAAATATTCAAAATAGCTTAATACTTACTTTTTTTATTGTTTTTAAATTTGATTCTACCTTTGTTTGTAGATGGTTTCCATAAAATGTCAACTGTTGAGAATATGGATGGTGACAAAGATGAGATCCAATTCTATCACAAGTATTTCCAAAAAGATCGACCGGAACTGCTGAAAAACATCAAACGTAAAGTAAACACACCCAGATCTGAAAACAATATACAGAACTTGTTAAGAAGCGACGATATCACCAAAGTTCTGACTGATGTTAAACAACTTCGTGGGCGCCAGTCATCCGTGGATTCCCAGTTAACTGCAATGAAACAAGAAAATGCTGTACTTTGGAGGGAATTAGCTCTTTTAAGGCAGAAACATATGAAACAGCAACAGATTGTCACCAAGGTAAGCACTTCTAATGGGAAATATACTGGAACATTGGCAGAACTATGTTTTATCACAATTTAATGTTTCACATACACATAATAGCTGCTCCCCAAGAACATGTCAAATCCAGTGCTTAATGTATTTTTTCATATTTAAATATTACTTATGATAGAATGTTCATTAATGAATAATTTTAAAACTATATATATCCTCTGTGTAGCCGAGGTCTCTCTTTGGCTATCAAATTACTGGGTTTATTTTTATTTTATTTCTATTTTAAGCTATAAGATTTATTTTAAATTATCCCTTGATAATGTATATAAATTAATAACAAAACAATATATATACCTCAAAAAATATTAATAATTTAAAACAGAATCTTGTATAACTTAATATATATTAACATTTACTTACCTAGTTCTAGAAGCTGATTTGATGCACAATATTGAGGATTGATTTTATTTCAGTTGATTCAGTTTCTGGTAACTTTGGTGCAGCCGACAGCAAGCTCTAGGATCGGTGTCGGAGTAAAACGTAGAATGCCTTTGATGCTTCACGAGAGTCCTCCCAAAAAATCCAAGGCTGACAAGGCCGGTAGCACCAACGGCGATAGCGGTGGCCCTGTTATACACGAACTCGACAATGAAGTCGAAATTCCGGCTGAGGAGTTGCTTAATGCAGAAGTTGTGGTAAGCTCAAAAAATAAATCAATTAACTTTCTGTAAGAAGAGTTTCTAAAATCATTTAATCTCAAAAGTAGTTTAGTTCATAAAACATGAAGTCTCCACCATTATATCTCTAATTATGTAATAAAGTAATTTCAGACCCTCGTCATTACAGTGTTCTTCTGGCATTACATAAAATTTGTTTACTATACTAATTCCTACTTTCCTATAGGTAACTAGCCCTCAAGCATCCACAGCTTCACCCTCAGCTCCTGACTTGGCTGCTTCTCCAGCAGAAGTCAACACTGACAATTTATTACCCAGTGACTTCTGGGACGAACCTGAATTTATAGTAAGTTGCCAATTTTTTTGTTATTTAGTGCATGTAAATAACTGTTATTGTTCTCCAATAATTTCATAGCTCTGCCATTTAATTGAAAACTAACAAAGCAATGTATTTGTTATCTCTAAACATATCTCTGTTCAAGTTGGTGCACCCATAGCAGTAACAACTCATGTTTAATGTAGTAGAAAGAGGTTGTCCCGTTTTCATGCCTTAAAAAGAGAATGTATATGATTCACCCATTTGATTATTAGTGAGTAATTTCTGTGAATAATTATCAATTGACATTACTACTGCATTTATGAATTTACTGGCTATATTCGATTAATTCTTTACAGTTTGGTTAAAGTTAAAGTTGCAGTAACTTTATATATTTTAAATCTGTTAGGAAACTTTCTCAATTCAAATTATTTGCCTGGCTTGCTGTCAAAAATTTTATTCATATGGTACTTACTTTCCAAGTTATTGATCATTGAAAAATGTTTTCTATTTTTTGAAAAATTCTTGGGGGGGGGGCCTAATATGCTGAAGTTCAGTCACCTCATTTACCTACTCTCCGAGTTTCACATTGAAATTCGAAAATGCACTTTTTTGGGCAGAACAAAAGGAAGGTGGTCGGTCCCCTTGCGATTTTTTTCCAAAAACTGCGTAAAAGTGAATTTTCGATTTTTCGGTGGCAAACGAAAGATGGTTAGTTCCTAATGCCAGAAATGCATAAATTTTGTTCTTAAGGTACCTACTTTGTGAGTTATTAATTATTGGAACTCTATGAAAAGAAATCTACCATGTCTTCAATTTTCGTTTTATGACAGCACATCACAAATATCCAGGGTATATTTTGTTGATTGTTACAAAATTGATACCTCATGGCATTAAACACGAAAAAAACTCTAGTCAGTTCAATTCTCGGTTTTCTAGCTGATTAACCTTTAGTAAGTTATAACAAGATGTTCTATAGATTCAAATATAAACTACATTGTGTTACACTACAGCAGTCATATCTTATGTGAATGGAATCCACCCCTCCTTCATCTTATTGTCCACAAAACTCGAAGTAAGAACTGTCAGTCGCTCATTTTATTTGAAAATAGGGTTTAGGAGAAATGAGAATTTCTAACTACGTATTTTGATGTTATCAATTACTGGGTTACTCGTTAACAAACTTTTCTATTTGTCTAGGAAATCAACTTCCCATCACAAACTTTGCCTGAAAATGAAGTGGTAGAAGAGAATGTAAACAATCAACAATCTGGCGAAGATCTGACCGAAAAAGAAGTATTCTTAAACCCAACTGGGAGGGATCCTTTACTGTCCAACCTCATTAATGGTTCTTACAACACCAGTCCAGTGGCCAATAAAAACGGAAAGAAAGTGCCCAAAAGTGTCCCAGAACAGGGTGCAAATGAAGAGAGCGATAATCACGATATGACAGTAGCAACGAGAGACTTCAAGATTAATAACGGGTAAGTGTTGTAGCTTAGTATTTCTCAAAATAATCGATTGTAATTACTCTTTTTTTATCAACATTTCAGGAAATTTTGTTTATTCTGTAGGTAAAACACAAATAATTCTGTACATTGTAACAAATTCAGGTTTATACTTTTCCTCCAATAAGAATATACATTGAAAACATTAACTTTTTATTTTCATTTCCAGGCGTTATTCCAAATTTTGATTTAACATTTTAGTTTGTACATGTAGTGTCTAATATATTGTAACGTTAGTACACTTTGTACTAATGATTTTTACAGGGATGATTTAGATATACATCTAGAGACGACTCAGAATGAAATTGACCAATTACGAGACTTTCTTCATGGGTATAATACCTTTGATGCAAATACCTTACTTGGAGTAAGTATTGCTGGTAGCCAGGTAGGTGAAAACTAGGTAAATTTATTAAAAAAAAACAATTGTTTCAAAATTATTCAAAATTTGAGTCAATGAACTGTTCAAATATTGTAGACTATGCAGGCAATAAAAAATCCTTCAACTATCCAAGCTTAGGACTCACAGGTAGCAAAGCGGTGAAAAGAAGGGTGGTTATAATTTTATAATTGATTTGTGGATGATTTCAGCTACATCTACCCTATATTATGCATTTCATTCTATTGCGGTTTAGAATTTATAGCTCGTGAACATGAATAATTTTGTCTTCCTGAGAAGAGCTACATATAACCGTTCACCTCCCAGCGTTCCTCATAATTCCACAGTTTCGGCGATTTACTGTCAATATCCCAAATCTTTTTTCGTCTTTTACTATATGCTGTACATCATTTTTACAATTTCTCTGGCCATTTTAGATAACGATGCTAGGAGAATATGATATGCTTGATTCTAATTAAGTGTGCTTACACTGATATTGGGGGAAACAAGAAAACAGATAAACTGGCAAAGCTTGATTTAAAAATTTTTATGTTCAGTTGCAAAGGAACAGTGTAACTAAATTAATAGTTTGTAAAAACGTACCTCATATGTGCAAAATATATAGTAACTATAAAATTAAAAACCATTAATGTTGTCTACAACTTTTAAATAAACCCGCGTTTCTTATTTTATTCAATCACCCACCATTAAATTATTTATTGGATACAATTGAAACTTATTGTTAACATCGACATCTGTTTCCACTTGTTTGTCGTATTTTTGTTTTAATAAATCCTTTTACTTTTTAGCTTTTCAATGAGGAACATCCGGAATATGGCCTGTCTCCCTCCAGACCTGAAAATATTGGCCCCTTAGCAGAAATGATTGATAGTAAGTACTTAAATTCAGAGTGGCTAATTAACAGGCTTGCTATGGCCGTTCAGACCATGGACTTACACTGAACATTTCATTCAACTGAGTGAAGACTCCATGTTTTTTTTGCACTGTTCGTTCTATCTCTGGCTTATGCATTGGGTTCAAAGTTCTCTCATTCTGGTGGGGGTTACGGTGATGGTCAGAAGCTTGGACAAGGGGGGCTAAAACTATTGTGCTAGTGTGAGAGAGAGAGATTGAACTACGCAAATCATCTTGTCATCATTTATAATTGCCTGTGTGCTCAGTCTATGTAAGTGTAAGTCTGTGATTCAGACTGGGTCAGCTCTCATGCTAATGTTTCTTTTTCTTTTGAAAATATGTACTAACTCGCCTCGTTTATGTGAGGCGTGCACATTGTCATAAAGAATAGACTCACTCTCAAGAGTACAGCGATTGTGTTAAAACATGTTATAAAACTATTGGAGAAGAAGTTCAATAAGATTTTAAATTCCAGTCCTTAAACAAACGCCCGGCCAGCAGAGACCTATATTTTAAGGGCCGTGATGGAAAAAATAACTTAAAATTAAGTCCACGTGATTAAATTACTGATTACTGTATGTGAACACAAAATAATCTATGCCAGTAGACCCATACAAAAACCCGACAAATATAACGTGCATACAAAATACTTATTCCCCCAATACAAATCTATTTTACTCAGTAATAAAGTCTAGAGGCCTCTTATTATGTTTCACTAAGTCGACTTATTAAATTGGGTCCTACCTTATTGCCAAACTAATTGCGGCGCACCAGACTCCTTACGAAGAGGTTCCTTCTTGCTGTTCGATGGTCACTCAAGTGGAAAGGAAAACACGGTCCCGTACCTCTCCCGACGTGACAAAGTCTCTCGGTTCGCTCCGATCTCAACTTCTTGCCCTGGAAAGACCTCTGCTTCGCACCTCCATGTGGATCGTTCACAGGACCTCGCTCGGTCCGGTAGCACAAAATAGCCCTTTGTGCTAAATTCTCAGCCAGCTCTAATTCTGCTGCCCACGCTTCTTGCTCAAGATACCTTCTCCTCCAAACGTTCAGACCTGAATCCTCTTCCCTACCTAATTTTTCTCCTTCTCTTCAAATTTTCGTTTTCGGCAAATCAACTAATGAAAGTAATCTACTTTATCTTTGGACGGTAGCCGACAAATATCTTTTCTCGGTACCATACCATAAATTTACCGGTCAAAGAGGACCGCCGTTCGCCAGTTCTCGGTACTAATTATTTTAGGGGGACCGACGGCTCCAGACTGTGGCGTTGAAACCCATTAAGATTAATATAAAAATGCAACTAAAAGTACAAGTTGCTAACTCTAAAAGTATTTGAAGTAGATCGTTGATTTTTGGTAATTCCACAGATAATATGACAACTTTAGCACAGTCAAAATTTGAATGAAATTGATTCAGGAGTTACGAAATTATTAAATAATTTAGCATTTCGTCCGGAAAAAAGCTCTTTTCGTATTGAAATTAAATTAGTACGGTAATGTACGAGGTTCACAAAAATGAGAACGTAATAATTTGTTGGAAAGGTTATTCAATTATTTATACCTTTAAAAAATAAGGTGCGTTTTATATGGTAACATATTCAATAGTCACAAGGGCAAATATATTACACCAAATCAATTTAAAATCGTACCTTTTCTCTGAAAAACCATGCTGTTATTTATAACAATATTGGTTAACTTAAGGTGTAACAGTTTCAGGGACCGAGCTGGCAAACTGCAAAAATAATGCCATCATCGACTTCGACGAGTTACTCAAAGATTCTATCAAAGATCAAGACACCTTTGAGGACTTCCCAGAGAATGAGACCGACTCGACGGTCAATACTCCATCCACGATTAAACTGGAGCCTGACTTTCCTTCCCTGGACAAGACCCTTTAATGCACTATTAACGTAAAATTAATGAATTTTATCCTCGTTCAAATATATATTTACTGTTAATTATTATGCATATTAAGTCATGCACTTATAGTGCACAATTACATTTATAGGTATGCTTACTTCTAGACTCCTAACTGCCCCAATCACGTCCTTCGTAACTTGAATCTAAACTACACCAATAATCAGTCATTTATATTTTCTGATGTAGGCATTCAAGTGTATAACATGATCGAGCGAGTTCAGTCATTCTCAAGAATTCTGAACAAGCTTGTTTTGTACAACAGCCATGTTAACTGTTTGTTTACAGACTAAAATACGAGTTACTGTAGGTATTGGGTAGTTTGAGATGTTGATTTACTAATTACTGATGGATCATGTACAACTGTGATACAAGTAACTTGCAGGTTTCCTAATAAGCAACATTTGTGAAATTTAGTTTTAATTTGATTTTACTTTCATACTGCAAATTATACTTCGTGCAACGATATTGCTTGCTTCGAAACATGCAACCTTACCCTGAATTGAATGTTCTAAACTATTAAAGCTGGTTTCCTATGACAATGCACATGTAAATTGAATTAAATGAAAAATGTTAAAGGCCTGATCCACTTACATAATTTATGTTAATTTTGGTGTTGGTTCATATAGTTATTTGAGTACTTGGTGATTTGGGTTAAAAATTAAAATCAGCTATGAAAATTTCCTATTACCATATTTTTTAACACGTTGTTTTTAATTATTGAAATGGGTAAAATCAAATATAACGTATGTATATAATAGCATTTATGACACGCATTTTTGTAATATTTTTATATGAAAGTAATTCAGAGTGATGTGTAATTTGTAAACTTTTAATGGTAATTAAGAACGTATTCAATTGAAAGGCTGTTGTTTCAAAACAAATTGTAATGTTTCAGATTATTTATTAATTCATGCAAAATTACCAGAAGTAAAAAAGTTTTGTTTTTGGCCAGCTGAATTTCAATTGAACGCCCGATTATGATTTACTGTGAAAAAATAGAGTTTCACTTCAGTCCTCAGAAATGCAAAACGAAATTATGCGTTTGTCGAACACTCTATTTTTCCAGTTCGTATTCCATTGTGTTAACTTGTTTGTAATTATGACATAGAAAAATTGAAATTATCCAATTAGATGAGTGATGTTAGTAATATTGTATTTATGTTTTGATTATAGACGTTTATTTTAATTGATCTCGTTTTCTCTCCTCAAAATATTACGAATTCATTACGTTGTTAATGGACTGTATAAATAAATCTCACTATTAAATTATTTACCCCTTAAACGTACATAAATTGTATCTTTTATATATACTGTACATACAAGTTTAAATATTTCGTTTAATAATAAATACCTTCAAAGACAAAATATTTTCTTATATTACTACCCTTTAATCTTCCAAAATATATATTCTGAAATTTTAAGACTGAAAATACCATAAAAGATGGAAAATTTGATAGAATGGTGTTATGATTTGACAACTTTTTCACTATTTAAATGAATAATTGTTTCATCGTTGTTTAAAATTTCAAGGAAACATACAAAGAACTTCATTCCAATTTGTAGTATTAAAAGTATAGTTATTTTTTGGTAGTTCATACTGAAAAACGTCTTACTAAACACATTCTTTCATTTCTGGCATTAGAGAACCTTTCCCTTTCGTTTACAATTCAAATTTTGAAATTCTAGTTCGGAGCTCCTTTGGAGGAAGTGCCACTGAGCGAGTCTGTTAAAAAACAAATCTTTTATTAAAAAATTGAATATCTTGGTAAATGTCGAAAACTAAACCTTGCACAAAAATAATATCCTTTCTAGTATTAGAAAAAGATTCGCTTCGTTTGTTACCTCAATTTTGGAACTCTAAAATAATAAACCTGCCCGTCTAAAAAATTTCGACGCTCCTCGATTGAGACGCGTTTAAGATATTCGACATTTGGTATCAGGATAACAGGAGTAGCGAAGAGGTTATCAAATAGCGGAAGATATGAGAACAGTTTAGCGCCATACGAAGACATAGAACATAAAACTTCCATAGATGTATTAAGAGCTAGACCGTGCTCTCTTTCTAATGTGCGGATCTTGGGCACTTTCTGTTCAAATACGGGGGAGGGGACACATGTTAGCTAAGTCCTGCGCATTATAAGAAGAGGCGAACATTGCTTCCATCATTTTTCTCTCTTGCACAGGAAAACGGGAAGGTTACCGACAAGTAATTTATGTCTTGATAAATCTACCAAAACTTCTGTACATAGACCTATACCTAACTAAGGCTACATATACTAAGCTGAGCTACTAAGGCTTCTATAATCCAAAATTGAAAGTTTGAAGGTGGCACTACTCCTGAAGCGTATGCAACTCAATTTACCCATAACAAATCGAATAATTTGAGACTAAATTGAACAAGGCTAGTAAAATGCATTAACTAGGCTCTCAAATTTCCAAGCAAATCAAAACATGAGTGAACTGACACCCGAACAGACCATTAGCTTGATTGATCTTAATTGTGGTAATCCCCCGCTACACCTGCAACCCAATGTGGCGATCAGGAACAAACATCACAATTTTTGGTTAAATGCGACTGCAAGAGGGTAAAGTGAATTAATTTAAATCAGTTAATGAGGTCGTCGACAACTTGTTATTGTGGTCTGACGTGCTTCAAAATTAAACATGTTTTTTACGTTTGTGGGAGAGGAAAGAACGTGCAAAATGCAACAGAACGGACGCATGTTCTTCTTCCCCCCCCCCCCCCCGCATACGAATTACCAAACAAAAAAATTTCTTAAAACATTAAAATTTATAGGTACTTCATTTGAAGTTACATCGATTAGAAGGCTTACAATGCAATTTGGTTCGAATTTAATTAATTACCCTGTGAACCTTAAAAACGTAAAAAAAATAAAACTTAGACAAAGCAACCCGGCTTTCAAAAGCAGTAAAAAAATATTTTTAGTTTATTTGGTAGCAGTAAGTAGTAGTAGTAGGATTTTTTTCAAAATTGTTGGTCGATAGAGGGTGAGAACGTCCTTTACAGCCTTTAATGTTATAACTATGTCAGAGAGAAATAGCATGTCTTACCTCGACTAAGTATATTTTTTGATACTTCTCAAACGTCACCACTTCCGTCTGAACCCACTACGAAATTTTCCAATACACATTAAAT
The DNA here is from genome assembly GCA_963576515.1 of Cryptocephalus primarius. NCBI lineage: Eukaryota > Metazoa > Arthropoda > Insecta > Coleoptera > Chrysomelidae > Cryptocephalus > Cryptocephalus primarius. The sequence continues at coordinate 11,678,874 of OY754936.1, forward strand.
TGAATGTGTCATAACTCTGTTAATATAAGACAAATCTTAATTTCAACAGAACCATTCGTTATGGCAATATGGCCAACGAAGCCTAAAAAGAACATTAAGGTGTCTAAATGAGTTCATAGATATATGGCAGATAAGAGGTAAGTGATTATTCACGATGAATGAACCATACACATACTCTATTTTGTGTAAATTATTTATTTGTAAAAAGCCTACATACCTTTATTTACACAAACTACAAATCCATCTTTTAGTGCAAATTAAAAGGGAACTGTTGCTAAAATATACAAATCAAAATCAAATATACAAAAAAAATCAATGTTTAAGATATAAAACTCCTTTCACTGTTACAAATTTACAACTCAAATTCAAATAAAGATGGAGATCAAAGTAGTTTCCAATACAATCACTGAAGAGAAAAAACAAATATACATTATAAATAACAATGAATGGTACACTTCACTTGGTTACTTTTGAGAAATAGCAGAAAAATTCATCAATCTATTGCCAAAATATAACAATTCTACCTGAATTGAAATGTAACACAAAAACGTAATAATTCACTGACCATTTTCATAGACGTTAAGTAACATTTCAAAGTGTCATGCTCACATAGCCAGTAAATTTCGTTCAATTTTGCTAACTCGTTGGGAAAAATATATATTGGGAACACATGTCCTTTTACTACATATGGTTCATACTAAAAGTGTCTATAAAAAAATATGAACATCCTAAATGGAGCCACTAATAATCAGTACCAACCAGTTAGCAAAGCACATTTTACTTCAGCACAAAATTAGAAGATACACTAACTAATAATTGATCATTTCACCACATCAAAAACAAACATTGCTTATGGAGACTCTGCTAAAGGACTGAACAGTGAGATTTTATTGAAATTTACTCAACAAGTAAATATCGATGTTAAATTTTCGTGGACTAAGGGTTCTTATCAATTGAGAAATCAATCTATACTTTTTATGTGAAGTTATATGCGGAAATGCACGTTTTTTTTTACTTGTTATGGAAAATTACAACAAAATTAATAGTTTTTGACCAAATCCTTGGAAATACCAAACATTTTATGAACATTTTGAGCCAAGCAAAAGCAAAATTGGCTGTTTTACAGAGAATATTTGCCATAATCAGAAATGGAGCGACACTGCAATTTAATATAAAGCGCAGACAGATGAGACATTCAACTAAGAGAAAGATAGTAGCATATGTAGTACATTCTTGCAGATTCAATCAAACAAAGCGGTCATAAAACCTGCATGTTGCTATTGTAATGAAGCAATTTCACACTTTAACTTGACCAAAGTCGTTTAACTGGTGGAACCTCCTTAACAATTCTGGTTGACAAGGGTAAAACGTATCTTTTAATAAATTTTTACGACTGGTTTCATATTAACAAATGGTAAGGCTGGAAGATACTCTACAGTAGTGAAACCTGCCCTAAGCAACGTTAAATTGATTGGCCAGTTGTGTTAACTAATCCCAAGACACACTGAAGCAAAACTGGTCAAATAAACATAAACATGCACTATGGGATGCTTGCTGGATTTATAAAATAAACACCTGCATTTACTCTTGCCAGCCACGATCGATCTAATAAAGCCAATTATGGCTAAGTAGCATTGTGTTTTATTTTGATATCGTGAAATGAGAAAGTATTACAGGCGATCCTCGTTATAACCTTAACACATTTTGAAGAGATTATAATGCACATGGAAGTACCAAAGTTAAACATATTAAAGCTATATTCTCAAATGTCATATCACTGAAAGAAATAAAAATATGGGAGACAACTCCACATCTACAACGGAGGTTACAAAGATCTCAGTCAAAAGCAATCAAACATATTTTTATGAAGTTGATGCGACTAGAGAGATAAGGTGATATTTCATCTAAGGGAAATAATGGTTCAATAATTTATAACTAATAATTGCAATTACCTAAAGATGGGTCATAACGAGTTCAAAGTGGTGGACTTTTTGAACCTCAGCTATGTTACACGAGGTTACCTGTACAAGACTATTATGCCCAAAGTTCCAAGATTCAAACTTAACTATACAAGTTCCATCAAACTTTCCTTACAGTCCGAAATATTTTTTTATGATACATAGGTGTTGATATAAGCAAATAATGAACATATTAAGATATCAATAAAGATGAATGACTTATAAAACAATGCCATGAACTAATACAAAAAATTTAAATTAAATAAGTTTTGGGCTGAAATAAAACAATCACTCATGAAGTAGAACTATTACATTTGTAACTTTGAAAAATTTAGAGTATATTTTAATTGTTCATTGCATATCTGCGGGTCCACTCTTTAGCATTTCTAATAGCTTCCGATTCATTCACTTTCCATAATTCGGCTACATCATTAGCTAAGGGATCATCTGGATTTGGAGCACTAAGTAAAGCTTGTATAGATAACAGAACGGTGCGTATTTGTAGGGCTGGACTCCACTTGTCCTTTAATATATCAAGGCAAATTCTACCAAGTCTATCGATGTTAGGATGATATATTTTTGTTATAAATCTTACTTTAGGTGCAGACATTGGATAGTCTTCTGGGAGGAACAATTCTAGTTTGAAAAGACCCCCTTCGAAGGGGGAATCCTCAGGGCCTGTTACAATCACATGAAAATAACGTGCGTTACTATCATCCGGAACAGCACTAATTCCCGGCACCGGCTCCTGCAGCAATCGTTGGGTTTCTTTAATTATCCTGCGTGGTAAGGCTGCCATTTTATACTTATCGTGTTAAATTTACAACTTTATTATTGTAGAATACCGGCAGCTACGGTGCGAATTCTCTGGATCAACTCTTCAGTTCTTTCTCGAGCAGGTACCTTTCATTATTTTCCACTTACGATTTTATATTTCTGTTACAACTTACAGATAACAAATTTGGACATATTCACCGCATTCACCGACGTTTGCATTCTTTACTTCACAAAAACACGGAACATGCGTCCCTTAGAACGATGATTTCTCGAAACACAAACCACTACCTTTTTCCTCAATAAAAAGTTTTAATCAGTCCCAGAAAAATTTTGAAATTCAATGGAAACCTTGTTCGGTTTGTTTATATTAACTGAAGTTAAATGAATAGCACCCCGTGCGTACGTTAGTCAATCGGAAACGTGTATTTCAGTCATATCTATAAGATGTACGCGTTTTAATTAGTTAACGTACACACGGAGAACTATGAATTCACCTTCAAGCAGTTTACCTATAACGTGTCGTGGAGGGAATTTTGAAATATTTTATACAAAATACATGTTTGTACTTGCGTTAACATCCATTCTACCGTTTTAAATCTCATATAGTTTACATCTCATTTAGCTTCCTTGTAGATAATTTACAAATTCACGCTTAAAGCGGTTTGCATCACATGGGAAACTTTTTTAACATCAAATTTTCAAAAATTCACTCTTTACAAAATAATGCATACAGTAATCAAATAGTTTCAGAAAGTTCTTTGACATATAGGCAAAGTCAAAGTAGATGCAGTTACCTTTGAATTAAACTATACCCTTATTGTGACTTGCTTCCAAAAACCCGTACTGAATTTTTTAAAAAATTAATCTAAGAGCATAGCGATGGCCAGGCCAGGAAACAAAGATTTCAAAACAAATATTAACATAGGTCTTATTTCTACTTGACATAATTTAAGAAACCTGTTGACATCTCCTAAAAATGATTTTATAAATCGAAGAAACAATGAAATGTTTGCATCAGTTCGAAAGTGAATATTTTGCAATGCATTAAAGTGCGACCTTGATCACGTAAAATTTGTCGATAAATCTGACAAACTGTATTTAAAACAAACTTTTAATAGGAGGTAGTAGGAAGTTGATTTTCGATTACAGCTCTTAGTTCTGAACATCTCGGACTAGGTTTCCTCCTTTTTTTAAATTACTATGTATAATATCCAATATGTTTGTCATTGCAATGTTTCTGTGGGATGCATATACTTCTATCAAGTGAATTTTTTGGGCGATAAACATTTTTGTATATGGAGCAAACTTCCCACACCATATATTATCTGGTTTGATTAGTCGAGTTTAGTTATGATATTCTCAGTTTTTAATTTGTTTTCCAAAAATCTTTCATCATAATTAGTATGTTCCTCCATTTCACCTCTGTGTTTTCACAGACGCTGGCAAAATCGAAGCCAGTGCCATTCTCAGCGCTGGAAAATGGCATCTCTCACACACCTAGCAAAACCGCTGCCATCATAGATATTAGTATGCTTTTTTGGCCACGGGAGAGAAAGGTGTGTGTTGCTACTGCTCTTAGTAGTCGACATCCGGACTTCTATACCAACAAAGAAAGTACCAAGAGTAAAATGAGACAATGCAGGTACATTCTCTGTTGGCTATGAGACATTTGGAAGGCAGGCACTTCGCTCCACTCTTTTTCTCCTTCACATTTATTCTTGAAACACTCAGCCGACTTGTCCCATGGCCGGCAAAATCGTATTCAAAAAATTTGTAACTGTTCTACTCTTCAGGATGAAATAAAATTAAAATTATCAGGTATTGCAGATTTTATCAGTGTGTGTGAAAACACTCAAAGGAAACAGAAAATAGAACTTATTTTTAAAATACCTCTCATTTGTTCTTACTCTGCACTAAAAGCCTCAAATTGGATCATAACCATATTGAACTTCAAATTTTTGAGAAATAGTTTTCCAGTGATGCAGATCACATCGTTAAAAAACTTTTCTAATTTTTTTTAATTCTCCTTTTTTTTGTATTAGTTACATACATCCTCACAATTCGGGTGTTGCAGGTAATAAGAAGTGAAGGTAAGTAAAAGTTACAAGTAAAAGTAATTTAAATAATATAGAGTTTTATTGTTATCAATTCAGTTGAATACTCATAAAATGTACAATAAACGAATAACAGATGGATAGAAACAAATGAGCAATAGGTGAAACCTTCGTCTTAAACAGGACCAAGCAAGTCCAACACTTAATTATACTAAGTCTTTCTAGTTTATGGCAAATATACAAATCCAGAATAGCATTAAGTATTTAGGCGAACTGAGCCCTCAGGCAGGCAATTTTAAACACATATTTTAACCATCCTTAACTGCACTTGAATTCGATGACAACATTTATTATACAAATGAATCTCACATTCTTATTATTGCCAGATTACTCATTAGTAATATCAAAAATAAAACAAAATACTCTTTTTCACACACTCAGCACCATATTTGCTATTTGGGATTGAAGTACGGAGGTTGTTGCATGTGCGGGGGTCCTGGTCCAGGGCCCATCATTTGTCCACCCATTTGACTACGCGTGCTAGTAGCGTACAGTTGTTGCTGGAAGTTATGAAATTGCTGCGCATAGTTAGGATCTGCAGTTGTAGGTCCAACGAACGGTGAGTTTTTAAAGCTATTATTTTGACCCATTGAAGGAGGAAGGGGCTGGCTGGCGTCGGGTGCCCCCATGCCTATAGGGCTGCCCTTGGGTCCACTCACGAACATCTGTGCTGAAGGATTACCCATATTAGGACCAGGATTGAACATAGGTTCAGGAACACCTGGTCCACCAGGAGGCCCATTGAACATCATTTGTGGCATTCTCATTCCCATCGGCGGTCTCATTGGGCCTCCTCTCATCATTGGCATCATCCCTCCTGGTGGCATACCCATCGCACCTCCCATTGGCCCCATTGGGCCAGCGCCATTGCCCATTGGTGGCCCGATATTCATAGGGGCCATACCTCCGTCCTGGGCCATACTGTTATCCATATGGCTCATCGGTGATGGTATAGGTCCACCCTGCATGGGACCATTGCTGGGTCCGCAAGATGGAAAATACTGCATATTCTGAGGCTGCATTTTTGAATCCATTACATTCATTGGAGTCGCGAGACGAGTCAAAAAGTCCAAGCTAGGAGGTCCTCGCGGGCCCGGAGCCTGGCCCACTTGAGATTTCGCTGGCAAGTACTGAATCGTATTTGGGGCATTAGGCTTCACTTGTACGTTAGCTCCGTTATATGGATTTGGTCCTGGCGGACGTCCCATCATTCTTGGCATAGGCATGTGATGGGGAAAGGCACCTGGAAGTTTAGGCGAAATCGAACGTATCGGCCCCATTGATGGATTTGAAGCAAACCCAGCAGGATGTCCTTGCATCGGCATGCCCATCATTGCAGATCCTTGATCCATATCACCCATCCCGTGACACCCACCCATATCCATCATATGCATCGAAGGTGAACCGAAATTCATCATGGGTGGACCTTGATTACCTTGCCCATTTAACGAACTGGCTACACTATTTGTTAGTTGCTGGCTCATTTGCGCTAATGAAGAAATGGGATCGAAATGAGACACTTTTGGATTACCAGACATTGCACTCGTACAGTTAGGATTTAGAGGGATATTATCACCTCGTCCGCATCCATAGCTCGGCATGTCCAAAGGTTTTCCTTGTGGAGAAACATTAACGAAACCTCCTCCCATTTTGGCACCTGGAGAAGCTGTTGGTCCTTGAAATCGAGGTACTTCCATCATGTGAGGACTCGGCGTTGGGAAGAGCTCGCTCTTGATGTTGTCCGATGTTGGCCCAGAGACGGTTTGAGGACTTAAACCCGGTGCACCAGTGGTTCCGGAGAGCCTCGGAGCTGCCTTATCGCCTACAACATTCCATTATTCAGGTAATGTTTAAATATAATTCTACATTCATGGGCAAAACTTTTACAAATTAATCTTTATGTAACATGACTCGGGTATCTTAATCAGGCAATGTGATTAAACGGAATGAACAAGTAAAGCCCTGGTTAAATTATTCTGTATAGATGAGATGACTAATGATGACAATAAAGAAGCATTTTAGGAATGATCGACAGTATTATCACGATTAACTAAAAGACAAAAAAAAAATATTGTACTACTGTCACCATCGTATTGTGAGTATCACTATCACACTATTACACAACGTGTATCAAATGCACATATATGTAATTTGAATTCTTACAATCATCGGCTCAAAAAAATCAACAAAATCTAGTTAAGAGGATGTTCAAGAGTAATGAAAAATAGCTTATCCTTTAAAGGCAGATACAACAAAAAAATCTTTTGGAAATCTTAACCAATGAACATTTTACAGTACATGAAAAAAGTACGTCATGGATCAGAGAGTAAAGTAAAATGACCATAGAGTACTATAACCATATTATTATATTATAAATCCTTTCGTATTAATGGAGTGATTTAAAACTAGAAACTCTCATAAGCAACTCAAGTTATAAAAATGATAATTAAAGAGCCATCTCTGATAAATGAAAAAGATTAGTATATGTGAAGAACATTGAACAACATTACATTAAGTAAAAAATACAATGTACATAAATGAAACGGATGTGAAATGTATCTATAGTCAAATAGACTATTTTTCTCTCTGTCCTCAGTATATGAAGGTAGGTGGCAATAAAACTTTCACAAATAAATTTTACAACTGTACAGTTGAATTATGGAACCATCATAACATTATGTATACAAAATACACTTAATCAGTCACAAAATGACTTCATTGGGCAAAAAATAGCAGGCAAATGCACAGATGCAATAAGCAAAGATACTGAAAGAATACTTAAAATTACATATTAAATTAAATTAAAAAATGAACTATACAACTAACTTTAATATTAGTTCTGAATTTAGATTTTATGGGGGTGTCTTAGAAGGCATCTCTATGAAATAAGTGCAAAAAAGGGATATTTGCATCCCCTTTGCAAAAAAATGAGAGGTTATGATTACATAGTCATTAAAAGGAACTATAGTAAACTATATAAATAGTAGAAGCATTAGCAGAAAATTTGATCACCATACCATTGTTATTATGTAACAATAATAAATAATTAAATAGTAATAAGAACTCTGATTTTGTCACTGGAACTTCGACTATACCAATATAATAACGATATTGTACACATATTTTTATTGCAGAGATATAGAGACCTTACTATCTGTGTGCAGGCTTTATTGAAAAATTTCTAAAATAATTTATGTATTTAAATCTATGGATTGGCGAGGTACCAAAAAAAGAAATTGAAGTGAAAAAACTACATCGATCTTATTTGTTACAGAGCAACAAAAATCATTTAACCTCCTTTCAGTAATAATTTGAATTAAATAATTCAGTAAATAGGAACAAATTAGTATGTAATGTAGTGCACGATGAATATGTAAATGAAATAATACTTATAGTCTAGAGTACAACTAGTAATACGATGAAATATACAAAACAACCAAAAATTTTGTTACTTATTATTATTTAGTTATTTATTTTGCTGACTCCCTCCATCAATACATACCTGCTGGAGTTGCATTTGGAGTACGAGGGCTCGGTATTTGGAAGCGACAACCTTCAGATGAAGAGGAAGGAAATCTTGTTCCTACATCAATAGATGTAGGTGTGTTTGGCCCTGAGACCGTTGTACGTGGAAGATCAGTAGTGCCTGAGAAACCACTATCCATTGTGGTAGACAGTACGCTGAAAAATAGTTTTACTTTTAGCACTGTGGGCCATTTTCATAAAAATTTAAGTTATATTCAACATTAATGATTAAAGAAATTGTAATTAACGTTCTTGCTACATATATACATATAGATCTTTACAAATAAATTATGAAAAATGTAGTTTCTCTAAATATGTAATTGGCTAATTTTATAATTACACTACATAATAACAAAGATTATCAAAACAAACAAATATGGGCATGTTAATATTGAATAAATCTTGTTGGGTCAAATTAGATTTCAAAACAACAAATTAAATATTCGTTTTAATTTGTTTTATGATAAGCTTTTTAATTATATCAGCATTGCATACTGATTATAATGTTTATGTAACCTTTACTTCACAAATTGATCTACATTTAGGTGCAAAGTCATATAATGGAACATCTTTCAGATTTTATAAGTATAATTGATATTAATTCTACAAGTGTTGATAAATAGGCAGCTTCCTTAGCAGTTACGTTTAAGAAGTATGTAATAATGACCGAGCAACTTCCTCAACAAATTCCTGATCATTTTATACCTCTATAATTTTAAAATTTTCTAAATGGTTTCTCCAATGATCAAACAATAAAATGTTCTAACACTTTATTGTTTGTCTTTCAACACTCGTGCTATTAAAGTACACATATTTTGTGTGTGACAAATAAGAAAAACTGAACTGAAACAATTTCAGTGAACTTAATGTGGCTATTTCTGGGTGCCATACATTGTGAATAAACAAATTATTACTTACGGAGGTGAAATCATGTTGCGATCCTTAAGGCTGGTGTTTGGTTGCTTCTGAATAATAAGTTCTTGTCCTTCGAACGTGAGATATTGTATTTGCTGGGGCGAAGGAACAGGCATCAAGTTGGGTTCTTTTACAGCTCCAGTTGTTGGTGTTGATGAGCAGGTTGTGGTCGAAGTACTTATTTGGTTTTGTGGTGCCATGGCCTGCCTAGGTCTATTACCAAATGTTGGATCCACTAAAAACGAAAGTGAGAACATTAGCTTAAATTACTGGAAAAACAAATAAGTAAATATTGATTGGTATTAATTATTAGCAACTTCACCATCAAATTCACGAATATACACCCACAGGATCGCAGCCATAATAGCCCACTTGCAATTTATTTTACAAGCAATGCATCGGTTCCCAGAACCGAGAAACAAGTTGACAATAGCAAATAGTGAATGAACACATGTATCAGTAGGGTAAATCTGCCTCAGGAAGCTCTCATATGGCCCTAAATCAGAAGCGCGCAATATTCGATTAACATTTTCCACGTATATGTGGGGCGGCATATTATCCCCAACTGAAAAATCATCCGGTTCATCCAAGAAATCAAACATTCCCTCCATTTTTCTTCTATAATGAGACGTGGGATGACCTAAAACGTTTTCTACTAAATAAAGTGTTGTTAGCTCTTTATTCGACAATGATTTTTAAGTCTCATTCACATCATATGTTAAAGTTATATGAATTAAGGAAATTATAGTACTGTAATTATCAATGTAGTGAGGTGGTATTATGAAAAGAAAATTCTGTATGTGTTCACATGCTAGCAACCTTTTAATTTTCCCTACAAACTCCAATATGAAAAATCTAAAGGCGTCGGGTTCATTTTATTAATATGTTAAAACATGAAACCCTGTGTGAAGAGTGAGTATAATTACCAATACTACCATTCCAACTACACAGTCCCTATACTACTACACTGCTGGATTATGTGAATGATACTCTCGAAGTTTCATTAATATTTACCTTCATACCATGAGTAAAACTTTTAAAAAATATTACAGAAATGATTTGTCAGGACAATTGATTTCAAATCTTTCACTTAGTCACAAAACACAAATATTGCCATAACTCACCACTCATTAAGTGACTATCAGAATCCTCTTATATTAAATAATATTCCTTATCAGCCTTCTTCAGCCACATTTTAAATGTTGTAAACGTTTTTAATCTATCGATTTCTATTATTGAATCTACACAAGCGAATTGAAATTAGTGAATTGTGAGATAATGCTTTTATTGGTCAATCTCGATTAATAAAAGATGGCGTGGAAAACTACCCCACGATTGTTTATATTCTTGCTAATTCGCAAGATTCGAATTCTGGGGGGCCGGGGTTTTGAGATTATTTTCAATATTTCGCGAAAATTCCCGCGAATTATGTTTGAGCATGCATAAAATGCTAAAAGCAATGTAATTGAAACATTTAAATTTAAAACTATAACATTTAAATTGCGCGCCAGTTCAGCCGCGACAATGACCGAGTTTACACGATTACAACTACGCGCCGCACGAATACAACCCAAGCGACAACCCGAAATAAAGCTGAAATTCAGGTACACGTGGTTGCACGTGCAATCTTCGGCATTGTGTGGAAGGACCGCTACCTGGTCTCACGTCGATCTGTGCTTAAAGCTGGTAAGGCGCATAAAAGAATGATTATTGCTTTGTCTCGTTACATTTACGACAAAATCTTGTATACGCTGCGTTACTCTATTACTCGCTGACGAAGTCGCCATTACGAGGACGCCACGGAGAGGCACCTACGCAACTCTTTAATATAAAAAAGGAATTTGTGGTTCTCATAAGTTTTCTCACAATTATGTGCAATCAAAGTTATTATCATTTATTTAGTTTGGTAAGGGGCTCACAGCTGTTGATTTCGGCCCGGCCAAGAGATATCGAATTACATTTCAATTTGTCCTTTAATAGCTCGTAAATCGTGTGCATAAATTTTAACACATTAGCGTATTAACCTGGAGGAGTTTTAGACAATATGTGACAATATAATATTATAATATTGTGTTATTACCATTTGTTTAATTCGATAAGACGCAGATAACAGCTGTTGGTATTCGGCCCCGGTGAACAAGTATCGAATTACATTTTAACTTTTTCAACAGGTCGTAAATCGTGTCGGTTTCTAATATTGGTAGACTATTAACCAATCTCACACTCCACGTTTTGATTATATTATAGGGTTATTTACAAAAATAAAAATTGTTTATTGACCACATTTCGGGTACGTCTAGTTCCTGTGTGATGGACAAATCGAGTTTTTATATTTGGTGCACGATCTGCTTTATTTTTCCTGCGTGGGCGTTCCGAATGTACATAATCTTTCACGTGATGTCTTTTTGGAAATTGGTTCCAATTCTTCAATTCCAACTATTCTTTTTATGTCCATTCTGATTTCACATCGAAGATTTGTTAATGTTAAATATTTATGTCAAAGTTAATGATACACGTTAATAGCTTAATACTACTTACAGACAACACAATCATGATTGTTTATTTCTTTAAGCAAACATTAACTTGAATTTGCAACTTACTGAACTTTTATTGTGTCGTTCCAATTCAAATTCATTAATTATAAGCATTTGCTTATACGTAATGTACAATTAATTTTAACAAAATAATGAAAATTTTAAGCTACACTTGCCATTCAACCTCAGAACAAACAGAAAATTCGCTAATAATTCTACGAGAAGTTAAAGTTATTGCAAAGTTTTGTCTATTTCAACAATTATTGAAGTTAACATTGCATTAAACTTGTATTGAAATTGAGCTTGGATTTTGCAACTGTAAACAGTTAAACGAAACATTGAAATCATTAGTTCTCTACAGGGCACCTATTCCTGAATGTGGGAAATTGTAATTACCTAGGGAAATTTTGAAATTACCGTTCCATCAATAATTATACTTATTGGTGGAACAGTAATTTTAAAATTTCCCTAGGTAATTACAATTACCCACATTCAGGAATAGGTACCCAGAAAATGCAGTAATTAATGGGTAATTCTGCAGTTATCCTAACTGTAGAAATGTTTAAAAGAAGAATAAATTGCATTTCAAATATTTATAATTGAATAGAGATTAATGATTATGTAAATTTTACGATAAAGGATATCATTCACATGCAGTTCTCCTACAGCTTCAGGGCTATACGATCTGAAGATCTGAATTTATTGAGCAACATACTATTCGGTTAACTCAAACAATGGGGTTCTCAGTTTTTGGATTGAGTTTTTTTAACTGCAGAACTGAATTTTCACCATACACACAAACGTTTTATCAGTGTTGATTGAAACACCCATATGGTGAAAAATGTTGTTGAATATTCGTTAAATACTATCAAACGCTTCTCCTGCTTACTTTGATTTTTTGAATTCTTTTCGAAGTGCACTTTGTAAATTATTACATTCATTTTTTATCGTATTATCAATTGTTGCACTTTGGAAGAATACACATGTTGATAAAATTCAAGTAATTTTGTGCTATTTGAATAAGATTTTCTTTTTGTTTTCTATAATCAAGTCTACATCTATGTCTACAATATGTCTACATAAACCCAAAAATTTGCTTAAAACGCATTACTAGTTGTCGATTGTATGGTTTTGTTAAATATTTCTTTCCCATCTTTTCAACACTTTGGAAGTTGGGATTGTAATATTCGAACTATCGATTTTTCTCCACACACATCAGTACATTGTGAAATTTAAGTAAACTACAGGTTGAACTGTATGTACATGGGTATCTTAAAGTTCTCTGTTTATTTCAGTGTAGACAGACACTTCCCAAGACAAAAAGTCTACCATCTCTATAATATTCAAATCAAAATAGTATTCAAAAACATTTTAAACTGTTTTAAACAATGACGATGAAAACTTTTTGTAACAAATTTTGCCTCTGCCTTGTTTTTGAGATAGCACAAAAATGACAAAAATAAAGTACCCAATGCCTCTAACCGATTTTAAACGAAATTGCATTAATTTGAGTTTTCAAAGGACCAATCCTAAACAAAGTTTTAGCTTTTCACTACTTGCACTTTCTGAGAAAAAGTCGACCACATACATACACACACAAACATTTGTCCAAAGACATGGTTTCAGGGAAACAGAATCAGGGAAACTCAAAACGTCCAGAAAACCCTATCTCAATTCTTATCATCAAATGAGAAAGAAAAAGGAAATGTCTTGGTAGAGTGCAATCAAAAGAGAAAAGAGAGAAGGAACATTATGTAGTTTGGTTTGACTAAACCCAGTTGAACTACTCCGAGACTACATTTTCACCTATCGAAACATAAAATTGACAATATTCCTCAGTGGAATATTCAAGGAGAAATTCCTTGTAATTGTGACGGTCAAGTTATTGATTACATGATTATCATAAGTATTTAATTTAGTAAGCAGACATGAATTTGAACTTCTGATTTACTGAAATTTACTGCATCATTTCACCAGCGTGAATCACCATTTCACTCCAAAGCTTTTAATTACATTCACTTATAGTTAATATACAATCACTTTTAATAAAGCACAATATGACGGGATTTGCCTCTTTTGTTTCTTAACATGATAATCTTTTTACAGAAAATTCATTGGGACTCGAACAACACTCAGACTCTGCGGTTCAACTTAATTCCTCTTCGACTCTACTCCTACATGCTTTGCTAGTAAATCGTGAGTAAATTAACAGATGAAAGTTTATAGTTTTTGAAACTGGCGCCATGTCCAAGTCGATAAATCATAGGATTTATCTCCTTTGAATTGTGGCAGTAAAGAAGTAAGTACTCCTATTATTTACTTTTTAATGGAAAATAAAATCGGCCTATCTATAAAGAGGAAATATTGTTAATGGTCGCCTTTATTACATGGCAACTGAATGGGAAATCAAATTTAATGAATCGGTGGAAAGTTTAATTTACATACATATTATTGGGATGAATTTTTATTTCGTAACTGAACAACTGAACGATTTATGGTATAGGATTATCTTTTTTGGATTGACATTTGATAATATGATTTCCCCTTTATTATCCAACATGAAAATAATCTTTCCACAGCAAATTGAGCTTTCATGAGCAGTTTTGTCAGTAAATTGTTCCTTTCAATGCTGAATGTAACATCTTCAAAGGAAAGCTAAGAAAAATTATTACCTACTGTTGATGAGAGTACAGTTTACAGAATACATTTTACTTCAATAAAAATTTTCTTTACCAATGTTAGTTAACCATAACCAACAGATAACAGATAAGCAAGTGCAAATTAGAAGACATGATTATCGAACAGACGATAACATTTCAACATGTAGTGATTGTTATTAGCAGCAACACAACAAGAACAACAGAGATAAAAAACAAAAATACTAACAGAATTAGCAAGAGTTTGAGATCCACCATTTGGAAGATCGTAGGTCATGGATACCAAAATAAGAGAAACATTGAACAGTTCTAAGAGTAATTTTAACCTAAACCACAAGTAGTTAAACGATAGGTAAACACACAGGAACAGATACACAAACACAAGCATAGGAAAACAAAGTAATATTCAGGTTATCAACAAATGGATTAAAAATAATACGAGGACATGTAAATAACATTTAACTTGATAAACCACCTAGTGTATGTAAAATAACACTAAGAAAACGTAAGAACACAACTTACTGTTCTTAATGACATGAGAGACAAAATGTGAGGCAGATAAACAGAAGCGACTTTAATAAACACTTATTAAAAATAAAGTACTCACCAGAAGATTGGTGACTTGAAGTAGGCTCGGTGGTACTACTAGTTACACTAGGAGAGAGATGATGTGCAGATAGAGGCGTGCCTGGATTGCTGTGGTTTGGTCTCTGTGCAGTAGGAGAATCTTGTGAGGTAGGACTTTGGCCAGTACTCATATGTCTCGTCAATCCAAACGGTCGGTTTGAATCTGCCGGCGAATTAAGAGCAGACGAAGCCCTTGACGGCGACGGCAGTGATAAGTTAGATGTAGGGTTGTTAGGTGATGTCGGATTGGGGCTCTGCAGAGCGATTGGAACACTGGCCGAACGTTGTGTCTGATGGTATGGAGGAGGAGGTCCCTGCAGTCTTGGGCCTGGTCCTGATACACCTCTGAGCATGGAGGCGTTGCCCCCGCCAGGAGTGCCCCCGGGAACCGAGGATGTCATGGGAACGCTGGGTGCATTTCCACCGCTGACAGGACCTACAGGAACGACAGGACCTGATCCAGTCTTATTTTTTCGGTCATCATAAAATGGCATTTTCTGCCAATCCATCGTAGAGCTGGAGGACGTCGGTTGATTCGATCCGGGTCCTGGTCCAGGAGGTATGTTAGAGTCAGAGGGTAATGCGGTACCACCCCCTTCAATGTTCTGGCTTTCTGGAAGCAACATTTGTTGTATTTTCCGAATAGTAGCTAATTGTTCTTCGCGGTGCGCTCTTTGTCGTGGCGTAAGGTTTTCATCAGGCACTTTAACACCCTGCAACGAGGGTTGAACGTTTGATAGGGAAGGACTGCAAGCATCCATATCAGGCACCACGTCAGGTAAACCATTTGTAACAGCGGCATCTAGACCTTCCAAATGATGATTATTTTTCTGATTCCAAGATATGTTTGCATCTTCTAGACCTACCATGTCGTCTAGACCGTCAGGTCCTAAAAAATTTTCCAAGGGGGTGGCTTTAGGTCCAAGCCCTGGACTACGTGTGCAGCTCTTATTTTTCATAACTGCGAGATTGTTTAACCACTGCGCGGGATTTTGTCGATTGAATTGAGTTACTTTAAGGGGATTTTTTTCTAAATATTTTTTTGTACCTGGTTGGGCGCAGTGATAAGCGATGATTGATGGATAACGTCCTTGTAACACCTCATCGGCACCCGAATTCGCTAACATTGTAGAAAACACAAATATTTGACTCTGTTGTTGCATATACTGTACTTCCATAGAATTTGGTTGTTTGTTTATAACATTGCTTGTCAAGGGTTGTACTCCTTCCGGAGCGGCAGTGTGTGAACCGTCCCCAGTGGTAGGCAGCCCTAAACCAAACGCATCACTTCCCAGTTCATTATCGATGCTTTCTTCTTGTTTAAGGGGCAGTGTATTACTATCTGTAACGGGTACACTTACTGAGTCTTCGGTGTGACCATCTCCTTTACGATCTATGGTGGTTTGCATGGAGCCAGTATTTGTCGAACCAACAATACCTCCATTCTTTGTGATAGGACCAATGGTGGTTTCCTTTTTAATTCCTGCCTCATCTTCCTTTTTAATGCGGACTTCTGTACTAGCAGTTTCTTTATCGGAACTGCCAGCCTCATCTTTTGTTGAATCTGAGTTCTTCTCTTGTTTTTCCTTGATCATTTCGCAGTTTTATCACATAGCCCTACCTTTCATAGTGCACAATCACCACCACAATTCACTTAACATGTCTTTTGGCAGTACTAGAAACTTACTCCCCTCTGAGATCAACACTATATATTTATAGTCATTCCATCTGATTTAATACCACTAAATTATGTTTCACATCACATATGTTCTAATGTTTTTATTTGCATTCCATCATTTTTTTTTTCATTCTTAACCAAATTTGAAGAGACGCATACAGTCTATTCTGGGTGTTCTCGACATTGCACGTTTACTCCTACCGCTGATTGTCGCCCTCCCTTTGTAAAAACATCCGAATGACATAGATGTTTTCCCTCAACTTTACTATAACTTAGCGTTAATAAAAACTTTTAACAAAAATCCTCACATCACAAAATGCCAAACTGTCCACACGCGTTTCTACCAACCCAACGACTCTGTCCATACCAACAAACACGAAGATTCGAAAGTCACTATCGACCGTTCAAATACTCGGTTCGTATTCAATCGAAATTGGAACTTTCCTCGGGGATCGAACGGGCTGGATTTTTACCTTGATCTCCTCTTCTCTGTTTTATGACGGATTTTCCCTGTTTTTACCCGTCGACGGCCAGGAACGAGAGGGTCAATTCTCCATACCTGTCGAACGCATCTTGATCGTTTAGCGTAATTCCAATTGTATAGAATAGACTCTAAGGTAGGCCAAACAAAAATAACATTTTATGTAGTAGCTACGTATAAGATATCCACACCCACCCGGGCGAGATAAATTAAACAAATAAACGTATACATCAGAAAAGATATTTCGAAAAATTTTAATGTCTTAGTTTTTCAAATCAGATGCCTATGTGCAGGGTAGGTGTACATGTACATTGAATTTTATTATTCAACAAAAGTTAGGTACGCTTAGTACCCGGATTATTTTTTTACGTAAATATTTAAACGTTTTGTAGGAATCGGTACACCCAAAATCCGGTAATAATAGGCGAATATTTTTAGAATGAAAGCGCCTTTACGTATGATAAACAATACATTTATTTAAATTTTTTAGTGTAACCTGTCGGTGACCTATATATATCTGTAATAGAATCGAGGCGATCAAGATCAACAAGAAAGTTTTTCTTTGTTCAATGCACGATTGTGTCCGATTATTTACGAATCAGGGCGATTTTAATCAACGCGCCTATATACATTTATCGTAGAATTCGTAAATAGCTGGAATTCAAGAGTGTATCCCGTCCTATCCTTAAATAATCGAAGTTATATTAATTATTTCGCGATTTATTTTTAGAAGTAAGAATTTACATTTTTGACGCCGTAATCTACCCGATTTTCAAGTTATTACGTGCAACGCGCATGCCTAATCGACAGTTGTTTATCATCGCAGCTTCACGCGTCATCTCGATTTTATGGCGTTTATTAAAGAAAATAAACGGGAGATAAAAAATTTAGTCGGAATTCAGACTAAATGCCGCGTTTAGTCAGCGGCTGAGTGGAAATAAAAATGTAACCATAAAAGGCATCTAAAATAATGCTACAAGTTAGGCAACTTACAATTTAGTGTCGTTACTCATATAAAATCGAATTTTGTGTAATTACAAATATTACATAAGTATAACACAAGGTTTTTAATTCAGAGATTAACTTAACAATGTATTTAATGGAGCGTTTAGACCCAATTTAGTGATTAAATCAACGATTGAGTGGACCTCGGTTCCAACTGAGCGACAGTTATTAATAATCGGCACAAAATAGTTATTGCCAAGTTAGACAACAATATATTTTTCGCTTGTCTCTTTTTTAATCTGCATCCCCAAATATGCAAAACGCTTTCATTCGTCGATTATTTTTTAACTTCATTTAAATTCTAGTGTCTTTTGCATTCCTTCTAAATGGAGCTACTGGTATTTCTTCAACTTGGTAACTGATTGCCACTTTATGGCAAAAATTACCTGTTGTCATAATCTTAAACTAATAGCTTATTCAAAGTAAGATTTATTGTGGTTATCACAAAGCATTAAATATCACTTTTAACAATTTTAACATTTATTAGCACCTCCTTCGTATAGAAACCGAGAGCCCCTAAGGTCTTGGAGCTCAAGAATATACCTTTTTTGAAGTCTAAAATTTCTTTGGGAGACACGGCGTTTAGAGAGAACACCGAATTTCCCACCCTTAGCAGTACTTCGTTGCTGTTTTTGCACTTGACTTCTACTATGACTTCATAACGTTTCGACTCATCTTTCGTCCCTAGGAACCATCCCCATATCAGAATATCTTGCGAGGAAAGCCTGAAAAACATCAGTTAGTATTGCTTAGTAATATTTTGTAAAATTACATATAAGCACTTTATCTGTTCATGTTCATCTGATGGTGGTAGTAAAGTAGTTTTCAAAAAGTACACCCTTTGGTCGTCCATGATCACACGGCAAGTGTCAGACTGGTCATCAAAATAATTACAGGTATAAGTAAGATTCGTGGTGAAATATTGTACTAAAGGACCGCTTTCGCTGTGAGTAGCCTGGAAATGGTCAAAAATGTCTCTTCCTAAAAATCAACGATATTTCTGCACCTCCTCATCAAACGTTTTGCAAATTTTACCTTCAATCATAGCTGTACAATCATTCGAAAAAGGGCAGTAATACGAAAGATTTGATACGCCCCTCAAGTGTTCAAAAGTGTGAGGCACCGCTAGTTCAGTTTTCCTATTCAAACTCTCGTATGAACCATGACAAGAAGCTGCTTTCTCGTAGCTGGAATTTATCATATTTAAATCTCTCCTGGATATTCTGGAAACCGACCCACTCCTGGACACTGCGGGGCTCTCGTTCAAAAATATTTCGTTAGTGGAAAGAGATTTAATCCTGGAGAAAATTTCATCGTTGCTGTTTGTATTTGTAGATAAATTATCAACAGACGATGATTTTCCGACTATTTTCGCTAAGAATTTGTTTGTGTACGATGGCGTTACTTTGATATTTGGAATATTCGCTTTTTTACGATGTTTGAATATCTCTTGCATCCTTGTGGTTCGCATGGTTTCATTCTCGTTTTTCAAATTGAAAGCATCAATTATTGAGTTGTAAATCTGAAAGGCAAAGAAATTAAAGTCGCCGAAAGAAGTAGGTATGTGATTTTGTAATATACAGCTCATCTGAAACAAAATTGGTCGACGTCATACCAACTGTTGCAGGGAGCTGACATACACATATTATATTTGGAGATTCAAATTGGCACCCGTATTATGAGTTGGCTATAATGAGCGATGTTGTCGTTCTTACTCTGGTTTGGCCGGTGTTTTCTCAATATTCTTGCTGAGATGATTTTTATGTTCATGTAATTGGTTTGTTTCTATGTGTTTCATTGTGAAATATGTTTTTTGACTTTTATTTTATCGTGACCATCGTGGACATGCTGCCCAAGAAAGTATTTTTGCAACTGAAGAATCGAACGGACCCTGTGAATATGCTTCATCTTTAGTTTAGTTTCCTCTTTGTTTACAGATTATAAACTACAATGGCTTGATGGAGTCTTACAGACGAAGAATTAGCAATAGGATTGGAAAATTTGTTAGATGATGAAAAAATAACGGGTTGCTCAGACGACTCCATAGGGGACAAAGGCGTTTCGCTTGCTAGTAATAGTTCCGATTCAAGCTCAGCACATGATGCTGCCACAGTTTCACCGGAATCTGAATATTCCAATTTATCTGACGATAATGTCCCTCTGGATAATTTTGTGCACCATAGGAGATGAGAAGCTGTGACTGATGACAGAAACAATTTAACTTTAACGCCTTTACATACTGGAATTACCTCAAAGACTGTCCAGGAAAAGATCCGGTTGTACTTCTTGGTTACTGAGACCAACAGATTTGCAACCCAAAATATTGCGAACGGCGCAGTCAAGAATGATCAATTGGGTGCACACAAACTTCACTGAAATGCAGAAAATTTTGGGGATCGTCATGTGGATGGATCTGATGCAACTTCCACGACTAAGAGACTAGTGGTCTACCATGGCATTCCAAAAATAATGAGCATCAACCGATTTGAGATGGGCATCTCAGGCCGATGGGATGATGGGAGATGAAAGGCATTTATTGATCTCTCGGGTCAAATGGGCACATATGCATACTTGAGACGAACTCTCAAATGGTATAGACGCTGAAGGGCAGACGAAAGGTATGAGAAAGAGTTGGAATTCGCGCTACGAAACGATATTAACACAGCGAGAAGCTTCATTCGCTCTAAAAAATGCCAAGCAAGTTAACACATTTTGCGTGACATGTAAAATACCCTTATGCATTGTATGTTATCAAAGCATATACCAAATGATTTCTCAGGTACAGGCGACGTCCAAATCTTCCCAGAATCTACCTATTTGTTACATGAGTGTGCGCCCCCTAGCGTAGGATAGCAAAAATTCTCCGTATAAACAAATGTCGTAGATGGTACCTACACATCTAATACTGGCGAGAGAATTTAATGGCAGCATATAGCCGACAACGCTGTCTGAATAACACCGACGTCACGATATGGACAAAATAATTGAGCAAATAATTTTATTGCCGACTACCTCGAAGGAGGCTTGAAATCGCATAAAGGAGAACAAAGATATTATGTGGACATGCAATTCTTTCTATTTAGAGCCACTGTCATTTTCAAAATCCAAATAAAACGTGTCCACGGGAGAGCATGCGACGCTCAGTGTGTTAAGAACATATTGATGAAATACCTAATGAATTAGGGTGTAATTAATGTGCCGAAAATGAAGATAATGTCATTTATATTCGATCTCATTACTTTTTGAAAACGTTGGCAACAATGTTAGCCTCCCCGTGCTGACGTACAACAAATTTTGTTTAAGATTACCTGTAGTAAAGCAGTTGCAGTATTGCAAATTTAAAAAGTAGTGGAATTTAACTTATCCTGGTTTTATAAAGCTTCAATTTAGATTTAAATAAGTTTGAATTCAGGTTTAATTGAATGTTAGACGGTACCTGATCTGAAATCAACGATCTGCCTCTGTGGAGTCTCACACGGCACACAGGGCACTTTTCTGTTTTCGTTCTACATTTTATACAAATCAAATGGCCGTTTTCGCACTGATATGTCGGTGGTGGTATGGTGTCCAAACATACAGGGCATTCTAAAAATGCGAGTATTGTAGACATACATGCTGACAGCCGTTGTAAGTTCCTTGGAAGGGGTCCACAGCATAAAGCCTATAAATAAAATGCTAATTATTACAAGGAGAAATAATGTTAGCGATTACATGTTTATCAAGTTTTCATTCTTTACCTGTTCGCACAAGGATTTCTATAGAACAATTTATAACTACGTGTAACAATCGTGATGACTTTAATCACCCATTTCATCTCTGTCTAAATACTTATTTTCAACATTCTCGTGTCCTTTACTAATAACTTCCGTTTTTATCGTATGTACGTTATTATTGCAACAGATCAATGTCATTGGAAGAGCTCTTTACATGTTACATCACTTATTGGAAATAATCTGCGCAACAGGATACGGTAAAAGGACCGATATCTTGTGTTTCCGTAACAATTTCATGCTTCTGATACAAAAATAAATGGCGACATGTCATTTGTTTACTGTTATGTGATGGTATTTATTTTGCATACAAAAACGAAAAATAAATAAACACATCACGTGCTTAAATAGGACGGCAAAATCAGATTTTAAGCTTTAGTACAATATGCATTTTATTTTTATATAAAAACTGTCATAATAAAATTCTATTGTATGTCGTACATAACAATTTTATAGTAAGAAAAGCATAGTAGAAGATTAATGTATCACTTACGATTAACTTTCTTTAGTCTTCGAGAAGTCTGGAGATATCATTTCTCTGATGAAACGAAACGAGAGACTCAGAGAAAGTATTCGAAATCAACGGAGAAATGATATTCGTTAAAAGATGTAACAAAATAGATACTATCATCGATGAAAAAGATATTCATTTGGTTTGGTTTGGTGACCTAAAGAACATCGTTTTTTGGTCGAGAGGAGAGAATCTTTGAAAATTACTCAAAAGTGCTGTAACAGTGATAAAGATAATTTCGAATTTCACTGATTTTAAAGTTGGTGTTATAAGACCAAAATAACTTTATCTACTCTGTAAGTTTTACTTGCTTAAATTGGCTTTCCACGTGTTCACTGTGTATGAGAGAGTGCATTTCTGTGCGCGTCTATTGTTTCTTAAACTAAATTGGGACATTTTCAATATGACACTGTGGTACTGTTACACGTACGCCATTAGCCAGAAGCATTTTTTTATTAACAAAGTTTGTTCCCTGATTTTGGGCAGTATTTAAAAACGTTCCGTAAGATTTTTGTTAGCTTAAATGGTTACTTATGCCCGATTTTTAAAAATCGGAAAATCCAAAAAAATTTTACTTTACATTATAGTGTACGGTCAGTTAAGAGATGTCGGATTATTTCAGACATCCTGTAAAAACATTCTGTTTCCGTTTGATTAATGAATATCCGATGATACAAATATTACTTGCGCTCTGTATGTTGTGGAACTATTTTGTCGTCTGTACATTTTTATGTTTCTTTAAAAAAATTAAATACTGCTGAATGTTAACTTTTTACAATAAAATTTGTGATTGTCATATTTTTCGTCACCTAAACCCCTAACGGTGCATACACCCACTTAAATTGAAGTATACTCAACAGCTAAACGAACAAAATAAAAAGCAATAGCAATAAAGATACCGAGTATTTGCTGTGCACAAAAGGCGGATACATTTTCTTTTGTAAAATTCCATGTGTCCCAAAATTTTCCCAGTTAAATATTGAGCTTGACTTTTGTAACATTGTCGAAACTTCACTAATTAATGCTAATTGAATAGTAATTTTTAACTGGCATGTATAATTTATCAAGTTGATATATAAACAAACGTGATTCAATTATGAATTTGTTACTACTTGCGTCAATAAAAATTCGAAATTATTATCTTCTGCACTTTTTTATTAATATATTTATATTAAAACGTGTTTTTTTTTTTTTAAAATTTTGGTGACACAGGTGCAGTTCAAAAGTGTCTGTGCCATATGCAATGGCTTCGTAAAATATTGGATAAATTTTTTAAAAATTCAAGGAATAATTTTTAGAAAGAACACAAGAAGTAGAATTTTATGTTCATTTTAGATTTTTTTAATGAAATTATTGTATACAGGATGATACGTGTAGAAAGTATGACCGAACAGCCTCTCCTCCCTGCTGTCAGCAAATGGCTCGGAGAGAACTCTAGGAGTCTTTTAGAGGCCACCGAAGAGCTACAGGTACTACTTTACTTCAGTCCACGTATGGAACTTGCCAAAAAATTCTCGGGTTTGCGTTAAGTTAACTGGAGAAGAGTCCAGACATCACCAAGAACTTTGGTCGGGTATGGCACGATGGTTCTATGTACTTACGTCAAATGTTATCAAAACCATGGTGAGTATCCACTACTTATCGGACTATTGGAAGTATGCCATCGTGGTAATGATACCAGCACCTAATAAATACTTTCTATTTCTACAGAATTACCATCGATCTGCCTCGTTTCCCTGCTGTCAGCAAGGTCTCGGAGAGAGATGGGAACTATAAGAGGTACCACCGAAGAGTTCAGCCATAGATAAATGGAGCGTCCTCAAAATCTCGGGAATGAACAAGTGAAACTGGAGAGGACTCCAGCCGTCACCGAGACCTTCGCCTCCGGGTATGGCATGACGGTTTTATGTAGTCATGTCAAATATTACCAAAACAATGGTTCGTATCCACTACTTATCGGAGTAATGGAAGTATGCCCTCATGGTAATAATACCGAAACCTAATAAATACCTTCTATTTCTACAGAATTACCACCTGCCTACCCCTGCTGTCGGCAAAGTCCCGGAGAGAGAGATATATAGGAGGGTTTTAGAAGCCACCGAAGTGCTGTAGGCTCTACCTGACGACCAGTCAGACCAATCAAATCAATATTAAACTTCATGGTGATCAAATATCAAACTTCATGGTATCATATGTAATAAACATGAAAAATAAAAGCTGTTCATAATCCAAATGTGAAACATTCAAAATGAATTCACTTAGATTTTCGAAAGAATTCTGATATCTCCAGACATCACCAAACACGATCTGGATCTGAATTGAGGGGTACAGTCCCGGCCAGTGACGGTGCGTTCGACTTTAGGTAAACCAACACGATTTAATTATTATTTTAAATTTCCGTAACGGTGATTAAGTTTGGAATATCACTAATATCTCCATATTTTCTCTCCCGCAAAAACCTATAAATTGTTGATTCACTAAGTCCCGTCATATTGAAACATGTAGAAACTATCTCACCAAACTTGATGAACAAGTGCGTCGTGCGCATTGAGCACCACAGTCTTTCCTCTTAGAGTACGGTACACTTGTATCGGACTTAACTGGTGTGAAGTGTAAAATCTACGCCATTTTCATAAACACTGCTCAAAGGTCACAAATGTTTTAAATAAAATTCATCTCTCTCCTCATTTTTATAGAATCTATAATATAGATCCTACCCGTCCACCAGTAAAATCATTTTAAACAATCCCCGATTTCCTTTCATTGATAAACTAATATTGGCAAATAATGATCCTTCAAGAATGAAGGTACGTCCACCTTTTCCGTTATTATTCTCCATAAGTATATAGGCATCTTATTATTCATGAAGGCACTGAACTAGTTTATGACATGATTATTTAGCTTTAAATATACCTATACAATATATATTTTCTACTCATAACTTGTTATGGCATAAATTTTCACGTTACATTTTGGTAAGTTATGAAACGCTTATTTTATCATTATTTTATTCTTGGGACCCATAATTTGAGCTGTCAGCCGCAAACGAATAAAATATAACATATGAACATCAAGGAGTGGTAATATACTACCTTAAACTAAAAGTCAGGTAGGGGTATTTTATATGCAATGAAACTAACAGTTTTTTAGGAAATTTCTAACCGGTCATAACTGTGAACAAGAAAAACCTTGCAGAGGTAAATGGCAAGCCAATATTTTTAATTATGTAATATATGTTGCCATGGTTTTTATAATTTTGTTTTTTCAATCAAATAATTAACATTGACTCCCACTGTGTTTCAGAGGCCCAACTCAGGGGTAGCTTTACGAAAAATCTTCAGGATCCCCAGATGATAAGGTTTAATGTGGCTGAATTCCGGTGTGTCCATGGTATATATTGTAAATTGTAAAAAAGTTAGTAGTTTAATTAAAATCTGTGGTTCTGAAGATATTCTAAATTGTATATAAATATCACGTAGACATTTTTTTGAAACCTTGAGAACTATACCTGGAGGCATCCAGTTTGCCTTCGAAATTCATAAGATGTTTAAAAAAATTCAAATCGCGAAACCTATGAATTTTATATTGCTGAATAGCGTATTTGTGAACATACATTTGTTATTAAGGATTACTTTCAGAAAAATGCCACTTTGTTTTCAAATTTGTTTACTATTTTCCCCAACAAAATTTATTTAATGATACTAGTACACAGCAAAGTTGTCGTGTTGATAAAACTATAACAAAAGTCCAACGAAATAGTCTTCTTATATATATCCTGATTAATATAACCAATTACCGACAACCATTAAAACTGCAAAACATCGAAATTGCTTTAAAAGAGAGTTGTCGCGTCACATGAATATGCAAATGTCTAATAATTGTGTCAAATGTCTACGGTAATTTCTCTTCTTTTAGTTACGTTAGCATCAGTTAGTTGACACATTTCGGTTGTTTGTTGGATTCAGTTGTACTTATTACACATAGTTATTTTTGTTTTTTTTTTAATGTATTGAGCTGTTTCTAATAGATTATATTTTTTGATGATTGATTGATTTTCCTTCATCATTCGCTTAGTCGACTATACTATACAAGTGAATGAATAAGTTGTAATTAATTACAATAATATTTCGTGTCTTACCTCTGGCGTGCAATTCGAATGTACGCCTGAATTCCAAAGTAAAAGTGAAACGTCCGTCTTGGTCTTCACCATCTCTGCCACTTCTCTTATCCTTTTCCCGACGATGTCTTCTCCGTTAACTTCCAGGAGGCAATCTCCCGGTTTGAGTCCCGCCGAAGATGCCGCGGTCCCATCCTCCACGACGCTTACCCAAGGGTAGGGGTCCCATTTCCCTCTAGTCAGTTGGAAACCGCACTGAGAATTGTTCCTTTCGATAAAAATCGATCTTATGGACGGATCGTGGAGATCTTCGGTGTCTGTTTCAGACAACATACTGTGCTACAATGTGCAGCTCCATCGGTTCGACTTTCATACGTATTTTCACCTTTATGTTAATTTTTTCAAGGCTCGTTCTTTATGGCAAAATATCACGACTAGTTTACCTTCCTCAGTATCCACGACGAGGAAAGGAATTTATTGCGTTTGATGCAATATTATTTTTAATAACTATCAATATGATGGCCAGTCGTCAGTCTACACGAATTTAAAGCAACTTTTCTTTCGTATCATCTTCAAAACTACATTAGGATTATGAGACAGAAAAGGTCTTTCATTTTGTATTGTTCCATCATCAGGACTACAGCTGGTTAAGTTGAACCCTTTAGCGAGTAAATATTGGAGATTAGGTTTTTAACAATTTTTAAAATAATACCATCAAATGCATAATTGAACGGGATTTTTTTTGTAGATAAACTATAACTATCAATGGATTTCGCTCACTAATGCAAACTTCATTAATGAACTAGCCATTATTATTACAAAAAGTACCCCAGATCGTATAAAACAGAAACCGTTTCCCTTTCTCTATTACCATGGGAATATTTTCTACAATTATAATTAAATTACGATGAATCTCAAACGAGGATGTTATAGCAACAAGGTCAAGTTACTGAAGTGTTTTAAATTTTTTTAATTCTTGAAAGATGACCTTAAGAAGTAAAAAAATTATTCAGCAACAATCGACTTATGTGAATATTTGCTACGATTATAAATCATTGAATAAATTTCTTGTGTATGTTTCTGCGGGACTGCATAAATATAAAAAATTTTTATACGATCAAGTAAATATATACATACGTGTACATGTTTATCTTAATATTGTAGTTTGAGGTGCACCGTATAGATAAACATGAGATATGATAAGAGCAGGCTGCCGAATTTTATGGAATCTAAATAAATATATACATATGTACATATTTTAAAACAATACACAATTAAATCTATAGACTTGAGTGGAATTCAATTTAGAACAGCTTTTTGAAGAATTTCTGATTTAAAACGACCGAAATCCAACAAAAAATGTTCAATTCAGAGAGTTGACATTCATGAATGGTAAAATTAGAAATCTCAATTGAGCTACAATGAAATACAATTGAAAAAACATTGTAGGGGAATGAGTCACAACGTAGGTATCATAACGCTGTTCGTGACTAATTATTGAAAAAACATATGGCTAATTGATTTACAGATTATTTGTCACTATTGAATCGTTTTACTTATGTCCATATAGTCAAGTATTGAATAAATTCGATAAAAATTCAAGGAGTCATTTTTGGAAAAACGTTCGAACCCATGAATTTCATTTTCATTGCCACACTTTTCCATGTAAAATTTTCACATACAGAGTGATTCCTGTTAAGGTATGATGTCATCGACATTGTTTTATCGCGCTTTTATTAGTTCTCTTATGAGGACCAATAGCCAGAAACACATTGAATTACTTACTACTAAAAATTACTCAGCTAAATTCCTAATGAAATCACTTATCCAATGAGGTATCGCAAGGCAGGTGATGCCATTGAAGAATTCTGAGGGATGGTGTATAGCGATGAGGGGGGAGCGGTACATATCTCAGCGATACGTCAAAAGATGTTACCCTTCGATAAAAATGAACGTACTTCGAAATTTTTTTATTACCGTCTTATTTTCGTAGTTATTCAGGGTAGGCCCACAAAAAATCAACCAAAAAAGATCATAATAGGCTGTTTCGGACCGAAAAGTGATGGACGAATGTCTGTGTGCTCATTGGGCATAGACTAGAAATTGGGTAGGGTTGTAGATTGGGTTCCCAGACGATTTTTCAAAAAATCCAATAATCCGAAACTTCACTTTCTGAGAGGGTGCAAGAAAGGGAAGAAATTTATTTTTGTCGGTGTTATTCTGAAGCACTTTTTGAGTAGTTAGAAAGTTTACAATTTGTACAGGAATAGTTTAGCCGCCGAGTGCCTAGAAACAATTTGAGAACCTCGAATTTTACTCACTCAGAGTGTGGAAAAGGTGATGAAATTTATATAATAGTCACTAAATAGTTAGGAACTGGTGACTTGGTTTGGTTAGATTTTTGTGGGGATGGAAAAAGGAGTGGGTTTAGATGGACCTCATCCCTTTTGCAATTTTTGTCTCAGTGCGTTTATTCACGTAAATTTCGACAATGGCTGAACCAATATGGAAGTGGTTTTCAGTAATGTATTCAAATAAGCTTCAAATAGGTGTTTGTTTCTTTTTGTAATCTTCCACATCATCCCGTATAAAAAAAATGGAAAATAGATCAAAGGGGAATAAATTCTGACGGGTTGGAGAATCTTCTCCAAAAATTATTGTTTAAATTTTCATCGATTTTATTCACTACCTTACGAAAGCGCTGTACGTATGAATTTCGAAACCACTAATTTTAAAATTCAGCAAACCCATTAGTTTATTGTTTTAGCTTTCAATGGCTTGTATAAAATTAGTGCCAAGCGTGTATTTAGCAAATTGTTAACGCCTATACAAATTGTAATTGTTTGGTAATTTGCCAAAGTCATTTCAACAAATTTTATATTAGGTTTGGCATTTTTCATCAATACAACAAATTTGAAACGCACACGAGCAATCGTAAATGTAATTAATACTGTAATAACCGCCATAGGTTCATTTGTTCAATAGGTAATAAAAAGTATTTTTATGTGATAATTTGAATTTACCTTGATTTTAGTCGAGTATTTATTTAGAAATTGCACTGAAACCGCAGTTTTATGTCGCTTTGTAGGATTTTAATGGTAATTGACAATATATAAAGTAAATTACCTTAGTTGTGAGTTAAATTATGTTTTTGTATTAAATAGAAAATTGTACAGGTGATCATTAGCGCACAAAATTCGAAAACATGTTTCCACAAAATAGCGGTAAAACTTGTTATTCAAGAATACATGCTTGATATTGATGGATTTAATTTGTTTTTTAACGTCGCACCTCAACTTTTGCGGCTTTTTCCGCTGACATTGGCAAGACCGCAATTTTGCATTAAAACGACAACAATGCAAATTAATAAACAAAAAATTATTTTACAACTTTCTGTAACATATTGCAAATAATAACGTATGAAGGCAAGGTATCTGTCGTGGACAAGCTCACTTTCATTTACTACACACAGAGTATCAATTACAACACTTTGGATTGGCCATAACTCTGAATATTATTTGTTTAGAACATTAAAAATCCGTTATGGAAAATAAAGTGCAACTTTATTTTTCATTGTTGCCAATAAAAGGCAACCAGTATAATAGTGGTAGCAGTTTTTTGCATGTGCTCCTAAACGAGGTTGTAACCCCAACTACAACATTTGAAATAATATTTTTGAGAAATATTCACACGAATTGTTAAAAATGCCTTTTGTTGTCTTCATCTTATCGCCTTTTTTGTCTGATTTCGTTATTGAGAAATATACAAAGAAATAAATTTTGTTTCCGAATTAAATGATTCACAAGAAGCGAGTAATTCCAAGCAACAGCTTGCCTATGTTTGCAGGAAAGTGATTCGTCGTGATTCAGTTTATAAACATTTATTGAAATACCACAATTCAACATTCAAAAATTCAAAAACACATCACCGAATAATTGCTAAAGATCGAAAAGCAGAAATGGAGAACTTTTAAGACGTGTAACGATCAACATGCTAAGAAAATTGGAGAAACTATATACCGAATGTATAAGGAAAACAAAGTTTCAACATTAAAGCATTTAAAACAACGAGTAAACAGCGACATGAGTTATCCAATGAATACTTGTGCAATAGAAACTCTACGCAAGTTTGTTATAGAAATGGGCTGTACTTTCAACAATATTAACAAAAGACAAACACAGAAACGGAACTGTTATGGAAATGGAGGATAGAAGATTTGACAGCAATTAATAATATCAGGAACAAAGATTTATTGCTTCTTTAAATGAAGCATGGTGTGACACACATGATACGGTAAACAAAGGGTGGACTGATAAATGTTAGAAATGCAAATTTTATGTTTGAATTAGTGGTTTGAACACACCTTATTACTAAAACTTTCACCAAACAACGTCATAGTTTGTGATAATGCAAGTTACCACAATAGATTGGTTGAGACAATCCCAACGACATCAAACAACAAAGACGTTGTAAAAGAATTTCTCTCGAAACACTATTTCCATCTTGAAAAATCATAGGAAATATGAATTTACATACGAAATCGTCAGAAAAGTGCTATTTTATTGATAAATTGGCCCAGCAATACGGGCATACTATTTGAAGATAACCACCTTACGTGTATTTAACCCTACTGATTAATTATGGGGTTAACTGAAACAAAACATTCGAAGAAACAATACAAAACCCAAATTTTCATCTTCCGTTTTAGATTTTCGAGATTTTTTTGAGTATTTTCTCCTCCTTTACTAAAACATATAAAATATTTATCAAAATTTTCAATAAAGGAGAAGAAAATACTCAAAGAAATCATGAACTGACGTTTTAAAAAACATCTGTTTTAGTGATGAATGCACATTTTCTGTAAACAGACATGTAGGATCGTAGGTACCCCATGTCCTCCTTTGTTTTTTAACGAAAACCTAGCAGGTGATGTTCTTGTGGATTTGCCTGAAATCACAATAGAGCCTATGATTGTTCAAACTTTGGAACAAATGGATAACTAGTCGCGATTAAGTCAAAATCTTTTACATTTTCAATTGCGGATGGTGCTTCACTGCCCTACAAACCAGACAGTGGTTAGATCAATATTATCCAGAGAAATGAATTGGTCAGTTGAGTGGCCACCGCAATTACCGGATTTGACTTCCTTAGATCTTCGTTAGGGGGCACGTCAAGTCAGTCAGTCAAACCCAACCAGCTAATTTGTAAGACTTTTAGCAATGAATTACCGAATACTCCCGAGACATTTGAAAATGTAAGACATGAAATAGAGTTTTGAATATTTTTTGGTTTAAAACAAGAAATGGCGCTTATGACCACTTGTAAAGACCCGGTAGCGCTATTAAACTTATTGCCTCTCCACTCTGTCGAAACGGTTCAACGTTCAAAACTAATCATCGTAGCTATAGCTAATCCAAAGTTTTGAAATTGACACCCTGTATGCATGGTCTGATCTTCTCAGAAATTTACAGACTTTACTTTTACACGCTGTTCTTAAACTTTATTATGTGATCAAGCAGTGAGTAACGATCATTAATAGGGCTCTCCTGAACAAATGTGCACGGAGCCAAAGATCAAGGCAGCTAAGTAGTTCGATCAATGAGTAAAGATGAATCATTCTTAAATTTACGAACCTGTTTTATAAAAAGTGACGTCCAATTTCCTTCACCTACTTTAACGGCGGACTTGGTAGGTCGGAAGGAACTAAGGCGAAGGTGAACAATACCCAATTACCGAGATTAATTGCCTGTTCATTTTGATTCCTACAATGTGCATAAAATTTATTTCCACGGTATTATCACTTTAATCCATCGTTTGTTTACCCGATGACATCATTGATATCACTTAGGTTAATATTAATCGATATCGTTTTTTGCATGTTGAAGGTCAGAATATTTTTTGAACAGGTATTGCTATTTTGGGCAACGACATACTGTCTGTATGAATACTATTCATTATACTTTTTGTAATTAATTTTACAGTCGACCACATTAGTCATTGGTAATTCTGTTTGGGACTGAGAAAAAATTCCACATTGTGTTTGTATGACATGGCTTAATTTTCTGTTGTTTTTTCATGTGGCAATCTGCTTGCCAATTTTCGCTTGTCTCTGCGAAATTCGTTTACATAGTTCATTGACGTGAATGCCTACCTCCACTAATCGATTTTCGTTAATTGAAAAGTGTACCGCATTCTATCGTTTTTTACACTTTCACTGCAATTAAGTCAAAGTGGAAGCAAGCATAGTAATTGATTGATACTCGCGCCTAGACTCGATACGAAATTTAACAAATTTGATAAAATCCCCTCAAGACGTGAGAAATTGAAAACCCATGTAATTTAGGCTGAGGGAGGTATCCTGTATTGAAACTTCTTAATTCCGCAGACGAGATAATATTTTTCATGATATTTTTGCCAGAAGCTACTTTCTTCGATAAGTCTCAAATGTCGGGTAGAATAAGTATATCTTTCTCCTGTAGACGTAAAAATTGTGATAAACGTTTCATTAGGGTATTATTGTGACGAAATCGGAATATTTTACGAAAAAGTGTAATAAGTTTTGGTTTCTCTTGTGATTTTATATTAGGACGAGAACTGGAAAAAAGGCGTTTTTGATGATTAGTAATGCATAATTTGCTAATATTTTTTAAGAAAGTACAATTGTCTCTTTAAACTTTTAAACTTGAGATATTTTGAAATAAATTCAGACACAGTTAAGAAGTTAGACTACGAAACTTGTTGCAATTGCAAAGAACTTATTCCACTTCAAAAACAGTTTCACTTGTCTTAAGGTAAACATGACGTCTAAAAAAGTTTTGAATTTGCTTGGGCAATGATAATAAACTATGTATGTTCATACATTTTTCAATAAAAATATGCATTAATACAACAATATTCTAACATTTAAATGAGAGCATCGTATTATTGTTACATTGAAACAAACGTAATTTTCATTGAATTTTCCCCATGGTAACCCATTTTATTAAGTGATGAAGAAACGCGTGTTATTTTCCACGCAATTTTTCAGCGCCTCGTAAAAATCAGACTTTTTAGAATAGATCGTTCTTATGTAAAAGCGCATGAAGTACAAAAAATTATGAGAAAAATTTTTGATCAGGCGCTTAGTTTAAAAACTATTGCGTTCTCTGAAGCAACTCGATTTTTTTCAAACTAATTTTTTTTTTAATAAAGTATTAGCTGTTTTTACATCAAAATGAAAAAGTGTTCATGAACTCATTTTTTCAAGAAATTCAGGTTACCTCGTATATACTAATATACCCAATATGGCCCAATACTTTTGCAACAATCTATATTAACAAAGGTCCCAGCAACGTGTTTCGTTAAAAATTATATTTAAAATTGACACGAATTACACACTTGAACCAATTTTATTCAAATTATAATCGTATCACGTCGCATTGAATTAAAGTCGCTTTAATTTAAGTCAAGTCGGCCTACAATTAATAATTCAAATCAAATTAAATCAAGTGTTTAATCCAAGTAGGATTTCGAGGATATTATTAGTAAAATATTCATATGTGGATTATTTGCACAATGATAACAACAACAACAAAACGTGATATGAATTGTACATATATATTATACAGAGTATTTTATAAAATAGTCCCACAAACAAAAGTTAGTTACATTAGCGTTTTATACATTCATGAAAATTTTACATGTTACAAATTTTTTGCAAGAAGGGTATGAGGTTATAAAAACAAAAAACGACCCGAATTGTCATTAAAAATAATATTTATTAAAAAGATTAACAAAGGAAACTTCAGTTTCATTAAAACTAAATAAATTACTTAATTAAACGAAACAAATCTGACATATGGCATCACAAAGTTACGACAATGTGAACAAATAAATTTCCCTTGAAAGCTGTTGGGTTTTTGAAATAAAACCGAGTTTGAACAAAGTAGGTATAGGTGTAAAAAGTCCTTATAAACTTATTTTTAGATTTTAAACATAAGATAAATGACTTATTTTACAATTTTTTAAAATAAAGCCATGTAATCTTTAAGTTTAACTAATTTTTGGTATACTAAGCAAGACTTATTTTATCATTTCGAAATTTAAAATTTCAATCATTCGTTACACCTATTCTGGGACACACTGTATAGTGGGTTATTATTACATTTTCTTTCGGATATTAATACATTTATAGATTTTTGTACGAGTTAAAAATAAAGGCGAGTCATCAGTGACGATTTTTAGGAAACAAATCCTAGGTACTTTCGATTTCACTGATTTTTGGTGAAATAAGCATTCTTCAGTTCAAAATTTTAGTGGCTATTTCATTCATTGGAAGACACAGTCTTCCAATGAAGGAAGACACAGATTGGAAGACACGGAAGATACCTAAGTCGAAATTACGTTTTCTCTTGTGGATTTTTACGAATTTAAAAATAAAGATCATTCATAAATGAGAGGTTTCCAAAAAAAAACATACATATGTACAGTTTAACTAATTTTTGTGTAGTATACAGCACTGATTGTTTAATTTAAAAAATTGAAATTTTAGTCGCTCATTATATTTATTGAGACACATTGTATAGTGGGTTGATATTATGTTTTCTTTCGGATATTAATAGCGATAATTTGACTTCCTTTCTGGAAACTCAAACGTACACTAATGAAATATTTATATGCAAATGCATATTCAACTACATTCGTTTTTATGAGAACAATTTCGAAGGTCAGAGATAATATAATGATATGAAGATCGGGAAATTTCCGTTAAAAAAATTATATTCCGCTTTATAAAGTTCAATTCTATATTACAGTCAACTTACATGGTGAAATGTGAGAAACTGAGTTTAAGTTCTACTCTAACGGACAGTAATTTGTTAGAATGCTACTGACAATTCATATTGGTGACTAGCATTTTCCTAAATCGATTATTTTAGATTTAAATACACCTTTAACCTTTAAATACCCCGGGAAAAATTATACGACACGTTACATATTTACACACTCAAAAATGTTTACAAATTATTCTTTTTGCGGTATTACGTAACGTTTGAACAAATTCAATTCAAACGAGATACCTTACTCTGGAATATCATTATTATACAAAAGATTTTTATCTATCCCACGGAATTTAAAGTGTCGCTCTTTATGTTTATCAATTAACAATAGGTTGATAAATGTTTGGATTGCGCTTAATTTTAGTGAAAACGTGTAATTAATAATTACACGTTTAGAGCCGAAAAGATGCAATTGCCACGTACAATACGTAAATATAGATTATTATTTCGGTACTTTTATTTTTACACGAAGACACCAATAGGCGTCGAATGAATTACATGAATTTTGAGCAGATGTGTAAATCGTTGTAGAAGTAGGTACCAAAAAAGCAATTGTCAAGCAAGGCTAGTGTCTGGACCGTACGTAAACATACCAATGTGAGTTAATGATTCTCGTAACGGGATACAAACTTAACAACCGATTTCACTTTTTTCAAAGTTTTTGCACTATATCGAACTTTTTCTTGAAATCCATCGCCTCCTTTTTCGGATCGAATTTCTTCCTGGCGGCTAGCTTGGCACGGAGCTCGGCGGCCGTCATACTAAGGTTGAGTTGCCCGTTTTCCTCTTCTTTCTTCGTCGTTGTCGTCGTCGTCGTCGTCGTCGTCGTCGTGGTCAACTTCTCATCGTTCGAAGAGTTCTTGTTGTTGATCTCCGTGGAGATGACGTCGCCGTTGCCGTTGCCGTTGCTGTTGCCGTTGCCGTTGCCGCTGCCATCGGCGTCGACGTCTTCTTCGTCGGGATCGATGACGAAGAGCCTGGTCTCCCCGTTCTGGGACTTGATGAGCTCCACGACCTGCTTGTGCGTCTTGTTGGCGATGCTCTCGCCGTTCACCTCGAGGATGCGGTCGCCCTGCCTCAGGCCGGCCGCCTCGGCGGGGGAGCCCTCATCCACCTTCCCGATGTACTGGCCGGGCTTGCCCTTCTCCGCGTGCAGATTGAAACCGTACCCATCGAAGTTCTCCCACTTCTGGATGTGGCACAGGCGGCTCTTCGACATTTCGTCTTCGGACGCGGACGTGCTCTTCTCGATTCGCGCGATCAACTAATAAACATCGCGCCGTTGCTGTTGCTGTTGCTGCTACGTTTTTGTTGCTTCGTCTCTCTGCCTCGCTTACTCGCTCGCTCGCCTCTCTTCCCTACCCGCCGTTCCGATATGTACGTGCGCCGGCCGCGCGTGCGGTTCTATATCGACTGGTACCGGCAAGACGGGTACTTATCGGGTGCGTGCCTCGGTTCTGCCACACTCTACCTGCTGGTTCGCGTCTCGGTTGCTGAGCGACGGTATGGCTGTTCGGTATGATCGGTATTCTCTACTGGTACCGGAGGACGGCCGACGCGGGCTCGTCATGTTTGGGAAGTGGTACGGTGGCTTACATCCCCCCTTTGCCCTCCTCCACTTACCTCGATCGCTCTCTCTCACTTTTTCACTTTACTTAACCTCTGATCTTGGTGGTTCTTCCACCTAATAATAATAATAATAATAATAATAATAAATACATTTACTTACCAGAACTGTTTATACCGTACTAAGTACTGTATTTCCACTGAGGCGAAGTCTGACAGAGCTACTCTGCTTAACCCCAGGAACCGTTTTCAATTCCACTTTCTTTCGATTCTTTAATTAGTTTTCATGTTTCACTATTTTGCCTTATTTATTAAGTATTACACTAAATATTAAGATGTCACAAAAACACCAAATTACATTAAATTGAACCAAGCTGTTTTTGAAAACAATATATTTTTTGAAATTTACGGAACAGATATGGAGAAACTGATTTCAACTCATTCGGAATTTTCTTTTAGGTAACTACAGTGATGTAAGTAAATGACCACATGAACAATGCACAGCCGAAATTTAGGCACTGACAAAATATTAACATGCCTTACATTCAGGTCATGGACGTGCCTTCCACAATTAAGTTTACTACCTAAGTTGAAAGGACTGGAGGTATATAGAAATTTGTATGCTAACAGTGATAAGCGATATAGATACAGATTCTCCATTATTAGCCACTTCAATTCTTCAATTTCTTTACTTATTCAAGTCCAAAACTGGACCTAAAATGGAGTCCTGTGGTACACCGGATGTAACGTTAACAAACTCAGATGAATTATTGTCAATGACAACTTTTTGGTGCCGATTCTTTAAGTGAAATTCAAAAAACGCACGCAGATGTCGTCACAATCAACATACTTAAGTTGAAATATTAAAAGTGCGTAATCTAAAATGTACATTGCTTTTAAAAAATCCAAAAGAATAAGAGCGGTTGCAAACCTTTATCCATACCTCTAGTAATATAGTCGGATATGTTGAGCGACAGGGTAGTTGTGCTAAATACTTTCCTAAGCCTGATTGGATATCTGAAATAACTTTATTAGCGGTGACAAAACCGTATAATTGATCGTGAACAAATCGTTCAAGAACCTTTGATTACTTGTGAAGGGTGTGCTTCGGTTTGGAACAATGGGCAGTTTTCAAATTTCGCTTCATCACCGAATTAATGTAAATAATACACTAGTGCCAATACGTTTGAACAAAAAATTAATTGCAGGCAAGCGCCAGCGGAAAAATGAAGTGTGAGTTGTAACAAAAACAGAAGAGGGTTGCTTTTTAGGGGTTGAAAGTGTTTTTTACAATATTCAGCGAAACGAGACCTCCTATCGGGAAATGTTTAAGGACACACTTGTAGATAATATAATTTATATAATATTTTAATATAATAAAATTTAAAAAAAATCAAATCTTTCATATTTCACCATAACCCCAAATCCGAGAATCTTTCAATGTAATTTTCACCGACTTCACGACCCGATAACAACACAATATTTGATAACTTTACCCTAATGTCCCGACCAGGACCATCAGGATAAAATAGATATATGCCATTAGTGTGCGCCTTCACCATTTCCTATAAGTCGTTGGTAGATGTCAAAAGTTCTTTACTACTCAGCAGGTAAGAGCAGTTGTAGGTTAAATTGATGTAGTTTTATGGAAAAGTCTCACATTTACCTTAAAACACCCTAATCAAACTTCCCCCATAAAGGTACTTATGGCTTCTGGATCAATCAAATCAGTCAATCTGGCTTCTGCAAGTGTCGTAGGATATGATAGGAAGTTTCATCCACATCCTAGCAAAACCCTGACTCCTGTGCATGTGATAGTTTAACGCAGTGTCCAGTCAGAACGCCTGAATAAAGACCTTTGAATGTCGGAGGTTATCTTGTTGACTCCAGTGTTTTTCATATTCCGCCCGAAGGCACCTTTTGAAATATCCTACTGTGGTTGCCTTTGTTTGTGCTTAACCAGCGCCTCTAAGGTTTTCTCACACTCTAGGGTAACACAAGAAGGCTAGATGGCTTCACCTAGAAGACACCTAATGCATTAGCAAGGAAATGAAGAAGGTGAAGTAGCCGGCCCAACACCAGAGCAGCTGAAGCCCCCCGAAGAGAGCCAGGAGACTTAGTAGTTGGTCGGGGGCCAGTTATCTTCCCCTTTTAAGCTACAGAAGGGGTGGAGAGGGTAGTAAAGGACGGCACTTGCGTCCCCATGCCATGAAGGAAAATGACAGAAACAGATAAAGAAACAACATTTTATGTATTAAATTCACCATTTAAATAGAAACTCAAAACGTATAGCTTGGTATCCCAATTTGTCCAACATCTTGAGTCTTTTCACCTTGTCAATGAATTCATCGTTCTCCTTTACCCTTTTTCTATGAACTTACATGGCTTAAATTTGACAGTAATTTAACTGACATGGCGTAAATGTGTAATTTTGGATACCTACGTATGTCCTATTATAAATTATACCTTCTTAATTAGTAATATAATGTGTAGATGCAGATGCACCTCCCTGAAAATAATCCTACCAGTGCCCATGACGGTTATTTTGCATTTATATACATGAGAAGACACATGTCGTTTAGAACATTTTTGTATGGCAAATATGACGAATATTGCATGACATGCCCTTTTTAAAAATGACAGGTCATTTTGCAGCTCTTGCTAAAGGTAATAGGTCTGTATTACTACATATAATGTGTAGAGATAATAATCGCTTTAAAATGGGCAAAATGTAATGTCCATTTGGTATTTAACTAAACTGTTAACTTTCTTATGCTCTTCTGCTTTAATAACTCAAAAATAAATTTTGTTCTACGGCTTTGGTCAAAATTTTTAGACAAAACCATGTAAATAAATGATTTTATTGTGATAATTTTAGTCTTAAATTTTTGTAACAATTATTTGCGAGGATAACTATTGAATAATATGAATATTTAAAATTTATGACCAAGCCCTTTCATTATATTTGTGGCGACGGCACTTTAAAGCGAAATAGTTTTTGTTTATTTCTGTTATCTACCTTTCGGAGTTTTTTTGTACGTCGCTCGAATGAGACGAAAGAATCAATGCGGGCAATCCCTCTCCGTAAGCCGCACAGAAAGGATGTTTGTGAACGTTAACCGATTTATTATCTAATATTTAAACCATCTGCACCACTGAACCATTTTCGCAGCTGACCATCATCAAGACATCACCAACGACCAGGCGCCAAGGTAAGCGATTACTGTCTCTTCGTTTCCTTCAATCTTTCAATTCCTTAAATATTTATTTTCACAGCTTATACGCAACAATATTAATAATATTTATTTCATTTTCAAATATATTATGAGGCCAAAAGATAGATATACCCGGTGAAAAACCTTTTAGAAAATTTTATAAATATTTACAACATTTTGATAACTTATATGAAGTCTAGAATACTAAGCGCACCGATGGCGAACAGTTTGCCCATTTAAAAACATGCCATTAGAGAACAACACTACAAAACAATAATAGAACAAAATTAAATCATTTCTGAACATCTGCAAAGATATGTCACATCAAATTTAACAATTACAGTAAGTACTGTAGCACAGATATAGGAACTATTGTGTCCAAGTCTGTGTGTGTGCAAGTCTGTTTCCAAACCATTTATAAAGTATTTCACCACTTTATTAAATTTCAATACATCTGTATATTCAATTTAAATTCAATATATTTTCTGTTTGCTACATTTCCTTCCATTCATGCTCAATTAATAACAGTAAGTGGTAAGTACTTGACGACAGAAATGTGTATGTTTTATTCGCAAATTGATTATAATTTGAATGTCTACCTCAGTTCATAAAGGAAAGCGAACAGATAATAACAGTTCACTGTTTCATTGAATAAAAATGAGTACCACGATATCAATCCTGGGTGGCATTGGAAACTTTGCTAATGTTTATCTTATTACTCTGTTATAGTTTGAGTTTTAAGTGTACTTGAGATGACAATGGGGCCCATTGAATGGAAGCAAAAACGAAAATCTACTGGAATTAAAACAATTATTTTTTAAATGGACATTCTTTTTATTTCCAGGATGACTTCCCTCGCAGCACACACGCCTGTGAAGAGGAATTCTGTGATTTGCAGTTCTAACTGTTAGTGTTCTGAGTTCAAAATGTTTTAAATCTTGATTGGGAGTGGGAAATTAGTTCCTGGTACACCATTTAGCTACATAATAAGGACAAGTAACTGTAAAGTGTATTCCCCTTGTACGGGGGTACCTTGTAGGTAAGTTCAAAAATAATATATATTCTGTTAATTGTTACAAGCACATTGCTGTTTTCACTGGCGTTTTCCATTTCAGTAGTTGTACACTGCAGCTTTGTTTGATGTCCTATGTCGTTGATTTTATTCTCAAAATATTCTCTAGTAATAATCAAGCTGCGGGCAACCATGGTTGGGTTTATTTTTTTGTAAATTTTAATTGCCTGTATCTTGAAATCTAAATGTGTGTATGCGCATATGTACGGACTATGTAACATTTATCGAGGAACACGCCATCCAGTTTTCTACTTGCTGTTAGCTCTTTACATCCTGTATGATAAAATATAAGGGTTCAATTAAAAAATCTATATTGACAGAGCTTCTATCACCCAGTATTATTAAAGATGATCATAGAATATGGGCAAAAGCTGTTCAAGCGTCTCAAAATAACAATATTTTTATTGTTATTAGTATATCTAGTACATAACTAGCCCATACATACTTTCCAGCGTCAGGCTGTACTGCGTCAACCAAACTCGACATCTCACTACTCTCACCTCTTTTATGCAGAACTGCAGGTTCTAAATGCAGGTTTTAAAAAGTCTTCTTTAGCATTGCAGTATATGTCGGAGCTGGAAAATGTATAACACAACTAAGCTTCCGTAGGACGATCGGCTTCACTACGTATCAGAATTAATTATGAGAATATTATAATAAGCTACAAATTAATGAATATTTAACATTTTTCTAACGACTACTATCATTTATAATTCTGATAAATTATGAATTTTAATTTTGTTTTTGCTGGCCTTCTTGTTTACTTTAATGTCTCTTTGTATCCATAATTCCTATTAAACGTGTACAGTTCCACGAGTTATCTATCCCAAATAGTACAATTATAATATATTTAGAGAATGATACGTAATACCGAAGGTGATACAGTATTTATATTAACGTTGCTCAAATGCTCCTAGCGTATTGCGTTGCTGTATTTTTTTCCAATTACTTACAGACTTCCACACCAATTTAAAATTAGTCTCCTAACACCAAGAAAAAAAGTCCAGAAAGGCTTAATCATGCTAAACAACAACTCTAAATTGTTTCATAAGAATTTTGGAATGTCCGAATGCATTTAATATTGAAATCTAATTCAACACCTACAATATTAATTGCCGCAAGTGCCTTAACCTCCAATCTATTAGATTTTTATAAATGATTCGTTTTATAAGACAAGTTAAAAAAGAATCACGTCATTTCAACAATTTTAACATCCTCACCCGTTCCTAGATTGTAGAAGATTTGGTGATCTCTGTTCTCAAAGCATGTATATAAATTCGTGTTAGAAATACTGGTATTTTATTTAGTGAAGTAGGCAGAGTATTTTCTACCTAAATTAATGTATTTGTTTTCAATAATGTCATTAAATTTAGCATTTCAGAGTTTTGAATAGTTGTTCTTGGTTTTTTGTGGATGTCTACGACCGTTATATTTTTATTGAATGTATTCACTACTATAAGACAGCACTCTATAATGAGCTACAATAAAACGATGAGTACTGATGGGTACATCTGCTACATTTATTAACAATCTGATATATAACAATTAGAATACAGAAGAACATGCTTAACACACAAAAGCTACTTTATATATGCTAAAATGTTGATAATATCAATGAAATGATATATTTAAAACAACAGCAACATTTCAACAAAATATATCTGTACATTAGGTATACAAATGATTTTCTATTCATTAAATATATACAAAGAAATAGTAACAAAACAACAATATTACCCATGAAATAGATTTATAGTATTTACAAATAAACTTTGAACGTTTAAAGTAATTTTTAAAAAAAAGCACATGTGATAAATGGAAAATGCATATATGTTACTATTATTAATGAAGTGACACTTTATATCGCACAATACCTAAAAAGGTGTAGACCCCAACAAGAGTGCATTTTCTCTTATTGCAACTAAATATTAAAATAACATATTTACACATTTGACTAGAAAATTTTAATAATTTAATATAGACATACATATTTATCAGTATATCATTAAAATTTAGGCTTTTTTAACGATCTTTTCCCATAATTTTACAATATTTTTATGGAATGTTAACATATCAGTCGCGAATGTTTAAAAGTATAAAATTCTTATTTTAAATCAGTTTCTTCTTGGAGCATTTCCTCGATCTCCTTCTCCCAATTGTCACTTTTTGAATTTG
Organism: Cryptocephalus primarius; assembly: GCA_963576515.1. Lineage (NCBI taxonomy): Eukaryota > Metazoa > Arthropoda > Insecta > Coleoptera > Chrysomelidae > Cryptocephalus > Cryptocephalus primarius. The sequence continues at coordinate 11,722,387 of OY754936.1, forward strand.
AGGATTTTTGCTCGCTAACTAGCTCGTAGTCTTGAAGTTCCGCCTCCAGTTCTTTTTCCCAATCTTCTTCTAATGAAATAATGAAAAGGGATAAGGAAAAGGCGAAATAAACAAATTTCAGAACAATAACAAACCACATCAAGTGGAATTTTGAGCAACCTGCTAATGAAAACCCAGCAGCTCAGTGTTAGTTTCCTGCCTTTGTTTTTGCTCCAATCTGTTCCTTTAATTAGAATTCTGAGCAGCTGGTGGGTCCACACCTTGACAGAAAGTTCTTTAACAGATCATTCAAACTGAAGGCTTAAAAATTTTTAGTAAGTGAAATATGGTTAAAAATTATAACAATACAACTATGAAAAGTGTAGTAGTTTGGTCGATCTAACGATTATCTTCTATATCTGGCTTCACTGTCTAACACCAAGAGAACGCCACGTTGGTACGAAAAAGACAGAAAAAGCGTAATGGCATGAGGTACATTCAACCTCATGATTGCATATTCCATCCAGTTGTACAAAATTTTTAGTACCTCATTAAAATATTGCTTATAGCTACTGAAAATATATTGATGTATATAAATTAAACAATGAACACAATCAACTTCAAACCTGCAGTCAGCCAAATATAATTCAATTCTTCTTTAAATTCTGCCGTAATATATCCAAAGTTGAGCTAAGTACATACTGAAGAAAGTAAATCTCATTGCATATAAAGTCAAAAATAATATAACTTTTTTGAAATAAAAGTTAAAACCTATCCGCATACAGAATATGCACAAAATCATGAATGAGAAGACATTAAAGATAACTGCAAGCGGAATATACAAAAGAAAGGTCAAATGTAAATAATACATTTGTTTGTATCAAAGCAGTTTATTGGATTTTGCTATAAATACCATTTAAAACTGCCACAAAGACACATAAGGAAGATAGGATAAAACTATAGAAACTAATCGAACTATTAGTACCTATAACCCTTAAATGATCTAAAGAAATATAAATGACGATTCGTAAACTACAAGTACAACATTCCTTTGTTATCTAAGAACAGACATCAACTACGGATGAAGACACGGACAAAAACATACCACTTTCAATATACATGTAGTGTAATAATACAACCACTTGTTTAAGATAGTAATTAAATCACCCAACACATAACATAAATATGAAGAACTTGCCAATACACATTGCCACGAGGCAGGAGAGGAAGATCCATCAAAATGAAAATAGTGAAGGAGTGAAGACTGCACAATTTCTTTGATCATCCCAAAGTTAAGAACAAGGACTACTGCAAGAGTTGCACCTTCAAAAATTAAATGCGTTTACTCCATACGCCACAAAAGGTATGTATATGTTAGTGGCAAATTATGACTAACTACAAATGTGTAATATGTAAAGATACTTCAAATTTATATGATACCGAATAGTAACCACCAAAACAAACAACAATACTGTAGTGTTGACTTCCAAAATTATTCAATGATTCTCAAGATGAACGTGGTTTTGCCAAAAAAATACATCGAGCCCAATATTTTGATCTGATTAGTTCTCATAACACTCAAATGACACATGGTTTATCTTATTATTATCTAACAACTAGGCAATGTACAGAAAAACCACCGAAAGTATTTCTTACTTTATAAACACCGAATAATCTACACATTTCCTGTGTATAGAGTACTTGTAGGCACAAAAGAACATTTAATGATAGAAACAAAAATGATTGGAACTCTAAAATCCAAAGTTCATTTTCACATATACATGCATGGGGAATTATAGAATTCATTTCTTAATCTCACCATTATCACAAGACATTGAAGTACACGACATGCTTGTAATGTGTCCATACACTTTTGCAAAAAATCTCAAAGCGTTCTTTTGAATAAAATTTTATTAGTCAATATTGGGGATGTGATTTTTCTCTAGAATTGTATTTTTTGTAGAACCAAATTTCACTAACTAAAACTTTACAAATAAGCCTCGTTTGTGTACAAATAATGCAATAATGCAATTGGACATCGAGATATAGGAAGCGAAAGCAAAGTACCAGTGGCAGATTTGAGTAGAGAATAAGACCACAGTTAGTGCACATTATATTAATGACCACCTATTATGGATCTCTCAGTCTATAAATTCTATCCTAAAAATTATAGAAAATTTCCCAATTTTGTTATGTCTGCCTAAAAAGTTTTCGCTACCTATATAATTTTCAGTTATTATAATTGATAAAATACAAACCTACTAACACGTTTTATTAGAATATTCCAATCAATCTGTATTTGTATTGTCATTTTCAAGCAACTCTAACTGGACCCCAGACATAATTTTGGGAAGACAAAACGTTATACATTTACGTGTATACTGACATAGTACGAAACATTTAAGGATAAAAGCATGTTTTATAGACAAAAATTATCCAAGGGTCACAGTTCAGTCCACTGCCAACAACCGAGTTGCCCAAAAACCATTGCTATAGAATTTGTGCACACATTCAGAAATTTACACTTTTCATGACCACTTTCACTCACATTATTCTTATACAATATCTTCTCACATTCCTTTCGAATCATGAAAAGCGATTTTCTATAAATTAATGTGTACATTGCTTTATCGAAATTTTTGATTATATATGTAATAAGTACATCAAATATTAAATTGTTTAATATGCCCTGGGAGCAACAAATATACATGCATCTGCATACAGCAAGAACATTGTCAGTTCTTCTGTTACGATTATTATACTTTACAATAATACTCTTTAAATACTTAAAAAAATATGTAAGCAATCTGTACATACGCGGATGTGGATAACTTAAAGATCTGAATAGTGTTTGCACAAATTCCTGAAAATGTGATAATTGAACAGGGTACTCAGTGGACTTAGAATTACAAAATATAATAAGACCAACACCATGCAAAACTAATTCAAAGTACAATCCATTATTAGTACTGATGTAATTATTAATATGTACTTTATTTTTAAAACTATAGTGAAAAGCACTTAAAAAATAGGGAAGGTGTTGTTAAAGCAACTCTTATCTAATTGTGAATAAGGAAAATAATGTTAGGTTACAAGAAAATTAAAAAGTATTGGATATGGAAAACAAAGAGGAAGTAAGATGCCGCCGATCTTCTTAAGCTGCGAGAGAACAAAAACAGGAAACTAACCAACTTTTACCACAATTTCGTTTTAGTATTATTAGCCCAAAATATCAGCTACATGCAGCATTTATAATACACATTGATACATATAGCACATTATTACAAACCGCATAAAAATGAACGACATATTTCAGGTTATGTGTATCAATGCAATATCAATAAGGCATTTTAAACAAATCTTACCATTATTTTTTGATCCTAGCGCCAATTTTTTCATTCCTTCTTGTACCTCAACTAAATCTTCACTACTGGCTTGAAGCGTATCAGATACAAACTCATGCACATCTTTAATTTCACTATCCACTAATAATACATGTAAAGAAAAAAATTAAATAAAAGTGTGCCAAAATTTCAATCTTGGGTCATCTCATATCCAAATAGCATTCTATAATTTTTACATGAAATAAGTTATTTTTTATGAAAAGATTGAAACTGAATATGTAGATTCAATGAATATAAGATTACAATCAGAATATAACATTCAATTTAAAACAACAATACGATTATTAAATGAATAAAGCCAAACAGCCGATAAAGGTAATATCTGGTGTAAAAAAGCTTGGAATGAATTTAAGCACCAAAAAACGACCTTCAAATATTACTAACAGAACAATTAATTTGTTTAAGTTAATGAAAGGACTGTTCATTCATTGCTTGTCTTATTTAAACCAGAAACTTTGAATATATATTTGAACAAATAAAATTGAATCTTTACAATGGCTCCAGTGTTGGAACAATACATTTGAAAACAACGCCAAGACAATATCATTTTTCAGTTTGCCATTATAAAAATCCAAATATATACAGTTTAATAAATAAGTAAGGAGAAGCCAATGACTTTCTTTCTTCAGCTTGTTTGTGTCATGCATCAAATATTAGCTCGCCTTTCATACCATTTTAATATCTTTCTAATCATTTAGGTAACTGAACTTAAAAATTCAATCCTGTCAACATAAATAAAATCTACGCTATTATGTTTCTTAACATCAAATTAAAGTTATGGAAATGATAAGATACATAAATCCAAGCTGAAGAGAAAAAGATGATTTCAATGAAACTACCTGATTGCCTCTTAAATTGTATATCAAAATTATTGATGCAAGCTTCATGAGCAACCCAACAAGAAAGCATAAATTACTTCACATTTTATAATTGGGAAATACTGTTTCATTTTATGATGTTCACAGTGAAGTGTTGTTTCGTTACTGAAATTCCACAATTTCACAATAAATTTCACCATCACAATGTGTTTGCCTTCAAATACAAAACCCAGAAAATTTCAAATAGAACTGTTTTCTTACTACTATAATAAACCACACACAAAAAACGTGTCCGTTATAACATAGAATAAATGCTTATTGCCTTTGACCGCGACAACATTTTATTTTTAAAATCTTTATATAGAAAATATGCAAAGTGAAGTATTTTTATACTTTCTATTTAAACTGAATGTTTTATTTTCAATTGTCAAAAGTATCAAAGAAAAAATGCTCAAAAGACCACACTCGCGATAAAAACTACATTAAAATAATTTTTCAGCATACCTATCAATTGATCAGAAGCGTAAGTCTCCGTAGCAGATTGACTGTTACCCTCCCTAGACATTGTGGACAATTCATTAGCCTGGCAAATTAGGCTCACACGATAAAAGTAATTTCTCCAAAAGTTTTCTTCTGATATCCTAAAAATATGGGATTGAGTCATATTACAGTTATTGTTTTATTGTACTTACACTTTAGGCACAAGTTCATAGCGCATTTTTTCCAGTTGAGGGTCCTGTTCCATTATAGCCATAGCAATTGGGTATGAGACATCATAATCAAATTGAAAATCTACTCCAGCTGGTGGGCTCTTAACGAAATTCCTCCGATCAGAGGAGAGACTCAGACACTCATCCTTCAAAGCTTCCTCATTAGGTGAACCCACCCAGGGTGGCAAAGTTGTAGATAAGTCAGCATTTTGACTCTTGATAAAAGCTTCCTGTTCTTTATTAAATTCACCTAAAATACTCTACAAAAGGATATTATATACTAATGCCAGACAATGAATCATATAATAGTACACTTTTCTTTGTCATAGAAGAACATATACTGTAATTGACACGTACCCATGCAATAGTTGTAAAAATAATAAATTATTCATTGGTTCTTTACACAGAAAATGTTCCTGACAGACAAAAATGGTTTAATGGAGTACTTACATTTTTTTCCACAGTCTCTTTTATTTTCATGCTGGCTTCGCTCACAGTTTTTCCAGCTTTATTTACAGCGGAATACAAAAAACTACCAAAGGATTTAGCACCAGCTAAAGCCTTACTTTGTACTGAAAATAGTCGTGATATTTGTAGTAAAAAAATATTTTTAAGATACACATACAGAAAAAGAGAAAAAACAACTAAACGGTTAGTTAAGTGTAGGGAAGTTAATATAAGAGATTTCAGAGAACACAGTTAGAAATTCATCAGATAGATGGAGGACGTTTATTAGGCACAAACATCAACATCTACTTGTACATACCATTTGTGAATTGACTATCTTTTTCTTCTGTAGGAGATTCAGCAACAGACTGAGGTCCTGAATCTGCACCTCCAGTAGCACTGTAATTCCTATATTAAGTTTTGGTGCAAAATTGAAGTTTAAAGAGAAAGTGGGGAAGTTTAATGGTTTATTAACATATTTCGGGAGTGAGCATTGCCCCCATTACCATATTAGTGAAAAAATATAATTCAGATTGCTGTGCAGAGAATGAATAGGTAGCAGACACCCAACTTTTCTTGATTCTATTCAACGTGACACATGTACACGCAAAAAAGAAATTATCGTCTTTATTTCAGAAATGTTATTCGCTTTTACTGTGGATTATTTAAATCTCGATATCTTGACAGCATAAATGGTACTGGAACACAAAGAAAAAGTGAAAGAGAGAATTTACAAGTCTCAATTGTACATAAATAGTACTAACAAGTATAAAACGGACAATCTAGGTTTCTCTATATTACTCATCAATAAAGACCCAATTATACGCAAAGACCATTTCATTTTTTACACATACACTTGATGATTTAATTTTAGTGAAGTTGTTTACCAGGTATCTATATAACATTGAAGCTTCTTCCAAAACCTGATAATTTGTAATGTTAAAATTGTACAATTCATCACGAATTAAAGACTACAAAGACTAAATAATAACTAAAAATTATTCTTTAAGTAACCAATGGTCAACATGTGCAAAGAGGACAGATTCATATTCTCATTGTATTCTGATATTGGATTTATCGGTCACATTTAAGTGCCACTATGTGGTTTACAAACATTTGTGTATTCATGTTGTTTTTGTACAAAATCTTCTCAGGCTCGAAAGAACTAACAAGCACTTCTTTTTAATTGTGTGCAAGTAATACTGTGTTAAAAATACAAGTACCACGCTGAATACAGATACTTCTACATACCATGTTGCATATCTATGTATAGTAGCTGTTATTATAAACTTAACTAAAAACTGCTTTAAATACAATCCAACTGGTAAAGATATTGAAATGTTATGACAAAAATTTCAGACTATCCCCAATTTCTCTGTAGACATATCGAGACAAAGTCATATACACACATACACATTTGCATGCATATGTACACATGCACACACCATTGATATTAAATATTTTACACATTTACCATAAATGGCAACTTGACATTAGTATTTAAATACTTACCTTGAATTATCATCATCTTCTCTAGTAGGACCACTTTCAGTAAGTTGTGGTTCCAGATTTTCCAAAGTGGCAGGATCTTGCCCCTCGGCAATACCCTCGGCTTCATTCTTTCTTAACTTCGGAATGCTAGAACCTAACCATCCACCTATCCCTTCAATTTGATTCTTCACATTCGAAAACATCTCCAATTTGCCACCAGCCAATGGCTTAACAGGGCTGAAACGAACATAATTAATGTAAAGATATTCAATGGCAGTTTGTTTTTTGTAAACCTCTATTTAAATTTGACTCAATTTCTATTTTTTACATTACTTTAAACAGTGAATTCTAACTCAGTTTTAGAGTAAATTTCAGGTGCTAGCACAAAGCACAATTTTATAATTACTGCTACAATGAAATATGTCTATAATCGCCAAGTACTATTCCGTTAATACTATTTTAGTATTCTGTCTAATACTAATAACTTATACCAGTTTATCGCTAAGGTTTAGACTGAATTCTCCTAATTATGCTTATGATATACCTACATAAATCTATATAGGTCTGATTTAAAATGATGGGTAGCGAAAATATATTTTTGAGGCTGACCAAGTATAAAAATGTAAAAGTTAGTCAAAAGATTGAAAATTACGATTAAAATTTTCGTATTTAAAGATTTATGATAATAATGGTCTTATCAAGGGAAACATATTGTTACAAAGGATTACTGAAGACAATCAAAAGTATTATAAAATATGAATTATGAAAATACCTGGTAAAGTTAAGTTAAAATCGACTGTATAAAACATTTTTTGAAGATTCGATTACATTTTATAGAAGAGTTTTGTATTTCAAATAATTGTCCAAAACACTTTATTGATGCACAATTGCTTTACATAAATTTAAAATTCCTACATATGGTCAATGTGGTTTGAAGAAATTTAACAGACGCAAAGAAATTTCATTCGTCAGGAAAACGACTCCATCAAAATTCGCCAATATTCCACATACTCCATGCGCCACTGAATTTTTAGAAACCTTCCACAAATTTTAATAGCATCATTAATACACTGGCATTGGGATAAAAGCTTTGATGTATAATGAAATTTCAAATTCCATTTTGTTTTAAAGTGCAATATTGATTTTAATTATCCCATTACAAATTTAACTATGCAGGTTTATTGAATTTCAATACTTTCCAAAAATTATATTGAATTTGCATTTATGAATCCTGTTAGTAGATATACTAGTGAAGGCAATTTGGAAGGGGAAAATCATTACTTGCGTTCCATATTTAGAGTGCCCATTTAAGGGGGAGGATGAAAGCATCAATATATGGCAATTTCAGAAACTTAAAAGGTTTGAATATAACAAGATAATGTTTTGTGTAGGGAAAGAGTTAGATGTAAATTGAATGGTAGTAAGCCTTTCTGATATGCCCATGTCATACAACAATGTTAATGACGAGCGCACCAGTTCAATAAGAGCACATGATTTGCCTTACTTCATCATGGGTCTGTCCAGTTAACAATTTTCAGAAATGAAGCCTAACAATAACCCTTATAAATGCTCATCTTTAGGGACTTCATATTTAAACACATTTATGGCAAAAAATATTCTTTACACAAATTCTAGGGACTCAACATTAGCAAGTCCATTACCGATTGTGTGAAAACCACAATTTTTAGGCAGATGACTCTTTAACAGTAATAACATGTCAACAGAGAGTGATTCTTAGTTAATACAGTAGGCACCTCTAAATATTAGGCAGTTGAACAAATTGTTTTAACCCACTGTTCTTACCATGAATCCTATAAATAAGGTTACTAAGCTATGTTACAACAGTCTCACCTTTTTCCAGTTAAAAATTGAGGTCACAGTTATGGGTGATAATGGCCGCTACAAGGACTATAAGAAATAATTGAGAGAAAGTGAGTCAGCGAATTAGACACAGTACACTTCTTGTACACTGCCACCAATCACGGCGCGGCGCCACTATCATCCATGTCTGTGACCTCTATTCTCCGCCAGAAAAATATGTTTTCTGGCCTGGAGCCTATACAACCTGATATCCGTTTCAGTAGTATTCATGGTTCTTACTTATATAGGCCATTAGCCCTAATTCTTTCCCCTCTTCCGTTACTGATATACACATGCATAATTTACAACCACACTGCTTAAATTTGTAATGTTCTGAGGAATTGCTATTTCCCAATTATTTACTTGGGAGATTTATTTATTGCAAAATAGCGTGACATATACAGTAATACATTTTAAATAAACATCGTGATTACCTTATTAGACAGAGATTACTGTAGGTAGATATTACAAGCTCGAGATTTTTAAATATGTAATGTGATGATCAAAAATGCTTGCTGAAAATGAAAATGACTACCTGTGCAATTAATGAATAAGCTGAAATTAATTTTAGGTTCCTTGTATTCCCAGATTCACTTGGAAAAAGGTTTTAGTGGTAACACATGTAAAGAAAAACATATCATGATTAGGTGGAGATTAGTATAAATAGATTACAGGCTTCATATTTGTAAATATGTGATATTACATTCAGACATATGAATAAAAAATAAAAATAACTACTGTTGCTTGAATGATGTGAAATTAGAAGTAGAAAAGTATTCCAATAAACGATTACTTCGTAAAATGGTACAATAATGTCTTCAGTTGTCTATAGCATTTTAATGTATTTTACGTCTATATGATAAATGTGTGGTCCACTATGTATAAATAAGTTTCGTTATTTAGGTGGTTATTTTTTAATTAAATGCTGATGTTACTTCTTCTTTCATCATTTCAAGCGGCTCATTTTGAATCTGGATTTGATAGAAAATGGTATTGGAACTTTGGAATCGAGAGTATGTTAACACTTCTATAGGTGAAATGACATGCATGTAATGTCGAGGGGGAGTCATCATCAAGGGCTTAAATCTCCAAACCACAATCTTGTAGACGATGAAGTCGAAATTTTGAGATACCGTTCGGAAGCTCCCGAAGAGATTACAAATAGTTCAAAAGTCTCTTAAAATACATTTGATACATGTTTTATAGTAAATATCACACGAATGTTTATACAAAACAAAAATCAAATATGGAGTTCTCATTCTTATCAATATTTTTATCTAAAAAACAAAGCTTATACTTATGTATGTAAAGTGGTGTTTTTATGCAATTTAGTGTGTACCAATACACACTGAAGTACAGGAACAAAGAGGTATGAAGTATTAAAAAATCGTAAGCAAACAGATCTGTTTGAATAAATTGCAGAAGTTTGTAGTTTAACAAATGCTTTAAGGCATACTTCATGAAGTGAGGAACACAATCAATAAATAGGTCAATTAAATAGACTCTCACCTCGTCTCCTTTTTATCGGGGCTCATAAGAGCATTGGTGTCCTCCGTAGGGGTTGGGACCTTCTCTTCGTTGTCCCCTTTAACACTTCCCATCCAGGAGGAGACTTGGTTGGTCAGTCCGGAGAACATCTCGGATGTCTTTTCTCGATACGTTGAGGTTAAATCTGCAGATACGTTACAAACGATATGATTACGTTTCGAGCGCAATGTTCATATTATTTCGGCGACCTAATAAATAAATCCTCCTCGCGAAAGCTGCAATCTACAAAAAACTAACTTCCTATTCTGACTTCTGACACTGGCAGGCTTTTATATGAGCGTGTACAGAGCGCAGGCGTCGCCTTAAATTATTTCAATTATCCAATGGGGCCAGCCAATGGGAGTACGTTAAATTCGCTCAGACAATATGGGTTCCCTGCATTTTGCTTGTGTGGACCAATCAGTTTTCCCATTGCTCGTGAGAGCATATTGCGCAGTCGCATATTATCGTTCAATACATTTTGCCGCCAAATTCAAAGATCGTGTCAATTTTTTACGTACAGGATGATTCGTACGTAATTGAACACGGCTGATAAACCCTACTTACATTGCAGAGATCCTAGAAAATTATAGTTAGTTGTTGGAATGGACAAGTAACTAATAACAACAGTAAAATAAAGTTAGGGTACACCAGTAAAATTAATGATAACTGTGGCAAACTGAAAGTACCTACTGAATATAGAAAAAAGACCATTTATCTTGAAGAGAAGATAGTAAGTTGGTGGTAATATTTACAAACAAATAGCAATATTTATTGCTATGAGTACATACACGAGTAGTGTTACTCTTATTGTAAATTTTCAAGTCCAATCATACGCAAGTGAACAGCTTTATAAATATATTGATTTATGCCTATGTACTTTATTAGATTTAAAACTATGCAAAACATTTATTTCCAAACCAATAATAAAAAAGTTATTCATATGTGCTGTCAACCTAAAGTAGATACTGCAGTCTTTGTACGTGTATACATAATCTATAACCCAATTTTTGGGCCTCGTTAATAACAAATCGCCTTCAGAAGAAATAAACCCCAGATTTCTTGGAAAACGTAGTTGTACGTTCTATTACATATTCGTACAATATTTCATTGAAACAGACCTATAAGAGTACTTCACCAATATTGCGTTTGTTTTGCTGCAATAAACTGCTACTATATAAAATATTTTTTCAATTAAATCAATGTAACATACGAATTCCTATGAGAAAATTGGGTCAATTTGGTATAGATTATCTGAAAATTCATGTGGTTACGTAATCTGCAATAGCGTTTACAGTATTTGGCACACTTATACCCGCATATATGCAATACAGGGTGATTTAGAGTTCATGTAAGAAATCTCTAGTGGTGCTTTTTCAGGGCATTTTAGGCCGCCCAAATCGCACAAATAAATAATTTTAAGGATATTCATAAAATGGCAAAAAAGTTATTAAAAATTTGGAACGTAACTCATGATACATAGTGATAAATCACTAAATCAATGACAGAGATATGGGGTTAGTATAATATTTTTTATTAAATATCTTTCACACTATTGATTTTTTAAAATGTCAAAGGCTAGTTCTGGTTCTCCGACTTTATGGCAAAAAACAAATTATCCTTGTATTTCTATATGCAATATATAATATTGTTTTCTACATATTTCTCATTATATCAAAGTGCATTCTGATTACTAAAAGGTGACAAAACATAAATAACATCAGGTTTTTATAGCATGTTTTATTTGAAAAAAAAATGTACAGTATTTCCCTTCATCTTCAAAAATATGTATTCACTAATAAAACATTTGGACACTGTTTTAAATTTCAGGACAATTCAATAACATTTAATTTCTGGAGTGTAGTTTCAAAAGTTGGTTCATACAATACTAATTTAAACATGTACTGAGTGTTATTTGATCAATAAAATAGATACAATTGGAATGGTTTCCTTAATAAATTATCAGGACTAGAAAACAGGTATTTATAACTTTGAACTATAAATTACACAAGTCATGACTTTTTAACTGTTGGTGGAAGAATGTGATGCCTTCGACATCATGTGCTCCACTCGATTCGCAGTTTCTCTCACGACCTCTGATAACTCCGGTAATTCTGGAAGATCCAGTGCTATATGAGCTGATAACCGTTTGTATACCGAGTTATTTTCGGTCTTCTTCCTCCTTGACTCCTCATACTTTAGTTGCTGTTTTAGGAAGATTGCGTTCTTCAGATTGTCCTGGATGTTTATGAAACTTTCCTCGGCTTTACTTACAGCTTTCAATGCCCTAAAACAAAATAATGAAGTAAACCAGGTGTAAATGAAATATAAAAATCTCTTCACTATTGCACTTTTAAGAGATAAAATAAAGTTTCCAAAATAAATCTAATTACTTGAATCCAATGTTTACAACATACCCAACAGCATATTCTATATCATAACATCGTCCTTGTAATTCAGTCTGCAACTTTTCAACTGCTACTCGTCTATCTACCATTGGATTTAAAGCTTTCCTTACATGCTCCTGCAATCTGTAAAATGCTAGCGAAGGCTCATTGGCTACAATGTGCATGTTTTCAGAAATCCTTTCAGTAGCTGGAATCATATTACATTTATATGTTGACCCTTACTTTATTAATTGACATAATATATGCTTAATCTGATACTTACCTTTTCTAACCTTGACTTCTAGGTCTGAATCGGAATTGAAAGACATGTTTCTAATTCACGTACGTTATGTTTTAAAATGTTGCTGAAATGACTTTTGTAAACATTTTTGATTTGTGTTGTATTCATAGACATATAAAAATAGACTGCGCATAGTGGGAAGAGTATTGAAACGCGAAGCCGACGAATAGTAATCTATCTATCTCTCTTTAGTTGCACTGGCGCCATCTGTATCCTCTCATCTCCAGCTCCTTTATTTACCACACCTACTTCAATTTAGTCAATCATGTGCGTGTGAGAGACAAAGATAGCCTGACCACTCGGAGTGAAAGTTGACGCTTCATATTGAAGTTCACTTTTTGCAATGAATCATGAAATTGATTGGAATTAATATGACACATAAATGTGATTACATATATAATTTTTCGCTACTGAGACTTTAGTACGTAGCTTCGTTACGAGATGGCGCTGAACTGAAACCAAACTGATAGCAGAGAGTTGACTTCCTGTTATTTAGCCTCATCTGTGGACAGTTGGTCGAAAATTTTATGAGCGCCACCTTCAGAACTTGCTCTCAACTAACCGAGAGTAGCAGAATTGTTGTAGCAATGCTTTCCTTCTACAAGAGATGGCGGGATGTACGAGATTCCATCACTCCCATGTAGGTGGTGGTGCACTGTACCGCATTTATAGGTTACGTTCATTTATATCTAAAGTTTTAATAGGTTGTTCGAAAATTGTCTGTAATTTATAATTTTTAAAATGGTTACACCATCACCCATAATGAGAATACGATGTTCTGTTCCAGGATGCGGCATACCCTGGATGCAACAGTGAAGAAACCATCAGGTATTTCAGTAGATAATATTGTATTGTAAAATAATTATACCTCACTTATGTGTTATGGATTATAAATCAAGTCTAATTTTGTAGACTCCCTCTCTCTATACCTCCTAATGTGTGAATGATGTGACGGAACGCATCAATGACCAGTTACTTGTGGCTAAATAGAAATGCTGATCCCAAGCTGACTATCGGGAGGTATGTAAGTTATACAGTATAAGTATTCAAATCTTAATTTTGTACAAAGATCGTACATTGAGCAAATTCAGACCTTAAAAATATCTAAGAGGTTTTTTCAGCACAAGCTTCGGACATATAAGATAGACCCACAACAGACAAATTAAATCAAAGAAGGATGTGTGACCAAAAGTCCAGAAGTGAGGAGCACGACAAATCACTGAGGGAGCAGTTACGCAATTTAAGTAGAACCATCCAGCTTCCAAGCAGTAATCTAGGAAGAAAGTAAGTCATCTATTTTTTTTTATAATACCTTCTGCCGTCTAATACCTTTTGCCATCGGGCCTTATTGGATGCCCAAATATCAGGCTTATATCTATCAAATACCAGAAGCCAGGCTTATGGCTCGTTGCTTCCCTACCATTTGTTGTTGTTTATCCCATAGGCAAGACCTTCCCATCTAAGTTTGATACCCGGTCTTCCAGAACCCGGTTCGCTGCTCTCATCTGAGCATTTGCTAAAGAAAGCGGCTACTGAACTCCGACCAATGACAAGGTCTCACAGCTCCTATGGGGAGACTACTATAATACCTATGAATTTTTGCACAATCCTTTCATGAACTTTTTAATACATAATGTTCAACGTTTAATCTACATCATGTATGTTACTGACGAACTCTACTTGAACTCTAGCTTATTCATTTATTGCCAGACCAAAATAAACCTGTGAGAGTGTTTCCTGTGGTCTCATTAAATTTTTTTAAACAACTAATTATCTTAAAAATGAATATTAGCTAGAATGTTTGAATAACATCCAAATATTGTGATTACCATATAACGTCTTTTCTATATGCTACAGGTGTTTCATACCTACAAACTTGGAGTAGCATAGGAAGATGTGGTTAGATGGTGTAATAATGTGGAGCCTTGCAGAAGATGTGCAATGAGCATTTCGAGTCTGTCTATAAGGAGAAGTGAGCCAGCTTCAGGAATTTTCTTTCCATGTTCACCAGGTATGACTAACTACCTTGTTAATATTTCAGTTTGTATTACTATATCTGTTTATTAGGGGTACGTCTAAAGTGGAGGAGATGCTATCTACCAGCCAAAATCGGCACATCCACATCCAAAATCCCCAACAATGGAGGTAAATATAAATTTCCTTGAACAGAAACCGATGTAACATATGCTCAATGCAATGTATTATTTACTGTTTCGGAATGTTACAGACAGACACATCAGCAATCTTACAGGCAGATAGCTTTAGACTGTTCTAAAGCTAAATCCTTTAGAACACAGTCTAAATGTACAAGTGTAACATTCATATGTTGACTTGACCACCTACACTCTTGCTTCCCCATGGGTGAAACGCTACTTATTATTGTTTATTAGTTTATTCATCATTTCTTATTAATTCTTGCTTATTAATTAGTTCATTTGAAATAATTTTTTTGTGCTTTTTGGTAATGGTTATATTTATCACACTAATCAATTAGTATTTGTAATTAGGTTAGTTTTCTGGAGTTGTTGGAAAGTAGCTGATATTATTTTTGCTCAGGGGAATAATCCAAAGACATATTCAGATGTACGACTTATAAATTTGCTTGTAATATTCCCAAACAGTTTTAAAAGAGTGGTCTATGAGCAACACCGCGTTGAACGATGTGACAAAGTTGTATCAATTGTCCCATAAAAGAACTTCTGAAAGTTATGTTGGATCTCATTATTGATCATTTTGTTGAATGTTTAAAATCTTGGTATATACTTATATGTAACCTTCACTTACCTTAACCAAGTTAAGAAGTCCTATGCTGCTCTGAAAATTGTAAATTCTTAGTGGTACGTTATAAACTTCAATAGTAAAGAGTAATAGGAAATAAATAAATAAACTGAAATATTATTTAAAAACTACTGACAAACACAGTAAGTTTATGAAGAGAGTCATAGTGTGAGCTTCTAATTATCAAAATGAAAGTAATAACATGACATATCAACTGTCATACTATCATCTTTAAGAGTTTTCTTTTTGTTTGTATCTTTGTCATTACATTACATCATTACATTACAGTACATTATGTACTTCACATTTTTAAAACTTAAATGTAATCTTTATCTGAGGTACATTAAATATTTCTTTATTTTTCAGCTATTGGCCCTTTCTATGATCTGCAACGGAAGTCCAGTATAGAACAGAGGTGTCCGCAGGACACGTGTATGCAGTACAGATGTGCTGTCACTCCTGGAACTACATGGAAGGAGCCTCGGTCAAATTGTCTAAGCTCCAAAACCAACAGCACTATTTAAGTAATTTTAAGAATCTTTATGAACTTGGATGCTTTGAATTAATGAATTATGCATAATTTCATTAATTCTTAGTAGTGAGTGTAAACAGTTTACCTACTATTTTAATACTTGTACTTTAAATTTTTTTCTCTATTTCAAATGAAACATATCGTCATCATCACCATTTATCAGCCCTTAACGTCCACTGCTAGACATAGCCCTTCTTAATCGTCTCCAATAATACCAGTCTAGGACTTATGGATCCAGTATTTCCCAGTGTTCTCTTTAGATCATCTGTTCATTTGTTTCGTCATTGTTGTTTGTTGTTGATCTACTCCTGTTTGCCTTTTGTGGAGGCAAGTGTGTGCCACTTCAACGGCATTTTAGTTAATTTATTGTCTTGTGTTCTAGCCAGAAAATAAACTTTTCAGGCTCACACATATCTTATTCATTATCTTCTTTGTTCGGGTTTGCATTTCTGCTCTATAAGTTAACATTGGCAACACACATTGATTGAAAACCTTTTTTAGGCATATTGTTATATTTAATTTCAATGTGCTCTTCATTTTTCCAATAGTGGCTCAAGGATAAATGATCCTTCACAGTAATTCATGACTTTGATCGTCCCTACCAATTTTACTTCATATCTTAAAGACTTATACATCATGACCTGTTCGATGTCGATGCTGTTTACACTATTTACTGAGTAATTTTATAGTCGGAAGGTGGTCATTGTTGCTATAGCCTGTTTTCCGTTCTCTTAAGTTGTTTTGGTGAATGGTTTTGCTCATGTCGAATTGTTGCAAATTTTCTTCTTCCGTCTTGGCGAATTTTACTGGGTTATCGATATACCTCCATTTGTTATTGCCTGTTGTTTTCTCTATATGTTTGTCTCTTTCTTGTTTTATATCCAACACTATTTTTGTTCTCACTTTCTGTATAGAAACTTTAACTTTAGTTCTGTTTAGACTTATCTACATCCTGAATTATTTTCTTTTCTGATGTAAGTACGTAACACGGAGTTACTTTCAGACTGTGTCATTTATTCAATCTAATGGTGAGAATAGCAATGTTAATTAGCAATGTAGCAAACTTATACTTCTAATATGTAAGATCTTTGGAGTATGTTTCCTGTTGTATAGACCTACCCATGCTTCCTATTGTATAGACCTACCCATAAAGTTTTCCTCATTTTCCCTAAAACACAGCATATTTCCAGATTTTAACATGGTCTGATCTTTACCTCTTTGCCGTACTTCACTGATTCCAACTATGTTCCGTTTAATATGTTTAAGCTCTTCTTGTAGTTCTTTCTTTTCCGGTGATGTTAATGTTTGCTCATTGTATGTGCAGATATGTAACGGCCATTAACATTGGAAGCCAAGGAACACTCCAGGTACTCTTAGCACCTTCTGTCCGTCGACTTGTCCAACTGCTACCGAAATTAAGGATCTTTAGGCTTCCGGAGACCGAGGACCTTCTTAATAACAGCCATAAGGGAGTAATGATGAATTTTACCCATCACGCTGTCCAGTGCGGATCCATTACTATCATTTGTATCAATGTTTTAAATAAAAATAAAAACAATATTTTTTACTATTATTTACGAATCCCACCAATATAAATTTGAATTTGCCGCGAAAAGAGAACGTAATTCAATCGTAGTTTCAAGGTCTCTTCTGACCAATCAAAGCTCGCTGTCGCTTGGCGCGAAATATCTCCACACCTCTCTTATTACCTGATAACCTCCTCGATACTCCTGTTCTCCTGGTACGAAAGGTCGGATTTCATATGCGTTTCGCCGAATTCGAAAATTTCAAATCGGCCAAAATCCGATATAAAAGGCGAAATTTGGTACCAGGAGAACAGGAGTAGCAAGGAGGTCAGCCGGTAATAAGAGGGGTGTGGAGACATTTCCCGCCAAAATTGACAAGCTTTGATTGGTCAGACGAGACCTTGAAACTACGATTGAATTTCATCCTTTTCGCGGCAAATTTAAATTTGCCCCTGGGGCATATGTAACCCACTTCACACGTAATAAACATTTAGAAAGAACAACTTCAATTCGAAAATATTTATTAATAAGTAACATACAAAAAATAGAGTTCACAGTGATATAGATATAAATTGGAAATTTTACACATGGTTAGATTAACAGCGTAGATATTTGAGAAGATAGTTCCGAGCACAGTAATGAATCAAAAATTTCAAATATAAAATACTCTACACAACGATAAAATTAAAAAAAAAGTTATAGGTGCGATTTAGGGCCATCTCAAAGACTAGAAATGTTCAGCAACTCAATGAACGAAAGCCTTCAATTCTAAAAGTAACAATTTTAACTTTACAATTACTGTTTTCTCATAACTTTTTTATTACAAGTTCATTTATAACACAGCTATTCATAGACAATACAATTGAAAACGCCAGTGACAGATGGCCTAAAAAAAAAGCTCAAAATAAGAAATCAAAGAAGCCCTTAATGTAAATCACTTTGGTCAAAAACATAGTCCAGTATTCCTTTTTGGGGAATAGTGTTGAGAGAATCAAAAACATATCAAGGTTCTTTAGAATTTCCCTCTTCCAAGTAACTTGTGTGTTAAGGTGATTTCTACCAAAGTAAACATGAATGATTCGACTGGCAGAACAGCCTTTGGTTACATCAAATCGATGGAGTTAGATAGATTGAAGCATCCACTGAATATGAAATTAAATCTCCCAACAAGGAGGCTGAACAGCGGTCAAAATAGTTCCTTTTCCTCCTTCAGGGCAGTTTTCTTCCATGAAGGGAGCTCCTCCCTGTAGAATTACTCCTTGAGCATCGAAAGGCTTTTCCCCGTGTTCAGGAGAGAGGCAGCACGTACCTGAAACAAAAGGTGTATTGTTCTAGTAGAAGATGGCATTGCAAAATATAAAAATAAAATTATACTCACAATTATAATTGCGTGAAACCATGAAGAAAATCAACATAGTGCATTAGACATTGATGACTTAGATGATTAATGATTTGATGCATCCTTTCGATTTCCTCCAACCTGATGGCTACCCAGGCTCCTTAGGTGTAGTTTCAGGACTGCGTACACTTGAATCCTGTGTACACCTGTAATTGCACGGCATTTGTTTCAGACCATAGAAGGGGCCATTTGCTAAAAAATAAAGAAGTATCAAATGTACCTCACATCAGGGTTCCGTTTAAAGTTTAAAAAGATGGTGTAGTACATATATATGGCAGTTGATATGTCACACCTTACTAAATTAATTCTAATAGTTACAAATTCACACTATGCCTATTCATGAACTTACTGTGTATGTCAGTAGGTTTTAAATAATATTTCAGTTTATTTATTACTAACCAGAAGTAACTGGTCATTGATGCATTCCAGCCGCATCGTTAATACGTTAGGAGATGTAGATGAAATAAAGTATGAAAAGTTAAAGTTCATTACTCAAGAGTAATACTAAAGGGTTCAATACAATATAATTTAATGAAGTACCTTATGGTTTCTGCCCTATTGCATAGGCCTAGGCAACTAATAATGCAAGGTGACGTGCACACACACACACACACACACACACACACACACACACACACACACACACACACACACACACACACACACACACACACACACACACACACACACACACACACACACACACACACACACACACACACACACACACACACACACACACACACACACACACACACACACACACACACACACACACACACACACACACACACACACACACATATATATATATATATATATATATATATATATATATATATATATATCTTCCAGTCTATTCCGAATATGTCAATGTTTTTGAGTATAATCGCTGTTTGTGATGGATTTATTTAAAAAAAAAACAAGGAAATACAGTTACAAATACAATTATAAACACTAATGTGAATAAAATAATTATATAAGGCGACTCACTTCTGTAACTTAATTGTTGTATACAAATTGTTCAGCAGAAGTAATAATTTTTAGAGAACAAAATAACTGTTCGTGATATTTTAGGGCAAATGATCGGTAGTTTAACAATTCTTGCGAAACTAATCTAATACATACGAAATAATACATTTATACAAATTCATGACATAAATTACACTGTTGAAAATTTTGGTTCCATTACTGATGCTGAAAAACTTGTGTTGAACAAAAATCGTAGTGTATTGGTCCTTCAAAAGTTTCAAAATCACAGTTGATAAATCATTAAAAAAAATACTATATGGATAATTGTAATTAACGAAATGGAATAACTAAAGCTATAAATAAGAAAGAAAAAATATACAATTACTAGGAATACATTTTTGATCAGTACAATTTTAATTATATTATTGTTATGTATTAAACCATATTAAAGCAATTGGTACAATACAGAATGAATTTCAATATGTCGCTGCCTCTAAGCAATATTTATTAATCAGACTGGATTATGCAATTAGAATGCGGCAACTAATAAACTCCTTCAAATTTTATGATGAAATTCTATAAACATACAAAATACCAGTGTCTTATGGTTTTTAAAGAAATAACCAGATATTTCTTCAAACAAAATTTAGAACGATTTATAGCCGAAAAATGACACTATTTAAAAACCCGGACCTACAATATAAATATATTCTCACTATTTATATTTGTATGTTTTCGTTCTTTTAACAATTAGCAATACACATGTATAAAAACTTTTGTAAATTCCTCCAAAAGAACATGGTCTCATAAAAATATACAGTTTGGAATGCATTTTCAATAAAAAAAAAACCTTAGAATAGTATATCAGCGTTCGCCCCCAGGCTGAAGGGCTTATCTGCTTCCTCTAGAAGCAACTCTGAGGTAATTTCCGACTCTTCGTTATCTTGTTTTATAGGAATGTTGTTCGATTGGGCGGTCCTTGTGACTCCTGGCTGAAAGGATTCCGTCGATTTCGGTGTGTAATTGGCAAGGTAGGAACCTTCAGATAGAAAATAATAATTAGACAATCAAATGCAGTACCACTGAAGCAGATTCTGAAAATTAGAACAATGCAATTAAGCTAATTTTAGACGGTCCTGTAATTTGATCGAATGTCCAACATTTTTGTTTTGAGTAGATTTAATTATTTCAACTGAAACCAATGAGCCAAATATGATGTTTCAATTGAGTCCAATGAGTTGAATTCATTTAATGGGATCCAAGGATGGGTGTCATTGCTTTTTGTAATGTGGAAAATCCAATTTTACATGAAACATTCCATTGGGACACTTAATGTAATTGCGTTATCGAATTGTTAACATAGTTACACACTCCTGTAGATAAACAAATAATTTATTTTTAATAAGTCAATTGCTGAGTTGTGGGTTATTAAAATTCATTGCTTATCTAAATGGTTAGATGTTTTTTTTCCAGGTGTAATAATAACAAAAATGCGATAAGTAATTAACGTAAAAATCCTTATTACCTCCTAAGTTAGGAACTGTATGACCGACTTGCGATGACAAAATAAGGGTGTCTTCTTCTAATAATAGGGAGGATTCTGAAGGGTACTCGTAAACTTCTGGGCCCTCTTCCACGAAAGATAATTTCAGCTGTAACAGAACAAATAATATTAGTTATTAACTGATAAAAACAATATTTGATTAAATATCGGAAAGATACGAGGTAGCCTTGAAACTCGTCCAAGATAAAACAATTTTCGTCCGAAGACGAAAATAAAAACTTGAAAAATTCAATTACGACTTTGCAGTTAGTTTCCGCGGTTTGGATTCTGGATTGCACTCAAGGTTCTTAATTAAATTTTTATTCAAATCGCCGTCGGTCAGTATTCAATTCCGAAACGAAAACGATGCGACCGTAGCGAACTGGTTTCCAGCCTCTGTGACGGGTTTTTCACACAACTCCTTTTTTTTCGAGAGTAAGAGCTGCATTGCCCTTGAACATCCGGTTATCGGAATTTTACTCCGCGGCAGTCGTTAAAATCTGTATCAAAGGATTAGAGATAATTTCTACCTTGATATGCCTCGAGAGGAGGTGTCGAAAAATCCGAAGGCCTTACAGGAATGGACAAAACATTTACACAATACACGTGTGAACTGTTTTACCGTACTTTTTAAAACGGACACGTTGTATACCCCTTTTTTGATTTTGGTAGGTATGCGTTAAAGTGAGGGGACAAACCAAAAAGGCAACAATAACATGTATTTGATTTCTAGAAAATAGTTTGGTTCCACCATTTTACCAAACACCATTGAAGGAAATATTGAACTGCTAAATTTTCGTAAGATATTTTTTCCGTATTCACTTTGCATTCCTTTTCCGTTTACTTCAGACAAACGATTTCCTTACTTTGGTGGGTATATTGAAAATGATGCATTACCCGAGGTAAATATTTAAATACTTTGTTGTTCCCTTTCGGGGTAGCAACACCCAGTAGATTCGGCAAATTATTTTTGGAGTACTGAATAGCCATAATAATTTTAAAATTGGATCTAGAGGGTTTTTGGCATGACCAGTATTTACTGTAACGCTTCTAGGTCTATGTTCAGTTGAGACATAAACCAAAAACGAATTCTGACAGTCTTAAGTCTGGTAGAAGCGGGAAGGAAATATTTGTACAATCCACACAAAAATTTCTATTTATCACATTTGATTTTAACCCTGATACTAACAGAATAACGCAAATTATAAATTCCCTGTACTAATTTTAACCTGGGCCGAACTGTACCAAGAGATTAAGGGTTCGGGGATCCAATCGCGCCATTATTCCGACTGCGGGATCCAATTGGCCACTACACTAAAATGAAACTAAACTAAAGTTTTCAGATGATTTTATAGGAGCGCAAATAATGGAATGAGTCAAAAATTAGAATCTAGGTTTATGAAATCAAGTTTCCAATTGTTTCATTTTTCGATGACCACAAAAAGAAAGATAGATTTTTCTAAATGGTGTTAGAGAAGTTCTAGCAATGGCGTGTTTACCATAGAAGCTACCATAGCATTACTAATTTACGCATAAGCAGTTAACCGTTCTAAAAATTGATTTTTACATAAACACAACTCGAGACGGCACGAAAAAGAGGAAAGGAGTTTACAACCTTAAGAACGCTTGCCTTCCTTTTATTCTTCGATTACTCTGATGAGTCCTCTGTGTAAACAAATATGGAATACTGTATGAAACTATACAATGTGGAACGACGAATTGAAAGAAATGACCAATTGGTGAGTTGATAACCGAGCCATTCACCCTTACACTGTTGATTAATTAACTATTTAAATGAAAATTAACCATGAATATGAGCTTAGTAATAATCACAGTTTTCTCTATTTTATATTTTTAAGTATAAGTTAGTCACTGT
Organism: Cryptocephalus primarius; assembly: GCA_963576515.1. Classification (NCBI taxonomy): domain Eukaryota; kingdom Metazoa; phylum Arthropoda; class Insecta; order Coleoptera; family Chrysomelidae; genus Cryptocephalus; species Cryptocephalus primarius. The sequence continues at coordinate 11,745,937 of OY754936.1, forward strand.
TATTGCAGTGTCACCTTTTATCTTAAGGCAAAGTACTTCGCACGCTTCCCCTTTAGTCTCGCTGCACGTCGGGATAATTTTCACTAGTAAGTAGAGATGTACCTCACACGGCATTTCCTTGGTACCATTGTTACATTTAGTGCTAGTGTACTACATTCTAGTACTCTAATGCCCCTGTACATTCAGTACTGTAGGTCTACATATTTCGAAATACCAATCCTGTGGATTTACGACGTATGTTTATTTAGACTTTTTGGTCTTTATTTTGAGCAAGTAACCCTCCTCTTATTTCACAATTTGGGCAGATCAAGCAGGTATAAAAATCATTTTATCAGTATCGTAATTAATCCTATAAAAAATCACAAACATTTTTAGATAAAGTATACAAGAATTACGAAAAAATGGGGGAAAATTAGAAATTTGGCGCTAGTATCAAATACATTTTGAAAATTACCTAGATTAGCTTTGTGTATCATGAGAAATTTAGATAACTCGTCAAATCAAATAAAAATAATATACGTTTATATCAAAATTTAGAGGATTTGTTAGGTCAGATAGGCGTTAAAAATTGTAACGAACATAAATTTGACATCTATACATTAAAACATAATTTGCTGGGGTAAATACGCGGAATAAATGAAAAACGCTAAGATTAAGGTCCAAGAAAACTCGAACGTTTTATTCTTTTAATAAATTAAAGAGGGGAGGCACGTCCCATAATATTTAGTGAGTGATTTACTTTCTAATTTAAACAAAAACAAAACAGAATCATAGAATTTGTATTGAGGAGCCATATCATCTTACGAACAAATTTATCAAAAAAGAATTGTAAATCATTTCAGTTCCTTACTTTGGACACTAATGACCGATTTTAATAACTTGATTTACAGCCAATTTAATTCTTAAGACTTGCACAAACCATTAATTTAATAAAAATTGGATGTTTAGTAATAAAAGTCTGCACGTGAAGGCGTACATTTACATTCGTGAGTAATTCCGTCTAGTCTTTGAAATCGATAGCGTATAAAACATGGAGGTTGAATGTATAGCGTAGATAATGTGAGTCACTATGAATTGAAGTTCTGTCATCAAAAATTACTTAACCATTAATATTTATGATAGCTCCGATCGCACTTTGGCCAAAAAACACGCTGCCTCCCCCCTCCGCCGTCTGATAATCCATATTTCGACCTTAACCAATAATCATCAATACGTCGTAAAAATAAAAGAATTCGCTGCAGGTGTACATTAATGTACACATCAGTCTACATAAAAGCTAATCCGATACAGTCATACACCGGTCGTAAATTAGTTATTATATCTTTTAACGGCATTTGATTAGATAGCTTCTAATAAATTGCTCAAAACGTCATAAAATAGTAAAATCTGAATAACGACATCATTGGAGTTAAGGTCTTTGCAAGTCACGCACAATTCCACCTCAAAAAAAAGAAAAGAAGTAATACCATGTGGATAAGAAGTACTGCTACAATTCGGTTCCAAACATCATACTTATCAATCATTTATTAAATGTTTAACAAAAGTTATTCAATAAACCTCTTTGTACACATAGCAAATAGACTACAAGTTATTTACAATTAAAAATTATTCCCCATAAATATATTTCTTCGAATACATCCGTGCCACTGGCTAAAATATAGGAAAATGCCAAGCTTAAAAGAAAAAATGAATTAACCAAAGAAAAACGCGAGAGGATACTTATATCATCAGAGAACAGAGAACAACCCAACAGTTTTAAGTGTCGAGATTGAATGAGAAGGTACTATCGATAGCGACATCGATACAGACAGTAATTTATTTTTCTGATACAGGAAATGAGCTTAAAAGTATATCTTCGGTAAAGAGGATTCTATTCAGGATGCGAAATATATTTAGGGAAGCAGCCATCGAGCGAGAACTAGATATAAGAATGGCACGAAAAAGAAGGTTAAAACAACAAGAAGAATTACATCAATTCCGGCTGGAGGAACAAAAAATAATACCTGAAAAAACTTAGAATTGAAATCGAAAATCGGTTCTATTTGTTCACCGCCTTGTAATTAATTCCGATTTCGATAATTTTCAAATTAATACTCGCTGGTTAAATGGCGAAATTCACAAAATAAGCGATAACTTTCGTTCTATTGAGCCGATTTCCCTCAATTTTGGGTTAGATCTAGATTGAAAAATAACACACCTTTTCCAAATTTAATGCCTGAGAAGTGAAGTAAGGGAACCCTACCGAACGACAAAGGTTTTACTCCAGATACATACTGCGAACGAATTACTGAAAGGAACGTTAAATCGAGCAGGTGGAATGGTGATACGTGGTTAGTCAGAGAAAAAGCTAGTGATCGCACATTAGTCAGAGAACAGGGAATTTCCTATAATCTGTAGGAACGCCTAGTTTGAGGAATGCCCCGAGGACCACTGCAGCCCTTAAGACAGCCCCCTGAGTGACCCAGCCCGCAGCCCTAAGGACAACCCCGGAGCAACCCTGCCCTAAGTCTTTAGAAAGACAATCGCCACCGCCACCATCATCACCACGATTTCACAAGTGATAGTGATATTCAAAAGGTACGAGTTTTTTAATTCCTTGTCGACAAGTTAAAGCAATTGCGATTCGGTGACGTTACTGCATTTGAATTTAGGGGGAAATAATTTGAGCGTAAACATTTTGTTGGGGATTGGTTAGGACTTCGTAAGATTTGTATATATTTGAACTTTTACCTCAACTTATGTGTAATGATTTATGTATTTGCGATCGTCTTCTGGGATTAGTTAAGGCCTCGTAGCTTTTGTTTAGATAAGACTATTTGTGTGAACTTTGAGAGAACATAGTAGTTAACCGATTAAATAATCAAGTGGGTTGGGCCGGATCAATATTTCTAAGAATTGATAGTAACATAACTCCTAAAAAAAAACAAATAGAAATTGAAAGTAATTACGTTCTTATTACAACAAATAATTGTTCTACAAATAATAAATAGAAAATGTATTACTTGATTGTACGATGCTGGTACAATACGCTTAAATACTTAGTTATAATTAAAATTAAAAAGGGAATTTTTGGTTATCAGTTCCCGAAATGTCTTGCAATGAAAATGTTTATTATATTTCTCCTGTCGTTGGCAATTGATAGTTTTTCAGGTAAAACAAGGGACTAAACAGGATTCAACAGAAATACAGGTTATGTCTTAGAAGAAAAAGAGACAAAACTAGAAAATAGTTTATTGGCAATAAGGCTTGACTAAGACGTCCAAAACACTAAGTACTGTTCCAAAAAATACTGTGTATTGTACAAGCAAAGGATATCTAAAATAAGAAACGCAGGAAGGTATGTTAGATATACGAGTACGAGTATTTTGAAGCAGCATTTAACGCAGAAGAAAATATAAAAATCATCGGAACAGCAAGAAGAAAAAATAAAAGATCCAAGAAACTCGGGGATTTAAGAAACAATGAGGAATCTAAAAGGCAATAAAAGTCAACGACAAATGGAATGCGTTTGACCACGTCACGTGACCACTCTCGCATACATGAATTTCCCACGTGTAGAGAAATTCCATTCATCCTGTGTTCTTAGCTGGTATAAAGCTTTTACGATTTGACATCACTTTCCTCGTTTTTATTATTGGTATAAATAATACAATCCAACGCGTTAAAGTTCTCCAGGAGCTTAAGTACAATATCGAGTACAGAAAGCATACAAAACCCATGTGGTAATTTTATGGCAGCCATTATTTCGAACAATTGGTAATATAACCTCACTTCATTATTTGCTTTTTAATGTTTTGTTTCCACAAACATAATCGGTAACCTTTCTTAGAAGTGCATGCTTTGAAAAAATTGTATATAGTAATAAGTTTTGCACTGAGTAATCACATTCCGGATGAAAATCAAACATAGTCGAAGATGATTCATATTTTACAGCTTCCATTCGAGATCTGACTAACTTCGGTGTGTGACATTTTTAAATTTAATGGAAGTAGTGACTGGAGGAAAAGGAGTGTGATTCAAACTGGTAACATTATCCATTTGTTGATAAATTATGCGCGAGTTGTTTTGAACTCTCGGTTATAGCCAATGACAAGGCTAACCAGTGACAATAAATTTTAAACAAATCGGGCGATTATTATTGCCAAAAGCTGAGAGATGCAACATTCTACTGTTTAGCATGATGTTAGGGGAATTAAAAATTGAAATCACTGCGTCGCTATTCAATCGTTAATGAGTTAGAAATAATAAGACACGCGCCTTACTTACGTAGGTTCGAAATTTACCAAAGTCCAATTCCATTATAAATTAAGCAGCTCTACGTGTTCAAAGTAATATTATCGGCATTTGGCATTCATTTAATGTGTTAAAAAATGTTAATGCTTTGTGGTTGATTTCGAAGGAGTGACACATGATATAGATGTTTGTTTCAGCCTCGTAATTAACGACATAATGCAGTTACGGTCTAGACTTCTCCACAATTGAGTAACGATAGTTATAAATAATGTTGAAGTAGGTATAATAAAAAATTTTATAATACACGATTACATCACAAACTGCCGATTGTGTGTTTAGAGACATGAATGATACACATAAAACGAATCACCAAGATTTTTGTTTGTTTACTGGCTGCGATGAGTTGTGACTGATCTTTCAAAGAAAAGTGAGTGGTCACGAAGGAAAATGCAAAGATCCAGTTGGAATCGATGTGAGTTGAAATCTTTTGTTATTTTAAAGGATGGTAAAGGATGTTTATTGTCGAACCGTATTTAACTGATAAAAATTGTGCACACTCGAAAAGTGCAATAAACACGACGGAACTTACAGATACAGATACAGAACTTACACCCACTAAACAGGAATTTAACATATTGCGTATAATCTTCCATTTTCTTTCAACCTTTCCAATCACATAATTGTGCTAATTAATCACCATAGTAATGTCATTTGTGAAAATAACAAAATTAATGACAAATGTGGATAATATTATTGGTAAGTACCTCCCTGTGACAGCAATAGTCCTTTCCTCCTCGATATCACCCGTCGTGTTTATTGCACTTTTTCGAGTGTTTGGGGTCCTGGGAAATTTTATAGCTCTGCATAATTTTTATCGGTAAAATACGGCTCGAGTATAATACAACTTCCAAAGTAAGCGTACCTTGGGTCCAGTTCGTTGATTGAAATCCTGCCTCCAATTAATGGATCGAATTCCTGTTAAAAGTACCGGAATGAAGAAAGCAACTAAAGTAACGTAAGAGACATGTGTGGAATGGTCTAAATTTAACTTGAAACTATGATTATTATGCATGAAGGTTGCGTTATGAGTTGTGAGATAATATTGTTGATACCAGTCTTGCTTTTACAAGTGTTGGTACGTTTAACCTCAAACTTGTAGCTGCTCTGAAATTTCTGTTGCTCTACATACCGTCAGCATATTTTTAAAAATTGTTTATCGTATTACGCCCCTCTTTTCTTCACTACGCCCCCTTACGATACCTCCCCAAGAACTTCGGAAATCACAACCACGATATAATAGAACGCGTAACCGACAATAGCATCAAATTACAACTCACTGACCGACTTCAAGAATACGCTGACGTATTCTTCAAGCCGACGAGAATCAAGGAATGCACTGACCTAACACAACATGTCATTGACATCGGGGATGCTTCCTCGATAAAAATTAAACCGTACAAAGTCTCTCAAAAGGAAGGAAACATCGATAACAGAATTTCAGAGAGGACAGATATAATCAACCTGTCACGGACATGTTTTTGACAAAAAAGAAAGATGGATCGATTCGCTTCGATACACGCTGTATCGTAAAACTAGCTGATCTACTCTGTTTAGTTCGGAGGTCGAGATAACTTCACCCCCTTAAAAAGTATTGGAATTACTGAATTATTCTGAAACAGTTAGGGTCCAATCTATAACCGTACCAAGTTTCCAGTAGCCAGCTAGTTAGTAACTGTCGCACAACTTTCACCCCTTGGGGGCAAAACTACAAGCGTGCAGAGTTTACAGTTCCTACCTACTCCACAAGTACCCCAGAATAATATCGACTACTATAAAGTGATTTCATTTTTCATACCCCTCAAAAAGTGACATTTGGAATTATTGGATTTCTCTGAACTATCTTGGAAATTCTGAGCTATAAGCGTGCAGAATTAAGCTTCCTACCTATTAGAGAACTGCTAGATAAATTTCTTCCCATTTTCTACCCCTTCACTATCCATTATTCGTTTTCTGGAAAAGTTAGAGTTTAGCACAATTTTCAAATAATTTATTATCAATAGTATGATGGTTGTTAACGAATTTAACAACGTTCATCATTGCCGGCGTTTTCGACAAAAAGTTTATTAAGCATTCAGAAAGGATCATAAAATGGAAATTTTGTGCGATATTACTGGAGGCTTTCGAATTTCTATTAAAGTAAACGTCTTCGTGTCATTTTATCGCATAGATTTGCACGTCTATCTCTCCCCTTTTCTGGTCAGCAATATTCGATATTTTGATATTTCGGTATGGAATTACGTGTGGTGAGTTTCATGTTCCTCGCTATCCCAAAATTTATAAATAACACATACAGCGCCTTTCCGCTTTATACGAGGATAACTATTGCATGTACTTTAGCCCTTTTCCCACCTCTCGGTAAGTGAAATCAAAGTTCCTACTTTCCACCTTCAATACGGGATTTTTAAATTTGTAGTGATCATGCAGAGTTTTCGAATTTCTCTGGACGAATTCAGGTTTGCAGCTATGACTGTGTTAAATCTCAAGCTACCAAGGGAAGTGCCCAAGGGAACATTTCCAGGCATAATACACACATATGTACATAAGGTCACTCTTTTATAGATTGGATAATATGGCATAATTTTAACGCGTACAACGCTAATAAAAGTAGTGGCGGAATTTCAGGGGCGTCCTAAAAATAGAAAGACATCGGACACTAGTAGTAAGTAGGTAAAATGTGATCAGTCTTACATGTATGTATCAGTTACTAACCCTCTTATCCATAAATACTGTTTAACTTTAAAATGGATTCTAGCTTAAAATATGTTTAGCATGTGTTTCATTCAGGTAAGAGCAGTGTTTTGTTTAATGTATTCTTAACACCGAGGTAATCATAGTTACATATGTGAAACACCTCTTAAATCTGTTTTAAAGTTAAACAGTTTATGAATAACACGGTTGGCTTTTACTGTTTAAATTTGCATGTAAATTTTAGAACTTTACCAGTAATTGCAAATTTTCTACAAAAACTTCTAACTTGATTAGAAACAACTAATCTCTATTCCGAATTTGTATAAGTTTTGTAATTTTGTTCGATTCATTTGTATTTGCGTAATAAGTACATACCGATAGAGAAAGTGTTGAATGTATATTACTTATGAAATAATTTCATCCAATTTTTACTATTTTCAGTAAATCGAACTTATTTTTTACTGCAATGAGTAAGGCAGAAATTAAGCAAAAAATATAAGAAAAGTAATGATAATAGTTGAAAACATTTAAACACAATTAGGCTGACTATTCTTAAGCAAATTGCGACATTTACGTTTGCATTAATGTTTTTTGCAAAAAAATGGTACAGTCATAAAACCACTCTTTTTAAATGTTTTAAACATTACGTAATTGCTCTTATGTAATTAAATCATTAGTTCGAACAAATATTAGTGAAGTTGAAAATTAATTGTTGGTAAATTTTCTAAACAAGTAATAATTACGAAATAATGTCAAATTGTAATATCAATATACATTTAACGATATATATAGGCAAGAAGTAAAAAAATATTCACACATTTGTGTTCATATCTGTTAATATCACTTCATTACTACTTTTTTTGTTTATTTACAGATTTTCCTAAATATTATGTTGAGTTTCTGTATCCTTTCGATTTCCCGATGATAATTATTTATTAAGCAACAACGGAGCATTAAATAAATAGGCAGGTTATAGAAAAAAAACATCACTGAGGTTATTAAACGTTGACAAACAATTAAATCGATGTATTTAGAGCTCCTACAAGTTCAAAGCCGTTTTATAATTCAACTCTTCCAATAACACACTTTGATTCGATTTAAATACAATAGCTATGAGACATTAACGACGAAAATGATTTAAATCAAATTATTGTAACTCGGTCTGTTGACCTGAACATTCATAATTCGTTCATAGAAATCGTTAACTCGATTTTAATTCGAAAAACATGCCGGCACTGTCATTTCCGATCATCGACGACAATAAAACACATCAACTTTAATAACTACTACGACGACCTACATCGTGAGTATATCTCTCTTTCGTAAAACGATAACGAAGAAAAAATAGGAAAACCGACAGGAAGGAATAAGAAAAAAGAAGCACTTTGAAGTAACCTTCATAGAAAATACATATAAAAGGATACCGTTAATAATTTTAACCTAGATTAAAGCAGTCGGAATCCATACGAATGTGTACAAATAGTGCGATAGTAAGAAATTTGCTTGGAATCGGTCACCCAGTTTTCCTATTGAGCCATACTGATTTGTTTAATTTTTAACGTATCACAATTAGCGAATTAGCAAAGCGAATCGTCCAAGCACACAAGGTCTTTTATTTCAATAACAAAAGAAGCTAATTATACTGAAAACAAAATCCATCGACTCCGAGATTCATGGCAGATAAGGAAAAACACACTAGTCTAGAGCATGACCAAAACGGACAAGTTAACCTACGCTAACTTTACTTTTGATATCGTTAAATGACTCCGAACGGTTAACGATAATGATTCAGTGCAATTAATCACCGACGTGCAGCGGTTGTTTCCATAAGTCGAATCACCAGCTCGTGCATGTTCCGGATAACATTACACTTTTTTCTAGCGGAAAACCGTAATTTCATTTTCTATTGTTTCGCATTTTTTTGGAACAAAAAATTGTTGTTACGACCTATTGAAAAGAGACGGTTAAATGGGATAGGAATCTGCATGATTTCATAAGAGGATTGTTGTTAATTGTTGTTGTTATTACAAACAATTTAAAGTTGGGTTATGGACACTTAATTCTAAATCGAGACTAACGGTCTATCTATTTTACAAATATAGGCAATTTGGCATATGTATGTAATTTGTTTTGCCCGTTTTATCCCTAACCTTTCCAATATATTTTATTATTCTTATTGCGTATCCTTAAGATGGAGTTACCTATAGTTATCTTAGTTAAGGAGGTTTACCTCCTTTGCTTGTTCTTGCCTTAAATGCCATGTAGCGAGTTTTGCCCATAGTAATTTTAAACTTGTTGGATGGAGTTAACAATCATATCTAACATATCTTTCAAGATCACTACGAACCTCCCTATCCATTCTCACCAGTACTGACTAAACCAATATCGCCAGTAAGAGTAAAATATCAAGACTGAAGTTTAGCACATTTCAAGTTGAGAAAAATAGGGAGTATAATAATGGCCCAAGCACCGAACCCTGAAGAATACCAACCTTGTAGGAAGATTATCCGCAGTGACAAATTGAGTTCACTAGCAATGGGTTAATTGGAATTAAAAATATTCGGTAATTCGATTATCAAAATCGTAGGTACATTCCTTTATCAATTTCCATATCAATTAGCAAGCCGAACTCGGCTGGCTATATCGAGGGATGTAATAATTCGAATTCAAAATGTGCAGTCCATTACGAGTATTCATTTTGAAGCAATCAGATTACTTCACATTTTCAACCTAGAAGCCAACCGATTGATATGATTACAAATGAATTACCCTAATAAGACAAAACGTATGGTTACAGGTAAAGAGCTTATATGATGTAAATTAGAAATCCACAAGAAAATAATTAAGCAGTTTGTATGTTTCAAAAGAACTTCAGAACCCACACTTGAAGAAAAATAGCACATGCGCATTAAAAAGTCTATTACTAGACTTGGGATCCAGAAAGTGCTTGGTTATTTGAATTCGAATTAGAAGTGTAAGTTGATAACTTCTTCAAAAGTAAGTACAGAACAGATTATTGAAAAAATTTGAGGATTTTTTTAAGATTAAAATTCTCTTGCTGTATATTTCACTTAATAAACACATTGCATTTCCAATCTACTTGTTTCATGAGAAAATGTAAAACTGCTCCTATGGCATTCCAAGTAACTTAATATTCATTTTACTTGGTTGAATCGTGAGAAAAAGTTATAAACAAACCCACATTGGTTATTCACATGGGTATTAAGAATAAATGATTAAGATTCGTATAGAGAACTTAAATGTTCATACGAGAGAAGGGAAATAAAGGTCGTTAATGAATATTTCGTCTAGCAGTCATTGTTTATAATTTCATCGGTATTTGCTTAATTATTCAGATTTGAAATTCAGAGACACGTTTTTATAAAAGAAAGTTAATTAAAACATTGCCCAATCATTACTCATCATATAACTCAGTTGCGATGTAAATGTGCTCATGTATATAACGCAGTATATCTATGTACAAACTTATATAAACGATATTGTCAGTGTAAATATTTGCTTTAAGCCTTTTAGCTTTCCAACAATAGAAAACTAATTGAATGATTATTTAAATATAGAACAGGGTCGAATGATGAATTTTACAACATGTGCTTGTACCGAATTAGCCTAGTTAGGAATTAATAGTTATGAAAAAAAAACCATGTCTCCCTGTTAAATTTATCTGTAGTTATAATAACTAATCATGAATATTCCAATAACATTATCTCTTATAAATATTTATCGTGGTTATCGGCTTTCGGTTAATAACACCGGAGACAACTTGCACCATGATTAAAACTGACATTCTTTGTACGTATAAACTATTTTATTGGTAAATAGAAAGTTGCCCGAGATTGTTTTCCATAAGAATGGGAGTCCGATGATATGGATTTACTTGATTACTTTTGGTATGCAATATGTAAACATGTAATTTTAACGAAACTTATTTTTCAAGTTATAATTGAACTAGTAGAATTGCAATATACGCCGCGAAAAGGGCCAGCCCAAAGAGAGAGGGTTGATGCAAGGCTTAAAATGGATTAAAAGGGAGTGGGTTGATCCTAGGTGGATCCCCAAGTTTAATGAAGAGGGTCATTTCAAAGTGGGTTCCGACGTTTTCATGATCCAACATGGATGAGGCAGAGTAAACATATGCGAAAAACATTCTCTGTGGTCACAAGTTTCAACTCTAATGAATATACCCCTAAAACCTTCCTCAAGACTTACGACGGTCATTGTTCAGGATGGCCGAGTGGAAAAGAGCCACATGGGTCAAACTGCGGTAGTTTACTCAAAGGCACTACTTGAATAGAGGACCAAGAAGTTTGCTCCTGTATTAGTTGTCTTGTATTCTTCCTTTTTAAAAATATATGTTTCAAATTGCATGCCCACTTCGACAGAAAGATCTAACGCTGTAAAATTAATTTTCTGTTTCTAGCTTTTCATTGTTGAAAATGGAGAATAATTCAGTCTACTGTGCGCATTCTCGGGAAAAGACACATGGGTGTGATTTAAGACCATGGCCACATTCCAACCAAAAACAGTTGGCTTTAAGAGGTGATTCGAGAGTGTAAACAACCTAGTCAGTACACTCACGGAGGCGCCGAAAGGCATACGTGCTTCCTGTGGAATTGGCACAGTCGACAAGAAAAATAATGAACGGATCGTACTAAGAAGAATAATACGAATGAACATTAAAATACATATTTCAATTTCTACACGAGACAAAAAATGCATTTTATATCTAAAAATTTGTAGCTATTCACAGTACAATAATATTGCAGAAAACACCGTTAGAAAACGTTTAGTATCATCAATTAGTAACAGTACATTTTAAAACTATAAACTATTTAGGGCAACCCTAGTTTCTACGCGAAACTGTTTTCGAATTATTTCATTCGTAATCTCGCATAACTCATAAGTGAACTTCATGAGTTGTGACGACGGTTGAAAAGGATAACAGAGTTAAAAAGGATTGAAATGTTTTATTTGGAAGTTATGGTATACTCGACCCGACTGATGAAAACTACAAAATTATGCAGAGTTATAATAGTTTAGAGGACCTGAAACACTCGAAAAGTGCAATACACACAACGGGTGGTGTCGAGGGGTATAGGACTATTACTACTACAATGAGCTACTTACTACTAATGTCCATTTTAGCATCCACATCGATAATTTATTTTGTTATTCTTACAAATGATAGTGTGGTAATAATTAGCACAATTATGATTTGATTGGAAGGGTGAAAGAAGAAATAAGAAAATGGAAGATTATAATTTACATTACATGCAATGTATTAAGTTCACGTTTAGTAGGTTTAATACATCTCGGTATAATTTCTTTCACCCAGCTGCTCGGCATCACCCGTCGTGTTTATTGCACTTTTCCAGTGTTTCAGGTCCTAGTAACTTTTATAGCCTTGCATAATTTTTATCAGCTAAATACAGCTCGAGTCCTTGATCATCCGCCGTTATACATAAGAGGGATGACGGGGAGAATGTTTTAGGTATATTCGAGGTGTGATTGGTCTGCTTAATACAGTTGCGTGGGGGTAATTCATCGTTTGCAAAGGATGTAACCCCTTACGAATACTCTGGCAATTTATGCTTCTTTGAATAAGATCACCCTTAAGTAAAAGTGCCTAGAAAGGTGCCTAAAATAAATATAAAAATAATGTAGATATTGCTTCGCCACAACAAAAATATTTTAAAAAAATATTTAAATTACTAACAACGTTGTTACATGAAGTTTTAAATAGAAATAAGTCTACGATAAGTTTACAAAACTATTTGGAGAATAAAAATTATATCAGCATTTTAATACAAATTATAACAATATCTTCTCGAATAAAGCACTTGGGCCATTCTTCAATATTTCTCAAGTGATTACGCTTTCATCAGTACAAAGTAACAAAGTAACAAAGCACAAGTGTTATTTTATATAATCGATATAATTAAATTGTATGTAATTGAGAGTCCTCTCAGTCTCGACTCATTAATATTAGTACAGAATAAGTAACTACTAAAAAATATCACAGCAAAGTACAATTGGACAGTTAGTTGCATTATAAAAGTTTAATTAGATCCATAAAGTTTAGTGTTTTTAAGTAGGAATACATCGTAAAATTTAAATTTATGATATTATACAGCCTATGTAGCACTGTTCGGAAGTCGATTTAACCCCACTCCTTTTTTCCATGCCCTCAAAAAGTAAAATATGGAATTAGTGGTTTTTTGTTAATCATCCGGAAACCCAATCTATAATCAGTTATTTCCAAGTTTCCAGGCTCAAGGCATTAATCTGTTCCCGTGCAAAATTACATAAGAAGTACCTCCAAGACAAATCGGAGAAAATTAATACCAATCATATTCTTACCTTAAGAGAAACTCGGAGTAATTAATGTTTTTCAGAACTATCCTGGAACTATACTGAATTCAAAATCCTTTTGGACACTTAAATACATTTCACATCCCTTTGTATCCCCCTGGCAAGGGAAATTCCAAGTGTATTAAATAGTTCTCAAAACAATATCATAAACAAATAATATTAACCGAACCACTACTAGACTCTCCAGTCTGAAAAAGTAAGTTAGAGTTATCCCCACTTTCAATTAATTAATCATGTGATGGTACAAATTTGACACTTCGTACTATTTATTTTCGAACATCGTGAACCGCCAAAATCGTGTACAAATCAACCAATTCAAAAGAAATGTCTCCCCTCCCCTCATCATTAATATTTACTTACGTATTCAGAAAAGATAGTCGTTTATAAAATATTATATATATAAACTTTCAAGCTATTTAAAATCCTCAGCATCTCCGTCTCATTTTAATACATAGTTTCGCATATCTCCTTCTCTGGTCAAACCCACCTGTATCTTGGTACCCAGGTGGAATGTAGTGATTTTTCGAATTTCTATGACGTATATACCTTAAATTACATGTGTGCCGAATTTCAGGCTTCTAGCTACTCTAGAAATTTCGAAATTTGTATCATACACTGGCACACATCGTTTCAGCTTTATATATTAGATAATAATAATCAAATTAGTCGTAATATATACAACAAATTTTATCTTTGATGCGGTCAGACGTTAACACTTTTCATTGAATAATTCTTTAAAATTAAAATGAATGCAGGGACCGATGCAATTAACGTACTTTCTCGATAACAGGGGAAACTAAACCAGAATTAAGTATGTACGATTTTACTCGTGGTTTATTCATATTTAATTAACGTTCGCGTAATTGCTTGATTTATGTTATGAAATATATGATATGTATTTATGCAAAAGATTTGATTCGTTTCATGAGGTGGATTATGGTGGACAGTCGCAGTAACTACAAAAGTTTTAATTACAGCAGAATTTATAGTAAGTAGAACTGTAGTCGTATCAAAATATGTTTTGATCAAAAGTAATGTCCTGACATTGAAAATGCATTTAAGGGATATAAATAGCACCTTGTGAACAGTTTTAATTCAAATTTGACACGTTCACACGCACAAGTCAGCTCATTCGTCCGATTTCTACAATAAACAATAAATAATTTTCTAAGCACAAAAATGAACAACGATCGAGCAAAAAAGCTGTTATAATTAAAAAGAGAAAAACGGTTGGATGAATAAATTAAGCCCATTCGGGTCACGGCTACTAATAAGATTCTCTTTTTTCATCGTATCAAGAATTAATTTCTAATTTCCGTTTTTCCAGAGATAATGACCGCTTCGATATGAAACAACGTAGAGATTTACGATCTTTCGTCTGTCCGATTTGTAATCATTGTTACTTCTACTCGCAGCGCCTTTCGTCCTACTAACTTTAAAACTTTTTATTTTATTTCTCAATCTGTGCTAAGTCGACGAAGTGAAAGTAACGGTGATAAAAATAACGAAATCCAATTCAGTCGAGGCGTGCTTTGCAATTTTACGGACTATACTACAGAAATTCATACTTTACATTGATTCATTTCCGGGTACATTAAAAGCTGTTCCTGTCTATCTAATACGCTTTTGGATGATGCCAGAAACAAGTTTTGTTTTCGGTCCAATGGTCAAGTGATTTTGAACATTTAACAATAAGACTGTATTTACATGGACTTATAACTGTTCAT
Source organism: Cryptocephalus primarius (assembly GCA_963576515.1). Taxonomy (NCBI): domain Eukaryota; kingdom Metazoa; phylum Arthropoda; class Insecta; order Coleoptera; family Chrysomelidae; genus Cryptocephalus; species Cryptocephalus primarius. Next base: position 11,761,035 of record OY754936.1, read on the forward strand.
TCTAATAATAAACAAGATACAAGTCATTAACACGTAACTGACCGGTTCGAAGCGCATTTGTATTTATTTTTTAAGTCAATAATGTTGAAAATTTTCAAAGTTTGGATAAAACGGCGAAGAGTTTTAAAACTTACTCCAGTAATACCTAGCAATTTAGGATAAGTGCCATCAGATGTTTTTTGGAATAAAATGATGCATTCATAGAAACCAATCTGTCTTGTGATACGTGCTCTCATTGTTTCAGTGAAATTTACTTTATTCAATTTGCATGAAAGCAAAGTATTTTCATACAATTTTAAATTAAATAAACAACAGCACGTTGGCAGAAATCCGAAACAGAATGGTACCCGGAGTAATGGCGAGGTTGCAGGTCTGCTAATGGCATTTATAAATCCGTGGATGAATATTTTATAGTTTGTTCACTTTGTTGATATGGATTTTGACCTTCTATAGTCTGGTTTTGCTTTGTGATTTTTGGCCATTGATACTTTTCCTATATATATGTAAATACCTCGATAAATATCTAAAATCCGATTTTCCTAAATACGACTCCCATCGCTTTAAAAAAAGGTTAAAGGGTAAAATATAAAAGTACAATAAGATTAACTGTTTCACCTATCAAATCCCATCCCCAAGGATTTGTCTTATAAACATGAAATTTTGGCGCTAGTTTGTTTATACTTTGCAGGTGATTAGAGCTTTTGTTAATCCACCCTTAAAGGAATAACAACAATTGTATTTTACGAATCCGTTACTGTCGCTTCAGCTACGGCTTTTTGCTACACAGATAAAGCTCATTAGAATGCATTAGAGATTTTTCTAAATTCTATCCCTGTTAAGATATTACATTTATAAATTTGCAACGTGGGAAACGAACACACGGTAAAACTAGTAGGTCAAAAAAGTCTGAATTTTTGTATGAATAGTGCAAGTGTGAAATACCCTTTCTTCCGTCGTGCCTGAAAAGGGCTGCAAACTTAAAAAAGGCAGTTTGCGTTCATGTGTTCAATGTGAAACCAGATCACATGATGTTGACGATGACGATGGCGAAATAGCCCTATTGAGAACATTAGACAAGAATTTTCGAAGAAATTGGAACCCTACTAAGAGAATAAATTGCTTTTATTGAAAAACAATTCAGGATTTCCATTCCAAGCAGGAACTATACATGTATCTGTCAACGGGAGCCTTCTGCATACTCATTTGCAACCAGTTCTAAAACTAGACCGACAGCACCGAAGATTGCCCAAAATACAACGGAAAATTTCTATCTTTTCCAAATATTGAAATCAGACTCCTAACCTGTGTAGCCTTAAACCCCATAAGATCCGCAGAAAACAGTGAAGAACAACCAAATAATATCGATGTAAGGAAGGACCAACTGCCCAAAACCGATAAAAGTGTGGAGCCGCAGTGAAAGCAGAAACCTTAAAATTGCCAAGAGGATGGCATTTCTATTTCTCCCAGGATTTACTCTTGAACTGACGACTGAAGAAGCTGCAAGATACTTAGATACCAACGGATTGAAAGACTCTTGTCAGAAAATGAGAACGACAAAAGCAACTCTATAAACACTTTGAAGAAACTTATTTTTTCATTGAGCTAATTAGGAGTCAGAGCTTAGGTTAGTTAGATAATCTTAGAACCACTACTTTTCTATATTTATTAATGACATAAATATGATTGCGTTAAAGTTAAAAATGATCAGATTGTTGGTGACAAAACTGTAGTGTAAAAAGGCAAGAATACACAACATCTAATAGTAGTTATAAACGAAAGTCTTGATAACTTGAAAACCTGGTTAGTTGCAAATATGTCAATAATACATACTATGTATTTAAAATCGGATTTTGAAATAAATGGATAAAATATTCAAAATGTTTTCGATTGAAACTTTTTCAAGCCAAATACGGTAGTGCAACGTGTCTTAAACATTTCCTATAATTAGATTGAATAATAAGTAAGTTTATTAATTTCTTAAGGGTCGAATTCACACCACACCAAAGTGAGGTCAAGTACAAATTGTCAATATATGGTTAGATCCGCACTATTGAGCATTCTTTAGTAATTTAGCAATTGCCAGGATTTTTTAGTATATCAACTCTTACCTTTGTTCGTTTGGTTTTTTGGTTAAGACTAGATTTCCCGTCGATGAGGATATTATCGTTAATAAAAGTGACGTCGCACGGACTAGGGGGCCTTTCTAAGGAACGTAAGATTTCGTCGTCCTCGTCGATGAACGATTCCAAAGTAGTTGGGGATAGTACGATGATTCCTCCTTCGCCAGGCTAGAAAAAATAATAACAGAGGTTACAAAAATAAAACTCCTTGCATCTGTAAACAAACAAATCAGTTGATTCGCGCGACTTTAACATAAACATTGTCAGAATCGTCGAAAGGTTTTATGTAAATAAACCTTGGGCAGTACTCAAAAAGGTCAATGTAACTATTAGATCGGTCACGAGACTAAAGCTAGTATTATTCCAAGAGCAGTTTTGTAACGGATGAATATGTTGATTTTACGCTAATGACTACATAAATAAACAAATAAACATTACTGGAAATGAAAAACGTTCATAGGCAATATTATGTTGCGTTAATGCACACTCGTCCAAAATTAAAAACTCACCATCCATACTAATGTAAGGATAATGATAATTGATATTATCAATTAATGTAACAACACTTTTTTATCTATTCAGACTATTCAGGGCTATATTCAGACGTTAGACTAACAAATAAATGTAATTGTACATCAAAACTATTCTTGTGCGATAGATAAGTACTTCTTGCCTAAAGTGAAAGAAACCCTTATCCTTATATTAATTATCAAATTAATATAAACAGTTTAAAAGCACCTATGTTAAGAAAACAAAAAAAAGTGAACGATCTAACCTTAACCGATCAAACGAATGAAAGTTTCTAATAAGAAATTTAATGTACACTCTTGCGAGAAAAAATGTAATTCATGAAAAACCTAATTCCCACGACAATATAATTTATTATTACACCATTTATAGGCCAATGGATTAAACTTTTTTTAATGTATACCTGGAGAACGGTCGAGTCGTTTAAAAAAAATTTCAATGAAAATGTTGCGGGCATTTTGGCTAAGAAGTAATCGATTCTTTAACTGTTTTCACTACGTTGTATCAAGTGTTCAAATAAACTTAATCAAAGGCTTCAAAAACAAAAGTTCTATTTTTAATATAGCGTCCCGTAAGCATCTCTCAAGTATGCTGAGAAGTCCAAAATTTTGTGTGAAGTTGGAATCGTAAATTCGATATTTGTAATTTATTCACCACGTTCATATTGAATTATGGACTTAATTACCATCAAGTCGGTTAGGGAGGAGCTCTTATCAATTCGCTAAAGGCTCTGTACAGGTTAGAATTTTAAAAAATGTCAAGTTCCTATCTTATTTTTAGAGATCTACGCAAAAATGCTATAAAGGGCAGCAGATCTGAGAGCTTTACTGCCTCTTCCAAAATTATTTTAAGTTGAAAATAGGTCGACAGCATAGTCGATAGCAAAAATATTCGTACAAAGGGTAAATAACATGAAATATGTAAAGCTACAGTAGACATTTCATATCAGCCATTTTTTAGTCAGGTACAGTCAGTAAAGCTTTTGATAAAATTAATCATTACTTATAGGGGTATAAATTTGCTGAAATCGGTCTAAGTGGTTCACTAGGAAACTGGTTTCAGTCCTGAGCAATCGTCATCAGGTGGTTGGCGTTGGCAATTATCTTTTGAGATTGGTGTAAACATATGGTGTACCTCAGGGTTCACATATGGGCTCCCCTTTATTTAATATTTATATTAACATCATATCAGAATGTTTTATACTCTCAAAATTCTTAACGTACCCAGATGACTCATGAACATCTTGACAGATGAATAAAATATTGTATTAGTAATGGCCTTCAAATCACAACAAAGGTTATCAAATTATTTTCAGTCGAAATATCTCCCAAATGATTCAATTTATACAATAGTGAATTATCACCTCCAGGCTTGCAACGAAACTAAAGACTTATTCTTATTCATAAACGCATATTAACGTTAGAATGTATTTTAGCTTAAAATGCGTTTAGACTGTGTCTCACGGATGTAACTACAGTTTTGTTCCTAACATGGAGGTAACTATAGTTACCTTAGCGTTACCCATTCTAAACGCATTTTAAGCTAAAATCTTAATTTATGAATTAGAGGGCTGGGAGTTATCTTCGACTGGAAAATGATGTTTAATAAACATATCCCTAGATATACAAAAAACGATCAGAATGCCTGGCTTTATAGTCCTTTAAGATCCTTTAAACTTAAACTTATCCTTTAAAGAATACTAGACCACCGTTTATGTCATACAGGGAAAATGTGAAAGCTTCAATGTCTCTTAACATTTCCTCGTCAAACGTTAACCTGACAGTCACAAAATTCCAAATTTGAGTCGACAGGTTACATACTCTGACAGCTAACACACTTCAGCTTTAGAAATTGAACATTCCATACTTTTCTGTTTGCATATCGGTTCGAAAAACGTCAACTTGACAGTTAAAAAATCGCAAGCTAATACAGTTTGCAAGCTCCCCTTTTGAAGTATTCTATGTTGCAGTCTATTACAACATTAACAAATATATGAAATGAAGTAGCTGTTATTTGGTCATGGCCAGATGCCTCGGCATTTTACGTTCCTAATGTTAAAAAAATAAAGCCTGCCTTTAACTATCGCTTAACTGACACTCGTGATGGAAAATGTGCTACATTTCCTCGACACGATTTCACATGAAAAAAAAAAAAAAATGTGACCCGATTCTTATTTTTTTAATTCTTTTTTCATTCGAGATGGCAATGAACGATCATCATTGTTTTTAACAAAAAGCGTAGCGGAACTGTCGTCGTCCAAATCGTTCAACTCGAATACGGTCTCATCTTATGAGCACGTTAATTGGTTTACCCGTTAAAGTCGCGTTTAATTTTTACTAATGACATAACCGGGAAGTTAACTCCTCTTGTATAATAAGAATTAGTGATATATATGCGGGGGGTGAGCGCAGGAAGTACAAGGGCCTTTTAATCACAATCTGACTGGTTTAAATACATTAAATTCATATCTACAGCGGTTCAAGTAGAGATAATGGGAGTATCCGTCACAATTGTACGTCTAACAAGTAAAGGCATTTATTTAAATGTCTGTCTAAATCGTGTAAGAGGAATATTATTTTTGCCTTCGCGGTTTTTACAGCAATTTTTATTGAGCTGACGGATACCTAAATTCCTTTATCGGGAATTTAATCTGCATCCAGTACAGCGATTTGAGAGAAACCAACATTTTCGAAAGCACTCAGTCCTTCACAAGATCCGTTTCCGTTAGTGTTGAAGGTTATTAATAAGAGCCCGGATTTTTGGCCTTTCGCCTGACAAGTGCCTACAATGCCTATTTCCGGATAATTTCGTTCATTTCGTCTATTGAAAATTTAATATACTAGTATACTTTATACAAGGTGTCCCAGAATTTATGGGCAATCTTTAAAGAATGTAAAGCACATCTAAAAATAAGTGTATGGTCATAAAAATTATTCCTATGGGGTTTTCCTAATGAGAAATTCACTGCCAAAAACAGGAAATGGTGTGGATTTTAACAATACATTTTATTGTTCAATGATATTTAACGAAATTTTTAGGATTCTCCTATTAATTAGAGATCTTTAGAACAATGTAAATCTTGATGTGGATATCTGAAAACCCGATGCTAAACAATTTTTAGGGCTTTTTCTTCAATGGTTGTATTACCAGTTATATATTTTTCTAAAATTAACCACTTTCGAAAGAACAAAAGCACAACTGACCGAGTCATACTGTACTAAAGTAACAAAAGTTGTTACATTTAACCACCTTCAACAAAAATAGCTTCCACATGGCGTACACGTTTAATAAATATGCAGATATGCATTTAACGTATGTAAGAGGTTGAATGCAGAACGATTTCCAGATCGTAAAACTCCGAACAGAAAAATATTTGAGAGGATTGGTAGAGACAAACTGGTAAGATATACTGTAAATAGAGAAACAGTAAATGTCATTAGATTTTCACAGGTAAACTTGCAAAGAATCCGCGTAATAGTGGAGTTCAAAGAACAATCGAGGCAAATGTTTTGAAAGCAATGCATAATACGATGCTAATTTCCTTAGCAACATTAGGAATTTAGCAATTAAACAAAATTATTCGAATCAACCGTTACTAGAATTCTAAAAGATTAGTTGCTTTACCCATTTTATTTGCAAAAAGTACAAGCTCTACGACCAGTAGATTTTACTGGAAGATTGCTATTTGTCGATTGGTAATTGGAATAACAGATGAGGCAGTAACTTACACCTATCATCACCAGTTTCTTACAATTAATGCCTGGGCAAGAATTGCACATAGGTATTTATAGGTCCATTTGTGTTACCTCCAGTATTAACTAATATCTTTATGTAAGAAATATGTGGTTCATGAATAACGGTGCAAAAATCTGAATTTTGGGTAATATTGTTAGGTGGATATTATTATTTTTTTTTAACTGATAATGACAGTTTTAATCTAAGCTAGACACGATAAGGTTTAGTGAAAATGCCAAACGGAACTCTACCGCAAATTAAAATAATGAATACGTCCTGTATTTTGTGTGCATTTGTGTTTTTGTAAGCAAAAACAATGAAACTGTTAAATAAAACTGTTAAGTTTCACCTCTTGAAGTTACTAATGACAATCTACCAATTTACACGTATTCCATTTTTCTAAATCCATTTAAAATTACAAGCCGTTGATTTGATTCCCAAATAGTTAAGGCATATTAATAATCCAGTGACTACATTTAAGGGGAAGCTTAAACCCCTGCAAGTCACTACATATTAGAACTGTACTGTTTGCCATCTTTGATAAAACCATTTCGATTAAATAAAAATAGATACAGAACCCTAGAAGTTAGTTTTGTATACGAATTTATGATATATGAAGCATACGAGTCAAACTAAAAGAAGTAAGAGTAAACAGATGAAATTTTACTTTCCACTGAATTGTAACTAACGAAGTTGTAACTCTAGAAATTTTAGGATAGGATAAAACTCTCCTTGTGAATGAACTCACGTAATGTTTATATGATGAGGAGTGTGAAACTGAAGCTAGAAAGAATAAATAGTCCAAATTTGTAGTTTCCATCATAATGAAAGTTAAATAACTTGATACTCTGGAAGTTATGGAACAAGACAAAACTCTTCTTGTATGTGTGAACTTGGGTAATTATTGAAAAGAGGCTAAGTGAAGGAGGAATGGGCAAAATTTACCATTTCGGAAAATTAATAGTTTCAAATTTCAAGCATATCTAACGAAAAATCCTTATGGGTGTTTGGGTAAGTAAGTACCATAAAAGAATTTGTTTCGAACAGGGCCTGTTATCTGTTGTGTGCCATGGTCGATATTTTTTCCGGCTACGGTAACAATGCCCACTGATCTATTTTGACTAGAGAATCTCATCTCAGTTTTCGCTATAAAATTTTTAAAAATTTCTTTTGTGAAGAAAAAATTATCGAGTATTTATTATTACCTATATACCAGCAACCTTTAAAATTTAACGATCTTCTAAGATATTACATTGATTAATTACGCTTGTTTGAATTTTTTTATTGATAAGAACAGAACTAACTCTTTGACGCCTCCTAAATCGATTATAGTTCGTACAACGAAGATCCATTTTATTGTAGGTTTGAGTTCGAGCACTTTTGGTATTACTTGAACTTCCACAGTTATCAATTATTATAAATTCATCAGGTTAGTCCTTTGCGTTTTAGAACATGAGTAGGCTACATTTAAAAATTAAGAGACGTTTTGAATAACGAACTCTGAAAATTTCAAGTGTAAATCATTAGTAATACATATACGATACATGAACTGTAGTCTTCCGAAAAAGAGTTGAATTAAGATACATTACTTAAAAGTCTGTGCGGATCTGTATTCGAAGATTTGCAAAATTGATTTATTCCTATGACGCTTTATAGGTGCGTGGATAGTTGTTTTACGAAAAATGTTAAGAAAAATCAAGTTTCAAGCAAGTAAACAAAACTTTTTGAAAAGAAACAACACCGTACCCTTGATATGTAATTAAATATCCAATTTGCGGTTTTCAACTTATGTTACAGGCAACTGAATTTAAATTTACGTTCAATCTACATGTGAAATCCAATAGTCTAATAGAGGCTAAAAGCTGACCGCTAAAACAGTCTTAAAGGCACGTTTAGTCCTTATATTATGCGCAGTACATAATCCCCAAAAAGAATAAACTTCAAAACAATATGGGAAAAAATAAATAATGGTACCAAAAACTCTTAATTATACCACGGACGTGACTTGTAAGCACAATATAAATATGCATGACGTATTTTTTCGTCAGTGCCCCAGAACAGGATGTATGTTGTAAATTACACGAGTTTTTACAACATGGCTGTATTATTACTTCTGCCACAAGTAAAAAATTTAAAACACGATGTATTAATTCCCTTCATTACTGCTACATATTTAAAATGTAACATAAATACAATCATATAACTCTACTTTCACATTTTCACCCCAACTGAACATATTCAGTAGTAAATTAATTAAAATTAAAAAATACATCATGAAAGTAGTGTAAAATTTACAGCGTAAACCATCGAACACGTGATAACTTATCTAATGAAAAATGCTTATTTTCGTCGTCAAATGTCTTTAAGAATGTTTGGAAAAATTAAATTTACCAGTTTCGAACGGGGATTGTTACATGAACCATAGTCGACAGACGGAATCTGTGGGGATTTGCCGATACAAACACGTATGACCATGACCAAATTCATTTTTAACCTGAGAAGAATTACGATTCATTGAAAAACGATCATTTTGGCCTGGTAACACGCATTTACCGCATGCTGTGACAAAAACAGTACACCTAATTACTGTCTAAGTAATTTCCGCATTCCCCTATATTATCAAACCTAGCAATCAAACCACTCACTTTACTTTATGTAGCCTCATATTTTCGACATACACACTATATACATACACGTATTTGTATACAAACACATGCAACTTAAAGTCTGGTCATTTTTCGATTTACCTACCAATGTATTACTAATAATAATTTAATCGACACTCGATATAGCCAATTAGCCCAGTGACGCGCCGCTTTGGGGTTTGTGTGTCAAAATAACAGAAATAGTGTCACTAAAAGATAATTGGTTGTCACCATTAGCAAAATTAAAATTACGTATTCAATGTCGACCGCCGATAAAAATTTAATAAGGAGTGGAAAGCATGACACATTCATATCTCCCCATAAATTTTACAATTGATTCGCAATAAACTGAGAGCATGTCTCTATAGTCACTATGGCACATTCGATTGATAACAACGGACTTATTAATTGGACATGTAATTAGTTGAAGACTAATTAACGTCATTTGATCAGAAGTATTATTCCGGGTTATCGGTTCATAAATAGTGTTATATGTTGTATTGAGACACTGGACGATTTTCAATTTTTGAAATGTACCACGAAAAAGCCGCCAGATAATTCATTTGTGGTGTTTACAAAAACTTCTTGGATCGAAGCCTTTCTTCTTTTGAAATCCCGCTTCGTAACTATAATTTATTTTCGCGGTTAATTACCTGAAAAAAACTAAACGAAGCAGATTTCGCAATTCGGCGATCAAATCTTGCTTAACTCCATCCAAAAGATGGGTTTGGGTTTTAGAAAAGTCTGCCACACCTGCTTATGAATGTATGATGATTTGAAAGTCGGAAAAAATATACATTTAATAAGATAAACCTCTGGCCTACAAGATTTATAACTTCGATTAGATGCAAGGTCGCCTTGTAGGGTCACTATTTGAACTTTTGAGAAAGTAAAATCTGTGAAAGGAGAACGAAAAGAAAAGTAGAACATAATGTAAAAATTACACCTGTTATTTACATTTGCGTTCAAAATATACATTTAGTCGCAGAAGTTCTGAAATTCGATGTATTCACAAGGTCCATGTTGATATTGGTGCTGATAATTAATCAGTTTTATGTTTCTGAATAAGTGGATAAGTGATACTTAATATAAACACATAATTTCCATTCTACAATTTAGTCATTACTAAATAAATAATTCATTATATCATGCCCAATCGATTTGTCGTTTACAAATGGATTTACTGCGTTTTCACTGTGCTGATACGTTTTCGTTCTAACTGCTTTGGATATTAAATTAAAAAGGATATAAACAAATCGAAATTAAATTCTAAGACATATATATACTATATATACTATTCGCTAATTCTCTGAGAAGCGCTTATCAGGTCCGAATAGGTAGATAATTCATTATTTTCGAAAATGATTAATATTTTATTAATAGAATTCCCGAGCCTATTACGCAATATCGATCGGAGGTAATAGTATGTTGCTTAAATTTATATTTAATGCATTATATGAAATATCTGAATTATAAATAATTTCGACGGAAGGAAAACAATTATCTAATAATTTAATATAAAAGTAAATGAATACACAACATAATTCGGTTAAAGAATTACGTGTATACATATACACATAAATGTTATCAAATTAGAAAAGAAACTGTGTATTCACAATTCGTAACGATCACTTTTTTTTGAATTATTTTTGTAATAGATGCACACGAAACAAATAATTGCAGATCACTTTAAATTTGCATTGACTCGTTTCGTTTAATTATTATAAACCCTATAAAACAAATGAAAATTGCGTAACGGAATAAAAATTATTCATGTATTTACACAATTATTCAGTAGAAAAATCGGAAGGGTTATTAAATTATTGTACAAGTAAATATCACTATGCTGTAGAGAAAAATCTCTATGGCTCATTTGTTGACCACTTGATCTTTTATATATTTTTTAAATCAAACAATCTAACCGATTTTATTACTAAGTTTTCGGCATAATTCGCCACTGTCGAGGTTTTAAACTCGGAGGAAAACACCAACTCTAACTCATGTCTATGCTCCTTCAAGTTTGGACCATAGACTGAAACTTGATAGACATAATACAGGCAAGAGTGTTAAGTATTACAGTGATCCAAAATAAGGATGGTCAAAAATTTGGATGATTTTAAACATCCATGTTTTTTTGGAAAAAGTACCATAATTATTTGTATGGACATAGAACTGAATATTGTATACTCATGGCAACTGACAACCTTAAAATTCTACCGTTCCTAGGCTTACTTCTTTGTGTAAAATTCTCCTTAGTTGGCACCTGACAGAAGAAAAATAAACTTAATCTGGCAGAAGTCGTAGTATGATCATAGCTTGTATTTGTATTTTTAATGGATTTAATGGTTTGCGGCATCCTTTATAGGTCTAAATTACAGAATACCTAGCGCAAAAGTACAAATACCAATACATTTAGTATTTAACCACACTGTTGATTTTCTTAGGTCAATAGTACCTCCGACTGCAGGTAAAAGTGTTTTGTGGAAGTATTTTTGGAAGACCAGTTTAACCACTGCTACATGCAAATTATGTTTCAGGCTATTTAAAACATCAGGAAAAACCAGTAATCTAAAATGTCTGAAAATAACCCAAAAGGGCATTATTTATCGAAGAAATTTATGGGAATGTTACTGAAGAAAAGAAAAATTCTGAAATGAACAGTAATACTTTAGACAATGCTGTTCCTTGTACTTCTACTACAAGTTCAGTTGATTGCTAGCAAGTATGCTAGCAGTAATTCTAGCTTTGGAAGCACAGTTAATACTGACAGCAATGCATTTTTCAATATGTCGATTTCCACGAAAAATCGTCCGAAAAGTGGCCACGAAATGCACAAAATTTAGATCCCTCGGCACAACTTCTGGAGTCGGTTTTTTTTCAAGTTTTGGGTCCTAGGAAATCATTGAAAATGGTGAACACGCGAAAGAATGCCCCCATGGGGGGTTTTCAGGCGAAAATGCACTTGTATTTTAATTCAAATTTTGCCGAATTCCAGGTTCCTGGGATCATGTGTATACCGGCCCCGGAGTTTCTTTATGGGGGTTTTTGGGCCGTGACTACATTTTTCGGTTGAATGAGATCATGTCAAGCCTCGTAGGAGGGAACCCGGGGGTGGAGGGCAAGGGCAAGGGTTGGGGGCGGAGAATTAGCGGTGACAATTACGTGGGTGGGTTGTGAGCCTCTGAGGGTTCAGAAAATGATCATCTGGGCCGCTTCGACAGCCGCTGAGTCCGTTTTTGGACTTATCCTGGCCCTTGAGGGGGTGGAATCTGGGGGGAGGGGGGTGTCCGGCGAGTAGATTTTGAGCTCCCGGGGCTTCAAAGTATCTGTCTGTGGATTTAGAAGGCCGGTCATCTCATTTTTTGGGTTTAGTGGATCACCCGTACCTCCTTCAGGCTGAAATTGAAGGGGAGAGGGGTGGGGGGTGGTCATTTTATGTCTCTGCCCTCTGAATCACTTCCAGAGACCTCGAAAGCTGATAGTTCACTTCCGTAATTTTCACAGCCCTCCCCGACATCTCACCCCCGCCAGGGTCGTGGTGAGCAATCAGACTTCAAAAATGGAATCTGTGACCTTCTGGAGAAACTCCTGAATCAGTATGAACATGAGCTCAAAAATCGGAAAGTTGGCGAAATTTCAGGTAAAATTCAGCTCAACTTGCGCCCGAAAACCCCCCATGGGGGCATTCTTTCGCGTGTTCACCATATTCAATGATTTCCTAGGACCCAAAACTTGGAAAAAAACCGACTCCAGAAGTTGTGCCGAGGGATCTAAATTTTGTGCATTTCGTGGCCGCTTTTCGGACGATTTTTCGTGGAAATCGACATATACATCATCTTGGACAGACGAATGTGTCAAATATCTTTTATACAGAATCAGGGCTTTAAAAGACTTTTTGAAAACAATTCGATCTATTGTGAGAATGTTGAAAGAGGATCGTTTCAATCATTAACGCAAAAATTACCAGTCGCCTTCTACAGTATTACTACAGATATATGGACAGATACGACGCAAACAAAAAGTTTTATAACGTTTTTATTAACTCGTTTCTTGCCTGTTTGTTCGAGTGGAATTTGGCAATAGATTCTAAACTAACTTTGCTACAGAGGCTGGAAACTTTGAACACTGGTCAGAACTGGATGACGATGAAATATTAACTTCGCGATAAGGATAGATAGCGAGAAGAATGGAAAAAATTGTTAGGAACACGAGTCCATATAACCCACATAATGACAAACATAATATATTAAAAACCGGTTATGACAGTGACATAACCTGTTAAACTGTTAATGTCATGGACTGTCTCTAAATAGATGTTATTTTCATTAAACAGCCCCAGACTGCATTTAAAATAAAATTGCCTTAAAGAAACACAACAGCACGACGATACGTATATATATTGGTTCGACTATAACACAAATTCGAAGTGTACACGGGAGAGGGCGTCATCGTCTTTTTCTTCGTACTTCGTGATCGACTAACGAAATGAATAATTGTAAACTATTCATTTACATCATAAAAACTAAGCAATTGGCAAAGATGGAAAAGATGTAATAGCAACAGCATGTGTTAAGGTGACTGCGTGTATTCTCAAAATTAACTCAATTTAACCACAAATTGCGTATACTAACTGATCATTAAGGAGCTTATCACACATAGCAACTACTTATAAGAAATGGCGAAGGCGATTACTACTGACGGTTTGGTGAGAAATTCAAATGCGCTCTATGACAATTCTGGTGGAGTAAGCAGTCCATTGAATAATTGTGCATCATAATCAGCCTAGCTATTAAAAAGTTACAATCGAAAAACATGCATACAAATATTACCACTAAAAATAGCATTAGGTGATGTTTAACGTGTTATAGCCATGGCCATTTTTATTGTTTTCATTAATTCATTCCATTGCATTTAGCTGCTACATCAACTTAACGTGATGTACAAATACCTTGGTGGCTTCGGTATGGTATTAACAATAATTATTAGAACAACCTTAGGCCAAAAAATTTCCATTTTTTATTGTGGCGAGGGCCCCCTTTTGTATTCCTAACAACGTATATAAATTTTTGAGAATTGTGTTATATGTCTGTAACAGAGAACCAATACAACTAACACCTACATGCCCAAAATCCATACAAACAATTTCACTCACCTTTGGTAATTCGGGTCTGGAAGTGCTCCTCGATCTGTCGTTGGATATGTAATCGGGCACATCCTTTCTGCTGGTGAAGTTGAACACAGCGATATTCGAGGACTGTTCGCGGGGCTTCAACTTCTTTGGCAAGACATTACTGTTCACAACTTCAACACTGACATTCACACAGACGACCGCCGATGACTTGGGCTCGCTCATGGTTGAATTTATTAGGTTCTTCTCTATCTCAGTCGAGGTAAGCGGCTTCGGAGGACTCAGAGGGGCTATGCCGACGCCAATCTCAAGAGGTTCCGATATGGGCACAATTGACTCAGATACGTTTTCGTTCAACACAGTTTTCGGTTTCCTATCGGTGAAGTTAAATATAGTGCTGGTGGACTGGTTGGATATGTTCAGAATGCTTGTAGGGGAGACGAGCTTGTAGCCCGCTTGGGCGTCTGGAAGAGATGTCTTCTCCTTTTTGGGAACAGTGATGGGAAGTTTGGGACTAGCCGGCCGGTAGTAGGTAGGGCTAAGCAGGGGGCTGGCGGGTTTAATCCTGGTAGGGCTCAGCAGCGGGCTGGTAATCTTCTTGGAAGGGCTCTCCAGCAGCACTGGGGAGGTATTCCTAATTTCCTCTTTCAGGAAGCTCTCGCAGGTGATGGTGTTGGTAGTCTTCTTGTGTACAGGTGAGTTGAAAGTTAGGATGAGATCTGGTGTTTCTGAGAGCGTACTATCATTATCGTACTTGCCGTCGACCCGGGAGACATCCGGAATCGGGCTGGGTAGTGATGATGTGAGGTCTTTCTTAGGGGGTTTGAGGTCGAGGTGCCTGAGAGGGTCTTCACGCGGGGTCAGAACTGGCTTGGTAAAGGGGAGCTTGGGTTTGGCAGACTTAATTGGCGGTTTTTTCTTGGCATCCACTTTTGCCTTAACAATGATGTTGTTAAAACTGTCAACTTTGGCCGCAACTTTACCGGTCGTGGGTGGTTTTCTGGTCCTCTGCTCTGGTCGCCGTTCGAAGATCATCTTGGCCTGCTTCACAAAGTCAGCCGGTGGTTTCTCCTTTTCGCACATAACTGGCTGTAGCCTCTTCGGTCTCGCGCGGTGGTGATTAAAGTGCGTCAATGGTTTATCTTGGGTTTTTTTGTTGATGTCGACTTCCGCGATAAGAACGTCCTCATGGAGGGACTGCCGATTGTTGTTGGTTGTGGTATTGTTATCAATTCTGGAAATAGCCTCTACTGACCTAGCACGTTTCATCTCGCCCCTCGCCTGCTTCCTGTGGTAGCGGTTCTGCGATTTTTTCACATCATCACTGTTGTTCTTGACCGGCGCCTCCTCGTCAAGGAGGTTCTCTAGGGAGGTTGCCTTCCGCAGGTGGAGAATCGACGGTCTGGCGTTGCTCTCTCTGAGCGCGAGGCTGAGGTACTTGTTCTTGAGCTTCTTGACGATCCCGGGGCCATAGTGGAGATCCTCGGAGCTGTCGGAACCGGAACCGGAGCCGTTGTCTTCGAGGACGCGTCCGTTCCACGGCCGCTCGTGCACCATCTCCTGCACCATTTCGAAGTCGTCGTTTTCGACTTGAGGGTACTCTTTCACAGCATCGTCGCTCCGAGCGATCGCGTCGCCTGCACGTTGACCGGACGAATGATGCTGCTGTTGGTGCTGGTGTCGTGGCCGTTGATGCGACGGCTGGCGGAGGAGGTGGTGGTGGTGGTTATGGTGGTGGTGGTGCAAATGGTTTTGGCTCCTCAGTCTCGCTATTAAATCCTTCTTCCATTGAGGAATGTCGGGATTATCGATCACGCTGTCTGTATCCATTATCGCATCCGATAACCGATTTTATTAATCACACACTTACGCGATCGCCGACCGACACCATTCCCAGCACTCACCTCTCGAAGTATAAGCGAAGCGTGCATTGACGCTTTCTATTACGCTCCTAATCCCTCTGATAAACGTGTGAGTGCGAGTACCGCGAATCGCGAGTGATGTTTAAAAAACTTTTAACCTGTACACACTGTACATACAAACAGTAGTGACGTAATGAAACTGACAGCAGGCGAAACGGATTATTGGTTATCTTCCAGTTCGTTCTCGCCATCTGTCTTATAGTAGGGAACGAAGGTACGTAACATAATACCGAAATTACAGCCCACGTTACTTCGAAATGGTAAAGTTTCTGATAGTAGCGCCATCTTCTGTAACAGTTGTAAATATTTACAGAATTCTACATAGCGATCTTACATTTGGGCGGGAAATTTAAAACTTCATATCGATTTTATGTCATGTTCAATTAGTGCTGTAAATCAATTCCATGGGTGCTTTTGAAAGTTTAACTAAGACATAAGAATAAAAATATGCGGGGATCGTCATATGATAACAGAAAATTTGATCCTAAATGGGATCAGATAGGTTCCAGAAGCGTTGTAATTTTAACATCTGTCACTGGAAAAGCCTGAAAAATAACTTTGAAGATTCCTTTAGACATTTGAAACGTCAGGATGGGTTTAAGATTGATTGTAGAAGGTTTGTGGTAATTTCAAAGCATTCACATTTAATCCTATACGTTAGAATATTTCAAGAATCTACAAGGCAAATTTCAGGGGTTCTTATGGAACTTTCGACATCCAAAACTGCTTCCAGAAGAAATCTAGGAAGTTTCAAATAATTTCACTCGTATTTTAACCGTTTGAAAGTGTGTAGTAGTATGTGTATAGCAAAGTGTGATCTAGCATTAAATGTATTAGATGCAAACAAACACTGCAAAGATTTGGAAATAATTTTAACTGATGGTGATTGTGTCGACATAAATGTGGTAGAATTAACAGAAGAAATTTCTGGCGTACTTTCGGGTCTGGGTGCTTCGCACTTACGGCACACCGGTAGATACGCTACTGGCTACTGTAATACACCAACTACCAGACGCAAAACTAGGGACCAAGCATCTTTCTTCACATTATAATAATTTTCTATGTCAGGATTTATTTAATGTTTTATAAAATGGCGATAATAGAGTGTAACGAAGTATTTCGTTACTCAACAAACACGAGAATTGTCACCATCACTCATTCGAAATCTCCAAAAGTTTCTTTTGAATCCCCTTTCCCTGGCGTACCCTTAAAATACAAACATTAATTTAGGTTGCTTTATTCCTTTTATCCTCTCAACTATTTCCATTTGGTGAAATTAGGTCGGAACCCCTCTATCCACGAGGTTGATGTGAGCTGTAATTGCGAGCACCAAATTAACCAAATTGGAAAAAAGATTTTGTCGAAAATAATTGGAAAAGTTGTGAGTGAAAAGCATCCCCGCTGCGACTGGAAAGAAGATTGGTTCTTCCGCTTTAATTAGAGGTTTTAAATAAAGTACGGAAGTTAAATATGTATACAACTGTGAGTATCTACTCAAAGCCTGCTGGATGATTAACCGCTGATTTGACCTCTAATGGGGGATGATACTGGAAAGAAAGTTAATTTTTCATTTAAAGTACTTAATATTTCATGGTGGGAAAGTTTAGATTGGATCTTACCTAATGAATATGAACTCTAGATGGTTTCATTTCCATTGAGGCTCGAAAGTGCAGAGCGAGAAAGAAATATCACAAGCTGTTAACGTGGATTTAGGACAATAAGATAGAATTTCCATACAACAATATAAGATTTATTTAAAAATACATACTTGGTCAAACGATATTGTACGTATCTGTATAGTAGCTCGATGAAATATAAACTTTATGATACGCCAATAAATTATACTCCCGCAAACAAATTCTTGAAACTTTTAAATATTTTATAAAAACCCGAAGTAGACGTATTCAATGAAAAATTTTGACATCGTCTTAAAATATTGAGAATCCTAAATTTCGAGACCTTTCATATCGAGTTTCAAAAAGGAAAAAGTGTGACTAAACAAAATTTACCTCTTTTTAAAAGGAGATGATCAGCTTTCATTAGAAAGATCTTTCCTTTTAATTTCCAAGAAGTTTTCCTTGTAAGTCAAAAGAAAGTTATCTCCTCTGACATATCCATTATCTCAGAATCAATACAATAAATGACCGTGAGACATTTCCAGGCGGAGAAAAATGTAACGTACGGCAGATACTTCCGACGTCATGTAAGATTTGTTAATTTACCATACAATATTGAACTAAATTGTCTGCTGCTGCTCCATAAAGGCTCTTGCAATCCTAAAGTTAAGTAAAAATACCATTTAATGAAACCCCACTGGAGGATAAATTCTCTCATAAACAAGCTTAATTTGTTGGCTCGGGGTCACACGTTGCAGAAATAAATTTTGAAAGAAGTCGTAATTTTGCTCTTAAATTTGTGGTTATTACTGAAATGAGACAAAATAAACTAGATTATTTTACATAATTATATCGACGTATGTTTTGAAATCATATGATGATAAATAAGACATTTTCACGCTTGTTTACGAACACAACACTCATTTTCACTTTGAAAAGGAAAACGTAAAAGTTTTCTTTAACTCAAAATAGAATGGAAGAAAGCATGTCATGATTCAGTTATAGCCCAAACTGTAGAGAATCAAAATAGTGTATATCGGGAATTCCATACAAGTAGAAAAGTAAGTAATGAATGTTTTAGAGGGCTAAGTGCATTTACAAGTTTATGATAATGGGTAATAGTTCCCAACAAGTTTATCAAAAATAAGGACCGTAGGGGATTTTTCAACTGAAGACGGTAAGCTATTAAGCGTAGGAGCAAAGTTAGATTTTAGTTAAAGATTGTTAAAGATTTTGTAAAAGTTCCAATATTGATAATGATTCTTATAACCCATCGTTAACTACAGCCTTTCATTTTTATTAAATTAGTTGATTCATTTATCCTAAATTTAATCTAACGTACGATTTCTTCTAGTGTTCATTAATTTTTATCGTTAAACGTATTTGGAATCAATTAATCTTACTGTGAACAAACTGACAACCATGTATTTTTAGTCTATTCTTTCGCTCGGCGCTTATCAGCTGAGTCACAACATCCTAGTTTTTTTACAAATTTTTTCTACCTTAGGTCCGAGGTAGCAAACACATTTGTGAGTTCATTATAGTTCATTTGCACGGTTAGAACGTTCGGAAACGGGTCAGTTTTAATCACACGGGGTGTCTTATTGGTAAATTCTTTACAATTTTCCGAGTTTTCCTAGAAATAAGTGACGTCAGTGCGCGAGATGAGCCGGTTTTTTGAATTTTCGCGACGGGGTAAACCCGATTTAGATTTAATACCTTTCAAACACAGTTTTTGTTACAATTTTTCGGTAACTGTAGGGGTGTAACTAGGGTAATATTCCTAATTAATTAATTTAGTCACGTTCATATTATTGTGATGTTTGGTGACGCTTCCCGTAATAACTTTTTTTGTCGATGGCCGAGTTTGTGACTTTTGAAATTGCCTTGTAAATGTTATGGCAGTTGCGTACCCCTGGGCAGTGGCAGTGTAGCAGTGGCCATCATGTCATAATGTCCTTGTTAAATGGTATGTCTTTTTAAATTATTTTTAAGCACAACATTATTTTCTGTTTATGTGATTATCATTAAATTAGTATAGTTTAATTAATTACTTTTTTATTAAACCATTACGTGAGTATTCTCGTCGACAATGACAGAGAGCTTGACACAAGGGCACCAAACCAGATGCAGCTCTTTGTAATGTTAGTTTCTTTAAAGTTGATCTTGGAGACTATTTTATATTTCTTGTATGTAGTGTTACTCAGTATTTATTTTTCAAACAAGTCTTTGATAGTGGTGAACGGTAGTGACATATTCGAAGAAAGGCAAATGTAGTTGTCTTCTATTGATTAATGCTTCTAAATTACATTTTAAGTTCTATCATGTTATGATTAAATATTGTTAATATATTTATTATCATTTCAGGTAGCTAAACCATGGCAGCAGCAAAGAGAGAGAGAGGGAGAGAGATTCAAAGCAAGGCAAGAAGTCAATTGGTTATCCGCGAATGGTCAGTACTTTTAAATTATGTGCTTCGAATGTACCAATTATCGTTTTCTATCGTGGCGGACATCTGCGCTGAAATTCAGACGCAGTCGACTTTCAAGGTATGTTTTTAAATTATTGTTGAAAAACTGTTTTATTTGTTGTTTAACTTAATAGACTGGTGTATTTACAGCGGCGAAAAGTCTAAAAATTTTTTCAAAGCTTAAAATGAATGGAAATTGTTTGGAATTTCCGTAAACCGCCTAAATTTTCTTTGGGGGCAGTTTTGGATATTGAAAAACCTCTGGAATCTTCATTTTAGTTTCTTGAAGAGAGAGTTTTTTTATAGCAAATGTGTAAGGAAATGAACAGAGTGGTTCAGAATTCATGTTACAAAGTAGGGAAGGGGATTCACCGAATTATTGTGTAAAAATTTTGCAAGAAATCTCTTTTTTTTTGTAAAATTTTTGAAATCTTTTTTTTTTGCCGTCATCATTATTATTACAAGCACAAATATTTTTTTAATCTCTCTCTGTGCCTTATTCCGGGGACTGTCGCCGCAAAAAATTTTTAAAATAGTTCCAACTAAAAGGAAATTCAAATAAACCATGAAAATGCAAAGTTCATTAGTTATGTAGATTCAAATTCTGTGTACTGGTAAGATTAATATCGCAGATGTTTCATTCCTGTTCATGTTAATTATAACCTAGCTTGGGCTGTATTACATCTTACGCAAATGGCAACGTGCTTCGAGTATCGAATATGTAAAGCATGTCACTTGAAGGCTTGTTAGGACATACCACGATTGACTATCTGATAATCAACTCCTACACAGAGATGTGAAATTGTGAGGATATTATGAAGATGCCGTAACAGAGAGGCAAACTAAGAAAGCGTTTGGTTTCAACTGTAACAGGTTTATAATATTAAGTTTTTCATTTTCATGTTCAATGAATTCAATTTATACATCCATTTATAATATCAGTATACGTAGATGCACAACTAGCTCAAATTGGGAAAGGTCGCACAATAGTTATTGAATATAAGTTTTTAGGTTAGTTATAGAAGGTACCATCCTAATTAGGCACGAAACTGTTACATTAACTTATGTAGTTTGATACTTCTATAGAAGGATTTATCAGGTTCTGAGTTATGAGCTCTACGTTAGCCTCAAAGTTGTAGTGTAAAATAGCATTCTGTTGTGGAGATGTTGAAACAATATGCAATGTTTAATTGGAAACTTCCGTTCAGGTAAATTACTTTACGTACCTGTTTCATTTTCCAATAAGCTCTTGTAAAATCCTACAGACCCCCTGTTGCCGTCGATCATCCGCTTCAGTTCGTTACCAACAGAATGGATTACGCCAAAACTAAATTTATCTGAAGTTTACTATCCATTAAGGTGGCGTTACAGAACTTTGCAACTTAACTGTTCCTCAAATCTCCGTGTCAAGAAGGAAATTAACCCTGAAAGGGAACCTTTTGAAAAGTTCACATTTATGTTATGGGACGAATAGGAATTGGTAATTAAAGTTTCTGGGGAAATAATGAGTGTCGCGATACACTAATGTAGCTTTTGATGGAAAAACTTTTCATTCCCACCTTAACGAAATTATTGTTCATTTTAAATTGTATTTAAATCTAATCACAAAAGGGAGACGTCGGCATTTATGAAACCCTTTCGCTGATTTTCATTAAACATTAATGCCCCCCCTTCAAATTTTGTTTACACTCTACTTTAAAAGAATGTTATTTTTCTAATAGGAAAATACAAAAATCCTCTTGCAATTCACGATTTATTACAATCTGCATGGCGATAAAATCCATACCCCGAAGATCCCTTATTCGATAAGTGCGAATAGCTGAAACTGACATAAGGAATATCGATGGCATTCTGAGTAATGACGTGAGATGGATATTACTCCAGCTGTTCTATTTACATTAAATTCCTTTAATCTCTGCAATTAAGAGATTCATTGAAATCCTTTTAGTCAGTTCTTCATGTTTACAAGAAATAGTATCTTTTTAATGCCAATTATAATGTATAGCATGTTCTTAAATGTACACATCAAATTTTTGATGAAAATGGAACGTATACATTATTCTGAACTAATATGTTTTCACACTTATTTGCGTTATGGGGGCTGTAAATGTTTATCCTTCAAATAGTTCTGCTTGTGTACGTTATTTGCTCACAAAATAAAATTATTTAAATACCGGAGATGCTTATTGTTTCGGCATATAATTGACAATCATCTCATATCACAGATACGAAAATTTGGCTGATTGATACAAACGAAAAACAAACTGAATTATAAAAACATTTCGTATTATATTGGCTAGTTAATGCTCAATATACACCTACACACATAGAAACCTTTATATTTATGTATCTGTCAAAGTAAATAAGCTAATTTCGTTACGACTATGAAACCGAAAAAGCCCCAATTGAATGTATTTGAACAATATATGCATAAATATAAATAATAAATAAATAATATAAATAAACAGGAAATTGTTTGCATCTATAATTAGTAACATCTTTTAATAGGTAAATGAGGTAAACACTACGAAAACAAAATTCAAATATGTTTTTAAAAAACTATTTTTGAAAGTTGAATATTGGCATTTCCGGAAGTTTGATGTTTCCAGAGTCCGAAAATCATGTTTTTGGAGAAGTATGATGCATGTATGGGACCGAAGTTTTCTTAAAAATTGTAATTTGTGAAAAGCTGAAACTGCGTGTTTTGCTCGATCGCCTGAAGACTCGAATTCATGGCAGTTTGTTTAATATCGTTTAAGGGCACAGGACAATGGCAAAGGCGATTGAAATTTTGGTATTATCTCAACAACTAGTCCAACTTTCTTCTCGTTTTTTTATATTTAATGTACTGTTTAATCCAAATCGACTACCGCAACATTACCTTGACTGATCTTTTCTGAAAGGCCTATTTTCTTTGTGAATTTTCGGTTTCTCGTAAGATTTCGATAAATGAGATTTTAATATTATGAGCAAGTGTTGGTTTAACCACACTAAAATAACCCCTTTATTCAAGATTAGTTATAACAAAGCGCATTTCAAAAATCCATACCTAACAATGCTTAAATAAGTTTAAATGGATATAACACGTTTTTTTTTATAATACACGTAAAAAGTTTCAAATTTTTATACTATCTGCTAAACTAGTAATATGTAATATGTATGTATATATACCTAAAATAAAATACCAAAACTCATAGTAAAAAATAATCAAGGTAGGATATCAAGTAAATAGTTAGGTCAAATTGTAGATTGAAAAAAGTCACTAGTTATTTTGGACTAACTTCTGACGTCGTGACGTAATACAACGACGGAGAATCAGTTAAGACACATAGTCAGTTTTAAGTAATGTGTGACAAAATAGAGACAAAGTATTAAGCGTGATGTAGGCACGTCGTTTTCTTCCAAACTATCTGGATTTCAAGACTGTAAATCAAAAATTTCCACATCGTTTAGTTCTTTCAGTTATTGGTACAGTAATCGATCAATTTCAATCGCGTTCCAGTTTGTTACAATGAAAGAATGCACTCTGTGTTTAATCACCCGAAGCACGTCCTATAATACTCAGAAGGCCCTACTGCTAAACGTTTAAATGAAGCCAAGGCTACATTTAACAAGCCATACTCGAGAAAAATTTCCGAAATATCAATGTACCGAATCTTTTCGATAAATGATGAAAGGGGTGATGGAATATTTTCAAATGTAAGTGACAGTTTCGTATGTAAGATAATATCGAGTGGAAGTTACTAGCTCAAGCTTCGATCGGGGATCGTATTGTTTAAAGACTCGACGGTGCAATTTTAACATCCCAGCATTTCTGGATTTGTAACGCCTTGTGTCTCGTAAAACCCGAGCAATTTTCATAAAAGGTCTTTTCCAGTGGAATACACGTTTCACAGAAAAATCCCCTTTTTCACGATGTGAAAGGTAGTGAAAATTTAATGATGGACGAGCGAGACGGTTTGAGGTAATATCAGATTGTAAAAGAGGATGAAGGATTAATTTATTTGTATTTTAGTGTTAATGAAAGTGTCACGCTCATTATACGCGAGCTTTTGGGTCCTACACCAACAATAATTCTCAATGACGTTTATACCGTTGATTAGTCTTCAGCGAAGTAGAAAGGTGAAAAGCCAAAAGGCTCAAACTGTACAAGTACGTACAATGTTCGGTAAATAACAAGGAAGAGTTTAACAGAAAGCTGCGTAAGCACGTTTGTGCCCTCTAGGATGGAATCTCCATCCATAATTTTCATTGCATAACAATAATTAAGACTAAATTGAAGTTCGAGTTGAAAGAGGTTTTTCCATCTAAAAATTAATTCCCTAGAAAATTATTTTTAAAATGAGTTTGCAGACGGCAATTAAAAGCCATTAAAAAAAACGGAATTGTTTGTCGGAAGCAAACTCTCAGCAACTACTTCCTTTGGGAAAAAAGTACGTTTGCTAAAATAATCTCGCATGTCGGAAACGATAAATGTACACTCCATTAGTGGAGGGTTTCTTCTAGCAACGGTGAATTGGGCAAATGGGCGTGAACTTAAGGCACATTTTTCCCGAAAAAGCTAACCCAAGCAAGGCTTAAAACACTGTTTGTATGTGACATATCCGGGGGAACTTACGGCCCGATGGCAGCAAAAATATCATTTCCCCCGAAATTAAGTTAGAAACGGTGCAAAAGTTTAAGCGCCGAATCAGATGAATGTTTCCGTTCAACTTTTCCCAATTTAAATCTCTATTATGGGTTCGTTTGCCTGAGATAAATCGGTTATTAACAAAATTTTCTTTCTCGAACACAGTGATTTAGTGCGATTATTAGATTTTAATGTAATGTAGATGATATTATGACCTCAATTACGTCTTCCAAAAAGTATGTTAACTGTATGAAAAACTTGTCCGTTTAACTCCTGACAAACGTATATGCACCATATAGCAGGTTTTTAATCAAAACGTTCATTTCATTTATATATCTTTGATACACTTACCTGTACCTTAAACTTCAATAAACATAAAATCGACTCGAGAATAAACTATTATTTGCAATTAATTACCTAATTATAATACGCCATTCTTTGTAACGGCACAAGAACATATGCAAGCGCAAATGTCAAATTTATGACGGATAACGTAATTTTCATCTTTTATGACGGATCTTTATGATGGATCTTTTAGACAATATTAAAATTTCCATTTTATTTAACGTAAGTTAACAGACACAATTTTAAAATAATTATCTAGAAGGTAAATTAATAAAAACAATCCTAGCCAATAGTTGATATTAAAGGTAATAAACACAGTAAATAACAAATAAAAAACCTATAACGTTTTAAAGCATATTTTTGCAATCCTAGGTTATATTTATATCCCTATATTTACCTATTACCTTATTAAATCTTTATTCGTTCAAAAGTATAGTTTAGTATAATATTTTCTAATCCAAAATTAAATTTGAAAGTAAATTAAAAAGAAATAACTAAGTACATTGTAATAAAACAAAATGTTGCCCCTAATTTGTTGTTCCGACAGTCCCTAACTTTAGCTAATGTAATTGTTGCTCATTACACTTAGTAATATTTTTAAATTTAATTTGTAACATTTCTCAACCCAGTTCTTCGCCGGTCAGTTTGTAATTTTTACAAATTTCTTTCACGATAGTTTTCAACGAAACTTGAAACGCTCATCAGCTTAGTTTGTAATTTTTACAAATCCATTAAGCTATGTTTTTAATGTTTTCTTTTGAAGTCGTTACCAACTGAGTTAATGACCACCACTAATGTAAAGAAACAAGAATGAATTATTTTGGAAAATTTATTTGGAAACCTAATCAAACAGAATTGAAACTAAGGATACTAATGCTGCGTTTAATAACTTTATGATAGGTTTATCTTAATTTCATAAAACCTATTTAGGCTCATCTTAATTAAGTTGAGATTAGACAAATAAGTCCCACAACGTAATTAATGCGATAGATTGATAGAACCTTAATTATAGAAGTTATTAGTTAATCGATACATGGAATACAGGCTTTGCTTTCTTTCTCAAGCACAGTAAATTGAGTTTTAATATGCTGTAAAAAACACATTAATATTAACAAGGCCTAGACGCTCTTCATATTGCGTGTTATAAAAAGCTTGCACCATATTGAAACAATCTTATTCCTCATAAAATTTTCTGAGTTCTCTAAAACGTGTACTTCAATTGAAAAATTCTTTCCAAAAGCATCTGATGCTGTAAATACCATTCAAACGATAAATTATGTTCTTAATAATTAATTAGGAAGAATAGTTATTTCGTGTAATGTGATGATTAGATAAATGATAAAAATCACGAACATACCTTTTTGCGTCGTTAAACGTCTTAATTAGCTTTCATTTCTAAACTCTGGTTTGAATTTTGAAAAGGATGGTATAAATAATTTTCGAGTCTATTTTATATTTTAGTTGTTGCTCGGTATATCCATAGTTCTTTTTTAAATTATATTATTATGATGTAATTGCATATTAGGTAGAAGAAATGCTCAATAATAAGAAGTAAGAATTTTTTCGGTACACCAGTAAATATTTTTACAGCTGTTTTTACAACGCTTTTTGTCAGGAGTGAAATTGATAATAAACAAGTTTCATATTATACATTTTTGTAACTGTTTTTATTCCAATTGATATTTCTCATGTAAATTGGTTTTACATGTTTGCCTCGGAGTCAGATGTAATTTTAGAAAATAAATACGCTTTGAGTGATTTTGAATCTCATCGATTACTCGAACTTCCAAAGAATTATTCATGGGAGGCTTCTTTATTTACATGTCAATTATATTATTCAAATAGAATATTCGAGTAAATTGAGAACTGAATCGACGAGAAAAAATGCAAACAGGATTCTGACCCTTCAAAATACAACAGTCTACAGCAATTCATTGCGCACCGGTTTATTGCATTATCTGTTCATTTCCTACGTATCGTAGATTTGAAGTGCAGGTAATTAGTAATACCTAACCACTTCATTTGGAGAGTACTTTAACATACTAATAGATACTATTTTTGGTTAATTGTTCATTACGTAAATTCAACTGGTAATGTTTGATTAATTTTGTTCAGCTCAGTTTAAATAAACGTTAGGCAATTTATTGATACATATTGTAATGTTGTACATCACAATAATTTTTGCTAGCAGTATTATAATTATTAGACTAAACAACAATTTGGCTTAAACAATAATTATCTATTTTAACTACTTGCAACCTTTGTGCTAAGAAATTAGGTCGAAAATTAAATTCAACTCCTCTAACACCTCATTAGTCTAGATGTATTTCATGATTATGATTATTTCAAGAGCTGAAAGCTTTAGTCAAGTTCAAAAGCAACTGGTACATTATTTTCTAAATGACTGATTATCCAGATGATCCAGGGTTTAAAACTTGCTATCTCTTATTATAAAAATTGCGTCAATTATAACTTCCTAAATTGTATCTACTAAAGTACCAAGTTTCATTTAGTACACATCGTTATATATGTTATACGTAATTAATAAACTTACATTTTGTTTCGGAAAACTACCATTTTTACTTTTATTACTTACTGTTACATCTTTTGTACATTTTGGTAAGTGTATGAACAACAATTTTCTAAGGGATTCCTAAAATTCTTATCCCTCTATTTACCAGGTTCTGGGATATTTATATTGAAATCACCTACAATGGTGTGATTAGCAACCTTCTCATTTTCATCAGTAAACTTATTTATTGCTTTAACGAACGATTTTTTATATAAATTGCCACATTTGTAGGTGTTACTTACAAGAGGGATATTGCTAATATTTTTGTTATTATTTTCTTCAATGTTATTAACGGATTCGAACACATGATTCCTTCATAAAACTCCTCAATAGCTTAGCTGTTTAATCGGATGATTGCAGTGATTTTCTCACCTGAGATTTTTGGTTATTTAAAATTGGATTGTAAACTTCTTATGTTAGCATGTAAAATGGTGAAGTGACTTTTGCAAAGGTAGTCAATGTTGGACTACTACTAAAGAAAGATTGTTTTTCTGGATGTTCCAATGTATTAAGAAGGGTATACCTACTTATATTAAGGCAATAAACGATTGTTACGTCAAAACGTTCATATTTATTTAACAACACAAATTCTAATGAAAAACGTGGTGTTGACAAAAGGGCACTAGAGAGAATCTTTGTCTAAGGATTCTCCTTTCACATCTAACCTAATAAATGGTGAAAACTCATAATGCCGACAAAAACTTTTGGTGTTGAATTCAAATCCAATTGTTCCAAATAATAATATAATACGATTTTCTCGGAAAGATCAGCCACCGTCACCTCGAGATAAATTAATTGGTCACAACGGCCAACTCTTATCCCTTCCATCAATAACGTTCGAGTATTATCCCAAATGGGTTAAAGGAAGGATATGTTGAGGTAAAATACAGTTCGCTAGGGGCGCAAGCAACTTTCTCATTTACACATAATTTAACCCGAAGGAGCCCCAATTAGAGGCAATTAAAAGGAAAAGGTTCTTTCATTAAATCGGAAAGTGATGCAAACTGATTGGCTCTTGAGTGACGGTGCTGCTAATAAATTGTAAATTACATTGGGGGCGTTTTCTTCTGGTTTAACCGACAGGGATCCCACACTTCTTGTATTACTTAATGATCAAATACGTTTTTATGGAACTTAGTCGAAGGTATACAGACCGGTAGTTGATAATAGAAAAAAAGGAATATAATGCACTATTTGGAAATGAAAATTAAAACCTCTTAAGAATGACTAACATTTGTACAGTACAATGTTGTTACAAAAATATATTTAAATGAGTAGAGGATTGAAACCATACTAATGATGAACGCTGTAAAAACATATATACAAACCAAGTCGTGTAAATTGACGAAAGTATAAACTTAGAGCGATGTCCAACTTTACCGAGATCACAGATCATTTTTTAAGAGAAAACTTCAAATGTTTCAGCATGTGACGTGAACTTATTTTTTAGATTGCATAATGCTTTTACGGTGTCATTTTCATGAATGTTATCCAGGATAATAAATATCAGAACAGACATTTGTGGGCTCTTCAGGCAGTTTTATTGCATCAGAATTTATAACGCTGGAAAAGAAATTCAAACACATGTACAATATCTTGTGGATCATTACTTTGGATATATAAACCGTATTCTCTTTATTTCTCGGTTTACTTGAATGAACCAACGTTATTAAGGTTTTGTAGTGTTTTAAGCAGTGTCTACTTCAGTCGCTAAAGAATAAGAAAAACGTATTAGTATTACTGAAAGGTTTTGTTTTAATGATTAATAATTTAAAATTGCAGTCAC
The DNA here is from genome assembly GCA_963576515.1 of Cryptocephalus primarius. Taxonomy (NCBI): domain Eukaryota; kingdom Metazoa; phylum Arthropoda; class Insecta; order Coleoptera; family Chrysomelidae; genus Cryptocephalus; species Cryptocephalus primarius. Next base: position 11,790,532 of record OY754936.1, read on the forward strand.
AACAGCTGTTGGTGTGGCCTTTGCAACAGCCAGTGACCAGGGAAAAATTAAATCTAATTTTATAGAAAATGTTCATTTTATACAATAAAATCAAAAAAAAAAAAAGGGGAAATAAGGAGAAAGCAAAGTCATGCCTTCTGCTATTGTTCTGAGCCAAACATTTTCATTGACTTTAGAGGTTCCACTTGGCGGAAAAGCAAAAACCAGTTATAAGTCTCTTACACCATGGGCAAAATTATAGAATAGACTATAGACTAGAATAGATATAGAATAGAATAGAATTATAGAATATAGTTGCAGAAGTTCTTTTAGCAACTTAAACCGTAGAAATTACTTCAAAATAAAATCTAAAAAAAAAACCACAGCAAGTGCGATAAACTGGCAGAAATTAGTCAAAAAAATAATCTAGTGTTCCTAGATTAAGGTTTTACTATGTGTGTGCAATACCATAGTTTTCATATTAAATAAGATTTTTTTTATTTAAACAGCGTGGAAACACCTCGGACAAATAAAACAGTACTAAAACGGCTAAGCACCAATAATAGAGGTAATAGAGAAGAATACGAAAATAGAAAATTAATGAAATTAATAATTCTGAATAACACACATAAATTTCAACTGTATATTGTTGATTCTTTTCAAATACTTTCGATCTTAAATTGTGTTCTGTATAATGTAATATATCTTTTAAATAACATAATAGTAATCACATGTAAGAAAACAGTACCTGAACTAATTTAACTTAATTACCAACAACGTTTATCCTAAACAAACACAAGACTAATCAGTTTGGATCTCAGACAGCTTCTCCTTAAAAGCTTTCCAGGTTGTAGAGGAAGACGTAGTTTACATCATTAACCATTTTAAACCTGCATCATGCTTTAAGCATAGAATTAAAGACGAAACAGCTTAGAACTCCTAATTTCTGTTTTAGTTTCGTACTAAGGACTCAAATGACAATATTGTGCATAACAATTTGCTTATTTAATATTGTTGACAATGTCATATATGAAATCCTCTGCCTGATGCTGCCTTTTTAGTAGATCACATGACATATAACACTTGAGAACGTGCAAGTATACATTTGTTGTATATTATCAAGTGGTATAAAAGTATAATGGAATCAGTCCTAACAAAATGCGTAGAATTTAATATAATAATTTAATTCTTTATAGGCCATATGACTATATTAGTATATTAAAGTACGCATCAAATTGATGAGTGTTGTTGATAGCCGCCGTGGTTTGAGTTGTGAATACACAAAGGTTTGTTACTGTAGGTCTATTAGACATACATCTATGTTAATATTTGCATATTTTATTTTTTAAATGGCTTTTAATACCACTACAAATGATTATTTTATCAATCACAGTTACAGAGTTTAACGGTCTTATTCATAAACGCATATTGACATTAAAATGAATATTAGTTTAAAATACGTTTAGAATGAGTTTAATGGCTGTAACTGTGGTTCTATTTTGTGTATTCTTAACATTGAGGTAACTATAGTTACCTTGTTTAAACACATTCTAAGAGCATTTTAAGCTAAAATCCATTTTAGCGTTAATATGCGTTTATGAACAAGAGGGTCAATCTTAAACTGTTCCATAACTTGCCATATCACTAATTATTTCATTTATATAAGTAATTATATGTTTCTAGAAAATAATGAAGAATGTTCTTTTCAAAAGATAAATTTAAGAAGTGTTTATAATTGATAACCAATAAATGATATTACTTTTCAAATAAGCTCCCCTGTCCATATTAAAACCTCGATTTGTTCTCCAAAGTAAAACAACGTTGTTTCTCACATTCTGGTAAATTTGACTTCCTCTTTTCTTTTTTTGATAGCTTGGTGTAATTGAATTTTCAGCTTGTATTTTCTTCTCTGAAATTCTAATAACCGAAAACACCCCATGCTGCGCCGTAAACAAAAACTAGAAAACGATTTGAGCTGATTATTATGTTCGAGGTGAGGAGAGCGTACGAAGTCATTAGACTCGAACGTTGTTTTCAAGCGGTCTGGTGGATTTAAATTTTGAAAGGAATTAGACTACCTTTTGAAAACCCTTTAATCATACAAATTGAAACATCAACCGACACGAAACAATTCAATGAATATTCACGTGCCGATAGTTAAGTTCGGAAGGGTTCATCCTTTAAGCGTCGGCATATTGTGGAATAGCGATATAAACCCCCTTCGCCCTAACGTCAATTTTCATCATCTATCAACAAAGTTTCGGGGAAAAAATAATAATGCGCCCTTCGTCTACACCGCAACTAATTTATCTGGCCGGGACGGAGGATAATGAGGCGGTACTTTGTTGCGAAATAGTTGATGGGCTTATATGGTCGAAATAATTTTTCAAGTATAACATCAACATAATTTGCGAGTTGATAAGTTTTTCCAGACGTTTATTTAACGATCAACCTCCCCAATGATAGATCGAGCCAGTGAGAATAATCTCCGGAAATGAATGTAACAATTATAATAATCCTCGTCTTTGGAACTGGACAAATGAGGGTTGAGATAAATCAGGATTAGTGACGTGTACTTCTTCCATGAAAAATTCGAGCGAACTCATAAATGTCCTTTTCAAATATTTTGTAACGATTAAGTAGTGCAGTTGTCGTTGTAAGCCGTTATTAACTTTTTCACCCCCTTAATAATTATTGTGTGAGTATTGTACAGGGTGCAACGAAAACACATGCACGTAGGCGATTCAACACTTCACCTTCTTGAAGAAATCGAAAGAAACAATTGATGGTTAATCGAACTACTTACCTATTTGTTCCCATTTTTGTTGAGTGAATCTGTAAAGCAGACAAGTTTAAATATACATCGCACTGAAAATATCAAGGAAGAGCTTGTCACATTACATCAACTTTATTTCAGTTAAGAAAATTCTTCTAGTGAGTAAATAGTTATTGATCCATGTGTCAAAAAAGAATGTGACTTACTTTCCTGCATCCCGTTGTTGAAGGTAAGATGACAGGTTTTCTTTTATTTTAATGTGTCCTGTCAACGCGTCAGCTTAACTTCATAACAGAAAGATTCCTCCTACGCAAGGGCGTCGCCAAGGGGGGGCAGGGAGGGGCAGCTGCCCCCCCCTAGAGATTCTAAAAAAGTTGCCAAATATAATGCAACCAAAGTCCTAAGTATTTGAGTTGATTTGCTTGAAGTTCAAGCCTTGAACAATCATTCCCGTACGTCGAAACTCGAATGAAGTCACCAATTCCACTCTTAAAAGTTTTTTATTGCATAGTCAAGAGCTCGTGCTCGTGTAGCTTTACACATTGGACTCTGTACTGTCACAGAATACCTACAATTCATACCTACTTTACCTACAATTCATACCCACTTTTCTCATTCATAGAGAATGAGAAAAGTATGAATTGTAGTATGTAAAGTCAACTTGCCCCCCCCTGCGCCATCGGCTGGCGACGCCCTTGCTCCTACGACTTACTAAAAGTTATTAAGAAGTGATTCCAGAGAAGAATTTGATCTAAAATTCCTAAATATAAACGGAATTGCGTTTACCTTTTGTTATTCTTTAGAAACTTATTGAGTATTTTTTAAAAATAATATGACACATTTGTCGACTTGCTAAAAGGTTATTCAGTTCTGTTTTTAAAAAAGTAACGTGACATGTTCCTAAATTTGGAATAAGTATTTTGCATATAGTCCAATCGGTAGTAAGTCTGACATATGCAATTCCATGGTAACCGAGATCTAATTGAATAGAAATACTCTAAATGATGAGGATAATGAGAATAGGCTTTCCAATTATCCGACGTCCATGGTTATCAGAATACTGAATACAAAATTATTCGGACATTTCCTTATTTACGTATTTAATGCATTTCATTGTGGTCCCTAATTCAATTTGTTGTCAGACATTTATGTATTTATGCACTAAATTTCGAGAAATGACCCAATAAAAATTGTAGAAAAATGTACAATTTATTTTATTTTAAATTACAGTAAAAATAGACATAATTTCAAGCTAAAATTTAATTTTATTTATTTAATATAAAATTCTGAACCTTGTCACGTCAGATATCGTCTTAAAGCGTCCAAACGTCGATTTTGCGGAATAAAAGACAAGTTGCTCTAATTGTTGGTAGATTTATTTAAAGTTAAACAACTATATATCTTCATCGAAATTTCATTACTATCTATTTAGGTCCTTTAGAAACTGCATATATTATACACGGAAGCCCGGAATTAGTTTTTAAAAAACATAATTAGTTTTGTTAAGCTCTTAATGTGTTCTGTACGAACTTATCTTTTGTACATTAAGGATTGTTTTACGTTTTATCGGCGTTCGTTTTCAGTATAGTTCAGTTCAGCATTCGATGTTTTATACTTCTCTCGCATCGAGAATTGTTTTTCTCCGCATGCGCGACCCATTCCCTTCAAATTCAAATTATTGATGTTATTTGTTTTATTGCGTTGGTACTATTGTGAAATCGTTTCGAGGTTATCATGAAGGTGTAAATTGTCGAGTATAACCATAAAGTGTTTTATTCTATAAATAGTCTCTATTTTTAGGTTAACTGCCACCAAAAACATGGAATACAAATATGGTTAATCTGTAGGGTGACTTTGTAATGACATGACTTATGCAAATGTCTTTAAGGATTTTTGGGTAACTGGGTAAATAAGCACAGTAAAAGAATTTACCTGTTTCGAACGATACAGGCCTTGCTAGATCTGAAGATTTTTAAAGCAGTTTTTACTGCACTTTTTATTTTTTAACAGGAACCCTTAACCCTGATTAAACAACTACTATGAGAATTAATAATTGAAACAACCGAAGTAGCGAACAGACGAACAATATATGTGGCGAATACCCCAATGAATTACACACACCTTGCACTCTTGAAATTCTCTCTTGAAACAAACAAGTATTACATCCCCCGTACGGACTCCATTATATTCGTTTCGGGATGTTATCCCGGGAGGTCATCCCAATTTCCTGACTGACGACTCGCGTGGGACATCGGTACACATTCCTTGGTTTGTGGACATTCACCAGAATTTAGATGCAATCTAAAGTAGTCATGAAACCGTCGAGTCACGTTTGTTTTCTGCCCTTCTCAGAGCACGACGACCCCTCTTTCCCACATTACTCCCTGTTTTTCGAAACGGGAAGTCATTATGCTTTTAATTAGTCATATTAATCGGAAGGCTGCTTAATCGATCAAACTGAAATTTTACATAAAATGATGAGGGATTTGGGAATTGCGATGTAAATGAAAACCTGATCTGACATAAAATCATTTATTTCTTAAAATATTCATTACATTTGTTTGTGTCGGGAAAATATAACTTAAATGCACAAGAATATATATCTAAATGTACAAATACGAAAAAGCTGTGCAAGATCATTTTCAATCAGTCTTACATTCTTCAATATTCGATTATATCCTGTTTTAACTCTTTATACGCCCTTTTGATGAATAAATTAGTATTATTTATACATGCATCTGTATAATTAACTAGTGACTAACTAATAAGGGAGGGAAGGATGACAGGTCACATTTGTCACATATATTTTTTTATGAAGAATATGTATTTACAGATAACATTGATGGCGGAAAATATCAATAATAGAACCGTGGTTTTATTGTTAAAGTTTTCCCGGCCCCTTATTATTGAAAATATTCTTTTTGTTTTTAAAGTGAGCGCCTATTTCCCCTACTACACGAATATATAATAATTTATTTTTACTAATAAATCAACAATATTTACATTTTGACGAGACGTTATATATTAGAAATCATTGAATAAGTAAGAAATAATTAAAAATCTTATGCTTCTACAAATTAAATGCAGAGTGTATCTTAATCGTTAAAAAATATTTTAACACAAGTGAACTTTTATACAGTATGTCCACTTAACTTGGCTACAATAGAAATACTTTCATTATTACCATTCTGAAAACGATCATAACAGTTTCCCTTTCTGGAAACATTATATGAAATTCAAATTTAAGGTGTATTTACTGCAGTAAAAAATAACAAGAGTAATGTTTATTGTGTTAGTGTTCATCTATATTAATATAAAAATACTTTAAGTGTATGGTATGATCTATATGTATGGAGACAGTTGAGATAACAAACTTGTCGAAGCATATACAGCGTGATTAAAAATTGATAGTGTTATTGATACTTTTTATTTGATATCGAAAATTATTTAAAACATAGTTAAAATAGACACTATCTAGTAACGTCTCTTAACAGTTAAAGTTGAAAAATCTGCAAAGTCTGCTAATAGGTGCTTTCCTTTAGTTTTTATTGAAACATTTACAAGAGTTCCTTTTTTTGCCTTTTGTGTGCATTACTTTGACGATGCATATCAATTACTGATGAAGTGAAAGTTTAAAAATGTAAAATTACTATAAGGAATAGTGAAAATAATACTGGCAAGCCGTATTTTTGCTGAATAAAGCTGAGAAAAGGCAAACACCTGGTAAGATAATCATTCGAGAAGTCGAAAGACAGAAAACGTATACACGAAGAGAATAATGTAGAACGGCTTATGAGTAAGAAGTATAATTTTTGGTATTGCAAAAAACCAACGCACTTTAATAAGTAACCATTACATATATAACGAATTATATGGGCGATGATTAAAAACATATGTAGCCAACTTAAGTACATAGACAGACGGTATACGTTTTGTAGAAATCATGAATTTTAAAAAGGATGCAAATAGTATCTAATCGTTTCTATTATAGTTTACATATTTGCTTATTAAGTTGCAACAGTGGTAAACATTTCAAGTTACACAAATTCAAAGTCAATACACATATATCTTCCGTTTCTATTTCGACATATGAATATGTGATTGCAAAACTATTAAGGAAGTTTATATGTGCGTATAGTTTACAATATATACTTTAACAACGAACAAATATTCAATTACCCTGTGATTGACCGCATAAGGTATACTGAGATAAGGTTAAAGATGATAAACTCGTTTACATAAATATACACGCGTAGACGCAAGGAAAAAGTTTGTTGAAAGTTGTAAGAAATTGCATCCTGCATACAAGTACACTGTAAATGTTCAACCTCAGCGTGTCGTTAATGTATGTGCCCGCCATATAAAACGGTATAAATTAATACCAACACTTCACATCCAGCAAGGATTATAACACTTACGACTAACCAAGAGGCGATGGTCCACGCTAATTACCTTACGTAATGCTCTTCTATTCGGCGTTTTGAGTCTCAGGTGAAACGTAGGGCGCTCTAATTGGGTTTTAATTATCCGAGACCGCAATGGGTCGCTATGCGAATGGATTGGATTGTTGATGATCCCGACCGGTGATCGGAACGGGGTGTTCATTGTGTAATTACTCGGGTGGAAGTATTTTAGAGGAATTTAGAGGCGATGAGTGTAGTTTATTCCCCAAACAGATAGCCGATCGTGTAAATTGATACGAAAGGTAATCGAGCAGAAATGTTGAGGTATATTACAACCAATAAAGGACGATGATCAAAAGGAACGAGGAAAATCTTTTATCATGTTAGTTTCAATAAGTACACAATCAAAAATGTTTGCAATCATATATCGATATGCAGGGGAATTTAAAAATACGAAAAGAAGCCTAAAAGTACACATTTTCAGAAACTATTTTTGGTATGAAACATGTTTCAAATAAGGGTTGACACTAAGTCAAACTGCGAAGTCTGCAATAAATCATGAAAGCCGTTTTTGACGGAAAATTCTCAAGAGTAAAGTGCCCTTTAGAGCGTGTCTAGACAAAAATGTTTCAAACACTACAAAAAATGAAGGAGAAATGTTTTGGAAAAAAGTGAGAAAAACTGAGTATTCACAAGTGCAAAGGGACCTTCAGAGGAGAATAATCAAGATAACGATTATAGTAGTCAATATGGATTAAACAGTAAATTAAAAATAGAGTATAGAAAGTTTTTTTTTGGTTTTCGAGATAATACAAAAATGACAAGAGTAAAGTGTCCTTTGTCCTTCGCCGATTTAAACAAAAATTGCACGGATTAGAATTTTCAGATGACTAAGTTCAAATAAAAAGTTTAAGCTTTCCACTATTTACAGTTGCTGAGATATCAAAACGTCTAGAACAGCCAGTATCGCAAATTCCTAAAATCGATCAGAAAATGATACTTTCTCATTATACAAATACTTCACATGAGAAGGTAAAAATTGGCAGTAGCACATCGAATTGAATTTTTTTAAATGATTTAGGAGTCAAGCTTGAATTTATTGGCCAATTTCATATTTTTCGAACTCCCTGTACATCGTTATGTATTTCTGAAATTTTTGGGATCTACATATCATTTGCAATAATACCTTCTTCTTCTTCTTTTGATCGGAGTATTGTGGAAAATCTGGTTTTGTAATAGCTTTGTTAAAATAATTTGTCTTGGATTACGTCCTCAGTCAGTTGTGTAACGAGCAGAGCTGGTATCCCAGACAATTTCGCTTCTAGAAACATTTTTCTTTTGAATTTTATAATCGGAACTACCTCTATTTATACTGACGTTTCATCATCGTTATGGGCTTTATTAATAACTACCTAATTTAAAAAAATACTTTTAAACGCACAGGCACACATGCACATACACTCCATATCAACTCTTAAGTGCAAGACTTCACACTTTTCATTTATACAACTTATTTGTAGTAAATTGTCATTAGTTGGTAAGATTTACCAGAAAATGAAATTTGGTCCAAAGAAACCTATTTACATGGATTAAAATTACCATCATTAAAGATCGACCAAAGACATATGCAAGTACATACAAGTTTGTTTACAGCAAAAGTTAAATTTTAAGTTTCTAACACACATTATAAAGACATTGAAGTTCGTGTTGGAAATATCCAACTGGTCTGATAACGTGATGCAAGGAACAAAGTAATATTTTTGTCCTAATGAATTTACCACGTGTGTCGATTTAAATCGTTCGTCAAGAATAGCCTTTGATTCTTCTACTCAACACTAAAATCGTTATGATCTGAATCAAAGTACTTCGATTTTATTGACATAACTGACAATTTCTAAGATATGTATACGAATATAATAATACTATGTTGGAGAGCATTGATGAAAGATTTAAATCAACACGGTTTATTTAATGTGCTCAGGGTATGCGTGACAAAATATTTTAAATTGCTTAAAATAATACGCAATCAACTTAAGGAATCGATGGTGATGAGAAACTTAGGAACTTTAAAGAAAACATTTTGTAACAAGATGAGTTCAACAAATCGCACGCCATATAAAGGATAATTCGAGAAAGAAAGAAATAAAATTGTGTAGTTAATAAGTAAAGTGTTTTTCTTTGTACTGCTTTACTTATTATTTGCATAAACAATATATATTTTCCATAACTGTGATTTAGTAGGTAACATTCAATAAAACGTATGTCGAAGCAACCGAAGACAGCGACCTGCAATTCGGGAATCACAGTGATGATGATGATGATGATGATGATGGTGATATTTATGATTATGACGGTGACGATGCAAAGAGGAATTTATTTAAACACGCGACTTAATTTGAAGTTTCAAAATGACCGAATGTTGAGTAGAGGTAATGTTCTTGCAATCTGAACTTTTGGGGTTTCCGTAGACATACGTTTAAGTAGATGTAGCGTCATACGACTCAAGAATGATGGTATTGGTGACGATGAATCATTTGAACATGTGAGTAAAATTTATGTCATGGCTAACTGGCGATTTGTTTGAACATACGACATTAACTTTTAAGTTACAACACATTTTCACTTCACATGCTATACCTTCTAACGCTCCTCTAACTATTCCTCGTTCTGTCTTTTTGAGTTTTTCACTACCTTCATCTTTCGTTCTCCTACCACATCCTCGACGATCAGCGCTGTGATCTCCCTCGGTCACTCCGAGGGGATCGATGTTTGGGTGGTGAAGGAGCTGTCCTTCCTGGCGGCTGGATAGTAAACGCAAGGACCCGGGCTGGAGGTCCTGCATCTGCTGCCGCTCCTTCGGCTCGCGTCGCGTCCGTTCACACGGACGGACGGTATAGAGGACATTCCGTTGCGACTGATGGTGGTGTATTGACGGTGAAGCCTGTGCGAAAAAGAAACACAAAAGTAGCAAGGAAACTCATCCGCACTCCGGATTGGGATTCATACTGGGCTGGGAAGCGTCTAGAAAGATTTTACGGAGAAAGGAGAATTTTGAGTTCACGATTGCTCAAATCGATAGAGGTTAGGGGTATTACGACTCTTGAGGTAATGGTTATGTGATTTGCCTCAGGCGATTTGGCTGCACAATTTCTAAATAAAAATATGTTTACCAGCAATTGTCAAATCATGTGCTGCATTTGTAATGAACTACCATAGTGGGTAAAATAATTAAAACTTAACTACACTAAACGTCTTCGTAATTTATTGACTCGTCTATACTATTTATGTAACAATTTAATGGGAATACTTTGCCATGTTTCTCTTTTGAATTTAGTTGACTTAAATGCCGATCACTAGAATCCCCTCATGTCGCACCTAGTTCGTTCATATAGTTCACGAGATATCACTGTATCGAGAGCAGTCTACACTATTACAGTCACATCTAGATAGCCCGAACTTGCTAGAATGTTTAATTCCTTTTGAAACTCAAGTAAGATCTCACAAACCAAGCATGGGACAGAAAATTTACCAGAGAGTTGCATATTTTGACTTACCTTTGAAAATTATTTATGTACGATTTCCATGTCCATGAAGAATTACGTCACAAATGTTAGGAAAGATAAAAAAGGTACTTACAATTAAATGAAAATTCTTTATTCAAAATGTTGAACTCGTGTCCAGAAAAAAATGGTAGAAACCATGTGTGGGAACTAGAAAATTTACTAGTGTGTATTTTTTGTCAAAGATGGTTTAATATTTACGAAATACCTATGCTAATAGTCCGAATTTTAAACGCCTATAACTTCTTAAGGAAGAGAAATTGAATTAAAAATGTTGGAAATGTGTCATCTTATCCATTTAATTCTGTAACACGATCTATGGGACAGCCTGTATTTCAATAAACTGAAAAGTGGGTGTAGTCAGCCCGATTTATGTGGTCTCTAAATATTTGCTTTTCCAGGACACACAACTTTTGTATTTATGAAAAATCACGTGCTATATTTTCGGGTATAATTTGTATTACTGCGCGAAAAATATATTCCTGTAAAATATGTTGCAATTTTTATGATATCCTAATTTAAAAAATACCCTCTAAACTTTATGGACAACCTAATGGTTCATCATGGTCTGACAATATTACTGAGATAACAATTTGATAAATTTTTGCACCTGTCCAAAGGGACATTTAATATCTCGTCAATGATAAGTTGGACAGCGTCCAATTCTCGGCCACATTTTTTTAACCAAGAAACATAATAATTCCGGGGAAATAATGCCGCAAGCAAAACATTTTGAATAAACAATTTTATTGGTTCACAAATACAAGAAAATGTCAAAATAAACAACTTTTTTCTCCTGAAAATTTCCTGTTTGAGTCTTGGTTCACGTGATATTTCACGAAAAAAATGAATTTTTCCGAATATAATTGTTTACACAGGGCTTGACAAATGCGGGTAAACATATTTTTATTTTGAAACATTTTTAGAAGGCTTTTATGAAACTAAATAGCTGCTAGGCAATTTTGTCGCAGCCGAACTTAGATCGCCTTGACTGATAGCTAGTTGCAGAGATATGTAATGTTTCTTTTTGGAAATAAAGACTATTCACAAACTTTATGAAGCCATTATATTAGGATGTGTAATACGTACTTTTTAAATTATTAAGACGGGTCTTATGGAGTCTTCCCTTTGTTTTTCTTCTCTTTTTTATGTTTTTGTATGTTGTATTTCCATTACTCGATGCACTATTGAAAATTTCAAAGAATTTGCCACCAATTTTAGAAATTCTCGTTCGTTACTTTGGATTGAATAAATCTCCTTTATTTTATAGATGCAAATACGTAGTGCCTGTGTAAAAATTTTAACGGAATTTAAACATTTCACCACTTTATATGGAGTGCCTTTATATGCTCGTATTTTTGAGCGTGACTCCACTCATCCCTGATTGCATAAGAAACTTTTAAGTCTTATATTTCCTGTTTGATTGCTCAGGATAGTTTCTTGTCCAGATTTAAGCACTTTGATTTTCAATCTGGTAAACGGAACAAAATCAAGTTCGTATAAGAAATGAAATCATAGTGCTTTTTCTTCGGTCAGAACTTAAGGTGTTTCATTTTTTGCAAGTCAGGTTATGCAAAATGTACCCTGTCCATTCTCTGCCAAAAGTAAAGGAATAAATCTCAGAGCCGTTATTCAAAAAGTTGGCAAGCTATAAGCAAATATCACGTATCGCAAATAAATTCTAAAAAACACAATTGTGGGAAGAATCAAAATATGGACAGTCAATTGTAGGGTCATAACAGAATTCCTTGATGGATTTTACGAACACCATTTCTATCTCTATCGAACGAGGCGAGCGAGAATGCGCCCGAAAAAGAAATTCCCTCGAATGTATGGAACCGGACGTAGTAAAGATTATTTATTAGGGTTTCTTTTTTGGGTTAGCAGGGCTTTTTGAATAAGACTACGAAAAAATCTATTCACCAAAAATTAACGAGCGTGATAAAATAAATGAGGATGTTGCGAACGTGTGACGCGGAAATTGTCGCACGAAAATTTTTCTGAAATTATTAACTGCTGATAACGGCAGAATAGAATATTCGAGGGAGTGAAAAATAAATTACAGTTGTGCATCGCAAAGTTCAACTATTGTTCAGTGCCCAGAGGGAAAAAACAAGCCGGAAATCGCAGTGAATATATGAAAATGCACGTACGTTACAACACATTTTGGTTTTAACCAAACGATTTTGGAAAATAAACGAGGAAAAGATTAAAAACCAAACAATTGAAAAAATAGACAAAACAACTGAACAATTAACCTCGTCATTTCCAAAAACTGCCTGTTCTAGTTAGGCGTAATATTGTATAAGTAAAATATAATTTAATAATATAAAGATCATTAAAAACAAATTTGGGCTTTCACTCAACTGCACGTCGCTGTGCTACCTTCATCAAACCCATCTGTTCCTTTGTATAATACACCCTTATCGGGGCACGGACAATAGAATCAGAGTGATCACACTACAACTGTCTGAATTAATATATCTATATTGTGGGAAAACGTAAGTGTTTAAAACTTTTTTGAAACACCCCTTCGCGTTTCGAGGTACGATTTGCACGTATAACGAGGTCGTTTGCTATCAATTTCAACGAAATGGAGAACAGACATTTTAATTTGAACATATCTATATATTATTCTGAGAGGTTGTGATTTGATTAATTAACCTCAAATATACCTTTTTCAAAATTAGTTATTTAGAGAAAAGTGCTATCACTAGTTCTCATTTATTCCTACCTCATACTATGCCTGTCTCCGTTCGACATGAAACTGTCCTCGTGAGTGGCCCCATCCGGTGATTCCCTGCCAGGTCTAAACAAGGAGTTGTTGCAAAACAAGATGAGGAACAGCCTCTTGAACTTCTCGCCGAAGATAACGTAGATGATGAAGTTGACGCTCGAATTGATTGTAACCAGCAGATTGCTGGTGTGGATCAGATAGATTATGTTGAGTTCGATGTCCACACTGAATGTTTCTATGATGTTGATGACCAATGGTAAGAGGTTACAGGTGAAGAAAACAGCTACGACTCCTAGCAGCATAGTTGCCAGTCCAATCTCCTTCTTTTGGAGGCGAGAAAGACGCTGTCGTTCTTTGTTCGCTTTCAGGACCTGCCAATGATAAAGTCGATTAATCTTACACATCCTGCGTGAATTTTTAATACCCGAGCAATAATAACGTTATAATATCCCATTTGTCAAATCTCGCCTCAAAGTTAATTTTATTATTCGCGAAGTTGTCATCGACTAATCACTCTAATGCCCTTATGTTTGTCATATCAAAGTGGTTTTTTTTTCTACATCATTCATCGTCGGGTCATGATAGAATAGATAAAAATTTGCTGACAACTTTTCCTCTGAAATCCATTCATCAAAAATTCCGTTATGGGACTACTTTTTCATGTTCAGAGCTGTCCACTCTCTATCAAAAACGCATTCTTCATGAAAACTTATTTTTATTTTCAGCAGAGTTTGTGTTTGCATAGTTTTCTCGGCGCCCAAGGAACCGTCGGGTCATTTAAAAGTAAATCACCTGGCTTACAGGCACACACAAAAGACGTTCTAAATGGAATTGAGGTATTAAATATAAAACGTACACAATTAATTTACAGTTAATTCTTGTACAAATTTAATACGTAATTTTAGAGCCTATAAAAAGTTTTTTATTTAAAAGTTAATGTAGGAAGGCGATTAGAATTTTTTATCTATCGGCCTTATTGGCGTTTAAAAATATTGCAAAATATGCACTTCCCACGCAAAAAAAAACATAAATTTAGGAAAGTATGCAAAAATGCAACTTACATTTTTTTCTGCCGTTTATTTATAACAATAGTAGCTACAGTCAAACCATTATCTCATTATTGCACAAAATGTAATACCTCCGAAATTCCCACTGTATTATACGAATAATATTTCGCCGCAATTGAATTTCAGATTAAATAAGAAAACTAATATCAAAGCCTTCTGCTCGAATTCATATGAATTCCGCAAAATAGAAAATAATTTAAAATTTTTGAAACCGGTCGCATTCGAGAAGGAATTTATGCTGGATGCGTTATTTAAATTTTAATCATATTGCGATAAATTAATAACACAAAAGGAGAAAATAAAGTTACGGAATTGAAGTTGAAATTAGTTTTCAGGAAAACTGCTGTTCACCAATTTTACACGAAAATTGATTGTAAACTGTCGAAAAGAAGATTTCGGGAAAGTGTGTATCACACCAATTCAAAGACAATTTCACTGAATCACTGAAGTTCGTTCTATTGAAAACAATAACTATTCTTGCAAATATGTATTTAATATTAATTATTAATGGAAAAATAAAGAAAGAAATATTTTAGTATTACGGTCCTCTAAAGTTCACGAAGTCTGTAAATTAACACTTTTTAGATATTTTACAATGCAATACCTTTGTCATATTTGCTGAAATGTTGTGAATCAGTGACATGCATGTACAGACACAGAATACTGATACCAGAAACGACACTTGCCGTTCCTGCCCAAATAAAATTTCAGAGCGCATGCCCGAAACGGCCATCTTTTTTGTGTCTGACGCATTGAACTAACGTGTGTAGTTCTACGGGCGATAACTGATTACATGTTGAAATCGTTCTTATTTCGTGGGTTTCTTAGATTTGTTTTCGAACGAAATGTGTTAAGCTGTACGTGATTTGTTACAACACCCCATGAAAACCATTACACAACAGTTGTTTTCAGTGAGCCACATAAAAATTATCTCATTAATGGATAGGAGAAATGTTTTAATGGAAATTTTCGTTACGAAACGGTTTATTTGAGCTGTTAGAACAAACAACGGGTAAGATCAGATTTGACGTTAGGCTACGTAACGGTTTAGTTTCCTCACTTATTTTTTGCCTCGTGGAGTTGAAATTAGTGTCAGTTTGTAGATAATTTAAATATTGGGACCTAAACTTGAAAAAATATGACCAGGAAACTCATTTTCGAGGTTCAGTTTGAATTCAGTCAGATTGCTCATTATTATTACATTATATGTTTGTATATGATTGTATTTGTTATTTATTACTTATTACTACTACTATTATTTACTTAGCACATAAAAAATATTGTCATTTGCTAGGTAATTTTGATGTCTCCTCTTAAAAAACAGACAGGATTAATTATATCATAGATATTCAACAGAAACGATAAGTAGAAACACTAAATGAAAATTAAAAAAGTAATGTCATCAATTAGTAACTGAAAATAAAAACATGGATCGAAAGCGTTCCACATTCGTTGCACTGTACCCAGTAAATCCATGCTCATTTGCACTAACGAAGAATTATGTGATCCAGAATGTTGATTTACAACTGCATTACGATACATAGCTTGCAAGAACCGTCAATCATAATTTCGAAGTATGTTTGTTATGCGAAAGAGTCACTTTTAGCTGTTACGCGGGAGTCTCGTACTTATTCCTTCTCTCTCGCTGACGAGAACGGAAAAATCAAACAAAACTCGCCAACCATTTCTTGTTAATGAACAACGTACACGTCTCATGTCCGACACGCACTCGTTATATTGATGTAAAGCTAAATTCAATCGAACATGTACTATTGCATCAAAAGGTGCGGTGTTACGTGCTCGTTTCGTTGATGTTAAGTCAGACCTAAAACTATACTTTATATGACAAAGTTCATGTTGTAAATAAACAATATTGAATGTTATCTTCTAACCGTATGTAAGTGTTTAAATTAATTGACAGAATCGAAAAATGTATGATTACCTTCGAAATCGTCTTTTTGGGCTCTTAATATAATACGTCATTTAATGTGGTAGAAACAAACTATGTTCCAAAATATTTCTATTAAAAAATTATTTAGTTAAAAATTATAAGCTTCGCACAAATTTATTTTAATCACATTTTCGCCAGAATAAATATTTTCCTTCTAAAACTCAATCAGCTTAGGTGCCTAGAATAAAAAACATGATACAAATGTTTTTGTGATTTATTTTTCACGATTACTCCCAGCCGACCAAGGCACATAAATTAAACCTAAAATTAGATCGACAACTCACTCGTCCAAAAAGGTGATGCCTTAGATTAGCAAATCCGAGCGCTTTTAATGAAAACACCAAAACGCGTACTACCAGCGCCAATCTCAGTAAGGGTCGACCTCCTGCCAGTCATAACCGCTGATGGTGACATAAGGTTATTCCATAGTCAGAAAGTATTCGACGTTTTCACGTTCAGTTACTTGGTGACGACATTACTTTTTATTTTTGCAATAAAATCTTGTTCCAAAATAATCATTATTTGAATACCTAACTGGTTTATAAGTTATTTAAATATAAAGTTACCGAACTTACTAGTTAAATAAGAAAACTCACCTGTCTGTAGATGCAAGCGTTCAACACGGCCAACGATCCGAACGGCAGTAGATACATGCAGACCAGATAGAGCCAATGGATGTAAACGGTCTGATAGGTCGGATTCTCTCTGAACTCCGACTGGTGCGGGCACCAGACCGTCCTGTTGAACGTATCGCTCCATTCGTACTGCAACTTCGCCTCCCAGAGCCTCGGCAAGTTGTACATGACCGAGAACAGAATAATACCGACGACGTAAATCCTGGCCCGGCCGTAGGTGCATAAGGAGCGAGCCCTAAGAGGGTGGCAGACAGCAACGAAACGTTCCAGGGAAACGGTCAGCGTGAGGTAGACCGAGGCGGTCTGGGTGATCATCGCCAGAGGAAACACTACCGGCGCGATGTGAGGGTACACGACGTAATAGTAAGTGAACATGGAACCGCTGTAGGGGTAGATACCGGGAACGCCAAACAGTAGTATGCTGGTGATGATCAGCACAGTGTCTATCCTAGCCAGACCGATCAGCAGGTAGTTGATGCTCGATCTCATCTGCGGTCTAGAAAGGATTATCATCGATATAACGTTGCCCAGGATGCCCAACATCCCAATTATGTTGATGCATAGCCCGTTAGTGACGAAACGGTAGAAATTCACTGGGTCTGGATCGATTTCGATGCAAGACTGGAACTCAGTATCGTTTGGATCCGCCTTGGTGATCTCGTAAATCATGAAAGTCTCGAACATTTTGATTTATTCAGTTGGGATCGTTGTCAGTTAGATAATCACATTTCCTTGTCGAGGTAATCGAGCGCGTTATTTTTGGAACAACTGAGGGGACCGGTTGATTCGATAGACAATCGAGCAGGTTGAGATCTCGGGCATCTTCAGTCGCTCTGGAAAAGAAAAATCTCCCTCAGTTTGATGATATGAACATTTTTATTTAGAGTTTAAATATTAAATGACGAAACGCTTTGTTATCACTAAGAGGAAAGATTTGGGGAAGAAGCCAGAAAATACATGACCATACATAACTCTTGAAGTTTGAGTATCATGTAGATCATATCATATAGCAATAATTATTTGTCTGTGTGTAATGCACCTCATGGCAACAATTTTTTAGCCAAATCTTAGGATTTTTGAAAATATTTACTTATGGTGTTGGCAGCAACAACACTCTTAGACCTTCCATCATTGATTAAATTTCCTATTTACATTTTCTCACCATGTGTTAAAGTACTGGATTTCTCCTAGTTATTTCTTTTCTGCTCGTAATTGTAACAGTAATTGTAACATGAACGTTCCTTTCATGATTGATTTGGGTATTTTTCTCTTTTCCTAAAACAGATTTAGAAATTTTGCTGTAGATATACGGTTTAAGATAAGTTTAGGTCGGTATTTATCAGCCAACCGTCCTCAACACTGAAGTTGCCTATCTATCGATAGCATATGCTGCCAAAATGTTCACAGAAACGGATAAGGTGTCTTACGTGGTTAAGTAACTTCAGTGTTGAGAACGGCTGGCTAACAAATAGCGATCTATATCTGTAGTAATCCTCTTGAAAGGTCACAAATTTTTTTAAATTTTTTTTTAAAGGATACTCAAATGAATGAAGGTGAAAAGTAACCCTCCTCAACATAATTTTTTTCGTTAATTACTTACATAATTTGCAGTTGTTTGATATCGTTGAATAAAATACCATTAGCTTGATGAATGACTAGCAATTTTATCATGTCTTAAAAAACAATCTGCTACAGCTCGAATCGAATAAAGTAACAAATAACTTGATATAAACTAAAATCGAAAGGATGAACATCAAACATGAACATTTAGTGTTCATTTAATTTTGATAATAGTACCTTGACATATTTCAAAATTAACATCATTTAAATGTTGAAACAGTTAATTTCTCGTATATTCATTAGTCAAAAGACGATAATTAAATTTTTCCTTACATCACAGATCTCGTTAACTTGGATGTAAAACTTATTACCAAAATTATTGTTAAAGCTTTGAAATTGCCGCTTATAAATTTCTGAACTAATAATGAATTTCTACAATTTTCACAATAAGAAAACCTCGTAATGGCACGTTTCGTTCCCAATACAATCCGATCCCAAGCAAATATTTAAATTAGTAAGTACAATAATAATTAGTCAAACACACACCGTCGGAATTTCGGTTCCAGTAGACTGCAACTACCGTGATTGGGTCGATAACAATAATAGCAGGGAAATTGAATGGTATTCAAAATCGAACAAATTCAATAATAAAATTCATTCCCTGGAATGAATCGACTGAATAGGTTTAATGAAGTCAGAGGAGCTCTGGAGCTCATAATTGCCGAAAGCGAGTGGAATATATAAGATTGTTTGACTTTGGAAATAAATCTGGATGAAGAATTTTCCGGCCGGGTTGTATTGTAATGAATTTTCTAGGGGAGTTTTTCAAGTTTTCTAATTGGTAGTTTTACGTATATCATCAGCCACTAAGCGTTCAAACGTACAGAGGAAACCCTGATTGCAACTTTGGTGAATGCATTTACCTCTAACTTCCTCTTTGATACTTGAAGTTGTCTGGTAGTAAAATGCTTTGACTGGCTTAATACAAAGGTTCGTCTAACTCGTTACGGAGAACACCTAATGAACCGCACAGGAACACATAAGAACAGATTATGTTTGGCGTCTAATTCTTGGAATGGAACGACTGCCTAATGGAATTGACGTTTAATTAAAACATGCTAACGTTTAATACAAACTACTTTTGTAAATGCAATTAAAATTCGTTAAACGTTTATAGCTAAATAGAAATGTATAACATTACTATTTTGCGAAAGGCAAATTAACTAGTTATACGTACGTCACCTGCAATGTACCACAATGATTCTCAACCGCTCTCAATAATTCAGCAGTTTAAAACGTTTAAAACATGGCAGTAATAAAATTACCTCTGGTGTTACTAGTAATCTGATTTGTTTCAAAACTTCGATCGTAATCGTTTAATCGTACAGCACAGATAACCATGTTTTCTGTATTTCTGACTTTTGGTTTTCATCAGTACGGTGATACGCCTGTAATCCCCTCTAGGATTAATTTGTCCCATTTAGACAAACTGAGCATGAGTAACTCCTTTAATTGGGCCGTGTAGAAGAAAGATAACAATTAGATTTTCGCGTGATGATTTATTTATTTTTTCTGAGAACAATAACTCAAAATACTAAACTAGAGTAAAATTAGAATCAGAAACATACGAACAGATTTCACCACTATTTTCTCTCCCAGAAAAAATTGTAAATATAATCTCTTCTTTTGAGTAAATTTTTTTACTGACTGTTTTACTGGCGTCAGTTTTTTTTGAAATTTTTGGCTTTTTGTTTAGAAGTTCGTTTTATTCCGCCAGTAACTTTACGCTTTACTTAATTAAGACCATTTATTCCATATAATTAGGTAAGTTTTAAAAATCGCCGATTAAAAAATAACTATCAATAAACTCAGTAAGAAGATAGAAATATATTTATTCCATATAGAAATAAATTCTAAACCAATTATCGTTTTTACTTTTTACTTTATTTTGAATTTGTGTAGTATGTTTATTCAATCAATATGAAGGGGGCATGTAGGACCAGAAATGGAATTGCCGTATTTACCTGTCAAGAAGAATTTACGTTCCATCGTGTATTATAATGGGAAATTATATTATGTATCCTTTTATATCTCAACAAATATCGGGCGCGGTTATTCGAGGGCTGAAAACTGGATCGTATATACGACAAAACGAAGTGCTCCTCGAGAGATTTAAAGTACATTCCTTAGTACAATCTTTAGAAATATATTGTCTTCGTCGAGTGTGTAAATAAGAAATCTGAAGAATATTTCATTAGTTCTTTGTTAGCAATTCAAGTAGGAATTTTTCGGTTAAATTCACGCCCGGATATATGCTTGTCGATACATCATTCGAGTTTCTTTCATACGGAGGCGCAGGAGGTCGCGATGACAAATTGAGGTTTATCCGATCGGAAAACTGCATTTCCAGCCCGATTTCATCTGTTTAACTTAAGTTTTTAGATCAAATAAATGATGTCGAACACGATTTTCTCTTTGTCTCCTTCGTTGCTGCTTGGGCGTCATATTACCACATTGTTCCGTTTGTTAATTCAGACTCGACTGAACTCACTAATAAACGGTTCTCTAATAATAATAGTAACGATAATTAACAAAGTTCAAAAACTTTTAATTAGGATTCTTACTCTATCAACATAAAATAACATACCATACGTAAAGTGCATTCAAGCATCAGTGTTTTGTGCTTCAGGAGTGCAACTGATACCAAGAGGTATTTTACAGTCGTTTCACCCAAGTAGACACATAGGGAAAGCATACAGATAAGTTGAACTGTAACAGTTCTTGAACAGTTCTAAACTGGACAAAAAGTATTAGCACCGACTTGCTGTTACATATTTTTAGAAATCTAGAAATTTATCTGAATATATTCCAACAAGGGCATTTCAATGGCTTATCAGCAATCTTTCATGTAAATAAAATATTGTAGGGAGCTGGCAAGTCAGTTAGTGTACCACTTACTTACTCACGAGATTAGTAAGGCCCTTAGAAACGCGTGATTATGAATCAAACTATTTCGTGCGTTAGCTGAAGGACCGAAAAGGCGTCGAGATGTAGGAAGATAAAATACTCTATGTCCTTGGAAGTTCTTTCCGGCAAATATAAAATAACATTCCGACATTCAGGCATCTCTTCGCTCGATAAAATTTGCATACCCAGTGGATATGTGTGTGTGTGTGTGTGTAAACGTCGACACCTATTCCATGCTATTTTTGCATACAAAAGTACTTATACTTTGTCAAAGAGAATGTAAAAAACATTGCTGACCAGTCGTAGCTTTTTTCTAATTTCGAAGCTGCATTTAAATATTTTCGGGAGGTGGATGGGAAGTAAAGGGTAGATAGGCAGGCGACTTGATAGCGTTAATCCTGTTTGCTTTCTAACTGGAAGTTCCTCGTTATTTATTCACCAGCAGCCCCAAAGAGTAGAAACAAATTTAGGTTTAATATCCCCAGTTAAAAAAGTAAGAAACAATTAGTTTTACAAATACCACAAGAACACCGGGAACATATACATAGCTTCGAAATTACAATTATTTAAAAGTGAATCAAATGGAAGCATTTACCAAATATAAAATCATGGTGTCTCCTTTGGTAATATCAATATGTATCGTGCAATGTACTGTTATTGCAGTAATCTTGCTGTAACAATAATATAGTAAATGCAGTTGTTGCAATTAATAAGCAATTTTATATTAAACAATTACATTTCGAACTATTCTTGGTGATAACAGTCTTCGGTAAATAATTACACTCCCCTCAATTTCAATCATCACATCACCCACAAGTACCCTAATTTCGTTAACGTATTCAATCATGTGGAAAACCCTCTCTAAGCATAAATCGAAGACGATTTTCTCATCAAGGAATAGAGTTGTGTTCATTTAATGCTTCCGTAATTTCTGGTTATAATCAAATAGAACTCTAATTTAATCGATTCATTATCAATGAAGTATTGAATGCAATAAATTAGGTCTTGATGATTTGTCTTCAACTTTTTGGCAGAAGTTAATTAACGCTGCCATTTTTCTGTTTAATTAGCCTGTCAGATGCCTGTTTTTTTAATGAGAGCGTGTTAGGATTTGACAATATTACATATCCGAAAATAGGAAAATTATTTTTTACACCAGTTAGAGCATTACTACTTCACATCTATTATATCGTATATATGGTAGTTAGAGCAATATAAACTGGACTTGATCGAATGATTCGAGTGCAGTGTGATACATATATAGATGGTATATGTGAAGAATATAAGTTATGGTAGTTATTACAGAAAGATGCCATGTATTTGTATTTGTGTGAAATTGTGAAAATTGCCTAAGGCGAAATTAATGTAGTAGTTAACTTAGCTGCTCTATCAGAAATGAGTCAAATGAATGCATCAATAAATATCAGTTTATTATTATATCGTTATTTAACCATAGTTCCATCTTTCTCCAAATAAACATTGTTTTGTTTTTCTTTCTATTCTGCAATAAATTTGACTTCACTGGCTGCACATCTCTCAGTGAGGATATTCATTTAACGAATCGATTCTCGCTATCGATTATTTGTGATGGAAGTAAATTTAAATTTGTTTTTTTCGACAATTTGAAAAGCCTTTTGTCTTATCCTACAGTTTTGTTTTTCACTTAACTTTAGAGTGTGAGTCATTGACGCAAAACTGCACGACGTCACCTTTCTAACCTTCAGTTTTTCCTTTTAACTATATTTTATGTTTATTTCGCATACATTTCACTCTTAAGTTTCTTGACTCAACTTCCAATTACGGTTTAACGAGCAGGTATAAGTTCGTATACGTAAAAGAAGTTAAACTTTCAAAAAACGTGTAATCGCTCGCCGAAGAAGCAGGGAAAGAATACGAGCCTATCAGGGGAACAACATCTACTTCACCTTGTAACTTCCCTCTCTATTACCTTTACAAATAAACTTTTATAGCAGCGTATACCACCGAAAAAGAAGCCCCAAAAGTAAATCTCGAAAATTCTCATGCGGACACTACACCCTCGACATCAACTAAATCTAACTTACTGGCAAGTGTGGGGCCATAATTTTCCGAAATAAAACCCGTTGAAAAATTGAAGTTTACGCTCAGGAATTGGAAAATTTTGTTATTGCAAGCAGTTCCTTTTGAGCCGATTTCGTCGGACGATCGAAACGAAAAAGTATCTTTACGAAACGTTATTAGGTTAGGGGATGTGGATTTGTCCGCAAACAGGGTTTTGTTGAGAATAAGTAAATGGTGCGTTGGGGAACGTAGGGATAATTTTCTACCTCAAATATTTAAGCTAATAAGTTTAATAAACAAGGGTAGAGAATTGAAAGAAGACGACTGCCACCACCTCTTTCGCCACACTAGTCACATCTTCTGGTTACTTCAGTGTAAAGAACCCAAACATAAAGTGCTACACAATTTAACGAGCTCGATTCGCTTACAATCATGAGGAGCTACGTGTGTCTATTGTACAAGTAACTACATTGTGAACTCTAATATTCGAGCATGTACAAATTTGACAAACGATGTTTGCGGGATCGATTGCTATAAGTGATAATGTCTAGATTTTAAGGTATACTGGGAAATTCAGCAATCTGGCTGCCCTTGAATATGCATCTACTGATGTTAAAGATAACCGAAACACGATAAACCAAAGTTACAGTAGCGTCCTTAGGTACAGTGTAAACTCTGCGAAAATCTGCGTTAAGTGTACTAGAAAAATTCGGGATGGTGTAGCTGTCTACTGCAACAGTGATATTGATCTAAAGACACTGCATGTTGTAAAATTTAAATTTGACCGTTTTGATGTAAACCTTGGCAAAAATATAATCCACGGTTTTTCTTCTTCTTATGCCGTCTCCTTATCAGAGGTCGCTAACTACTTTCCCAAATGCCTCTCTATTTTTGGCAATGTGAAACAACTCTTCTGCTGTCATATTTGTCCATGCCCTAATATTTCTGAGCCAAGACTTCTACCTTTCTTCCAATGCCTTTCCTTCCATCTACACCTCCTTGTATTATTACTTGCTAAAAGGGATATGTATCATTGCGCAATACATGTCACGGGATAGGGGCGGCGCAGGAAAGCATTTCCATAATTTTATAATAATCTAATAGAACCTTATTCGACTCTAGTAACAAATGTAATCGAAAGCACGATTCGAAGATTTCCTTTATTTCCTCCAGTTTTTCGTAAACTGCACCATTTCCAAACTATATACGTTCCATATTTCTGGAACAAAAGTGCGTCGCATTTCCTGTCGTATAAACCGTACAATCCCGTGGAACGTTCATTTTATAGCGGGAGCGCTCCGCGGGATGGGCTCGTAATTTTGCGTCGATAACGGATACGTTTAATAGACCAAAATTTTGACGGAGGTTTTGTGGGAAGAGCTTATTTTCCCTTAGTAATATATTTCGGGGTGCGATAACCAGTGAAGGCGTCTTGAAAAACCTTCCGATGTAGACAGAGCTGTTTCTTTGGAAATATGGATTATTTATTATTATTTTCTGCTGATTGGCTTCGTTTGCCAAGGAGATATTACATTTCGATAATGGTATTATAAATTCTTGGTATGGAAACAAGTTAAAAACAACAGATATTTTTAACATTTATGCTGGATAATAAATGTCGTTTATGGATTAACAGGAAAGAGGTAATTTCTGAAGCACTGTACATGAGGAAAATTCATTGTTTTCCTATATTGAACATACATACTGACAATCTCATGCAAATACCTTGGTTCATCTCTTGAGGGTGAATATTAAAGGATCCTCCATGTTTAATAAAAAGAAGTAGGAAGGCGCTCTTCAAAACAGTTTAGAGAACTGTTAGGATGAAATACAACCCCCTTAAAAATTAATGCCAGGAAAATAATGAATGAAACGCTCTCCCTGAGTTAAAATTTAATTTAAAATTCCAGTAGGATTGCTTCGGAGTTATTTCTGTAATAAATTTAGCTTTGATCGGGTGCAGGTCCATGGATATTGTGTGTTTTATGAAGTATGATTGTAGCCTCTGTATTTTTTAGATTGTATCAAAAATGGTGAAATTTTAATAGAGTTTTCTATATTTTGAATCTGCTGCAAATTACAAGAAAAACAAAAGAGACGTGCTGTATTTTTTTTAAATGAAAGTCAATAAGTTTATTTTACTTTATTAACCATTACGGGCTTTTTACAGCGAATGTCTCGTTGCGTTGTACAACAAAATGTATTAACAAAATACTACTTGCCACAATATTTGTCTACATTTCAATGTTAAATCGTGAATAATTGTGAAATTGTGAAAAATTCTACATAATCTCCATAGAAATTGCATTTCAGCTTACAATTACATTTTTTGTCAAGTTTCGTATCAACATTTTAATCAAAAGTACACAGTATATTAAGGACATATATAAAATAAAACGTTCCTATATGAAAATAAAAACAAACCACATTTTAAACCCACATAGGCTACCAAAAATACGTTTTTAAGATTAAAGATATGTCTTTCAATAGGCTACATACATATGTATATCTACGACAGACGCGACATCGTTCCTTTGATATATTTTTCGTAGATAGCGTGTTTAGCGGAAATTTATCAGAGATAACCTAAATGAAGTCTCAGCGTCCCACAGGCGTAAAAACATTTTACATCTCAGAACTGGTTGACTTGAACGTCGGTTACAAGTATTTACAGATTTGTTTATACAAATATTTACTCAGATAACCCTCAAAGAATTATTGGATACAAGGAGCTTTCTTTTCATCAGCGTCGAACGAAGCTCGTTTTAGGATTTCCTAGATTTCACGTAGGAAAAGTATAAAACCCGCCGATAATTAGTGGCAAATAATTGTGGCGGCCTTGCCCTACATTTTACCGAATGATGTCAGCAAAAGACTGGCGTCATGCTACATTTTTTCACAGGATGTATGCTGGAAAATCTATATTGAATTTTCGAACGTTCGCTGAAATGTTTATGTGTATTAGTGTTTTCTAGAATTGCAAATTACTGAAAGTGCCTTCAAATCGAATCCTGGAGGTTTGAGCAAGTTTAAATCAAAAGGAAATGTTAGAATTTTAATTAGCATGAATGCCTAAGTTATATACTTAAGCTATTGTTTCGAAGAGCTTGTGTCGACATTTATATTTTTATATTTCATATTTCCATTTTAGACACAACAGTAAGAAATTGGCAAAAGATTTAATTTCGTATTTCGTTTAATTAATTTCGTATTGCAGAGGTGTGAAAAAATTTTATTCAATTCACAATAATTTTTAATTTCCAAATGAAATTTAACTCTGTCTCTTCCACTCTCTTCTTCGTATTCCCATACTATTCAGGGCATTTTCTGATTTCTGTAATTTAATATATACGCCAAGAGCATTACGACCCGCAAGACTATATCTGTTTGGGTTACGTGCTCAGATTTTTATAGGCACTCTGAACAGCCTTTCTATTTGATACAGATTTATTTTATCTTAGATTCTCTTCCATGAAACATACTTAAGTAGTATTGACAAGGCGGATAGACGTGATTTATTTTTTCATCAACAAATATTTGTTGACAAGGGAACAAAGATGATTAAGGGAAAGTTTCGAGCGGCCCGCAAAATTATTAAGCCGGTTTTGAAAACCCTCTAGGTTTTTTCTTTGATATCGAAGTCGAGTCGAAAACTTCCTAATCCAATGCAAACTGTCACTAAGAACTTAAAATGAATTCAGTTAGTTCGGAACATTCCCTCATTTATCGCCTTCTCACCACACCTCCCCGCTCTACCTACAATACATTCGATTTAACTTATCGCTAAGTTTTCTTATTTCATTTCAACTTTCCGCAAGAAATTTAGCCACTAACACGAAATAATTCAGTTGCACTTTTTTTGAAAGTTGATGTCGCCCGCGTTTTCTCGGATTTCTCAGGGACATTCCCTTAACTTTTTGTTAAAGCGCCGCGAGGGAACTTTCCCCAAATCAACAAAAGTAATTTCCAGGATGTTCCGGTTTCCTGTTGCACAAAATAAAAAACAGATTTTTTAACGAAGAGTTAAGTTAGGTTAGGAAGAGTTGCGCTCCTGTTTTGTTCTGTATTAATGCGGTCCAAATAATGGAAAACAACTTAAAACTTGCTTAAATTTTCTCCCTGATAGCGGTCACGATTATAATATAACTATCCTCCATTTACATGTGTAATTATAAACTGGAAAATAACCATCAAGTGGAATTTCTTAGATTTTACAGACACGACTAAAATCGAAACTATCACATATTACTTTAACTCTTAAAATGGAATGCTATATAAGTTTATACGCAGAACGTTTATTGATACAATGGTTAATGATTCAGAAAAAGTTTCCTACAATGGTCCCATCTACAAAAAGTCAGTTTTAACAACTGCCGAAACCAAAACTTGACGAACTTATAGAATATAACAACAGTTATGTTATCACGACCAGCCTGGTTTATACGTTAAACCTGGACAATTCAACTGAATAACAAGTTTTCTAAATGCATAGAATTTTTCTATATTACCATATCAATTCTATGAAAGTGTGATGATTTACAGCGCATTTCAAAAATTATTATGTCTTCGTATAACAATAATAACCAAAAATTTTGAAAGATGCTGTTCAGAATGAAGAAAGTTACCTTCATGGTCTCCTATTATTATTAATTTGTTTGATATACTTTAATGCCGTTATATCTCAACTCAGTATTTATGCTGTAATATGAAAGTAATCCATTTGTTTTTACATTTAAAGTAAAATAATTTGAATGAGAACGATCTAATATAGATCTTGGTTATTAGGTACAGTATTACTAGTTTTATGTACTTGGATCAATTGTGGAAAATATCACATTTTTTGTCTTATATTATGGCACCTACACAAGTACATATGTTATTGTATTTAATGTCTCTCTGTTATCAAGATTAGTGTTTTTTCCTACTTTCCCGTTCACATGTATTCTGCTTTATAAGATGAATATTTATATCCGTTTTCGCATACTTTCTTGAGCGTATATATCATACCTATTGTTTTATTTTTGTTCTTTGCAAATAATATTACGAGATGTCAACGAAGGATAGGCAGTTCAGTACGTCGTTTCCTATTTATATTTCTAATTTTTTGTGCCATTTTCGTCCCAATTTTGATTTTCCTCTTATGCTCGTGTACAGCTAGTTTTAATGTATTTAACAATTTATCTAAAAATCCTAGTCGTCTTATTGCTTGAATTATATATTTTTTGGTTCTATGTACCTCTCTACATTCTGTATTAAGACAACCTAGGATTTTGTGTTTTATATTAGTTGTGGCCAGAATGTCTCCCAATGTACGTTAAGTATATTATTTTGATGTGTTTATCAATTTTCCTTGTTTTCTTGCAACTAATGTCTGTTATTATGCCATTTATTTCGAATTAACACTAACAACTTTTTGCTTCTGTTGTGTTTTGTGCCCTTCACTCCAAAAAAAATTATTAATATTTTATTTCTGACATTTCTGTGGTGGAAGTTGTTCGTCCCTCAGCTAATGTGAAAAGGTGCTTCCTTATAACTCATATGAATCATGGCTCAATCTTTACGCACTCTGTTTCTTCGTAGGGAAAATCGTGTCGTTTATCAGCAAAAAACCTCCTCATTTTTTATTTAAACCAATTCACTTTTAGGGCTACCACTATTTATTTTATTGTTTTTTCCTTCCGTTCGTAGAGATCTCATTTAGGTTCGTAATTCAAGGACAAGTCATCTAAGTCTTGTCCGTCCACTGCAGATCCTTTTTCCTTTCAAATAATGTTGGACCAAAAAAGTTTCCGCCAGCTTAACCAGACGAATTTTCTCCTTTTCATAACCCTTCAATCAGAAAACATTTTACCTCGAAATGGCCATGTGTGAAATTTCATTTGGAGCGGTTGACAATGAAATAGATCCGACACGTCTTGCTCGTAGAAAATAAGAAATTCTTTATAAGATGATTCATGCCTGGATGCGTCCCGTCTCATTCTGGGTTTTAAACTCGAATGTGAAATGCGATTGTCTTCTCAACTGTGAACTCTACTTGTATCATTGAAAAGCATAATATATTACTTATGGGATGTAGGCGTTTACATATTGACGTTTTCATTAAATAATGCAATAAATGTGCAAACTAACAACTCCATGCTGTTTTTGGTTGCTGTTAAATTTGTTACACTGCAACTTTGAACCAAAGCAATAACATATGGTTTAAAACTTTATAGGGGACACTAACCTATATTGATTGAAAGTTTCTGCATTTCTTGGGATATTGAATCCGTATCGGGAGTTATCCAATAAAATTTGGAGGTGCGTTTTAAGATATTCGCCAATTTTTGGTTTTTACTATAATTTCAAAAGTTTGTATAGTAACGGAAAAACCATTCCTATGTAGTAATTTTACAAGAAACATTGATAGAAATAAGTTACGGCGAATCTATTTACCTTTAAGTCAAGCATAGACTGAAACTTCTGAAGGAACAGAAAACGCCAAGTCTGACAATTTTCAAGCAACACATTTGTTCGCCTAATCTTAATTTCAAAACAAGTTTGTACAATATGATTGAAAATAGGAATCATAGTACTTCGTAAACACAGAAGGACTACCGCTATTTCAGAAGTTCAATGAGGTCTTTAGAAACTTTTACTAGATTTGTGAATTTCTTTAGATTGTAGTTCATAGTTCACAAGTTCTAAGTAGTAAGATTTTAAGCAATTCAACGTTTCGAAATTAAATCCTAGAAATATTCGGTTTGTATAAACGCACACTACATATCACTTATCACATTACTCACCACTTGAATACGTAAGCAGTAGTTCATTTCCAATTATAATTCCTCTTTCTTTCCGTTATGAATATATTTTAAATGATAACGTAAACAACGAGAAGTCAAGAATCATTCGGGAGTTGGTTTCGGTAAGGTTTTATTAAGAAAAATATGTTATCTTTACTTCCTTTTCATTAAATTACAATTACGAAAATTGCTGTTGTAATAGTACATCTTACAATATATTTGAAAATTATAACAACTGCATTTGAAGTATAGTAAATTCTTTCGACTAATCCTTGAAAACAAGCAAGGAATATTTGAAATACCTAAATAATTTGTGTTACGAAATTGTACTCCGGCAAGGTAGAAAATTGAATGTTTTGATACAAAGTTGATTGGTTTACGTTGCGGAAGAATGCCTCATAACTCCCGAAACATTCCCAAATTATTGTTGTAGTTAAATGTACGAATACTTTCCAACTTCATTAAATAGATACCAATTTCGTCTGGCTATAAAACGGCAAAATATGCCTTTAGATATTAATAACTTGCGCGCTCCTTAGAAAATCCGTTAGGAAGAGAACATGAGCGTAGTCGCATTGTTGGTGGGATGCCAAAAACGTGACGGCCATGTTTAAAAGAAGGCCCATTCGATCTCTCCGATGGCGCATTTTGATGGTATTACCCTACAACCCAATTTCGGATGGAGAAGGGAATTTTTGTCAAAGAAAAGTGAGGCCCACGCAGAACACATTACCCTGGATATAATTCAAATAGTTTTGCAAATAATTCCGTACGTTATAACTACGTTACACACCTACGATAGAAAGGAGACGGCTGGATCATATAATCCCCGAGGATGATTTAAGTAAACCGCGTTATGATACCCGAGGAGGGAAAAAATAAAATCCCTTAGCTCGCTTTTGAGGGGAAACTCCGGGAAGTTCAGATTAATACGGAAGATTAAAATACGTATAGGAATATCGGATCAAGAAGGAAGGAAGTTACCTGTCAATATTGACAGAAATAATTTTTTCGAAATGGAGTTTCCGAAGGTCTTGAGATAGACTAAGTGGCAAAGAAAGTTGGGAATTTTACGACGCTTTCCCAGAATTGGCAAAAAATTCCCTGTACGCGTAATAACAATTTGTATCACTTGTTAATTGATGATGATTTATCGAGGTTCTGAAAGTGACTCCACGTAAACATAAAATTTAAAAACCGTGTATTGTAAAATCCAGAAGGCGACATCGGACTTCAGGGAAGTTAATATTTGACAATATTTAAATTATATTAATTTACATTTATAAAAATAATTTACTTATGAGTAGTTTTCAGTTAAGGATGTTTATTTTGGTCACTATTAGATCTATATATATATATATATATATATATATATATATATATAGGACTATTGGTAGACTATTAGATTAGATAGAGTTTATTAGATCACTTTTAGCTAATTTTGTAATAAATTGGGGTATTTTACTAACGTTTAAGAAATCTTCTAGTCCTATATATTTAATGTACATTTTATGTACACTAACATAAATAAGAAGATCTGTACTTCTTTGAATAGGTATAAATTTTAGTAATTGAAGCTAATTTAGTTGTCAGCTATTGATCCCCTTTTTAATAAAAATTAGACACTTACGGTAATTACGATAGCAGTTGAAGCATTACATTCATCTATGAATTCAGTCTTCCCCTTTTTGAATATTAAACATAATCCTTTTTTAACGCATATCGATCACTATTAAACCTACTATTATTACACAGTATTCCCGTAATTATTATTCAATAACCAAAAGCTATCGATTAGTTATTATTATTAGGGACAGTCATTCTTCTAAGATGTAAAGTGAACCCATCATCGCAGGTTTAATTGAATTTATAGTCCATTTATGGGACTTTGTATTCTCCGTTTCATTCTTTGTTCCATTTTTTCGATTTAAGGTATACCCATTACAACAATTCTTTTCTACTGTAACTGTAATTTATGTATTCATATTTAACACTATGCAGACAGTTAACAAACAAACAATACATACGGCATAATTGATTGCTCCTTGATGAATATTTTAAGAGTATTAACGGATTCGTTCCTTCGTCACGTTCTCCCCTGAAGATTTAAATATTTAATTATTTAACACCCTTAAGCGATGTACCCATTAAAGATGTTTATTTTTATGTAAAAATTAGGTATTAAAGGATAGGCTAAAAGGGCCTTTGAGGGAAAGCGGTCGTTGAAAGAAGCTAAATAACTTGAATTTGTTTGGGAGTATTACTTTCATAAACAGTGCTAATAAATGAGGTAATTGATTAACTAAAAATTCTACTATATGCATATAATGAAACAAATTTCATTATAGTTTTCTTGTGGAGGAAATGGGTTCTTCGTTTTGGTGCGAATTTGTGTAGAGTTTTCGGTATAATTTGTTTCGTTTCGTTGAAATTATGGCGAATGCACATGTTTTCCATCTTGCATGCACGGAGTAAATTACGATTATTTCTGCATTAAAATGTAGTCTTGAACAGCGAAAATTGTCAAGTCTATTTTCAACTTTTTCTCATAAGAGAAAACAATTAAACTGGAGATAATCCTTCGTTTACCATCATTTTTCGTCTCAATAAAAATAATCTGTCAAGCCTAAGGGAGATTGATAACCCCGGAAAAATTTACTAGCCGACGACAAATCCCCGGAGAGTACGCGTACTCATTCTTAAATCCACTTTTTGTGCCCCGTGGCACAAAAAACAAATGAGAATTTATAACCGCACAGTTGAGTCAAAAGCAGGCTAACGCGCAAAACAAAAGATAATAGTGGGTAAAATGTTAGGCGAAGGAATATGTGTAGCGAGCGTGGGGGTAGCACGCTACAGCCGGGAAATTAAGGGGACTTTATACAATGTTAACAGAATTATGTTGAAATGTGGTTATTTATACATTGTAGAAAAACGGTATTCAAGAAAGAATCGCCCTAGGAAAATCTCAAAGGTGTAATAATCAAGTATAAGAGGTTTTACCGTGCAGTTCGTGTCATCAATTCAGAAATAGTTTCTCACATTGCTAATATGTGCACACTAATTAATAATTTTTAATTCATACTTTTTTGAAAGACCTTGTATAACAACTGGGTAATTATTACTAACAAAGTGTAAAAACCAGAATTTTTCCATTCACCATTCAAACCATTCAAAAGGATGTAAATCGTATTATTTTATTTATTTTCATTTCCATTTGTTCAAATAAATTTGTATCAAATTGTTGTCAATATACTTGATGTTAATTAACACTTGTGGTGTTAATAACCAACCACTCCTCGCCACCGCTTGTGTTGTAAGAATCAAATATTGTTTGGACACGTATAAATCTACAGACTTAGAGTTTATATAGTACTGGCAAAGTTTTTTTTTATGTAGTATATAACACACAAGAGGCAAAATGGTTAAGCACCACACATATGGGACTATAAAATTATTTATTTCTTAATTCTACTCGATATTATTAAATTTTCTATTGTAGGGTTTTAATTGCTGAATAATTAATTCTATTATTGTGTCATTATTTCAGTGCAATTATGAAAATTTTTAGGGAACGTCAAAAATCGAAATTATCGCTTCAATAACAGTTCATTCCTACACGTTTCAAATCCAGAAATAGCAACATTTCTAAAGTGAATACGTTCCGTAATTGATGGATTCTCTTTTTACTTCGACCAAATTTCAATTTACTGAAGCGTTCGAACAATAGAAAATGCAGAAGTACCTACTACAACTTTAAGAACCTCCAGTCACGCGTATGATGAAGGCGGGCTGGGATCGAGAAAAGAAAGAGGACAAAAAGAGCCAGACTTCTTTTAATAAACGTTAAATCATGGAATCAAATCAGTAGAATGTTTACGTTGAAGTAAGTCACATAGAAAATTTTATTGGAAATTCTGTGTAAACGTCTAAAGGGGTAAGGATATTTTCCTTGAACCTGGATTTTAAATAAATTTTTCCATCTATTGTCTTTCCAAAGGTTTCTTTATATATTCCCTAACAATAATATTATCATTTTCAGCT
The DNA here is from genome assembly GCA_963576515.1 of Cryptocephalus primarius. Taxonomy (NCBI): domain Eukaryota; kingdom Metazoa; phylum Arthropoda; class Insecta; order Coleoptera; family Chrysomelidae; genus Cryptocephalus; species Cryptocephalus primarius. The sequence continues at coordinate 11,825,036 of OY754936.1, forward strand.
TTAGACTTGCGTGAGAGTTTCAATTGCAATTTGAATAACGTTACGTAAACATTTCCTAGCATGATAGTAACGAGTACAATGCCAAACTGGTGTTTAATAACACATATATTAAATCTCCTCAGTGCATTCGCCACAATTTTCTATTTTATGATATAAGGCGTGTTTGAAATACCCTTAACTATACCTAGATTGTAATGTAAAATAAAAGTTTTCACCTTTTGTCAAAACCTGCTGTGTTTTGAAAATTTCTACGCCGATCCTGGATTTTACGAAACATAATTACTTCAAATTTAGACATATTACTTAGAAAAAAAAGAAAAATAAATGTTTTAAAGTTGAATAAAAATTTTAGTGAAAATATCTTTACTGGAGGTAATTTTTAGAACAACTTAGTACCCTAAAACATAAACGTACAGACCTTCGAAGTGTTTAACTCCTCGAGAAATACCTTACAATTTAAGCGACCAAATAAAATTCACCCCTATTTTTTACCTCTTCGTAAATGAAAATTCGAAGTTTTCGGCTTTTACTGGGCATGTTCTGGATCAAAATCTAAAAGTACGCAAATATTTAAGTTTCCAGGTTGTTTCCAGACATGCGAACAAATCCGTATTTCAAATTTTTTCGTGTCCAAATTTTGAACTTAACTCAAAGTCTATTTATTTTAATTAAACTTTGGTTGTGTCATGTTACGCTTACACTGATGATAAAATGATAGGTTAAGACTCGCCCTGTACAAATTCTTTTAATATGACAGGAAAACTTAAAGGGGGTGTTGAACTGACGAGAAAGCAGTTTCGATAAAATAATTATTAAATATATCTTTAATGCGATGACAACCAATTTTGTTAGTACGGAATTCGTGAGTAATAGCCATTTCTAATCACGCCGACATACTTATTCAACGAAAATGTGCTACTTTTACTATTTATTTTTTCAGTAAATGTGGTGTGACAAATTACAAAAAAATTCTCCGAATATTTGTCCATTTCTTACTGAATTTCTTTCTCCCCTCCTTCCTTCTTCTCCTTCTTTAGGCCTTAGGAAATTCTCAACAATATCCGTGGTTCAACTATTAGAATATTAATTATATCGGCGATTGCAATTATTGGGTTCATTACGCCATGAAACTTTTCGCCATTATTCAAGTAAAACGTTTTCTCGTTTAATATACATGTTTGATAAGAAGTTGTGGAAATGCAACCTCCTTGATTATAATTTTAGATTGGATTTATGAATTTGATAATACAGCTTACAAGAAAAACAGTTAATTTTACAGGTATTTAATGGCATTAAAGTTATTTTGATAGTATTATGTACACTTATTTGTAAACGTAGGTTGACAAAGTTTTTGAAATATTGAAGGTATTCATTAAGAACAGAAATAAATTTAAAAATTCGAACACTACCATGTATAAAGGAAAAACTACATCCATGTAGCATTATAAAAATTGTCATTGATAAGTTTCATTAGCTTGTGACCAACTGAATTTTCAGTACTTTTGGGTATAGTGTCTGTTTTTAAATTTGAAATATGCGTAAAATAACATATAACGTGATTAAAATCATCATGATCTCTTTGAGGGTTGAAATATTGGTTAGACATAAATAGAGAATACAAATTACTCGATGAACAGAGTAATTAGTCATATAAGTATGACGCAACATAATTCCGAAACTCGGCTATTGATTACGACCACCATAAAAATAAGTGGAAAATTTATCGCCTCGGTCGGCGTCGGAATTTATGTAAAAATCATTTTATTTGCACTCAGTTGTAATTCCAGAACGATCCAGTGGAAGATTTCTCAAAAGTGGAAAAACCTAAAATGCCTCGAGACATTCCAGGATCCTGTCACCCCAATTTTTCAAAAACCTTTAATAAAACTGCTGCCCCTTATGGCCATTCTTAAAGGATGTGACGGTTTTCGTTTTTCTTTGTTTTGGTGGCAGTTCACAAAGGAAAGATATTTTTACGGCATTTGACTAATTTTCTACAACACAAAAGGTAAGGATCAAGTAACTCGAGAAGATAAATGACTTCAAAGACTCCTGTAATCAAATCGAATAGCCATATTTGTGGAAATACGTATCATTTTTCTCCCTTATTATTCTCATAGCGTTCGTTTTTCCCTTTGCCGAAAAATTGAAGTTGAGAACGCATTTATCTTAATAAGGAAGGTAAAGAAGAGAAAATTCGAGTTGTCGTTTAAATACGCAATATATTTTGAATCGATACGTTGTATATTTCACAGGTCAACGGTTTTCAGAAATTGGTTACGTTGAAGGTGTCTCCTGTCAAAAATGTGGTTGTATTCTACGCTACAAATGATCTACAAATTTTTGTTGTTGATGTTGATCTACCAAAAAATAGCTTTTTCAATATTAGTAAAGAATTAGTAAAGAGTAGTATTCTCAGAAAAAAAAATACGTGTTGACGGAATGGTAATGATAAAGGTGTTGATGAAGATAAACGAGACCTCGACCATTGCCAGAGTGGCGGGAAAATGGAAAATTGATTTCCAAGTCATGAGTTTCGCAACGTTTACTTTTTGTCTGCCATTACATGCAAACAAAGCAACGGTACTGAAATAATTACGTATAAAAATGGCAGATTTTCACAGGTTCACAGGATGGAAATGAAGACCTGTAGGAAAACATTGAAAATCTTCAGAATACTTTTGTGTCTGCCCATTAGAATTAAGGAAGTTTAAATCATAAATAGCTTATTAAAAATCTTAGCAGGTGTTTTGCACATAACCAACTGTTTTGCAAGGAAAAGTTCTGCAAAAATTTCGATTCATCCCTGGTTTTTTAATTGAAATAAATTTCAATGTGACATTAATATTATTAAATGAGTTGTAGGTAAACGTGCAAATTTATTAAATTTTTTGTTTGCCATTTAATATTCCAATTCGGGACACTGGCCAAATATTTAATCAAAAAGGCAGGACCGTAATGACGAACCTTAGAAAAATCAGAAAAAAATCAAAAGAATATAATTGGAGCGCGAAAATGATCATTTGTATAGTATATTTGTAGGAACGAACGTTTGTAAAATAAGGAAGAAGAGCGTGAAACCATATGAATTGTATGTAATATAGAGCTTCAATTTAGTTTTGAACGGAATTGGAATTGGACTTATGAACTGAGAAATGAAAGTAATAAAAATTGTTTGAATTTTCGCAAAACTTTTCCTCGGAAAACCTCGGTAACGTGTAAATCACCTGCCATTTAAAAAAAAACTGCTCACAAGTCGACACAATTTTCCAGAATTAAAAACCGATTTCATGTTTTCCCTTTTTTTTTTAGAGAACATACCTAACCTTCCTCTTAAATGAAGTTTGTGATACACAAATATTCCTATCTTCTGCTTGTTGAATACAAAAATTCGCATCAATCCATGCAAGTTGTTCATAATCTTACATGGATGTCAATGTTTCTAGACTTCCAGAAATTTCAGTCAATTACAATTTGCCACGAAAAAGTAATTTTAATCACTTCCAGAAATAATATTTCAATCGTTTTTAAAGTTATTTTATGATCGAAACTTTGATGATTATTTACCGGCCATTTAACACTTGTACGGGATTTTCCTAATAATTTTCAATTTTTTCAGAAGGGAAGGGTGGGTAAAGTCAACCATTTTCTTGAGTTTATTGTAATTATGAATATTTCTGTGAGTATGTATATAAGGGTGCTGTTTCTGACCAGAAAAGAGTAGTACAATATATTTTGTTATCACAAAATTATTATAATACCGCAAACCAAATAATGTGAATGTTTTTTCATTGAATCTGTCCAATCAGCAGTTTTAATGACTTGCTGGAAACCTATTATCTAGCCAGCATTTATGTGGTATAAATTTATCGTTCAGGAATACGGCATCGTCTCTAAAACACTTTACCCGGGGTATCGGAATCGAAGTAACTTCCCTTCTCGTTTCCGTTTTCCCGTTCATATCCCCGTTGATTAAACAAATTTATCATTGTCAAACTATCAAAATAACAATTAAGCCGAACCGACGAACATAGAAAGCGCTTGTCTTTGTTTATTTATGGATTCTGTTTAAATAGCATCTTTATTCGACTGATACAAGTTTAATATTGGCTCAAGATATGTTCTTAGAGATGTTGACACGCGCGAAATTTGAGAGTTCCCTCGTTAAAAACTACAAGGTGTGTTTAATTCCAATTCTGGTCGTACTTTAACAGTTGTAAATTTAAGGAAAGCAACGCCGTTTGGTATAACGATCAAACTACATTGTACAGAGGTGAGAGGCTGCGAGGGGAGACAAAGAGAGGAAGAGAGTCAATGGCCATCTCTTGGCGCTCATATCCAGAAACTAGGGTAATTGTTATCTAGAGGGTGGCAAATGTTTTTGTTTCACCACTGATTGCCGCACTGTAAGGGGGATCGTTTTTCGAAATAGCTTTGTCCGAGGGAATTGAACGATACCGTCGATGTTATGGTAAAGGATTACAATGGAGCAGATGTGTTGTTTTTACTTATTTCATGTACTTATTGTTGGAATTAGTCGGAATTGGTTCCTGTTCGACGATATAATCGATGCCCATAGGGCCGGAGAACGGGAATGTGCTGACGCCATGTATATTTAAATTTTTATAAATCGTATTCAGTACTAGCACTATTCAGTCATAAACGAGTCAACAACACAAATTAACTTCTACTCTAATGCAATTATTAACCAATAATATAACAAGTAATTAACTAAACTTACAACTTTTTTTATAATGACTAGAGTATTTACGTAAATTTTACCAGCTCTACTTTTCTTTTTACTCATGAATGATTTATTATTATAGTTATCCTAACACATGATTATGCTTTCAAATCTGTTTGAAAAAAAAATCAACTGCACTGCATCTTAAAAATCCAGTTGGAAATTTCTTGAAGGAAAAAGGAATGGCACGTTTTCTCATCTCCTTAGATTTGTAGGCATTGATTTTTAAATTCTTTAAAGAAAGCCAACTGTCATCGTGTTTCAAAATTCGTTTAGCAAATAACAGAAGTCAGTTTCCCGAAATGAAAAATGCTAACGTTCATAAGTTTCTATGTTTAAAATAACTGTGACTGTGTTAACAAATTCACGTTATCGAACGAATGACAACTTCTGCTACATAGAGGTTTCTACATCTGCTACATGTATGTTTTAAGTTCCTATTAAAACTGATAAAAGTATAACGCTTTACTAACTGATATCAGCCCATCTGGTGAAAACCTAAAACTCATCAGAATACCCGACGGAACCAATTTTTCCGTCATTTGCGTGAACTCCATCTATCCACCCAGTAATGATTCGAAATCAAGGAAAAATTGTCAAGCAGAAAATAATCAATTAAAAAAGGCGCCGAGCCCATAACGAATTGAACGAATTCGGTAAATCATTATTGGGATTTTCTTTCGGGCTCATTTCCCACCATTTGTCGGCCTCTTCTCGCTATGCCTTTAAATCTATTTCGAATCGCCCTTATTCTTGGTATCGCAGCCGGTCAAGTCGTTGAACATGATTGACTGGTTTAATTAGAGTGAAACGCGTTTGACTCGAGTCAAATTCCCTTTAGTGACAATATGGAGATGTCCGGAGTGTTTTGTTAGGAATTCCGCAAATTTGCAATTATAAACGAAGTACTCATGTATCACGTATAACCTGTACGTTGGCTGGTAGAAAATGATTAAACAAATTTCAATCTCCCATGGACAAACAACAGATCCCAATTTCAGGGGCTATCAAAAATTTAAATGAAATTTTAAAACGAAAATTAAAAGCACCGTTTATTCAAATTTTCTGGCGCCTCAACGCGTTACATGCTCTACAGTCCTTAATTAAATACTGACGTAAACTGCCTTAACCGACAATAAGTAATGTCATAGTCTAACCTGAAATTATATATATACACACACACAAAATAAAAGACCTGCCAAAACTTGTGCAATCGTTATTCTAGTTGAAATTGTCATAAAGTCACACTAAACTTACCTTTGTTTAAATAACAATTGGCGCCGAACTGGCCTTAATTTTGTAGTGGATAAGAGGTATAACTATTAAATTTAACGCTATTGATAAAAAACAGGTTGAATCAATATTGAGCAACACCTTTAAGGGATGTTAAATACAAATATAAATGCTACTTAGAGATGCTTCCTCGAAGAACCTCACTGAATTTACTATGCTTCATGGCTCTCGCTTGCCATGCTAAATTAATTAAAAGAATATAATCCGTAAAAGTTACAATATAAAACCCAAGAATATAAATGCCTTTGGCAATGTAAAAGATTATCGGACTTCTCCAAATGAAAAAGGCACTTCAAAGAAGATGTTTAATTTCGCCGACGTTTTGTCCTCAAATTCGGGACTAGAATTAGTATAAAACTTAGTTTAATGTACAATATATGTTAGAGAGTATACAGAAATTACATTTGCCAGATTCAAAACTAACATAACATGGCGACTCACGCACAGTACAATAAAAGCAGTAGACTAAAGTTAGTAGGAATAAAAGGTACACTCAAATATAAATTTCTACAACACATGCGTATTATTTCTCAGTCGGCTTGTGACCTCCAAAATTGAGAAATACCTACATTAAAAATGGCATCCTAATGAAGTTGTTAAGCGATAAATCGTTTCGATCCTAGCAGTAATAACGGAAATATTTGACAAAATATCGTCGAACAACCAACGTGGTATATACGGATTTCGAATTTATTCTTTCTCAAAAAAGAACGTTGCAGTATGTTGGACACAACTGGTCTTAGAGGCACATTGCGGCATTGTGACCAATTACGCCACAAATGTATGCCTGCACTAGGTTACAGATACACTATTTGTATTTAAGAATTTTACAATTGTCTCTTCGTTTTTAGTCCCACTGCTTTTATTCTACACGCACCATTTTATGTTAATTATAATTTTGACAAATGGAAGTAACGTGTTTTCCGAATTAGAGAACAAAACGTCGGCGCAATTAAATATCTTTGAAGTGTATTTTTCCATTTGGAGAATTTTTCACATCACTGTTTGACTCCTCCCCCAAGAACTTCCCCCACACGTTTCATGAGCAGAAGGTTAACGAATCGTTAAGGTGAATTTCAGCTAATTTCATTTCGATATTTTTCCATCACATGCATGGATAGAAGCAAGATGAACAAGCCTATATCATTTTTGAAATATAAATTGAAATTCCGAAAGACAATCAGTTTCGGAAGTGAACCAGGTTTAAGTTTTGTAGAAGTCGCAAAGTATTTGTTAATACAAGATTAATCTTTGTTTGAATTTGACGTTTCACATTCCTAATTTCATTTTATTACTCCAAGCGCTTACCTACAGAAGGAAGTAAATACACATACATGTAAAATATTCATGGAATATAATATCCTCATAACAGAGAAGTAAACGTACATACTTCTATTAGATTTTATGAAAGCGTTTGTCTTTTATTAAAGTTGCAAATCCTCACGCAGATACCATTAAAAGGTCCTGTCATAATAAAGGACAGTTGTGGGTTCTTAACTTATACGTCTGGGTTATCTCGACGCATTAAACAGTTATGAAACTTTTGCAGTAATGGCTACATATTTTAAAACTATGAAGCGCTTCTCACCATCGTCATTAGTGTTATAATTATTAGTCACCGATGAGTTTCCAAATTGAGAGTATCAAAAGGCTCATGGAAAGTTATTTACCAGCTTTGTATTATGTATATGTTTAAAGGGTATACTTGTACTTTGTCATCATTACACTACATATATTTTCCTTTGAAGCCATTTGAAGCAACCTGAAAGCGTTGTTTATAATAAGACCCAGACAATTTTTTCCGGTTGTCAGAACAATTTTTATTTCCCTTAAACACGATAATGATATTATTTTGAAATAAAACCCGTTTTTTCGCGAAATATAATTCTACATTTCACACCGACCCTTTGCATTCTTTCCTTTCTCGCCCTGAAGCATTTATCATATTTGAATATGTATTTTTTTGTTACTGAGAATAAAATATTTCTCTTCTTCTCGGAAACGGTTAATCCACTGTTTGGATTATACGCATAAATTTATTATTCTTTTTTGGGTAAATATTCCAACATATACATGATATCCATCAGGAGGAAAGCTGGACTTTTTACAAATAATTTTTAATCTGGTTTGCAACTTAATCTGTACAACCTTCGGATGAGTCCCCTTATTCGATGTTCAAACATTACTTCCGGTGATCTTTTTATTGCAGTGAATCATTGCACACATTAGAATCATGCTCGGATCTTTAACGCCATCGTTCCACACCTTCCGAAATACAATGTGCTGCAATAAAACCAATTTCGTCGTGGCTGTTGCAATTTTTATAAAAATTAGTGAGGAAACGTGTATAAGAAAAGCAGCTTAAATATTTGGTGGAAATTAGGGGTTTTCTGAAATGTTATTTTCCACAATACATGATCACATGGTTTTTGTAAAACCGTCGTCTAATTAGGGGTCAAAAACGGAAAGCCAAAAAGATTTTCAAAATCAAAATTGTAGCTAATAATTGCTGTTGGGTTATAATATTATAGAACAGTTCTGCAATCGATTTGGATTTGTTCCAATTTTTGATCAACGTTGATTTCATTCAAATCTGAGCTGATTTTGAGGCTATGTCAAAGTCAACAGGTACGAGCTAATTCAGACTTTTGATTAGAACTCAGCAGGTCAAAATACATAATAATATACTGGTCTGGAACACTCATCAAACAACTGTTTTCTTTTATGTGCCTGTGTAATTGGGCTAATTAATTAACAGTCAAACGAAAATGCTAGTCTGAACACCGTTAAATACTTCGTAATATTTATTATCATTAGTATAATAATAGCTAATTGTTCGTTATATGGTTATCTCTACAGTAGATGGCAACAGTGACATTTTATTTATCATTAGGCATAACGGCATGATTGGCATTTAATATTTATGGGGAGAATTGATAATAATATTGATAAACTGCTCTCATGAATTTTTTTTTAGTTTCAATGTTCTGGTATGTTAATACAGTTAAAAAATAATAAAAAGTATGATATACCATTATTTTATGTTATAATTTTCAGTACGTTAAAACAACCGTTAATACTACAAGAAAAATCTGGCGCTGTTTACAAATTACAATGATTGTTATAAGCCACATGTAGGACAAATATCCACAACGTTATGTAGTAGAATTACATCTCATAAAAGTGATGTTAAGAGCTATAAATGCTCTTGCGCCTTAGCCGAATACGCCATCAATAACAATCATTCAGTTAACTACTTGGATCCTAACGTTTTATGCAAGGAAAATAATACACACAAAAGAATTTTTCTTAAGATGCCATATAAAAGAAGAAAGTATTAATAAAAGATAAGACATAAAGAGCCTCAATTCAAACTCTGAATGTGCTCTTAAATTTAATACACAATGATTCTCGATAATAGAATGGACCTAAATTCTGTACACACATTAAGTTCTTGTTAATTACATACATTTTTTATTTCACGTTAAACCTATAGCAACTTATAACATATTTGTCCGTTTATATCCTCAAATATGTTGACAAACATAACGTTGTTAAGAAAACGTGGTTAATATATATTTCTATATACCACTAAGCTGCTTACGTTTTCCAATATTGCGATATTTTTGTTAAAACCTCTAAAAAAGTACAAGAAATCTAATTGGGGTCAAAAAATAATATTATAAACTGGTCTGCCTTTATCAGAAATCGAAGAATATTCCACCTCTTAGAAAACGTAAAACTGTCTCCACGAGTTTTCCCTTTTTTGTCATTGTAAGAATTTATTTTTTGTACAAAAGATTTACGCAAAGGGTTTCGCTCACGTCTGGTGCCTTTATTGCTCATTCCCATTTCAACATCTAACAAAAATCAGCCATCGTGTTTTCTTCCCATTGTCCCTGTTATCGTTCCATCATTTTTATATCTGGATAAAACAGTTCATCGTGTTTATCGCTGTAATAATCCAACATTTTCGGGAATCAACTGAAATATGAGTAAGAGAAGAATGATTTTAAATGCATAAAATGGCGCATACTTTATAAGTAGGTAGAACACTAAGTAACCTAATAATACTTATGTCACCGAAGTTCTATGACCATATTAGAGATTGAGTGTAACTAAAAAACGGTGCAAAGTTACTTGAATACTTTTTAGGAAAATAAACTTGTTGAAATTAAAAGCAAAAGTCTTTTACTATCGCGATAAAGACAAGGCCTATATTTTGGGTTAAGACATTAGTGATTTGCTCCACCATTTCTGATGGCGGATTCATATTGACTAAAGTGACCACATTGATCCAAATCCTTTTCTTGTGGGGATGCGTTGACAGTAGTTTAATACACATTTCCCTTACATAATAGTGATCTCATTCAACGTAACACATATTATAGTACATCAAATTATACAAGTATATACTTTTCTTTGTTAATGTATTCGTTTAATTTTGGCATTATTACACGGATATTAGCAAAGGTTCTCCAAAATGGAATAGAATTAGTTGTGGCATCGTGTGTACTCGGGGAGGGGTTGAGTGATTAAAGAAGATTCAATAGAGACTGACTGTTAATCGGGGTTAATTGCTTGTTCTTTCTTTCTGTTCCTCCCTTTTCCCTTTTTTGTTTAGTGAAAACGTGGATCTTTTCGTTCCGGCTAAGATAACTGGGGCAAGAGGTTAGCACTACGACACTAAAAGTAGAATTGTGCTTTATGGAACTATGAAGTAGTATTGTGAAAAAGTTGTTAAATTGGGATGTCAAAACTTTAATTAAGCTAACCTTGTAACTACATATGTCATTCCCGCCTAGATAATATTTATTAATTATTTAAGGTGGTGACATTGCAAACTACCTACATAAATAAGGACTGAGTTAATATCGCTGTTTAATAAAACTCAGCTGCAAATCCAAATACATCCAATGGGAAATACATCTTCCTTTGGGAATCGTTTAGCCTTTACATCTTTGTTCGTTGAGTTTTGCTTCCTCTACGCTTCTCAACTTGCTCTAATTAAATTTAAAAATTAATTTATATGAAATAAAATATTTTATTAGATTTTGAGATCATTAGGTATCATTATACAGAAAGAACTGATTTTGATTCACAATTGATGTAAATTCGTTTACTTCTACATTAACAGTAGGAACTATTATATTACAGTGCTGTATGTAACTATATAACTGAACTAAGCATTTGATTGTCCTACTCCCTCCTTTTGTTAATATACGATTGGAATTTTTAGCTGAACACCATTTTGCTTGGCATTATAATATTTAGAGACTGTCTTGATTACAAACATATTACCTTTTCAGAATTCTAAAATATTTTTCAGGCTTGAATTTTGCCTACACATGAACTTTAAATTTCCCTGAAAAATTATTTTCCTTGGAAGTTTTTAGTTTAAAATTACAGTTCAAATTCGTTCAAATTGACGGCTCGCTTAAAAAATTTCACATCTGGAATCTTACTTCTACGCCCACATCATAAAATGGAAGTCCGAACAAATCTTTTGTAAGCTAGTTTAAGCAGCGAGTTGTCCAGTTTTTGTTAGCGATGTTAAGACATTGTTGAAACTAGAGTATATTATTGATTTAAAATCTGCCCTATTATTTTTGGATGATTGTGAAAATAGTATAGAACGTTTATTCTCGTGTTCGCGAATACGCTTCGTTTTGTTTAAGGAACATTTTTTTACTGCCGTAATGGGGTTGCCATGGCAGACAATTGCGTGACTTAGCTTCGTTAGACTATTTAAGGCACTTAAATGTTTTACAATCTCAAGTCTAAAAAGATATCGATTTCAGTTTATAAAGATGAAATATCATTCAAATTTAATTATCGCGAAAACATCCAACTGAGTTCTGCAGGAAACGTAATAACATACACAGGGAATTTAACAATGAAGCAACAGGTTATAAACGTAGTTAAAGTACTCCGGAGGAGTCTAAATTTAGAAACAACTGGGTTTGAACGGTTTTTATATATTTTTACAATTGTTTTCAAGTGTTACTGCACGTGAAATCCTAATAGCCATGTCGTCACACGTTTATTCAAATGTTCAGTCCTCTCGTCTACACATTTTGTCTTTTTATATCACATCAAACTTGATAAACGTGTCTAATCTAAGTTTCATCGACCAGAGGTGTCGAGATTGGCGTCGCCGTCAGATATTTATTGGCATAATATAAAAGTACCGATTTTATGTTACAATATTCCCGGCTTTACGCCGCTTATGCTTAGGTTCTAAAATGTTTTCTCTCCGGCGGTTTAAAATATAGGGGTGAGGTTTATTTATTCGAAAGTATACTTTTCGAGTAACTAGAAACTCTGCTCGATTAATCTTTAGGCTCCAGGGTGACACGAAAAAATTAAAATCCCTAAATTTCACGTAACGAGGGGAAGGACGAAGAGGTGAAATTTACGCAATAGTTACTAATTAGTAAGACAGGAAATCTAATATGGTTATAGACTGCGGTCTCAGAAAGTTCAGATAAATCCGAGAATCCCCAAGTTTCCTTCCTGGACTCACCCTCTGGCCTAAGAATGCAGGTGTTCAACGTTTTCTATACCTGAAAAAGAAAGAAAACCAAAAGGACTAGCAGCAGGCACATCTGAAAAATATTTTAAACCCGATTTTCCTCTTTCAAATTGCAAATCGTTAAATCTAAATTCGATTAATTTAACCTGCACCGAATACCTTAATAACCTCGGTGGAAGCTTGAATTTTCTCCACCTAATAGAAATATGGACTCAATTAAATTTGTTCATCCTTCCCAAGTTTCACTAATGTCTCCATTCTATACCAGAACCAACAAAAGAGGTGGAGGGGTTTGCATTTGGTTCAAGAATAATCCCAATGTAGAACCCATGGACCATGTGCACCATGGAAACCCAAGACCCACCTAAAAGTCGTGTTACTAACCGGTTACAGAGCTCCAGGACTAGGTAATTAACTTTTTTATGCACAATCTAACACAAATACTCGACCAGGTATCTAGACGCTCGGTATGTTTCCCTAACAGGTGATTTCAATATTGGCCCCAAAAACAGCACATTACCTCTAACAGCTCTATAGCTAGATACAATCTAACGAAGTCTCTCAACTAACAAGAAGGAGCAACATAATCTCTGACCATGAAACTGTGTTATTTTGGAGTGTTACGGACTACCCTTCAAATTCTACTAAATCCATAATGCTCAAACGAAATTTTAACGAATCCAGCATAAATTGCTGGGATAATTTATTGGTACTAAGCAATATTGATATATTTCTGTACTTCTACCAAATCTCTACATTATTTTCTTTTAAAATTGCACACAGAACAAATAACCTAAAAGAAAATATTAACGATCATATACCTGTTGCGCCTATTTCCAGTCTAGTCTAATTTTCAAACACAGGTTTTTAAACAAATTATAAACATTTTTAAAATAGCATATTGATCGAATCTTCACCTGATTTTCTGTCTGATAAATCAACATAAACAGTACTTGTATCGTGTTATGAAGAAATGGTGATAATCTTAGAAAATGGTTAGAGTCCATTTCTGCTCCAATTTTGACGAATCGATACATTTGATATCGATGAGAATAACATTATTACTACTATTAATTAATTGATTCGTAGTGTACCTGTATAATCCGCGAATTTTCCGACTTTCACGGTTCCAAATCAGGCAATTTACGACCCCTCCGTAATCGCGGGAATAAAATTAAATGAAACCTAGTGTCTCCGGAAAATTCGTCAATTTCTCGACTTTACCGTGTCAGATCGGCATTTTCCGACCATACTGTATTTCTTTACTTAATTAGTTAGTTCGGGTGCAGTAATGTACTGTCGAAACCCCAAAACAATTCGCCACGATTCTCACCTTGTATAAATAATAAATAGTAAATTCTTATAGGAGTCTCTGAATGCCCGCTGGTGTCGTACGTATTCTATAGACGACATAGTGTAAAGTGCATGGAATAAAAAGATATGGCAATATAGAGAGACAGGTCTATCGTAGTTTCCAAACCCGGTTGTATGTGAGCAAGTGTCTTATGTCGTTAGTGACATATGTTGCACAATAAGTAAAGTTCTCCTTCTATGATTCACAATAGTAAAGCTCGGAGAGCCGTGCTTGCACAGATATTTTATCTTAAGCGGATAAACAGCGGTGATGGTAATTTCATCGCGTGGATATATCTCAAAGAATATCCCAATATCGGATAGGCTGTTCAACGCACGGCGAAGATTCAGAGAGGATGAAAATGGATAGTAATAGCTCAATATAATAATACCTATGGCATAATGGTAATATACTTCTCAAAAAGATACAAATATTTTATTTCAGTACATTTCTATTAATCATTAATTCCTGATTGAGTTCAAAGATGGATATCTGTAAACATTGTTTTAGTTTTTTAAAGACACTTTAATACTTTTAAAACAACCGAAGGAATATCCAGTAAATGTTAGTCTGGAAACGTCTAGTTTATGAGGTACATAAAAATTGTACTTACCCATCACTTTGGAATGTTCATGGTACGAGTTTTTGCTTATTTTCTGCTGTCGCTGCATATTACAAAGTTACATCGAAAATTGAAATTATGTATATTTATTAAAACTCGATCCTCCGAGCGATTTTCAAAAAAGTTTTCTTGCTCTAGGACAGACAATTTTTTAAAACATCAACTTTTAAATGATATTAAAGTTTTATTTTTGCCATTTGAAACAAGAAAATCCAAACATCATATCCATGCATTTGTTCATGGGCTCAAAAAATTGACAAAAAACAGATATTTCCTAGTGGCAGAAGGATCTGGGGACGATTTCAGAGGGTGTCTCTCCATATAAAGGTTTTCATCGCATTATTGTGCAGGCAAAGTTTTTACGAAGCCGTTCGTTTGACCACAAGAGGTCCTTGCATGTGACTGTTTCATTTATTGTTGACGCATAAAACTATAAAAAAAGACTGAAAACATTTATGGCATTCCATGGCGTGAACACATTGAAATCCATTAGCGTGTTAGATGACCTTGCGGAACGAAGATATTTCGTTTTGTTCGTATTTTCCATAATTTCCATCGAGCTAGAAGTTGCTCTTTCATGCGGGCGACAGGGAAAATTATGCTCAATAGGAATTGATTTTGGAGACTTCTCGTTTTTCCATCCATGAAAAGTTTCCGAGGCGGAGAGCGCAACAGGAAATTTCAAGAGGGAACCGCCGAACTAACTCAATTCATATACGAGAAACAAAAAGCACACGTGAAATGTAATTAGATCTTAAACAAGACGAAACTATTTTTTTCTCGTGAACGCAAAAAATTTTCCTCCCTTACTTCGTGTGCACGAAGTTTTTTATGCGAAAACTCGACTTATTGTCACAACCGATCGTCGACACTCATTACAGGAAAGGAATTATCTGTTTCCATCGACCAAACTAAACTTAATAACTTTTCCTCGGATGCTACGTCGGTTTCTCTCGAGGGATAAGTTTCATCGGTAAACCAGGAATCGAACGCTTGTAATAACTTCGCAAGGCTTTTGTTTCACTTATTCCTCGGGTAGATTTACTTAACGAACATTCATTAGCAAAGGGCGAATAAAAAGGCAAACTGCTGTTGAGATACATGCAGTTTCTTTACGAATGAAGCAACTTGTTTCATTCGAACAGAATTCAGTTAATGGTATATTTTTAGGCATGTGTTTGAAGATTTATGATTATTATATTGTCTTTAATAGAAATTTTATTTTGGGATGAATATGAGTTTTCGTCTGTTATATTGTTAAAGTAACTGAAAGACAATTGGGTTATATAGTTTTTGCTCACTTTTGGCATATTTCTAGCGTTGATAACTGCTTCAAAGTATTAGTCATCCGATATCCACTTTTAAAGTTAGATCTAATGGCTGTAATTAAATTTAAGTATATATGAGACTTGCATCTAATCTCTTCCTAGGATCTATATTAATAACTTCCGCGATAAAACTTTTACGAGATTATCCCTCTAACGTATGTGAGTAGTGCTCGAATCCCACCAGGCAATTTATATCGATAGGGCCCATCATCTTCTGAAACATTTACCGGAAAAATTTACAGCATACCAATTTTCTGTGGATAAATATGTCTGTAAAAATATACCCACGTATTCGCATTTTCCCGATCGTAAAGATTGTTATCGCCTAAATTTGAAGGCCACGATAAACGAACCAAATACTCTCGATTGCTTTCGGGTTGACAATAACGACGGAAAAGATGTTAAATGGGTATGTATCCCTTTAGGTTATTAAGTTATTCAAGGGAGTTTTGCTTTGAAATTTAAAGACAAAATTGAAAGGGGGTATTATATTGTTGACACTGGAAAAATTAAACCTGCAAAGTCGTTTTGATAAACGAGTGGAATGGAACAAACCGTTCTTACATCGTATCCCCTCTTGGTCCTTTCACTAATTTACCTAACAATACTTTTGCGTTTCTCATTTCCAAAAATTTAGGTTAAATTCTGCCCTTTCATCTCTTTCGGCAATCTCACGCCCCCAATGGTTGTCGACTCTTAAAAGACTCTCTTTGTCCAGCGGTGCTACAATCAGCAAGTTCTCTGTTTATACGTACACGTCGAAACGAAACGAAATTGAAACAACAGCAGCACTAACACGTTCTCGGTCCAATTATTAAATTAAATTGAAAGGCCACTGGTCGTCAAAAACCAAATTGATCTAATTTACATCCGAACTGTTTCCTCCTGGACTTGACAAAGAGATGACTCAATTAGACTAAGTAAGTTTCGAGGGTCACTACCATTGACTAACCGCTCTCAGCGTTGCCAGTCCGACGAGGTATCAGATTTTTGTTTTTTCGCAGGAATGCACTAAATTAAGTCCGACGTTTAGCTCAATGTAGATTTACAGAAAACGTAATATAGGGTAAAATTAGTGCGTCTAATCAAAGGGCCGGTGTTATTATGCAAACTGGATTTTTTGTGGTCAGGTATCAGTTAGACAATCATGTTAAAATTAAATTTTAATGTAGCCAATATATAAGAATGGCATAGTAAATATTAGGCTCAAAGATATCCTATATTCCGTAAATGTTCCCACAAAAATTATTATTTTTGCTTTGTTTTCAAATAATCAGTAAACAGCGATAATGAATATTTAATTTTACTACAACTACACAGAGCGTTTCAAGCCATTTATGAAGCACAATTCGAGGATAGAAATCTTTTTCTTTTCTGAGGGTTCTCTCACTTTATGCCTTGTTTAATTCCATAAATCAACCATCACAAAATATCCTAAAAGTCGGACCATAATTGAAGGATTTTCGTTTTTTGTGCAGCTTGTCTAATTTGCTTCGTCCGTAACTCTCCAGATGTTCCTCCGTTTCCTAGTTGAGGTGACCGTCATTATAATACTTTTCCTGCCGATCCTTCAATTGAAATCCACCCGAATCCCGAAACTTGTCCGAACTCTCTCCTCTCTCCCGCAGGAAATCCACTTAAACCTCCTCATTTCAGGAATTTGAAATCTTATTTTATAACATTTGAAGTAATTTCCTTGCTCTTCTTCATTTGCGTTATTAAATTCAACAAGTTTTTTGACCGCTTCACATAATTTTTTTTGTTCGCATACAAATATATAACGTATGTTCAAAAAACTCGTGATACTCACATTGTACAGAGTGTGCGGTAAGTACACGTCAAACAACCCTGGTGTTACACATAAAGTATTGCCTCCAAATTTGACATTTTAAGTAGTTTTTTTTTTAATTTATAAATCGCAGTTTTGATTTCAATAATATTTGGGGTGGATGTGTAACTTAGTTGTACCACTCGTACTCGTTTATTTTTTGGTACGTTGGTATTTGTACATTTGGTACAAGTACATTTACAATCTTCATCAATTTTCAGGAATGAAACGATTCCAATGGATAAATATTCGAAATTATAACAGTATTGACAGTTATTACCAACAATGCTCCATATGGAATTTGCTAAATGTGTTAAAATTCAATAGAATCGGTGGGTTCGAGATAATTTTAATTCAAAACACCATTTCCAGCAGGAAGTGCATTCGCCATTCCGTATAGCCGAAGGTTTAGATTAGCTGGAAATGCATTTTGAAGCCAAATTGAGCCAGTTTTGTGAAAACGCTTTAAAATTAGCTAAAAAATTCTGTAGATTTGATAACATCTCCTTCGTCTTCGCCAATTTAGGTGTTTAGATTTTTCTGACCCATTATTTTTCCCCTATTAATTGATAAAGGAAACTTGCTGTTTCTAGTAAGACAACTTTTCCCGGAAAATAGAATTGAAAAGGTGCTCTAAATTTTGAATTTTAGAAGCGGATTATTCACCCGGTAATCTTTAGAAGAATGTCGTGTATCGGCAACAGTGCAAGTAACATGCGCTGATATACCTATAAAATAACGTTATGATTCGAATGTTTTATGTTCTAAAAACTATAGATTCATCTAATAAATCTATGATTCAGTATTACATAAATTAAGGTTATCTCCGAAACCATCAATTCTATCGAACTGGAACAAAATTACCTGTTCATTAGCAAATCGTATGGGAAACTCATTGTTGCTAATTCCTTTTCATAAATAACTGTAGTAAATATTATTGTTAAATCATACATTTTCAATTTTTATTTATTGCTGTATTATTGTTTTTACCGTTGATAAAAATTGGAGATCCATTTTTACCAAAAAAGTTTTCAATCCTTTAATATCACTATTTCGAATTACTGAATAAATCCTACCTTTTGTGTTAGTAAAAGGTAAATTTGGCAGTAACCTCAAGCTATTTAAATTTATAATGAAGTATTGATCCTTTAAGTGAGTTACGTAAGTATTTTGCTCACTAGCAAAAGGTGGACCGACAAATTGGTAGTTTGTCGAATAATTATTAGAGCACGTCCGTTATTACGACCACCAATTCGGGTCGGACCCGCTGGGATTAAAAGTTACTGGGAGAAAATCGCCAAATTGAGATGAAAGAGCAACAAGTGCAGCGAATATTACAGCAAGTGTGATTAAGACATGTAATGTTACTCAAAACTGTAACAGTGTCAAAACTGGTTTCCGAATTTGCAAGAGAATTGTTTTTGATGGAAAATATTGGAAAATTCGAAGGTTTGGCCACAATACTAACAATAAAATCCCTCCTAAAAGAAAGATGTCCGACAAATCAAGTTGGCGTGAGCTGTACACAGCGGTAGTCATTTGTTTCTCGAGCTAATCAAGGAAGACTCATAGAAGGAAATGGCAAAATAAGAGAAATTTCCCGTCCGTGATCAATCAGCGAAAGCGATGGAAATCTTCGTGTTTAACGAAGAATCTCGGTAATTGCGAGCACTCGCAGTACGTCCAAAAGAATTTTCCCTTGTTATGCATATTCATTCATTAATTATTATAGGGTTCATGTAAAGGGGTGAAACGTAATAATTCATAACTTGCGGGATTATTCTAAAGTACATGTAAATTATCTCATAACGGGAAATCCGTATGTTTTGGCTTACAACTGAATACTAACAACAGAGGAGTATAATCACGGGGAGAGAGGAAAGGAAAAGGATAATCACCCAATTAGTTTTAGTAGCGTGAAATAATGAATCTCAGTACGTGTTATATAGAAATGATACATAAAATTTTGAGGAACTTCCACGTGCCCAGGCTGGACTAAAGTTTCTATTCCAGGCACCAAATTGAATCCTTGTTAGACCCTTTTGTTCCAACCGACAATTATCCATCACTGTCTGCAACTATTAATCACTGGGAGCGAAATAATTAGGCTCATAAAGTGTCTTTGAAATTACAACAAAAACCTCCCTACGCTTATAAAACGTGACCTGCTGGGGGGCCCGACGAAAAGTTGAAGTTTCTATTTCTTTTCTACGACACTAAGTTTATAATGTCTTCCAAAGGCGATCGATTATGAGGAAGTTTAGACGTTTCTACTCATTAAGCGATATTCAATTACATTTAATCCATAGAATCCTGGACAAATTTAGAAGTCGACGAAACCCAATTAAATCTCACCACAAAAGAACGCCCAAAAGGTGTGTCACTCTTCAATTAAGACGCATTCTTTATTAGATTTCACCCTATTTACAAATTTTACATAATAATATCCCGGTAATAATCCATTTAGGGGATGCCCAAGATGGAACTTTTTGCTCAAAAAACATCGGGTTACGAGTTAATTTTCCAACGGGGAAGAGAAGTTTTTAAGGCGGATTAGGAAATGGGAAGAAAACCAGTGACGCTTGGGGGTGAAATTAATTTTGTTTTGTGGCGCTACGGTGACAACGATATTTGTTAATAGGATTTTGTGATGGTAAACAATGACTCCGCTCGAGGGAACGATTTAAAATTCAAATGTTTACAAATAGAAATGAATAAGCGCGATCGTTAAACTTTAATAACAAAAAATTATGTGGAGTAGATATTACATAAACTGTAAATTTCGTTCATTCTAACGAAATTCCAATCTGACCGTTTACTGAACGTAAAGAAAATAGGATTTGTAGTTTGTAACCTAGTAAAGAAGCGACTAAATAACTAAACAAAACTATTACTTCTACGCAGTAATGGTTTTGCCTTTCAACGACTCAATTTGATAGATATTCTCGTACATTTCTATTGCGCTTGAGGATCAAATAGTTCTTTCGCATATTATATCCTGAATGGTGAAGTTTATTTACAAACCAAGAAACATGTAAGAAATTACTCTATAGAATTCATTCGTGATGCACTATTGTTTCCATTAATTTCATAATATCTTCAGAAATAATGTTTTTCTGGAAAAAATAGAAAATTTGGTAAACATTACAATCCATTCCATAAAATAGATACATTAAATATTCTCGGAAAATTGTGTTTATTTTCATGAACGTTCCTAGTTTTCCTGAGTTTCAACTAATTTGACTTAATTTTGCATTTTTATCTGGAAAAAATTACATGTTTTTGTCTTATTATTTTTTAGCTTTGTAATCAAAACTTGTGTTCTAGTGACAATAAAGCATTTATTCACTTAGTTATTTAACGCTACAGGATATTTTCTAATCCTTATTTAACATTCAAAATGATCAATAAAATGAGGAAATAACATGTATACAATTAGTAATTTTACAAGATAACACAAATACATTGCTTGTTGCTTTATGAAACGTTGAGCGGGTTTTTTTGTACCCAATTTAATACCCCCTAAACATTTCAATCTTATTATTTCAGGTGATATCTTAATCTATGAATTTTTCCTTTTAAAATAGATGGATTTAATGGAAATTACAGATGTATTATTTTCTCAAATGTTCTCTATCTTCTGTCTTTTGTGAATTAACCTGATATCGAATAATTTACTCAGTGCGATGATCTATCTATAAGTTGATAGTACTGTTTCTGTACTATCTCTGCCTAGCACTCTGTACATACATAAATGAATGTACTTATGCATGTAGTTACTATTTTTTGTAAATATTTCATTTGGTAATTATCAATTAATGTACATTATATGACTGGATAAATGGATTTTAAATTCTCGATCATGGGGAACTTTTTTACTTTATATGTTCCCAATATACCCAGACGCACTTTATATTACTGATAATAAGAAATGGAGCATTTCACGATTCCTCATAATATTTCTTGATTAAAATAATAATGATGAATTTTTTAAATATTTTCCACAATTATTTCAAACCATTCGTCCTATTTTCGGGAGTGTCGAATCACTCGAAGTGTTTGACCGTATAACCGTTTTCATGAAAAATAGACATATAGTGCTTATTTCAAAACAGATATCGTATTTCAAAATTATGTCGACGTAAAATATACCAAAGGAACACTGGTGTAAATTTAATTTTACCTCACCCTTATCAATTTTATTGCGCAACTCATGTAATTTATATTTATCTACAGTATTATCTTAATGGCCTAAGAAAACGCTAGCTCCAGTTTCAGTATGACAAACTTCAAGTTCTCTTAATTCTCTAGATAACTTCTTCCGACACAGACACACAAATACATATTAGCGGAGTGATACAAAGGCAGGAATGGGGTCTCCTACCTCTATAAAACCATCAGAAAGACTCCTGTCGACCATCGGCGTCTTCTCGTACCTCTCAAAGTAACGTCGGAAACAAAGAAAATTCAGTTTCCGCCACAAATCACAAAAAGTCCCAGCAAATGAAAAATTACTTAGAAAACTCGTTAAAATTCCTGGTATCGAAACGTGATGAGTGCCCCGAAGAAATATGATAACCGTTAGATTTTATTTCGAATGTTGAAACGTAATTGCGTTATTTGCCCGTTTATTTAAAACAGCCTTTAGGATCGAGCGATTAACCAAATTAATTCAATTAACATTGGTGCGCACTAATTCATTAATCGAGAGTAATTTGCGAGGGACTGGACTATTTTCAGATTTTGGTGCAGTCATGCCCGTGGCGCATACACCAAATTCGACATGAAAATTATTAAATACGTATCTAATTAAATTAATTAATTTAGTTATTAAACGTTTCTTCAGGCGTTCCTTTTTAGTTATTATTTTACACCAATTAATAAATTACATTATGGGGTCGCTCACAAAATTCTCATTTAATTTAGTTACAAGAATCAAAACCAAAGTTGCAAGTTGTTATGATTCAGTTGCTCACAAGCGCCTCATTAAAACTGAAATATTGAATTTCTATTTATACCATACAAAAAGTTGAAAACCTTTCTATTATTAACCGATTTTCAGTGGCAGCCAAGAATAAAAACACATCGACAATATCCCAAATTCAACAGGTCGCGAATACAGCCAAAAATAAATTCGATACTAAATACGATGTCTGTTTTTTCTCCTACACGTGTTATATACGCCCTTGAATGAACATCTACCGTTAAATAAATCAAAAATTATTTTCCATGTTCTCTCCCGAGTGATAATAAAATAATTTTAAACCAGAAGGTCGAATCTTATTAATTTTCTGTTTGTTGCGGTACCTACATATTATTTATTGGACGTTATTATGTATACGCACGTAGACATGCCTCAACACGTGCTTGCTTTACTTCGTTAATTTTGGAACAATTTCAGCAAGGGATGTTATGATATTACTTATTACACTTAATTGGCTACGGTATTACGGTAATTTGTTTTTAAGTGTCCACTTGTCATAAATATTCGTTTAACAGCGGTAAATCACGCCTACAACTCGACTAATCGCTACGATGGCGTGACCGAGGGGGAAAATAGACCCTTCTTCACAAATAAGAAAATCGCAAAAAAATAATATAATTAATGACGACACTTATCGTTAAATGAACGTAACAAAATAAGTTTCTACACCTAACAATCTCAGGTGAAAACTTCAAATACTTATTTCGCCATTCAGAAGTCCCTATCGATATAGAAAGGGTCTTTGAATTAGGCTGATTTATTCAAATAAACTTGGATAACAAAAATACTGAATAACTTTTCTTGTCCGATGCTGAAAGTTTTCGACTATTATTGGTTATCAAAATGTGTAACGTCAAAAACGTCTGTCTACCAACATTAAATATTGAAATGTCAAAAAATAATTGATATTGATGGAGGGTGTGTCTAATTACTATAAGCTTGATCAGACATGGATATACTCGACATTTTGAAAATTCCACGATGTAAAAGTAATCATAAATAAAAAATTATTTAATCAAAACAATGATCACATTGAGAATCTTTCCACGTGATAATCTAATATTACTTTAGGAACAAAATATATTAACTATATTTTACTTTCACAATTGTGATACTGTTTAACATACTGATCATTTTTTAAATTACGCCTTATGATTGGAGACATTCTTTTTAATTTAATTTTTAGTTTCATTATTGATTACGGTTAAAACAAATAGAAGAGAGTAACAACCTCCGTCCATTCACTGCTATTATGAATCCCTCTAAAACAGTTGTTATTGTCGTCCTCGAGTATTTCTCATTTAGTCACAATGTAAACAATCGATTCTCAAAAATATGTGTATTCTACATTTTCTACTCCGGATAACTCCCCAGCTAATATATTGATCAACTGAATATGATTTCGTTTGATTTTAATTCATAAATTACAATGCATGGTTGACTGCAGATTAGGCAGGATTAGAACGGGTATACTCTTCCCTAGTCACTTTCGCTACTGCTTCGTGCACCATAAGGCGGTGGAAGAGCACGAGAAAAAGGGAATAATAGACAAAAGGGGAATTTTAACCGTGTAAGAGTGAGAGAAGAGAAATGACACTTTCGCGTAACAGCTAAAAGTCTATAATATATTCGCCTAACAAGATCATTTGACATAAGTTGTTAGTCTTTGAAAGAGGCGCATATGATGGTAAATAAGTGCAGATCTCAATGCGCATTTGCATTTTCTTTTTTTGGTGCGGATTGGCTGGATATTTTGACATATCCGTAATGTGTATTTTCAGAGCCTTATAAATGCCATATGGTCGTCACTCGATTTTATCAGTCAGCTATGTATTAACATCCTAACAGAGATGAAGTCAGCTCAATCCCTTAATTTAATTTTCTCTTTAACTGACGTATTAACTGTGAATCGTTTTAGGGAAATTGTCAGTAACAATACATTTAAACCTTCAGGTATTAACGCGGCAATTGTTAGAGATTTCTATTGCGCCAAGTTATACGATATCAGGGAAACTAAGTACTTGAAATTTAATAGAACCTAACGACTTCGGAGGCTGTAAATCCCATGAGTAATAAACAGTAAAAATTTTGTTAGCACGTTATAAAGTACGTAATTCGAACGTTATGCACATTCATACAAAATCAATTACATTAATTAAATAATTTTTATTATGGTCGTTCTCCGGGTTACAATTTTACCCACGACACCGCGTCTCGCCGCTTCCCAATTCAAACGACGTTAGGCAAAACAGTAAAACCCCACATGTAGGTCATAAATGTGGGACATTAAATTTAGTTCTATAGGTTAGCCGATGCATGTATATAGTTCGACCGTGTGTAGATTTACATATGCATGTAGGTATTCATGTGTAACGTACTTGGGATCTCCCACGAGGTTTCTGGGTAATTACAATAGGCCCTTCCGGCGTTTGATCAACGAATACACAATTTATCTGGCCCGTTGCATACAAGCAACAACATATGAATTCTGGATTCATATAAAAAAAAAAAACAGTTCTCAGCGATGTTGCCACTCATCCCGATTTGGTCGGGGCAGTCCCGTTTTATACATCGATGTCTAGATCATACACAGTTTCGCCAATCGATTTTTTTACAATAAAATCCCAAAAATTATACACCGAAAAAATGTAATAAGGTAGGTAGTTACTTAATAAGGTAGGTAGTTACTAAGCAAAAGGGCGTACAAGATGAGATAGACCAAACAACTTTTCTAGATACCCCGAAAGCCCACAAAATCGGAAATTATAAAAGTGGCAAATAATATGGTACTAATAGAAAATTGTTTCATTAGAAAATCTGCTAGGGTTTGCAAAATACCATTTAAGAGATTTAAAGATACTAAGGAGGCTTCCACGAGACCAAATTATGAACACCGATATATATTCAGTGAAGAACAATAAATAGTGTCATTGTGTGTCTGAACACTTGACAAGCAGATGTAGCTAAATGACGTATCAATGGCTTGAATACAGATGATAGAAGACTTACCTATGAGTGCGACTGCATATGAATTACCAACTCCAAATTCATGGACACTAGTTAAAACAGCAGGAATAGATTTGCTTAGGGCCTTAATTTTTAGAAATTATTAATATCAAATCAGTAATGCCAAGCTTTTCAAATTTAGCTGACTGCTCCAGAATATTCAATTTGTAATTAGTAAATATCTTTAAATCTTAAATCTATAAATAGTAATTAAATCGTTTACTGATTGATTGCGCACATCCTCTGCAACTCTGTTTATACCATGCGCGAGGCTTATGCAATGAATTAAATTTGGGTAAAATACTTTCAAATATGTTGCAACCTTTACCATGTTTGCCATGTTCAAACGGTACACCAGATAACAGCTGTTAAATTTTCATATAATAAATTCATCTTAGCAATATATCGCCCATAGGCATCTATCGTTTCGTCGACTACAATATAAACGAAATTATTGTGCAAACGTGATTTTATATTTGGCATTGTTTCCCTATAACATTGAGAAACGTAATTTTTCGTAATATTACTTTCATTTGGAATATTTTTTTTAAAAAACTTTCCAAACTTGGCATATTTAGTTTACTTAAAGGTATGTTAGATGCAAGAGGATATTGATATAAATCTTCATTTTTGGTTGAATCGGATGATACCTGTCTTATAAAAACCTGGGAGGAGTGAACCGATTTCCTTCTTACAGTTTCTTTTGTGGAACATTGTTGTTCGTGTAAATACTTTTGTACTTGATAGTTGTTGACTGGAAATTAAAACTAAGTAGAGACGGTAAACGTATGATAGGAGGCTAAATTCCAAAAAAATTGTGTCTACATACTATGTAATTGTAAATGTTTTAACAAGATACAAAATTTAAAGTAAGAGGAAGAGCTTCAAAATATAAGTTTTACAAGGATGCCCTCACACAAATGATACAGATGATAATTTGAAAGAAACTAAAATTAAAATATACGAATATACTTCAAAAAACTTAGTATTTTGCCACATAGTTAACAAAAAGCACGATCCTCATCTGAAGAAAGTTATAATCAGGGAAAAACCAAAGCGATTTTAGTAATTAAACTCAAACTTAGTCAGTCAGTAAATGATTATTGTAACCACAACTACTAGTGTTATTACAATAATAAATGCTCCCTACTTTTCTCTCATAGAATCGTACCCTATTATTCATAAACGCATTTTAACTTTAAAGTGGATTTTAACTTAAAATACGTTTAGAATGGGTAACGCTAAGGTAACTATAGTAACCTACATGTTAAGAATGCATTAAACAAAACACTGTAGCTACATCTGTGAAACGTATTCTAAACGCATTTTAAGCTAAAATCCATTTTAAAGTTAAAATGCGTTTATGAATAAGAGGGTTAGACTTCAATCAATCCTGAAATACCTTAAAAAATTCAATATTTAAATACAAATACAAAAATTAAAACAAAAGGTACCTTTATTTAACTGAATATAATGCTATTAATTGCCATATCTATATTTTTACAGTAAGATTTAAGAAGAACGGTATTCGGAAACATCAACATCACAATTTAGAAACCAATAATACGGAGTAATAGAAACCCATCACCAAGACGTTTGATAAGAGATCAAAAGATTTTAAAAATTTCCTTATAGTGGGTATAAGTTCTTGTTTGAAGGTTGTTTAAATGTAAATTTTAGCACTAGAGTAAATCAATGAAGTAGAATAAAAGAGCTGCAGTAAAACATATTTGCAAGCATTATCGTATTGTTTGACGAGAAAGAAACCAGAAAGAAATAAAAGGCAACACAAAGCGGTAAAATATTAGTAAATCGCCATATTCCTGGATCGATTTTTATCGCTAGTCATTCGTTTGTCATTTGTTCAATTCAGTTCGGTTCGCTTTTATCATCCGCCCCTGAAAAAAATGAGTTAGTAGTTATCGTTCAGTGTTATTTTTTATTGCTCTACCGCCATTTCCACAAAACAAATCGCCATCTACGTTCCATAATTCACTCCCGGCGCGCTTTTACTCATCTCGCAAATCGAAATTAAATTAGAATTAATTAGATCTGCGTGACTGGAGATGCAACCCCTTAAACTTATATTACTCAGACTGAGTGTAATGAGGCGGGCTCGGATCTTTTTGTACCTAATGCAACCTCACAATCTCGTCTTAATTGAACATATGTTTTGATAATTCGGTTACCGACGGAGACAAAAGGATTTTGTCCCCTTCCGCAAAAGCCACATCTCCAACGTTCTTAATTGCGTTTGGTTGTTTTTCTTCAACCACTTTCGACGCTGTTGACGAATATTTGGAGTTTATTTATCAAACCGCCCGCGCCCGTGCGTTTGATCAATCAGTCTTCACTAATTCGAATCGAATTAACGTTGTGTAAATACTCATAGGAAAATTCTGGGTTTAATTATACTTCTGATTTGTCAAAGCCATGTGGGTCAAAGACGGTGAAGAGGTAACCGTTTATTTAAAATTATATTGTTTCACGACTATACTCTATCTTTGTTGACTTTCTTAGATCATTGTATCAACTAACTAAAATACAGATAAGTTGATGAAACTCAACATGACTCAACATGAGCTGACCTTTAGTTTCAGTACTATTATCATAAACACACTCAAAGGTTTTAACATATGAAACAAATTATTCTTTGTATAACGCTCTTCAAAATAAATGCAAAACTTGTAGTCCAGTTGTGCTATTTAGTGGTGATATTTGGCATTAACTTACTTTTAAACAAATCTTCAAGTACCTCCGCAGCTTCGTGTTGATGGTGGAATCTACACGGGAATGATGAATATTTTTGGTTGTTAAAGACAAGTAATGCATTTAAAATTCATCCACTCAGTAATCTATGGGGTTTTCTTCCATTGAAAAGGTTAATTGTTGTATAAACTTTTCGAATTTTTTTCGAACTTTCAGCAGTCCCTATTCATAATAGAATTGATTGAGGATTAACTCTTAACGAAGAAAAATAGGTTTAATAATCACATTCGTGTAGATAATTCCGCTGTTAAGATGATTCGTGGATTTCGACCAGTTATGTATTAAATCCGGAATTAACTTGATGTGACATATGTCAGTTCACATACGAAGAGGGGTTACGTCCATTAAATTAAAAAGTCTGACAAGTTACCACCAGAAACAAATGTTGGCCTTCTCTGCTACGCTTTGTAATAATTACGCGGTTATTGCAGTATGTTTTAGAGTGACGAATAATTTGTTGTACACGAGCTCATCCTCATCATCAAAAAATTAACTTTTTATTCACAGTGAAGTTAGTAAATCCTTCGTTAGGATAAGCAATATGAAACCGGCCTTTGTTACAAAGCTTTAGCCAGTAATTTTTCATGAAATTTGAGGGAACCCAACTAGACAATTATATATTAGACCTAGGTTTACAGATAGTGTGAGTTAGATAATCCAAGTATTTTACGGTTTAGAACCAAATTAATAAGGTCGTTTTTAACATTATCTTGAGATAAGTCGATATAATTCCTAGAATCCGCCAATGTTGGTGAAATAATTAAGAGGGTCCTGAAAAAGTTTCATTACCTGTTTCGAAGGACAATAAAAAATTCACAAGAGCTTCTTTCTTTTATTGCTCTTACAGTCACCCTTAGAATAATTGAGGCACTGTAATTGTGAATAAGGTATGTACTTAGATGTAACTTTAAGGCTTCGTGACCGCAGCACTCGCCTTGCCATGCCTGAGAGATTAAGCTTCCAATTAGACGCGGGGCTGTGGAAATACACCGTATAGGCAAATAAATTGTTTCCAGATAGAAATTTCGAAAAATGAAAAATGATAACTTTGCGCAATTCACAAATTAATGTATTGCGATCTATGTATAATTTTTACAAATTTGATTAGATTCATTTTTAAATTAAAATGTAACTCGTAAACGAATTTTATGCACGTAATGCTCAACATTATTAAAAGGTATGGACTACACTATGACAATTCAAGCTTTGCATCTGAACGACAATTCAAAATTATTTCTCGCGCCTTAGCCTTGTTTCCTAAAAACCTCTAAAGGAATGAGGATTCATTACTTTATTCATTTTTACCGAGACATCATTGGGTACTCACCATATAAAATTGCTTTTCGCGTTTATTCTTCAACAAAGTTGTTTCAAAATGTACTACATATTCTAAAAAATATTTACCGTTCTACTGCCCCGTACATCCACAAAAACAAAAATAATACTAATAAGCGTCCGTTATGTAAATAACTCACTTAATTTAAGATTGACAGGTTAAATTACAAATAACCTCATTAGTAATCTGTTTAGACGGAGCAGTTATATGTGTTCATATGGAATTAATGCAATTAATTACAATTACCAATTTTAATCACCCTAAGGGAGAGTGGTTAAAATTATTTGCAAATATGAATATAATTTGCAAAATCATAATATTATGACTAAAATTAACATTAGTTATGCAAACAAAGCGAATAAACTAATTACGTTTTTGGCTCTATTCTATTGTACGACTCCTAGCAAATATGTTCTGTGAATTCGACACTTAAATCTAATAACTTCACATTATTAGACACGCTTTATTAAATAGCAAAATGTTGATGCACACTTGATTAAATAATTCTATTGAATCAACTAGGTGTGATTTTTGAATTCTTTACATATTTCATATATGAATGTGGTGAGTTTGTTAATTTGAGCTTGTATATTTGGGCAAGGACAGTACTTCAGATACTAAAAATTTAGTGGTAAAGGTCTTTCGTCCAAAAGATGTATTAAATTACTATTATTATAAAAAAAATTGTGTTTTAAACTTTCGGTGATTCTTTCGGGGTCGAAAAGTTATTACCAAATATTCTCAATTTTTTTTCTACCACTGGTTTGTCTCCACTTCTGGATGACCCATGGAGCACCTCTGTACCTCTTTTTGTTCGTATAAAATTTGATTTTGAGACAAATTTTTGTAATTTAGTGCCTTAGAAGTAATGACCGCATGAAAATGAAAAATGGGCAACGACAAAACGTTAAATTGCTTTATTTTCACTTCATGGACGACTCTTCTGAGTTTGTTACGAAAATAGGGAGGACTGGAAGTAGACAACGAAGACTATGAGATACCGCGAGTAAGAAGCGGTAGAAGTAATGTATATGTTAACTTCCCCAGTGTATTGAATTTGAGAACACCTCATTTCGATAAAATAACCTTAGTGATGAGTATGACTGATATATTCCATTAATCGTAACCGACGGTTAAAAATTATACCCAAGTTTCAAGCACTCAAAACAATTTCAAGAAGAACGTCGTCTATAGTTACTGTGAGACTTGTAATAATAAATGTTTGAAAAATCTGTGAAGCACTTTACATTTAGTACTTTTTTAACACGCATTTTAAGATAAAATCCATTTTAAAGTTTAATTGCATTTATGAATAATATGATAGAACTTCACCGGTAACACTGTATAGCCTGCAACTTCGTACTGTAAAAAATGGATATTTGAATCAGATTAAATAAACCCAAACCTACACGTGCTAACAGTATACCGAATAACACGTTTAGAAACTCACCTTCGATTCGCAATACCGGCTTCCTTTCACGCTGAACATCACCGATTGTAAACTATTATCGCGTCTCTTTTTTTCTGAAACGTTGGATGTTCGAATTTCCCCTATTTGTATTGGGAGACCTCGCACATCTCCCCTTGCGAGTTAATCTGTGAGCTTTTTCCTTTTCTCGCTGAGAGGAAAGAGTGACTTATAACGTTATTTTTTCAGTTCGCGTCAAATGAATATTTGTACAAGGAAAGGGGGTGTCAGGATGTATATTAGAATGTTTCACTGTGAACTGAACAAGTTAGAAACAGTTTTGAGTAAAATTTTGGCAGTCATAAACATAGACTCAAAAACAACTCATTCAATGATTACAATCGGAATCGGTAACAAAGGAAATTATGGCGGTCACGCCGAATTGTAATGCTAAACTGTGCGGATCTTGACTAGTCTTACGCCATTCACTACGAACTTCTGCATAATTTGCATAATCACTATGCCGAAACTCCCACGTGAAGAGTTATAATCATCGTTATGTAGTCGGGCGCACATGAGTTTAATTCTGAACAAATTGTAAATTAGGGTTGCCGCTATTTATCCTCATTAGGGGCCTACCTATCTTCCGACCGTGAACGTCTATTGGTCGGGTTAATCTGTAGGCTTCTCGTCCAATCAATCCGGGAATTTAACTTTGGGCCACATCGATACGTTTTGTCATAAGAGATAAAAGGGGTCTGCTTCAGTTTTATGTATCTTACGTATATATTAGATAATATTTGTCTAAAATCGCTTACTTTAGCTTAATCGTAAGTAACCATCTGTTTATCGTTGAAAAACAATAATTAGAATTATCTGTTATACAATACTTTTTACTTTCAATAATAAACAGTAATAACATACCTACTTAAGTTGGTTAGATAATATTACGGTTAGATAATCACATCTATTGTGGGTTTTTTAAATGACATGACATGTGAAATTAAAATCAATTTCCACTTTCATATTCGAAATTTAAAGCTGCAAATCATTGGGTGAAGCGTGTCGTTTCCGAGTATGCTTACTAGTGTTTTAATGCAGTGCTTTTACATTACAATTCCAATTTGTTCATAAACCATATTTTTAAGTTTTGGTTTCCTTTAAACATATTTGAATAGTTTGCTGTACAATTACTGTATCGAATAAAAAATAAATCAATGCATTATATCCCCTAAACTCGAATCCACTTTAGGGGTTATTTTTAGTCTACGAGACATCTCCAAGAGTTCAGAGATTTAATTTTGAAATCTAAATTGTAAAGTTTGTTGAAGTACACGTGCATATCTACTCGATGAGAAATTTCCAACACGCAAGAAACTTTCTTAAACATGTCATTACCGTAAACCTGTCCTGTCTGGAGATGTCGCTACCTAGGAAGCATTTCTAATGACAATCAGATGAAATCGCAGGGTGATGTTCAAGAAAATCGGTCTCAAAGGCTTTGCTAATTAAACTCAGATTAGAAGTGTCTTTTACTCGAAATTATGGCGGAGACGTCGATAAAACTAAATTAACGTTGTCAGAGAGAAAAAGAGAGAGAGAGAGCTTCAAAAGCGTTAAGTTAACGGCTTAAAAGAGGGATTCTTTAATAAGGAGCAATTTTACTTGCTTTAAATTATATTACGAGTGGACGCCTTTTGAAATTGATCGGTGTTTATTGTGTCGTGCGATTTTCATGTTTACGCTTTTAATAAACCTAATTAGATATAGGTAGACTCATAAATAATGTGACATTCAAATTATTTAAATAAATTGAAATTAGGCGGTAGCACACGGGATCACGCTAAACTCGATAAATAAATTTGAAACACATTTTTTATCAATTTGAAACGACTTTCTTGCCTGTACAACTTCAACACGCAAAAATATAAATTACAGCCACAAACCATAAATGTGAAAGCGACTCGCACTATATGAACAGTAGAAACGACAAGCACAAAACAGCAAAACAAAAAGTTTCCTACAACTCTATTTACCGCGCAAATAAAACAGCAACGTTACTTATACATACATTTTAAACCAGCCCAGACCGAACTACTTCAAAACAATTTCGGATTTCTCCTTCGTATGCATATTTAGGATTCTCATTCAAAGAGAACTTTACTTGCCCCGCGAATGAAAACATCAAACCTTTCAGGCTCGTGCCAATTAAGTCAAATCCTTCCGACGGTTCACTCAAAATTCCTCATCCTTTTAGTTCAATGCCGTACAGACAACAGATTCTCGAACTCAAATAGTTACAAATTTTCGTTCTAAACTTTCACTCTGAAATTACGTATAAACAACGGGATTGCTTAAATTGGCAACATCTGGAAAATAAATTCATTTTAAGTTAATCTTCGTTTAAAAAACTGTGCTTGATGGTAATGAACGTTTTTGCTTCGCAACGCACAGATTCGAGAATAACATTAATGAAATGCTAAAACTGTGAGGATTAAATGGTAGTAAAATTATGATTGAACACCGCATTTATTCGAAGTGGACCACCTATTTTTCCCAATTCACTTTATACTTTTATTTACTTTGCATACGTTTATTCATTTCTTCAAGATCCATCGCTCCTACTCTCCTTTTGTAGGTAGGCACTTCTCTTTCTCTCTGCCGGTTCATGTCTTGCAAGGACACTACAATTTGGTCTCTAACATTTTTGACTGTTTTCACTATTTAACGATTATAGGATTTCAATTTTTTTCCAATTCTCTATTCATGTTCTTACATTTTCACAGATTCAAGTAGGTTTCTTTAAATTATCCTTTTCTCAATTTTCAATCTTTATTACTTTGTGGTCGTGTTACTGTTTTGTAAATTCTCACTTTAGATTTTTTTGTAATTATTTTGTTTTTCATAAGGCCCTATTGGGTTGAAAAACTCTAGTGATATCCTTTTAGCGATTTTGTTTGTTCTTTCAACTTTATCAGATATTTAAAATGATTTACTTCACCAAATTATTTTTGTTTCTTTCCTAAATCTCATAATTTTGTTTTTCCCATATTCATTCTTAGTTCTAATCCTTTACCTTCATTTTTATCTCTTTCAGCATTTGCGACAATACGATTCCTTTAGTCACTAAAACTATGTTATCTGCATATGCAACTATTTGTAATCCTCGTGTTTACCTTGTGCCTGTGTTTATTCTTCTGGTTATATTTACAGCATTCTATCGCCATATTAAAAAGGTAGAATATCCTGAAATAACAACTCTATTTGATGTATATTCATTTGTTGTTCCTTTTTGAATTCTGGCGGTCATTAATAGTGTCTCCATTGATACCGAGATAACTTTCTATGTTTTGCTTGAAAGGCTACTAAAAATGTGTAAATACTATTTCTTTTATAACCCAATAGCACGAAAATATTGTTTAATAATTCTAATACTACCGTCTTCAGTAGGATAATAGGATAATTCAATAAGATTCAATAGGAATATTTAATACAAAATATACACCCGTGTGTAGTTTTACAGAAACTTTAAAGAACTACAGCACTCAGTGGATTCTAAAGTACAGAAAACATTGCTTTAAGTTTATTATAAAATTCCTTATAATTTCAAGAGTGCGTTTCTCAAATAATAATTACGTTTACTTTTGCCATTGACCGCATGTCAATTTCAGAAACAATTTGTAGTACTAGTATTACTAAAAGTATATCATATAAACAATATAGTCATTTCAAAGATTTTCATAAATCGGTAATAGCATTAATACTTTTGAAATGTCGACCTCAATTTACTCTTCAAAACGTGTGTAACGCACAAACACAGACGTTTTCCGGTTAGATAAAATGTGACATACGATTGAAATACGCATTACTGATTGGTTCGAGTAAAAGGCTTCAATTACAACGCCAGTCAAAAATTAAATGTCCTTTTTTACCACGTATTTACTAATTGCGTATCAAAAAGAAAACTGTTTAAAACACAACTGTCAATTATCAACGCTCGTGACTATGCGCTTGATTCCCTGTGATTTATGTTTTTGAAGAAACGTGAAAATGCATTCACACTTCTGGTTAAAGCTGTAAATTTAATAAGTTACAGTCATGTGCAGCTATTGTTTCAAAAATTAATTTTAGAAGCGATATTTCATTGGAAAGAATAACCGCAACAAATTCACGTGTACAATGACCAGTATTTACAGGATGTTATTAACTTTCTATTAAGAATTACGTGTGTGTCGAAAACAGCTTCATATACGCACGAATTGTGAAACATTTCAATTGAAAGATATAGAATGTTGAAATAAATTTTGTGGATGAAACGACGAAGTCACTGATTGCTCATAGTTTACGTTAATGTGTAATATTGTCTAATTATTAAAAATTTCCAGTTTTTCCTAAGGCATATAAAATAACGAAACGAAACGTTAAAATATTATAACAAGTTTGAAACATGTTACTTCCATATTTCAACTACATAGTTCTTAATGAAATCATTGGGATCTGTTTCGTTTTTATGTCAATCACGCCTTTTCCCTCGCTTCGGGGGAAGTAATCGACGTTTTGTGCTATAAATTTGATCTAACAAAGCAATCAAATTATTTTAAAAACTAAATGTTTCCTACGTTATTACATGATACAAATGCCGAATGTCGACTGAGTGTGTTGGGGGTTGTTTACAAACACGGGAATTCAAAAGTATGTCATGGTTAGAAGGAACGAGCAAAAACGAAGAAGGACAAAGCATAAGTAAGTTTTTTTTGGTGACATTACAGTTATCCGTCGCCGACCGAATTGAATATCTTGTTAGCAAAATTTATGGTGTATGGATACACCAGTAACGATCTAGACATCACCCAATACATAGACGCACTCGTTCCAAAGTTAAACCGAAATATTAGACCGTGACCCAGCGACAGGTCAAATGATTTTTATCTGCTCCTTTTTAAGGGGTGGTAAAGTTGAAGGTGTTGATGAAGATAAGCGAAGTCTAGAAGGTGGCCCGAACGACGCGGAAATAGGAAATTGATTTTCGATTTACGAGATTTTATACGTTTATTTTTGTCTGTCATTTTATAAAATCCAAATGATGGTTAAGTAGAAAATAGGTGGAAATGAAGTGCCCAACTAGCAGGAACTTTTCGAACATTTCCAGGACATTTTTGTGTCCGCCAAATGAAAATATGGAAGTTTATACTAAAAACAGCTTATAAGGAAACTAGCAGGTTGTTTGCATATTATCAACTGCAGTTTCACAAATATTCCAACGGCTTTTCCCTGATTTTTTTCGTTTGCACTAAATCTCACTATGACGTTAATGTTACAAATTATTGTTATGTAAAATAGTTTGGAAATTTTAGGAAAACATGAAAATTCCTTAATTGTCTTGTCGGCCATTTTATATTCAAGTTCAGGACATTAACCAAATATCAAAGGTAAAATCGTAGGAAATTCTATGGTGACGAACTTTAATAAAATCAAAAATAGGAAAATACCGAAACTTTCAAGTCGTTATACAGAGTGATGTATGGAATTCAAGGAAAATATGTGAGTTAATTCAATACATTCACTGTTTCATCTGCTTAGTTGACAAATGTCACTGCAACGAAAGTTCTACTGTAAAAATTGACTCGCCCACAACGTTTGTGTTTGCAGGTTCTTATTGTTGATGGCTAGTAATTTTAATCATCGTCACTGCCGAATATCTCCACATGGAAAAACGTATTTTTTGGACACAATACCTCACCCCACCCTTCCGAAAAAATCTTTTTGTCTACACTAAGCCACTATCATCATCCCCCTCATCAAATGTCCCTTATCTCGTATCATTGTTGGCACTTCTGAAAAACAATATTAACAATGCTCTCGCCTCTTTGGAAACGTGTTCATTTCATTCTGTCTGCCGTACTCTTTCGAAAGAACAGTATTTTTCGCAGCGAACGCTGCTTATCTGGAAAGCTCGAAGGCGAGACAAAAAAAAATAAATAGAAAAAAGAATTTTCAACGTTCCCTGAAAGCGTTAAGCTCGTCGATGCAGGATCTTTTATCGGATCACAGGTCAGTGCATCAGAGGAAGATTTGTTGTTTACTTAATTTCGTAGCGGAGGAGGCTCGTATGTACTGAGCCGTTCTATTTATCAACCGGGGCAGATAGGATTAAGGGAAATGAAGCAAACTCCCTCTTGAGCCCATGGAGATGTGGAAATTACCTTCTACTGCGTTCTCAGAGTATAAATGTTCGAAATGGGTTTTTTTTGTGTTTTATGAAGGGGAAGGGTATAGATTGCCCTTTTTTGCAACACAAAACAAATCAGTTAAACAGGTAGCTGCTCAGACGGGGCAAAACGCATTTTGGATTCTCATACACTTACTGCACTTAGGTAAACAGGGTATCTTGAGACGATTTTTTTAAGAACGAAACTGCAAACAATATTTGGAAACGACATAGCCAGAAAAGGAAGAGTAAGGTAACGATACCAAGATTTTTTCCCCGTCAGACTTCAACCCAATTTCTATGTTTAGAACAATCCTGAACCTTTTTTTATATCATTTGCAGGATCTTCTCCCTTCTTCAAGGTACTTTGATTTTAAATAAATGGTCATCTCTGCCAATATAGGATTGCTTTTCTACAGCCCAGTTAATTTCTCCCAAGAAATGATTGTACACACACTTTAATGAATGATGATGCTACTGATGGACCGGATTCCACAGTAAAGTTTAGATACACCCATCTCGTTGCCCTTCTTTGGACACTTTCAATCTCTCTCGTCAGTCCAGACAACTGAGGTGCCATATGCTATAGCAATAGAAGGGGTCTAACTAAAGTAAGATAGGCCTTACTTAGCCCTCGCCTCTTTCCTCAAAGCTTGAAGATTTTTGAAAATTTTGCTTTCTACATGTTCTTGTTGTGAATGTGGTCAATATGATCAATGTTTTCCTATATCTTATGAATTGAAGACATTCGTGCAGGTGACTACTCTTTCGAATAGCTAGCTAATTATTCTAACTAGTATTTATCATATAAATTTATTTTATTCATTGTTATGTTTACAACACGATATAATAATTAACCGTCAAGAATGTGACATTCGCAACTGCAGGGTTCGTTAGAGTTAAAAAAAAGCACTTTAACGTATTGATAACATCCATATTAACTGTAGCGAATACGTGAAATTAACAATATTGTACTTTATACAACCAACGTCTACGGTATTTACTGTTGTATATTAATGAATTTTGATAAAATTTCTTAGGTCACTAAAAGTAAACCGACAAAAGTGTGTGCTTCACACAAGTAAATCTAGAATGCATGGGATTTGACAAAAATCGATTTAAATTTTTCACAATTATCGAGTTTTTCCATTTTTGTTACATTCTAATCACATCTTTGTGATTGAATTGAAAACATACTATATGTTTGTTTGGAAAAATCACGATAACTCGAGAAGTACTAGCGTCAGGGAGCTGCAACTCGTCCACAAGTGTAAGAACCGTCCCCTCCAGTAATCCTGAGAGTTTCATGGCGAAATTCGAAAAATTTACTTTCTTGATGTTCGTCAAGTTTTGTTCAAATTTTGATTTTGTACCAAGAAAACAGGAGTAGCGAGGAGGTTATGTTTTAAAAGATATTTCGACGGCGTCTTGACAAGATCATTTGGAACACGTGCAACCTAATCTACCCCTAACAACCACTCGAACCACCGGACTGGTAAAACTTGCTGATTTGGTTCTTAACTGGTCGAATCGTATCTCAATTTAAACCCGATCGGCATATTAGATTAATAGAAATTAATTCAAACAATACAGGTACAAACAAAGAGGTAAAAAATCAAAATTTTAATTAGGTACCGTACGGAGGGGGGGGTTACAAATGAAAGAGGACGTTTTTCTGGTGCCAATGGTACAATAACGTTGACCGTAGAGGCCTTACTTTCCGAGATATTGCTAATTGAAAAATTGCTATATATTTTACTACGGGGCCTATAAAGCAGAAACTTGACCACAGTGTATAAACTTTCCTCTCCAGCTACCCTGCGAGATTCATCGCGAAATTCGAAAAATTTACTTTCTTGATGTTCGTCAAGTTTTGTTCAAATTTTGATTTTGTACCAAGAAAACAGGAATAGTGAGGAGGTTATGTTTCGAGAAGGATTTGAACCGCGTCGTGACGAGGACCTTTACTTACGTCGAAGTCACGTCCACATTTTACGAACGAAGATTTCATGAGACATTAGAGGGCATAAGCTCTCCGGAGTGGTACAACGTGTTGATTTGGTTTTTGATGGTCAACCATATCGAATCGTATCTCAGTTTAAACCTGATCAGTCCAGTAGATGAACTGAAATTAATGAAGACAATACGCCCTTAGACGAGCAACCTGCCGTATACAGAGAGGTGAAAATTCAAAATTTTTAATAAAAATTTTAACGTAGACTTTCCAAGATATTACCAATTGAAAATATATTAGATATTTATTTGGAAAAATCACGATCACTCTAAAAGTATGTTATAGAGCTAAACTCGGCCACAGGTGTAAGTACCGCCCCCTCCAGCTATCCTGTGAGTCTCATGTCGAAATGCGAAAAATTTACTTCCTTGCTGTTCGCCAAGCTTCGTTATTTTGATTTTGTACCAGGAGAAAAGGAATAGCGAGGAGGTTCTATTACGAGAAATATTTCGATGGCGTCCTTACAAGATTATTTGCTTACGTATGGGAATTAATCTGTATGGGGAAGAAATTACAGGTCCGCGTTGTAAGTTGGTATTTCTCTACTGTGGTACATTCTGCACAAATTTCCATCACTTCCTGCACAACCTGTGTCATCGTTTGCTCTGATCAACGGTTTTTCTTAAACTTCCATTTACCAGTTTCTCCTAAGAGAAAGGTCAACCCAAACAAAGGCACCATTTAAGAAGATATGATCCTTTTGGTCAGCATGATGAAAGACTACAAATGCGAATTATCATAATATCAATCCATGTTTAGAATTTTGTAATTCAGAAAAGCTTTGTGTCAGAAAAGATATGATTTCATTTTTTAAAAATCTGTTTGAAACCGAAGCTCATGCTAATTTACTTAAAATTGAATCGATTATGTATCACATTACATACATTGACGGTGGATTGCCCAAATATCAGCTACAGATAAGGAATAACATATGATAAGAAAATACTTAGCAAAACAACAATAGGCCGATCGATAGGCCAGTCATGTCAAGAACATTTGAAAGCCTTCTACCTTAAAGGCATTGGAATGCAACGCCATTACACCAGTTTGGCTGAACGCGAAACGATGAAACTATGCAGCAACATCACAGGATCGTCGAAAATATTCACACAAGTCTAGAGGCAAGGAAAGTTTCCTAGGCATTAAATGTTATATAAACTTAACTTATTATTTCCCACACCTCAGTAATTCACCCCCCTGTACGTAATGTTCACGGCTGACGTTCCAACTACAAATACTACCACAACCACCACAATCTGCCGTAATATCCACAAGTGAGGGTCCACAAATCGCATCTGAGAACTTGCACTACATCTAAGTCACCTGCAAGTTTGGGGAAATAGATGGAAAGTCAAAGTCAATAACTAGAGGGAATTCACACAAATTACATTATCTAAGCGGAATATCTTCTGTTCTGAAATTAATCTACTCGACAGAACGGTAGAAATACGTCATGATTTTTTTTCAAAATCGTTATGTAGGACTGTTTACCATTAAAACATCATTGTGAGAAATGACTTACACTGCAGTTAGGTACACAATAAAACTCTCATCCAAATTTTTCTGTTTGAATGTTTTTCCTCCCAATTCCACTTGCCCTTCAGAGTATTCTCTTATGGACTCTTTGAAATGGGCGTATTTTGAAACGGCCTAACCTCGTTTTCATATACTTCTATTGATAATCACTAGAGGATTAGACATTAAGTAAACACCTGCCCATCCATTTGCTGAATTTTTCACCAAATATACAAGATGAATTTTTATGTAATCATGGCCTAAATCTTCGATACTCATGACTGTCTTCAACTTATATTATAGTACAAAAATCAGGTGGTAATTCTTCAATTCCTTTTCAGTCTCAGTATCTAAACTAATACGCTTGCTTAAATTTTATTGTTTTATTTAATCTCTGAAGAAGAACGTAATAATTATTTTGTTCTGATCACCTTTAGCCTAATAAATTAAGGGTTTCGCTTAGAGGACTGAGACTACATTTAAAGAGAGCGTCCAAAGATGAATTTGAACTTTAGCGAAGCATGATCTTTCATGATTTTTCATGATCAGCTGGGTCCAACGTGGAATACCTCATTACTTCCCATCAGATTTAATCGCCAACTGAGAAAAACAAACTAATTATAAACTAACACAAAATTTAAAAATAATCCAAATGTCACTTCCAAACCGCGAATTAAAGTGAAGGTAGTGTCCGTGGTCCTGACATTAGCGTAAGCAGTTTTCGCACGGGAAATTTAATTCGGTGATCTGTCTTTATACCTATTTAGACATTGAGGGCTTATTCTGATGTACAGTTGGGAAAGTTTTGTTGTTTCCAAAACATACATATTCAAAGCACTGGCAATGAACAACGAGTAGTGAAGTTTACGTCATGTAAATTTCGGTCCACTGTCGTTGTCAAATGACTCTACTTGAGGAGCACTTCCATGAAACCTATTCATTTCCCTGAAATCCCTCACATGATTTTTTCGTCTGCGGTGATGACCCGTCAAGGGTTCATTGTATGTGCTTGATTTACGTCCAGCCCATAAACTGAAATCGAATGTAATGCGCGACAGTGTGTCCAATTAGCTTTTTTTAATTAAATTATCTCTATTGACTTGTCACTTTTTCGAAGCCGCCACCTACGCGCATAGCCGTCTACTAAGAACAGCCGTTAATCACATATTCAATCAATTTCTTTTTTTATTATATAATTTCACCGTTCGGATGTCGCAGGGAGTCAAGTTCGTTCGCCTTATCTGTCTGACTAAATGATTAGCCAAATCGATGATAGATTGAAGAGAAACACTGATCCGGTGTGGCGGGAAAAAATAATCTGGGATCACGACACAGAAACAACAGTCGCACTATTAATACGACGGGGCAGATGGGACTCCGGCGATTATTTTCAGTCAGCCTCGCCTGCTAATGAATTAGAACAAGTGTTGAGAAGCTGAGTAACGGATCCAGTTTTGAAACTTGGAGTTGTGGAATGTATTTCGATAAGTTCTCGTTAAATCTTGCGTATAATCGGTTTGACCTACATAGTAAATCGTGCTGGGATAATTCGTTAAATTTGCGCGCTAGAACGTAAAAATGATAACGTAACGCATTTCGAGAAATTTCAAATCCTCTAATTACTTCTACAGGAAAGGTACTTTAGCATCTGGCAATAACTGGTGGAAAGTATTAGCCTTTAAAATGTTGACTCTGCGGCACAGGATTTGTTTAGGGAGTTCATATAAAAATTAGTTCAAAAATTTTTCAACAGTGAATCAAAAACCTGAGTTAGTAAAAGTTAAAAGTTTGAAGCTGAAGACGAAGAAGACGAGACTGGCTGTGAATTCAGTGAAACTTCTAAATGCGGAAGTAGAACCACAAGTAAAAAAGAAATGGTATTGCAGGGTTGCAGACTTTTTTACAAAAATAAGGAGACTATAAATGCTACCTGTTAAGCTAGAGCCGTGCAATGTTCAATTGTTTATTCCGTTATTTCGTATTATTGTCCCACTTAATTCTACTCCCAAAGATAATACTGTTACCTATTAATTGTTAATGCAGAAAAGCTGGTATACATTGGACCGTACTGTGTTATAAATTGCTGCTTTCAGTATTAATCGTGTGATATCACATTTTCAATAATTTAATATCTGACGGTTTTACCCATGTTTTTAGAAAAGAAGACATTTTCTCAAGATAGGTTAAGATTTTTTTAAAGATGACTGAGTCTTTGTTTATGAATATTTAAAAACCGTTCAACCGGCAATTACTAGATTATAAATTGTATTTTTCAATGGCGGTGTCAATATTTGATGTAACTGGACGTTTTATTACGGTAGAGTGGAATAAGACCATAAATACCTCATTAAGTTTTTTAAATAACATTATTTTGGTCAAATTACTGACACATTTGTATATTTTACACATTCAACAATAGTAATCGTTTAAAGTTTCTAAGTACTCGAGAAATATTTCAGAGGATAAAACAAGAAAGCAAATACATTTCATCCCTATTTTTCATCCCACAGAAAATGAAAATTCGGAGTTATAATATTTTTCTGAGCCATTTTGGCTTTAAGCTACAAGTATACCCAGTTTAAAGGTTCGCTATTCGAACATTGTTAAATAAATTTCACTCCTATTTTGGAGTCTAAGTTTTGGATAAGTTTTACAGGAGTGAGGCTCATGCTGCACCCACACGTACACTGAAATATTTAATGTGAGAAATTTCTAAATTACAATATTATATATATAGAAAATAACGAATATATTAAAATATATGAGTAACATATTATTATCCATGATCTATTATTAAATGATTTACCTGGAAATTTTGTGACAGCCTTTAAAAAAAGTTTTGAACTATTCATCTTTCATCCATATTTCCATCGCCCTCGGGGATAGAAATTTATTTCCAACAGTAATAATTGTTTAGCATCCGAATAATTAATTGATAACGATCGCTACCGGTGAAAAATATACAATTCCCAAATTGGGTTCCCTTGGTTAATTAATCGTCACGACAAAAGTGAAGCCAGTTCTTAGTAGTATTCTCTTTAAAATATTATCAATTTGTTTTTACCCGGAGACTCATAAAGTAGAAGTCTAGTCAGTCTAGGTAATAAAGAAGTACATACACATATACTTATAATATTCTATACAGCATCGTAAACTCTGAGGAAAATTTGGTGACGTTAATTACCACTAAAAGCTACTGAAATGTTTCTTCTAAATACTCTTGCCATTATGTAAGTCTGTAGTGACAAACTGGCTCTACACTTTACGTTGAAATTTGATCTAAATCGACAACAACAGCGGCACCATCCCACCCTCATTTCCGTTAACAATCGCATTTTCTCTAAAAACCCTCTTAAAGATTTTTCAAGAATTGAAATGAAATTTTCACATTTCGAGAGCTTAACCGTGTTGTTTTCACATTATAATTTTCAATCCACTCCCATTTGTCCCGCTTTATTATTTTGCTGGGAACAATACCACTTTAAGAACGAAGGCATTGCAGAAACTATCTCGAAATACTTGAACTGTGATAATACCTCGGCTAACACTTCAATTTATCGACCTACAATACAAATTAGATGTTCCCCGTTAACTCGATGTTAAAATGTAATGGCATCTCCCTCTGATAAGCGGGATTATAAACCTATGGAGTGAATGGGGAGCAAGGAGACTTATCTAACAGATATGTTCTCCCTACTAGCTATAATGGATTCAGTTATGAGTGTGTTATTAAACGGCATTCGAACTCAGTTCGACGACTTATATTTTCCGACAAGTAAAGCCAAGGAAAAGCTCAGAGAATTTTGAGAAAAAATCCGACGTATTTCTCTTCGAAATAATTTTGCATTAAGCTCCTACGAGAGCTTTATTCAGGTTTAACAACAATCGAAAAGAGAAAAAACAGTATTGATTTCACGTCCGACGCTATGAAACATCCTTCATTCATTGCTTGGGGGTTTCAGCTTTT
Organism: Cryptocephalus primarius; assembly: GCA_963576515.1. Classification (NCBI taxonomy): domain Eukaryota; kingdom Metazoa; phylum Arthropoda; class Insecta; order Coleoptera; family Chrysomelidae; genus Cryptocephalus; species Cryptocephalus primarius. The sequence continues at coordinate 11,869,947 of OY754936.1, forward strand.
CGTTGATTTACAATCTGAAGAAAGCGTGAGTTATGCATCACCGAAAAAGTTTATCCTGCCTTTGTTTCTACAAATTTGATCAAACAAACTAGTTATTAGGGGATTTCCTACTATTTCTACAAAATATCTCTGAATGATAAGAGCCATTTTATTACTTTTTTTTTTAATTTTATTTTAATTGTCTATTTTACATTGCGTAGTAGCAGTTAACGTTTCAAAACACATTTAGTTACAGTAAAAATTCCGCGCTTTTCACTCTGTGAAAATTCAAATAGGATCATGCACCAAACCCGAAAGTCAAAAATTTAATTAAATAGGACTATTACACAATTTCGCTTACGAAAATTGCCACTCGATACCCGGAACCTTTATTTCGCCCTTTAACAAAAAATTTAATTATAATGAAAAATTAAAATTCTAACTGTACTCAAATGAAAATATTAAATTTAGTGACCTTTTTAAAGTTATGAACAGGGTGAAATTAACAATCACAAGAGTAGAGTGTCAGTTATTAACAACGTAGACGTTCTAATTTTAGATATAACTTGATACTTCTCTCTCTAATCGTCCTGAAAATTATTCTCACAGTTTAAAAAATGTTATGGCTGGCAATTTAAAGTGTGCAGGTACTTTTGTCAAATAGTCACGTAGTTTGATTAACTGATGACTAATTTGTTAACAGTTGCGTTAAATTCGATTCAACATAACGAGACTAATAACTCCTTTTTCGGAGAACGCGGAACAAGCAATCGTTCACGGAATGTTGTACTTCAATATATGTAACCTATAAGTTGCAACATTTGAAAGTAGTAAAAAATTTCTAATGTGAAATGAGTAAATATCGTTTTGTTGCTAATTTGTAAGTGACATTTCGAATGAAAAAGTGTAGTGTAAATTATTGTTGTTTACCCGGACATTGCGAGATCGATTTTTCGAATTTATTATCTGGTTATTATTTAAATAATTACATGTAGTCACTCCTTGCGAACTAGATTAAATCAGTTGTCAATTATCGATCAACCGTTTTGAATATCAATATAATTGTCAAGTATCAGAATGAAAAAAATATTTACGACCAGAAATTGAAGTTAAAATACTTTAGATACACATTTAGGAACAAGTAGGCTTTAATTTTGGGTAACGGAATTAAATGAAATTTTTAGTACCAGATGTTCAGTATGTCTTAATGTGAAAGTAGAATTATAGTAAATATAGTAGAAGATAGTAAAGTTTGAAATTCATTTTATGTACTGCATTAATTATGGAACTTTTTCAACCATTACGTATCTTAGCTTCGGTTGTGCATCTCTTAAACAGTGGGCATAGTTTTGTCTTCCCAATCTCGCAAATGCGAATTTGAATTTGTGGTCGTCCCCATACAGGCCATGTATTAGCTTCCTAATTTTTATGATCGATAGCGTAGGAATACACGGGATTTCATGCATTTTAAACTATTTTATTGTCAACTTTGAACGTTTTCGAAGCTGTGACAAAGTGCACAATGAAACAACGAAAACCCAATTTTGTACAAGCGTAAGAGTAAATCCGCGAACGGGATAGGTAAAAACACAATAAAACCAACCCGAATTGATAATCGGAGAATCGGATCAAAACAATTGTTCGTAACAAATCTTGTCATCGGAACCCCTCGATGCCCCTGCCTTCCCGTTTCGCGGCCATCTCTAAAATTATCCGTCATTCTTCCTTCATTCAATTTTGATATATCCAATCTAAAGTATTGAATTAGAAGTCCCGCCTCGTCGAACGCAGATATCGTGTTTAAAGCCAGATAGGTTCCTGCGACTTTCGCTGTTTTCGCTCTCAATGAATAAGAATTTATGTAAGACTGATTATGTGCTGGTACCCCGGGAAACAAAGTGTCCTGCTTGCGTTTTACTGGGTCAATTTCAGGTTTCGTGCTGAATTTTGGGTTTTATCGCCGGAACGCAATAGGAATGACAATACTTTTGGGCCTCTTGTCAGTCGTTCAGTCACTGTTTCGGGAGAGGATTTAGGTAGTATTTATCTTGAAGTGCTTAAACTTTAGTAGGTGTGGATTTGGAAGGAACGTTTTTGTACAGTTGGCAATATATAGAAAAGATATTATTAACTGCAATAAACAACTCTATAGACTACTTTCAGGTTTATTAGGATTTATTACTGCAAAAGGCATAACATATTTAATAGTAAATATATATGACATCAAAACCTAAATTATTGAGTATTATACTGTCTGCCCAGTGTCACATTGCTGACACCTGAATTGCACTGTTTTGTGACAATTGCTACATTTAATTGGGTTTTTTTAATAATCGATTAAATTGTCGGTTCTATCATATCGAGAATAAATGTGAGCATTATTAGATGATCTAGGATATCCTCTTTTGGGTACTTTTTCAAAAGTTGCAATCGCTCTTCTGCAAGTAAATTAATGCAGTTTTCCTCGAAGTCTGTAAATCTGCCAAGCATTCTGTACTGTCTTATTAGTGTAATGGGCAATGAGAGAAAAGCACCATGTCTTAACTCGTACTGAAATTCTCTAAAGCCCAATATTTTAGACTGAACGATCAACCCTTCTCATATTAGAATTACATTTTAACACGTGGTGATCTTCATATGGATAATAAAAAGTTAATTATTTTTACATATATTACATATGTAGTTAATTTAAGAATAATAGTGTGATATAAGCATACATTCACTAATATTAGTAAAATTATTCCTAATTGTAGGGACTAAATGTAAATGTATATTTCTTCGAACCATTCTCCGTGAAAAATCTCATCCAATCAATCATTCCTTTGATTCCTTTAATGAGAATTAATGCCGTTCATTTCATGTACATTTTCCTTCGCTGCCGTCAACAATTTAGTAAAAACACAAATTTGCTACTTGAATTAATGGACAATTTTTTTTTCTAATTTAAATAAAGATAATTTAAAAATTTTAAATGCCAATACTAAACTTACTAATTTACTCAACATAACACTGGTTCAACCGTACGAAATGTGATGAATATTTTGGATGGTAATGTGGAGATGAATGATGATGAAATTTTAATCATGCAATATATAGCGAAGTTTCTCTTTTATAAGTTATTTTAAAGTAAGTTAAAAGAATTTTAAAGTAAGTTAAAACAATTTTGGAAGAAAAACGTAACTATCATTCTTGGATAGTAAACCACAAGGGTTTAAGGAAATGTGGGAGATGTAAAGAATATTTGTCAAGGCGATCATACTGAGTTAATTATATAACCATTTTTGATTACAGTGAATTTTTTACAACCTAAACAACGAAGTGCTGATTTTTGTGTCAAATTTTTTTACACATCCGTCCGTAGCTCAGCGTTTCACACGGAAATTGCAAGCGAAATATATTTTTGTCATGGAAACCTAACCGACAGGATACAGTACGTGTTATTTTTCTCTTATTTTGCAAACGTTGTTAGGTCACCGCCATCTACTCTCACATACAATTTTTTAATACATATTAATACATTTTCCCCAAAAATAAAAAGTGCGTATCTTAATATTTTATGTCGACTATTGATTGATATATTTGGAAATGTTTTAATGAAAAGTTTTTCTCTTCAAACATACCATTTATGGCAAATTACCAATTTATAATTTAAAGAGCCTCATAGTTGTAGGTAAAACGAGAAATGCGCAGTAGTTTTACAAAATCTATGGAATAGCAAATTTTACGTTAAACAGGCGATATTTTGTAGTTCTTACGCTGCATATTACATATTTTTACACTTTTTTAGTGCATATTTTCTGAGCCCTATTGATACTTATCACGAGAAGCAGAAGAAAACAACTCTTTTCGGGACTGACCTTAAACAATAACAAGGAAATTATTGAATAATTATATTGCTCGATAAACTGATAGACTTTTTCAACTCTAAGTTAGCAAGAAAGTATGAAATACTTTAAATGTTAAAGCAAATGTCCTCTCAAATATATCATAGGCGAGTATCACAAAAATATAACTAATACAAGTTAAATTAAACTTTTAATTTAATAATACATAATACTTAAAATTAAAGTTTTATGTTGTATGATTCGAGGGTTTCCGGACAAATTATGCTCAAATGCATTTTAAATTTAACAAAATGTTTCTAACAATTTAATGATATTTATTTATCGTAAATAATAAGCCAATGAAGACACTGGTCTAATTTGACTCAATAATGGTAGCTTCAGCAACTTTAAAACATGCTCCATCATAAGTCATTTTTCATAATTAAAATATCTATGAAAAATCCAATTCTACTAAACTTATTCTAGAAATGTATGTGCTAGCAGATTTTTATAGAAATTTAAAAAATTTAATTTAATGAGGAAAACCTACAATCAATTCATAACTTGTTGTATTTCTTGTTTGACTACCATACCTCAGGACAAATTTTTACTGCATATTTATTAACACTTTGATATTAAAAATATAATTTTGTTCTTATAAAATGTTGTTTTTTGCACATTCTCTCCAAATTTCCCTGAACCAAAATTATAATATTGGGCCATGTTAATGTCTATTACGTTTTACAAGAAACAATTAGTTTCATGAATAAAACGACAATAAACTTTATAAATAATTAACGAGTAGCAGTATAAATTTTGCTAAAAACTAACTTTCATTTTGTTGATACTATAGTATGATGTAGCAACATTCACAAATTTAGAAAATTTTGTTGGTTTAAACTTTAGAATTCCGTAACTATGTAAACAGCTGTATTTCACGAAAAGAAAGTTAAACAGGAATTCTATTATAATGAAGTAACAAAATGGAGCCGATTTATACTGAAATATGTTCCTAACTATGTTTATCAGCCCAGCAAAATCCCATATTCGACAACTTTAAACAGACTGTTTACATTTAACGTCAGTCTTTGATTATTCCTTGGGATTTTTTTCTTTCCATTAAACATATCGCTCGGAAAGTGCAATTACTATCAGTCCGTTAACTATGGAATTTATTACGTCGGGATCTGTTAAATGAAGGGTTTATTGCACTTTTAAACATTGACCGAGATTTTTCCTTAACAATACCTTTGATCTCCTGAAACTTTGGGACATATCCAAGATACGAGTAAATTTAAACTCGTGTACGTTCTCCGAAAACAACAATTGGAGGAAAATGGGGGAAATTTTCCAATTCTTTAACATACAAACTGTTCATACATAGGAAGCACAGAGAAATAAGAGATGTTTTGCACAATGCATTTCAAAAAGTTTACACGTATAGATATCAATGTCATTCGGCTTCTTGTATAACTCATATTGCAAGTAAAAGTAGTAGAAATACACCGGTGAGAAATTAGCGGTCACTTTGCAGTAGCTAAAATTAGAAAATTACAATCGTTACAGGGCTTTGTAAAGTTTCATTCATTCATTATGATTTGCCCCATGCATTTATCACCTGCAGTGTAGTGGGAGAAACCTATTCTATTTGAAAACACAATTATGAAAAATTTAAAAAAAAAAGGAAATAACTTGGATGATATTTATGGAAAGTTGCCTATAAAAGCTATTACCGAACGTCCCATTCACTTATTTCCCCGTCAAAATGGATTAAATCACCCCTATCAATTGAATTAAAATTAAAAGAAATTACTATCGATTTTATAAACAATATCCTGATACTCTGATACCAAATATTCGTTAAACTTCATCTCGTTATGTCTGAATAGGAGACTTCAACATGTTATTCAGAATTGAAAGTTAATTTTCGGTATGACGCATTATATACTTATTTAAATTACTGATCAAAGTGTATAATATTAAATAAAATAACTAGAACAAAACCGAATAATAAATTAGAATCGAGCTTCACATTTTCAATAAGAAACTTTTTCTTTCATGCATAGATGGTTTAACAAGCTCGAGGGGGCACCACTATTACCCATATGTATGACGAAAATCGTCGGAAAAACGTAAACGATGTAAACGTTTTCCAGCTTGGAGCCTATAGATATCTACATATTAACATATTAATAACAAATATAATAACATCTTAGTGTCCATGTTGTATATTATATATATATATATATATATATATATATATATATATATATATATATATAACCTTTCTTACTTTATTAGCATATTTACTTTCTGTGAACGTGCTAAATCGGATCTTAAATCTTTTTCAATATTTTAGTAGTCTCCATATTCATTGGCATGAATCAAATCTTGCATTCTTTACTACTCACACTGGGAAACGTATTTTGTATTCAATTTGTGGCCGTTTAACCCTAAGTCAATGTGAAATTTCAATGGTTTAAAGATGCTTGTGTAAATCTTTCCTTTTTGTGAGCAAAAAAGACCGTGAAAGATTAGAATAACGCAGGTTTATTGGGGGAAAATGTTCTTCAGATATTTTTCTACGGAAAGTTCTTGAAAAGAATGTTGAAAACAAGAGTACTACTTTGCAATGACTAAAAAGTTGGGAAAATGTCTTTAACTCATAATGTATTATAGATAGCGAAACACTGGATATGAAATGTATAGATGTTATGAAAACCTACAAAATGAGACAAGCTTTACAAAATCCCACTACCTTTTTTTACTTGAAACTCTTAAAACATCCAATTATTCCAATTAAAAGTAACTAATAACCCTTTTATGGTAAGTACCTGTAATTCCGCTTAACTGTGGTGCTTATTTTCCTTATTAAGTGCTCAAAAGACATTCCAAAAAAAATCATAAGTGTCTGAAAACAGTTAATGGTTTTTAAAAACGTGCTCTGGTAAAAATTAGCTTTTACCCAACCCACCATAAAAATCGTTAGAGGCCTTTTCAATTATCTCGTCGATGCACAGACAACAGAGGAAATGACAGACCGGCAATACCCGTTCTCCAGCGGTTTTCGTGGTGGGTTTGAACAAACCTTAACATATGCTTAATAGAATAGAGTACTTCTTTAGGAATGGAATTGCAAATAAAAACTTTTCCGTGCGGTGTAAACCTTTTAAAGCACACCTAAACACATATTTAAAAGTTTTCCTTTTAATGACGGCATAAGGTGCCACTGCCACCTAAAGTCACACGCTCTCGACCTGTTTTCATCAAAACTACAATAATAATTATACCGTCACCATTCATGCTTCCCAACGCAATATCGGAATGCTTAAAAATAAAAAAGATTCTCAAAAGTGTCACACAGCTGCTCCACAAAAATACACGATAATCATCCTGACAAAAATACATATTCGTGAATATTATTAGTGAACTACCGAAAACATATTTTAAAATTAGAAAAATCGTTGGAAGATTCCCTGAAAGAAATAAATCTTTTCTTGTCTTGTCTCGTCAGGATCTCGAATTAAAATCCAGTCGTTGGAACGACTCTTTACTCTATTTAGATTTTGCAGAGAACGATATTAACATGAACTACATATTCGATTATCACCTAACAAGTACTCTATTTTATTTTTACCAAATTCAAATGCAAATAGTGACATTAAACAACCATTAGGCAATTACAACTAATGACTAAAATTTAATATTTGCTTGTGGAGCTTGTGGCTTGTTTAACAAATCTCTTTACTCCAGAGGTGCAATGGGCACATTTTTGCCTCTAGGAAATCCAGGATATAACTCAAAATATGTCGTATTACACTATGAATGCTATGTAGAAATGGTTCATCAAGTGACTAGCGCTTGAAAAATATTTTTATCAAATAATTTCAATTCTTGGCCAAACGGGAAATGTCTTCTGTAGGAAGATTTTTCTGTTACCGGCGTATACCTCGTATGACATTGGACGACAGCAGGCTTTGTGGTAAAATTTTATTAACTCTAAATGAAGAATAACTTTCCCTAGAATGACGGTTAGCTGCTGCAAACGATGAATGAATCCCGAACTTTCTTTTATATACATGAATAAACCTAATCTAAGTTTCAAAAAACACTCGGCCATTGTTCATAATTTAATTTATTTCTAATTTAATTTGTCTCGTCTCGATTTCATTAAATATCTTACTTCTAAAATTCTGAGACAAGACAAAACAAGAACAAGACTTTCTTGATTACATACATCTAGGCTTTATCGTTCCACGATTATTTAAAATCTTTCTCTGAATTATCGGCGAATCGAATCGATCATCGATTAAACGACCACAAATCATATCCTTCGCCGGAAAAGCAGAGCCTTTGAATATCGCTTTCAGGCGAAATTATGCCGGTGCTACCGTCGCACCATGAATCACCCCACAAAAATCCCTTGTTTTACATATTAATGAACAAGTACACGCAGGAGACCGAACGATGAGGTGGAAAATAAAAATTTCTACGGCTCCCTGCCTATCGATAACGTCGAACATCCGTCGCGAAAATAGGCGAAAGCCGAGACAGCTGAAAATTCAATTTATCAATGTGCGTGCACCAAAAATAATGAAGGTCCGCATATCTGCTAATGGAAATTCAAATTTCGAGAATTAAATGACGATTTTAATGGAAATGTCAAAAGAAACCTGGATCGAAATCCTGTTCCCACACGACGTACACCGATGTTCATCTGTCAGATTTCAAAAAATTCAAAGGTTTGCAGGAATCTCGAATGTTGCTGACTAATTTCCCGATATTTGAGATATTCGAAGTTATGTACTCGAAAAATGGCTATTGTGGCTGTTTTTTTTTTGAGGTTGAAACCAATTTTCATAAAATTGTGCAAATTTTGGTTGTACCAAATTTATGTAATTTTGTGTAATTTTTTCTACCTATTCCAGCATCTACTACTATTCTTTTCCATCAAAATTAGCACTCGAATAATGCCGTACAATGCTTCTTCCAAAAGTTCACGCCAAATCTCATACATGGTGGTTTTCGAGGTCGCTGATTACATATCTAAGGTCAGATTTTAACACTTCAAGATGTCCAATCTGGCAGGCGAATATATCCGCAATTTAAATTCTTTAATTATACGTACTCGAATAGTAGAGAAGTAACTCCATGAGCCTGGGATAAGTAAATTTTATTACCTCCTAACCGTACACGAGTAACCCCTAACTTTTAATCCAAGGGAGAATAAATTCCTTCACTCCCAAACAGCCCACAAGTACAACTAAAGCCAAAAGTCTGAGGGAAAGCAACTCGCATTACCCTCAAACCGTAGACAGGTAACTCTAAAGCCCAAATAGTTTCGAGGAAAGGCAAATTTCATTACCCCCAAACCCTAGAGAAGTAATCCTGAAACTAGAAGTTAAAGGAAAGCAAATTTCAGGCAGATAACTCTCATCCTATGAACATGGGAGAGAGAGAGTTCTATCACCCCAAAACTGTGAATGCCAAATCAGTTTTTCTAAACCCCGGAACCTGGAAAAAGCGAAACCATTTCAGTGCTTCTTTTGAAGGAGAACAGTACTACTAAATGATGGAATAGGTAGAAAAATTGCAAAAATTTGATGCAACAAATAAAAGTTCAAAAATAGCCAAAAGAGCCATTTTGGCCTGATGGGCCATTTCTGAGCTCGGATTATGATTCTCTGTACAAACTAAAACAGAACCCAGCACCCATCTATACATAAATCGATCGGCCGACGGTCAAATTTGAGTGAGTCGTCATATACACTTTTCGGAATCTACCGGGCCTCCCGAGCCCCCACGAGGTGCATAGAGAAAAATTTTTTAGTCATCGAATATCCGAAAAATAATCCTCGATAAATTCATTTAAATTCATACTAAACTTTGCTGTGGAGATCACAAAAGATTCGACGACCTGCCTAAAATTTGCAATGCAAATTCAAATCAAATGAATGCACATCGTGTTTGGGAGATTTTATTTTTTGTTTAGATGAAATAGGGTAAGGAAATGTGAAAAAAATTGTTTTAGTGATATCATCGCTGGCATTTCCAATATTGCGCCTACCTGTGTAAAGTTGTCTGATAAGAACCGCCTCTGGCTTTTCAACATTTCAACACCTTTAACTTTGTGAAATACGAGGCGCCTACTATAAATTTTTATTTGCCGCGCGTTTAAATTTTAAGGTCGCTTTGTTGTGGGGATATCACTTCGGTTTAGGTATTTTCAAATTTATGGGGCAGTATACAAGTTTCGATAAGGATATAGCACAGGCGTCCAGGAGTCGACATTACAAAATGCTGCTTTTGTGAACACAAATCCATCAGTGCATCGATCTCTATTTTACGGCTGTCCTAATTTGATAACCTAGATTTCCTATTCGCAAATATTGATACTCTTAATTAAATGGTTATTAAATAAACGTTTCGGGAATTTAATAACCGGCCAAAATAATTGGAACAAGATGAGACAGGGCATAATCAGGTAATTAGTCATTGATACTACGTAACATTAAGGTTTTAAGTAATATTAATTTTCGGAAATATAAAACTATGAAGCTTTGAAACAAATTTAGTCCTTTCAACATAGCATTTTTTTCCAAGAATATAACTAAGCTTATCATCATGATCAGGTGCCCTGATGCATTGCGTATATTGCCCATCATCAAACGTTTTGTTAACTGCTGTTTTAAACAACTAGGCGTACCCGTCTCTGAGGTTTGAAGCCAGGATATACGTCACTCTGGTGTCTAAATGAAGTATCTTCATGGTCTTCTTTTCTGTGTGCCATGATACGTTCCCAAGTATTCAATGTATTCAAGTCCCCACTTTTGCATACTTTCTACTATATGTTATTATTTAGAAAATGTAATGATGAATATTACATCAACACCTATAGAACAGGCACGCCACTACATTTTATAATCCGTACCAGACGTGCCAAAAATTAATTTTCAAATTAAAATACGCCGAACTGATGCATCTTATCAAAATGCGTCTTTTGTGTTTGAATTTCCAAAATTGATGAGATTGGCTTCCTGAAATGAGATGAAGCAAACGTTATGAAGGGGATCTAGATGAAAACGTGTCCCTCAGAAGGGACTTTAGTTAAAAATGTCTGTGAAATTAATCGCCTGTAAATCACAGTAACGCAATAGTAAGGAAAGTATTCCAGGCACGGAAATGCAATTCTTCGATCTGCTATCAGTAGGGGAGAAAATTACATCGATGTCGAGAATTGTTCACCTGAGTGTTGTAATTAGAAGTGGAAGTGAAGTTAATTTTGATTTGCATTTAAACTATATCCGAGCGGGTGCATATTAAATGTCCTCAATGTAGAATTTTCGACCAAATGAAGACTTACTGACAAATTAGACATTTTCTCACATCAGGAGGCTGAATCAGAAGTCTCTTTGTTGAGAATTTAAGTAGACATTGGAATTATCTCAGCTAGACGTGGGCCTTGTTGTGTTCCCTTTGTCGAAAATTTGATTGTGCTAATCTAGTTTTGTGCTCATTTGAAACACCCATTTTCCAGAAAGCTTTTCTATTTTAATTTTTATGTTGAATATAATTTGGGTACTTTCATTTGTTTACACCTCCTTTATAAGACAAGAGTTAAAATTTTCAAAGGAATTTCAATATTAAGACATACCGTTTTCTGTCACAAGATAGAGCATCGAATTCTCTAATAAATTATTAGTAATAATACAAAACGAGATGTAACTATCTGCAACTTTGTAACCTTTCTTATTTATTTTTAAAATAATTATATATGAAAAAGTATTTTAATATACATATGTCAGGTACTGCCAATCTCCACTGATAATTACTGAATGTGTAGGTAGGTAGATACAAGCTTATTGGTTGATCACTAATGTTTTTCGATGTGTTTCTGATTTTTGGAAACTATTTAATTCATTATATGCATCGATTGACGAATCAATCGATTGGCGTAGCAAGGAGACCCGGTGAGAGGAGGGTAAGTATACCTCCAATAAACGTGATAAGGTGACCCTTCTTAAACTCTATATGTGTGGTGCAGAGTGCGCAGTTCAGGGCCCACTAACAAATCGTATTAAAAACAAACAAAGACACCTATTTATCTAGCTAGAATTTAAGATTTTTAAGATTTACATTTTAAAATTGATAACCAGATCAATACCGGCTCCTGTTTAAACCAACAGGGGAGCAAAAACTTTTCAGATTACGGATTATTTTTCCAGTGTTTTGACATTCCAAACTTCGAAGCTCGACATCCCCAGATTCGATAATTTATGACCCCCTAATATTAATTACAGGCATAAAGATATGAAAACTTTTAATTCGCCTGGTACAAACGCTCTGGTCATTTTAATTTAATCTAGTTTTCGATGTTTATATTTTAATCTAACTATTTTTCCCTCTTTTTTATTAAAGTTGAATCCCTGTTTAACCGGTCGGTCCATATACGGAACAATACGTAACAGTCCATGGCGTTTGCATCGAAAACAGTCAGTTATTCGAACAGGAATATTGCAATAATAAAGGTCATTGAAAATTACCTTAGAGTGTTTATGAGTGATACGACCAATCACTTCGAAAGTAAATCTTTTAATTAAAAAAATGAAAATATCCATATATACGTTTGTTATGTACTTGACATTGATGAATGACAACGTCGGGAGAGGTAACGGTGGAGAAAATTAACCTTCTTGGAATGAAATTGTGGAAAATGTAACAACTTTCGTTATCTCTGCTAATGCCTGAAAACATCAAGCAAATGAGATGTAAATTTAAACACATTGGATATTTATTTTGCAGGAAACAACAAATAAATTAATAAACATGCACTTAATTGTTAAGCATTTTATTCAGTTCATAACTGACTTGCAATGGATGTGATAATCTATATATAATTTAATTTTCCTTGCCTTTCTCGCAAGCCTCACAAGACTCGTGAACTAATTACAGTATTTACACTTTCCCATCAACTGTGCTCTTATCTCTTTTGAACATCACACTGGGACTCAACTCAACTTTAACCTCAAAATCCTTTAAAAGTTGTTAAATTTGGCGGTATTAAAAAGCTTTCAACAAATAAGAACGGTTTCTCCGGAAAATATCCTAAGTTACACGAAAGTAATTCTCTGGAACTTTTCGCATTATGTAGACAAACTTTTTTAATTATTCGACGTTACCGTAAAATATAACGTTGTTGTAATGATCGAAAGGGTTAACAAAACAAAGTGTTAGTTTGTTTACAGAAATGACAGTTTGAAACCGTGGTAACTTTCGCAGAGAATATCCCTTGGAGTTATGGTGTGACAGTATAATTTTAGTTAAATTAAATTGTCGTATTACTTTTGTATAGTTGTGCATGATATGATATGACATCTGCAAATACGTAATGGATACTTATTGGCCAGGAAATCATTACCTACTCGCTGCATTAGGTTTGCTGTTAAATAAACCTGCTAATCCAGTGCTCCGATGAAATCCCAAATTAACGCATGCATGATTGAGGATGTACAGTTAGCAATTCTGCACTTTGACAGTGTCATAATAATGATATGGTCGTACCGTGAAATGTTTCATATGTAGTTTAAAGTAGACTAATTTATATGTCAACTCAGTGAAAAAAAAATTATATTATAACTTTCCGATACTTCCACAAACACATTGAAAAGATCATAGAGAACTTTTTGGAAGTTTGATTAATTTTTGGTGTTTCCTAACTTCGAAAGTTCCTCGACAAGTTTCAGTGAAGATTTGGCTGTGTGTAATAAAACTTGGTCGATTTTTTCAAAACATATTTGACGAATCATAAAAGCGGAAAGCATTATTTCCATATATCCCGTGTGGAGTTCCTTTTGTTTATTCTGATTGCCGCTTTTTTAAAGATTTAGAACTCGAACTTCTATTACGTCTCCAAATCGCATTTACCTGGTCGATGTATTTCGTGAAAAGTTTCTTTCTCTTCACTAGATGCGTCAGTATTTACTGAAGTCTGGAAATTATTCAGAAAGCTTAAAAATCCCTATTGAATTCAATTACGTTACCAGAAAAGGCGTATTACTTTCAGATCTGAAAGGGAAACACGTCGAAGTGACGTGAGAAAAAGAAGCCAGATCCTAAGGATATTTCTAGATAGTTGCTTTATTATTTGTTTCTATGGGTTGTGAAATTCGTAAGCATACAAATATATTTCTTATCGTCATGAGATATCCACATTGTTCGCGAGGTCGGTTAAGCAGAAAAAGCACAGCGAATAATATATAGATTATTTCGTCCACGTAGACCCTGTGACAGCAAGAGCAACTTGTACATATCCCGTTTTGAAACATCTTTAACGCACACACATAAGCCTTCTTCTGAAGCCACTGAATTTGGGTGAATCGATCTGTTTATGATGGCATCACGCCTCTTATGGAGTTAAATCCCAAAGTTTCAATATTTTGGATGGATTGATCCCAGTCGATCACTTTTGTTAATATTTCTCCATTAAATTAGGTCTGTTAGTCCAAAATTAAATCGCCTTCCAGGCCCCGTAGAGATTCCATTATATCGATGACTTTAATAATTCGTTCCATTGCAGTAGGTTCATCCTGAATTTCCTTAGCAATATCAAACATCTCGTTTCCACAGATGATAATGTTGGGCTCTTTATATGCTCGATGGCCATTTACATTTATTAAAGCAAAAAATGTCTAACAACCATTGTTTCGTAATTAAAGGTATCTTTTTAGTAACCCTCTTACCAGAGTTCTTTCGTTGGTCAAGTAATAATCTGCCATCATGTTCCTGATAGTAGGATGTTTCCCCGTCCTACTTCTTTAGAATAAGGCCTAGAAATTCAACTTGTTGGAGTGTATAGAAGTTGTGAGGGCATCTAAAAATGTTATCATTTCTGTTTTTAACGACCAGCTTTTACTCAGCAGCGCAGACTTCCTTAAGACGCTGAGGTAATCTGAGAGCCTTAATATATGACACTGCATGTCATTGATATTGACAGTGCCACACTTGCATAATGCACATGCCTTCATTGACTGAATGAGGACCAAATAATTTATGCTTGGTAGATTTTTTTTTTTTTGATTTTCCAAAAGTAGGAGACGTGAGTGCAGATATCTTTTCATTGAACATTTCATCAGAGTTCGAGTTGTAAACTAGAATAGAATTTTAGAATAGAAGAGAACACTCTTCAAATACTTTCCTTGTGACTGCCTTTTCTGTTTTAGCACTTTAAATCGCTCAAGAGTCCTTCAGTCTCATTCTTCTCGGAAGTGTCTTTAGTTATCACAGATTTTCTTTTCCTTCGAGGTTTTCTGGTTAATGTTTTTGTTGGGTTTTAGAATAACCGCCATGTCCTTGAAATAAAATATTTCAGTACTTCATAAAATTTAAATGTATAGTTACTTAACAAAATAATTTTATTTCGATTATTTTAATATACGAAAATTATTTCAACATATTTTGTCTATGTAGCATTTTCTTCCATTTATGGTCAACTGATAACAATTTAGTTTATTTCTCTTTGTACACGAGAACTTTTCTTAACCCTGAAGTAGGGCACAGTATCAAACAGTTGTTTAAAAAGATAGGGGTGCGTTATCCCGGTTGGACACTGTGTTAAGAAACAAAAAGCAATTGGAAGAGTAAGTTGGAAAGGATTTCAAGCAGCGGTGAAAAGGTAACCTACTATTTATGTTAGTAAAATGTGTTAGCTACCTGCTGAATGTACTGATGAAATGAAAGGTTCCACTTAAGTTATTAACGTATTTTGTTTTATTAATTTTTTAATAAGTTGTTTACAAAAATCCACCTGGCTATTCGAGGACGACTTAAATTTGTTTCGACTAATTTTAGAAATAACGGTAGGAATTTATTATTACTCATAATCAACGGTTTCGGAAATATCGAGAACAATCATCAAAAATAAAGGACCTTGTCCGTTAGTAAATCACCGTTCTGATAACAAGGTAATTAATTAGATAACTCTATCGGACAGCCAGGCGTAAGTAAGTCAAAGCAAAAGTCAAAGAGTGTTATAGTGCTTCTTGACAGTGCGGTTGTGACTGTGACTCTTTTGGCGCCTCGCTCTTGGACTCCCAAATGACTCAGAGTAATAATATTGGCAGGTAAATGAGGGTAGCGCCCATTTAGATTTTTTTGTAAATCACGCTCATTCCCTTTAACGTTTCAACTAAACACGATTTGAACTTTTGTCGTCTGTCATTTGTCATATACTTTTCTAAAACAATTACTTTTTTCTGCCTTGCGTTATTACTTATAGGAAGAAATATCTTTTATATTTCAACTCCAAGATGAATTATTTGTTTCTGGGTTAAAATTACTTAAAGGAGTTCTTAAACATTGACGTATGTTGACCGGTGAAGAAGAATAAGACTTAGGTTGTAGTAGTAGTAGTAAGTATTTAACAACAGAAATATTTATTTTATTTGAAAATTAGTGATAAATTTGAATATTTAATACCTACGTGACTTCCTGCAGGAAAAGTTAATATACAAGTGATAGGTTTAAACAATAGGAACGTTTTGTTAAAATTGAGTACCACGGGTTTTTTTTTTGTTATTTAGTTTTATTTTCTGGTTTCGTATTTCTCCTTGGTTTTTCTTTGTCTGTTTGTTATTAAAAATGTTTTATTTTCCGAGCAAAATGAGACGCATTGAAAATGAGACAAATTACAAGTCAAACGAACCACTGTATTATATAACAGGGATGAAACCGATACAATGCGATTGCACGTGTGTCATGTACCCTTCAATATCAAATATACTTACATAACTAAATGGACATGATTTTATTATCGATTTTACATTATTACATGACGTTATTGTATACGATTTTATTATCAACATCAGTAATTATTCATTAATGAGAAAGATTCTAGCAACCGAAAATAGAACAACGTATTCTTCTGTCCTCTGTTTTTTTCTTTTATCTGTTTCAAATGTTCTTTTACTTTACAACAATTAATTCTTGTGAAATGATCATTCGATAATTAAGTTCATCTTTTTTGCAGAAAATGATTATCGACGAGCGCCTTCACACACAACTGAGATGGAAATTATATCTAAGGATATAAAGGTATAATAAGTAAATATTTTATTTTCTTTTCAGCTGCTTTAACGTTTTTTCTTTATCTTCAGGTAGATGCATCTTTTTTCATTTTGTTTGACGACCAAAACTTTTTTCTATTAATTTTTAGTAACGGTATTTTCTGGTATTTACAGGTACTCCTTTTAATATGAAAAGGGTATTTTTCTTAATTTCAGGTGAAGTGTATCAACCTTGTTTATTTCAGGTACAATATTTTTCTCTTTATAGATACTTCTGAAGATTTACTTTATTATTATTGGTTTCCATTGTGCTTTGCACTAACCTTGTTTTTTCTTTTTATGAGTACACAGCTAATTTTAGTCTGTTTCTTTTTGCACTCACTTCTGTTTGAGGTAAATACTGCGATTCTAATGGAGCCCCTAATATTAAGGAAAAGTAGATTAATAGAGCTTTTATCCAATTAAACTGGGATTTCCCAAGTTCACTTCGTTAGGGGCGAGCCGACCACTTCTAAAAAAAGGTAAAGAGCTGCGCAAATATCTTGCGAATTTTCAGTTTTGTTTCTCTGTTATAATTTAGAGTGGAAGGATTTAATAAGGATTGAATGGAAGCAAAAGCGAAAATCTACTGGGAGTAAAACTGAAGAAGTCAGATGGACATTCATTTTATTTCCAGGATGATTTCCCTCGCAACAGCGCACTCCTGTGAAGAGGAGTTCTGTGATTTGCAGTTTTAATTGTTGATATTCCGTGTTCAAAATATTTTAAATCTTGACTGGGAGAGCGACTGCCTGGTACATTATTCAACTATATAATACAAATAGGTGATTGTAGAGTAGGTACAAAATTAATATATTTTCTGGTAACTGGAACAAGCATATTGCTGTTTTTGCTGGGCGACTTGCATTTTACAAAACAACCTATGTACACTTCAGCTTTATCGCGTATATCACATATATAGCTGATTTGATTGTCACAGTGTTTCCCAGTGATGAGTAGTAACGGTAACGGTTTGTAACGGTAACCAGTAACGGTTTGTTACTGGTGGAAACGCAAAATATCTTACTGGTTCTAGTAAACTTACTGTCCAAGTAGCTACTTGTCACTTTACTGGTAGATAAATTAACCCCTTCCTTATCAGGTCTTGTGAAAGAGATGTTAAATTAAATTTGAAAATTTTGCAGGACGTACACGTATGTATTTTTACGTCATTCATTTCTAGCGATCCTGAAAACCAATCAATACAAGCATCCATTTCTCCAAACATATTAAGCTTTTTGGTGTCTACCGAAGTCTGACAGTATATTCGACACCTTTCTTGGTGTTGTTAAACGGAAAGGAATAAATATAGGAGGAGCGGAGCGATATCAGGCAGTCTGAACCGGAGAATTTTTACGAGCTATCGGTGAGCTATAAACAAGTAACATAAATCAGTAGCTGTATTGTGTTAAGTGCAGATAAATTATTTAGTCAAACAGTTAAATTAACTTAGGACAAGTTCGGAGTAATTATTTAATAGAACTCACGAGGAACGTTACATAAACAAGACGCGTTTCTCTTGGTTCGTTGCATTTTCAACAAAACTTCATGATCAAAAATACAATAGATAATATATAAGATATACCGAGTGTAAAGAACATGATTACAAATAACAATAACAATTTACAAAAATAATAACTAATTTGTAAAAACAATACATGGATTTAAATGACGCAATGATTACTGTTCTCTCTTCATATGATATCAGGATTAATAAACTAATATACATTTCTATCACCAGTAACAAATTAATTATGAAGGCATTTCCTGAAAGATCCGATATAAATTTTTCCAGATAATCTCAAATTTACATTTAGTCCTTGGGGCAGAACGTCGATTGTTCCCAGCAACTTTATTATTACAAAGTCAACGAAGTAAAATTAATTCCACCTCGGTGCCATTTACTCGAATAAAGTGATATCTTTAAGAGTCTTTAAAATTGACACTTCATTAATTAAAGTAAAAACAAGGCGAGTATTAAAAAGGATTCCCCGAGGTGGCAGCTGTTGAGCTAAAAGATGGCGTATTCATCCTATTACCTTACTTTCGGGGGCGTAATCGAAATTTAAAAACATTCATCGGAGAAATTTATGACAAGGAATCGGTTAAAGATATCACGGATTGCTTTTTCCGGAACACGTGGAATATTGAGCTATTAAAAGGATATTTGTAAATATCAAAAATAAATAAATCTGACACAACATTTCCTGTAAAAACTCCACCGGTGCAATTAAAAGGTGATTTGTCTCATGCGACGATGTTGAAACGCCACTTTGAGGGTGACATATTGGACGTTCCTAACACCTCACATTTCTATTTTTAAAAGTCATTTGAGATGTTACGGTAAGATTACAAGATACACCTTGGCAGATATATTACTTCAAAGGCATCAAACATTTTGCTCAGCTTTATCGATTACGGCACCCTTTGTTTCCACTACTTTATTATCTAATTATACCGGCGGCAATAATGTTAAAAATACACGCTATTACCTGAGGTACCAGTCAGTATGCAGTGTGTGCTTAAAATACTCGCATAATTTATGCTTCCATTTAAAAGTCTATTCTGGGTGAATTGTGACGAACATCACATCACAATCACATATATCTAACTACTACGACCATGGATGTAATAATGAACTTTCGAGGCCCCCAACATATTGCACCTGGTTTTGAAAACATAGAAGCAACAACAAAGTTGCCTTATCGTTTGCAGAAGTTGATAAACTAAGTTTGTGCCAAGGAACAGTCGAGTAATATAACATTTGCTCCATCTTTGTTTAAGATAATTCTTGTAAGGAAACATTCGGGTATGCAATGTGCTTTATTTGGTCAACAGCGACATTTTTCGTATGGAAGACATATGTACGTAAAATATGTTTTGTTAAAATTTGCTCCACATTAGTCGACTATGTTAGATTTCAACGCAAAAACCTTCACAGCAAAGTTAGAATGACTTGACCCCAAATAATTGTTTTACAATCTTCACAAGGATTTATAGTTGATTAAGTAATTAGTCAGTTAGGTTGAATAATGTTACTTGACAACATTTGCTTCCGTTTGACATTGTTTGATGGAATAACACTTTAATACGAAAACTTTCACATTAAAGTTAAAGTGAACTTTGCTCCAAAAAATACTGTTGATACAACATGTTAGTAAGAGTTGATAAAAGTATTTTCCTGGTTGAACAGTATTAGTTTACTTTATTCTGAATGACCAAATTATACTTATTCTTTAGTTCTAGTTCTTAACTTTTGGTTCCGAGCTTTTAGCACAGAAACGACCAAGCAGAGAAATTTGCAAAAAATATATATTAAATCATATTGTACGAAAATTTAAAATTACAATTTTAAGCTTCTATAAAGTTTTAATTGCGATCGGTTGTACGGCAAATCGTTCCAAAATTTAAACATAACATATGGTTATAAAATGTGGATTATTTTGCAACAAAAAATAAAGTTTGACATTGTTCGTAGTTACTTCAATTTTTTTCATTATCGCCCTTACATTTAGAATAATATACATAATACATAATAGAATAATAGGAATAAGTAATAAATGCAAAAAGATCATGAATCTGTCACGTTTTGGCAAAAATTGAATCTTTTTGAATCTTTATGGCAACTGGTTTACAGACCTGAAAATAATTTGAAAGTTGGTCAATGTTAAATGGCAAAATTTACTCCACTGTGATTGACCGAATTGCATTTCAAAGAAACACTTTCTTACCTTTGTTCCAAAAATTTATTTTTGAATCTCACAAATAGAGGTCAATGTTGAGTTAAATTTATAACAAATGGACGAAGAGTGATTTATTTTTAATTAGAGTTGCAATATTACAAAAACCATTTTGTCTATTCTAACGATATCTCTTGTATTCAGGTGTGTACATTACATCTAAAGCTACTTTTAAATGTTTCATTCAAAAAATATTAGGTTTGTATTTGGAATTAAATGGATAAGTTTATTGTCATTATTATTATTATTTCTAGAAGTCTAGAAATTATAAATTAATTTTCTCCTTAAATATTCACCGTTGACCATTGAAAAATGGAATATACTTTGAAAAACTTGTTTTTAATAGTTAATACTATGATGTAAGTTACTAGATTCACCCTATTCTGAGTAGAAATCTACGGTTTTAAGTAAACTTTAAACATTACATTACTTTTTTATTTTTGTTTAAAATACAGTTCTGATGATTGTAAATCGAAATAAGAGGACGTGATAAGAGATCATTATATTTATGTGGCGAAATATAATAAAACCCTTCAACATTTTCACGAACCCTACGAATAAAAAAATACTTGTGTTTCATAACACGTACACAATCATTTTTCAACAGAATATATCGTATTTTACACCTGAGGCACTCCAGAATAAAAATATCACTGTGGTTTTATGTGACAAGAATATATAAACACAAAAGAAAATAAATCTATAAAATATTAATATTTAATCAGGAGTATTAACAAAATAATATTACAAGTGTTAATTTAGTCATTAGTTTATAAATAAATATAGGTGCAGAAATAAGAGAAACTTTATTCAAAATTACAGTTATTCCAGTTCAAAATATTGATCTAAATTCGAGCTAATTGCGGCTCAGTTATACATATCTGCATGTATATCAAAATGTAACATTAAACAAGTGCATAAAATATTGTTAGCTAGCAAAGGTATAAAACATACAGCAATGGATAACAATAAAATACAAAAATACCCTGGAAAGTAAGTAAACAGTTCATTACAAATATTTTCTGAGATCTTCTATAAAGATTTTAGATGAGATAAACACGCCAACACATAATAGGCATATAATCGATATGCATGGATTCAACATTATCACATTAATATAAAAATATCAGCAAGATCGATATTCCAAAACCAAACTCAGGTGCTGGAAAATTTGACAATATAGAAACATGCTAGGGCACCGATTGTGTAGTATACCAGTAACAGCACCGATATTGCCCACCTGTTTAAAGACAAATTAACTTCGATTTGAAACCGAAACTGTATTAGAAAACAAAGTTAACTTCAATGTAAACGATCTTACGTTACAGGCTTAAACTATTCAGATGTGAACACGACGCCACCGTACTATGGAGTACTATCGAAACAATGGAAGATTAAAGTGAAAAATGGAAGAAAAAGAACGACAAACAAATGGGGATACTGGAAAAGGGAATTTAAGACAGATCCACACAGAGGGAAAATGATCCATATGAGAGGAAGGAATAAAAAGGTGAATACATCTTTGTTACAAGTAATGGAACATTGGAAAACGAATGAATGAAACTTTTATGATGGATGCATTGCATTTGGTGGCGAATAAGTTCTGCGGCGCTGCAGCACTCCCAATCAAAATAACGAAAATGACTATAATTTAGAAAAAAAACGACCTTTCGATACTAAAATTCTTCAGATGCTTTAAAGGTGAATGTGTTCATCTGAACTATTAAGTTTAAAGTAAATTAAATTCTCCTAACTACCTTTAATTACAGAAATTATGATTCACAATTCAAGACTAGACAAACGAGAATTTTACAAAAACCAGTACAAATAAATCTTACCAACACATGAGATGGCAGAAATAATATTTTCTTATAATTTCTTTTATTCTTGGATTAATTTTCTTAATATTTATTCAAATATTATTTGCAACAAATTAGACAGAATTTAAAAATTTTACTCTCAAAAATAATTCTGTAACTTAGGATCACTTCCATAATTGAATTAATTTAATGAATTAAATTCGGTAACTGTTTAGTAAAGTTATTTAGCTTACAAAAATTTTATAAGAACCGATGACTATAACAGAACCAGAGAGATGTTTTTCCAGCGTAAATAGAGTAGTTGTATTTAAGAAATAATAAGAGAATAAACAGAATAACATTATTGTGTATGATTTAAACCAAAAAAAAAATATTGAAAATTTTTTGGGGAAAATACTGAACTTGTGATAACTTCACAGCTGTCGTTGATAGGATTTTTGAAAATTTTCTAAATTCGCTCAATGAAATTTTTTAAACTTTGAATATTAATAACATTTTTGGCCTAATGTTCTCTCAATTGCCGTTTACTGCTGACGTCTATTAAACATTTCAGATATTCAGAAAGTATTTTCAAATACCGAAACGTCACTATTAACTCCTTTAGAACTTTGTAACTAGACGTATAAATTTTAGCATTGTATATACAAAAATACGTATATATTAACGATACACTATTTCAATCCTATTTATAATTTTACTAGGTATTAACTTTTGGCAAATATAGAGCGTGTCACAGCTTTAAAATATTTTACATATCATTATCAAAATAAAATATGAGAAAATAATCCGCTGGAGATATCGGCATCTTTTGACATTACATTGAATATTGGAACGAGAAATGAAAATAAATTAAATAAGCTTTCCATTTGTTTGTAGCCGCGAAGAGGATAACAATAGTATACAAATGCACTAATCCGCAAATGGAAAAACCAATATCGAACTAATGGAGTATTGGAAATGATGTGATTTAATAACGAAACATTTATGGTTCCGAATACATTACACTGTAAATGACAAAAATTTAATGGGATAAATAATGAAGCTTCCCGAAGGAAGTCTATGAATACTCGCATCTAATGGGCCTTAGCTCTCCCCTTTTAATTCCTCTTTTCTTTCTTTCCTTTTCTCGAACGTTATTGGTGCCCGAAGTTTGTAGACCGAATTGCTGAAGACAGCGGTTCCCATAACCGGCAAGGAAGAATTTAAAAGAACGAAAAATATAGTAATATTCCCTTAAAAATTAAAGAGGAGAGGTATGATGGCAAATAAAAACTAAATAAATGTGTACTCTGTTGTAGCGACGCGTAGGATAATAATAATCTACAAAAGCACTAATGGAACAGTGTACGTCGATTGGCGTTATCAATGAGATATTTGGCTGAGGTACATGGCTAAAAAAAATTTAATTTTACGTTGAATATTGGTACACGTCGGGAAAACTAAATAAATTTTCTTTTGGGATATTCACCAACGGGAAAACAATAAAGAGGAAGTAAGAACTAATGGGACTACGTGGAATGAATGAATGTGGTTTCACGAAAAAATATTTGTAGTTCAGGTACACATTACAAACATTTCACTCGAATCTTTTTCTTCGTATTTTAATATCAAATTGATCATTGATTTGGATAGACAAACCGTACAAAAATTTCTAATAATAGGAATTCCATTATACCTGTCTTTCATCCAATCTGATGATCTTTCTTAAATGCTAAAAGTTTCAAGTGTCACGTCGTAAAACGAGAATGCACGCCATAAAAAAAGTTATGTGATATTTTATTACCTTCGACCAAACTGCAGCGGAACAAAAGCTTAGCATCAAACGCTTTCTGCTTTTCGCACTACGAATTTCAAGAGTTTTACGGTAATTTAGCAAACGTTACATGATGCTCTGATCTAAAATTTTATTACGCTACGATTCGAGGGCTGTTCCAGAATGACTCCTTTTTTCCACTGCAGCGCAATAGAGAAAACCAATATCCGGCAGTGTGAAACAAAGGACGATGGCAATTTAGCAGAGCTGCATCTCATGTGCTTTTTATCCTCGGCACAAAAATCGTTGATATCCTAGTTTTTCTCACCATGATATAAAAAAGAACAAGTAAAGAGGGAAAATTGATAGCCTACCAATGAATAAAACAACAGCCTTATTGGCCTCACCGACCGACGGAAAATGTGTTTGCTACGAGAACGTTTCGGTATTGCATCTCCCTTACTAGTTCAGATCTCGTAGGTTACGTTTCCTTCATTGGATTTAATTTTCCGCCGTTTGCTTGGGTAAATTAACCTTCGTTTGGGCGGAACGCCAATATGATCTCTCTTTCATGGAGATTTTATTTTCAGAGGGAAATTACGCGGGCCAAAGTCAGAGTCGTCGCGAAGTCAAAAGCAAACATTTCCTCGCAACGACCCTAAATTACAGTTTAGGTCTATCACAATATTAAAACTACCGTTTTCTGGTAATTTAGTTAAAAATAACAGTAAATATGAATATGTAAAAAGCGATTATTATTCCTGTTATCGAATCAAATTAACTTATAGTGGTCTCCTTCTCATTATGATAAGCCTATCAAATCAAATACAGCCGTTGCGTCAGACTAATCAAGCATTTTGGATAGGTTTTCTGATCTGAGTGTAGAAAACTGTACAGGAAAGTGGAAAACCAATTACATCGATATTGCACTTATTACTTTAATAAAATATACAAGTTATATTTCCTCAGCTGTTTTCCACAGTAAGGTTGCGGAACTGATCTTGAGCCGTTGTATTAACTTAAATTTGCGTAATAGCAAACATCGTACAAAACATTGATTCCTTCTTATTTGAAGCTTTCCCTCAGTTTCCACTCATGGATAAATGGCTAGAGAACCTACAGTGGATATTATTTAAATTTTCTCTTTTCATCTAGCTTTTTCTATGTATCTAACCATGAGATTAATGGTTATCTGAATGGTTAGAATTTGATACACGAATCTTTATTAAGGAAAAAAGCAGACGCTGGAGACGAAGATGTTGACCGCTCAGACAAAACCAATCTAAACGACAGCAACGTCCAACATCTTAAACTGAGAAATAACAGCAGACAAGGAAATAAAAAGACAGTGGAGAGCAACTAGAAATGTTACAAGGTGTATTGTTCAGAATTCGCCTCCTTCGAACGATGATGGAACCTGGTTTGGAGGAAACAGACAGAAAAATAGAAGACGAAAATTTTTAAAAATCACCTGCAAAATTATTTCAACCTCACTAACTTACTGTTGCCCAGTGAAATAGCCAGTTCACATATCGAAAATTGGAAGAAGTACCATCAGTTAACTTGAGTGGTGTTGCGATGTGATATGCCAACACTGCAAAATACTTGGGTATGACTCTGGATACAAAACTCAAATGGAAAGACAACGTAAAGCAGAAGCTGCAACAATTCGATATCAGACTTTCATAGATGTATTGACTACTACATCTGCAGCTACAGATGAGGCTACAGATCATATACTCTTCAGAATAAGGTTACGATTTCAATCATTTAGAAAATAACGTGAAAATGTTGGGCTAATATTCCAGCAGATTTTTTTGGAAATATTTATAGAGGGTTCTATACCATACTATCAAAACGGGAAAAAAGTAGAAAGTGTTGAAAGCATGATGTCAATTTTGCTTATTAATTCCAGTATTACTTATTTTACCTAATGATACTGAGTACTTCTTAGAACAGTAACAAAATGTTTTAGGATAGCAATTATTTTGTATTTGAGAATAGCGGTGTTGTGTACAAACTTCGTCACATATTTCTAAAGGTTTTTAATCACAATAGGACTGAAACTGATAGACAAAAACCTTTTTGAAACACCCTGCACTAAAGTTGAAAAGTGTGGAGGAGAAAAGTTTGTTTCCCCTGAGCTTATCAAATTCTATGACGTTTCTTACGTGTCGAGAAGTAATGGCGAGGACTGTACATGCGAATAGACAAAGTTTTGCATAGAAACGATGTTACCACGTCCGCTTGCGAGATTCTATCCCATTTTCGCGGCCAAGAAAATAAAGTTTTCGAACGCAAATTTAACGTAATTTTCCATCCCTTTTGTAAGCGGCTAAATGCGAGAAATTAGACTTTGCGCATGCACTCTTTCAGACGGCAAAATGCCTAGCAGGAGCGAGGGATTTCGGCTGAAGAGATAGAATCTCTATCCGAATAGAAATTTTACGCTTAATGATTAGATTCATCCCTGGGATATACGTTTTTCCTCCTGGATTTACGTGCGAGATGGGGAGGTTTTGGACAAAGAGGGAATTTAGAAAGAAAGCAGTTTTCAAATCAAGTAAAAAAATATCACGGTGTAAACTACAATTGGCTGTATGATATCGAAAAGTCATACGTATGAGAGCTATTCTTGAAAAAAATTCATGAAACTATAATATTTACAAAACTACTTACTATTCGTTTCAGATGTATTGGCCCTTGAGTTTGCTGATTAATAATTCGAAAACTATTTGATAAAAATGTTTCAACAATAAACCATAATATAAGCAAAATATATAGTCCTCAGATCACTTAGATCCTTTACCCAACCTCAGCATAAAACCTAGCATATTGTTTGCATTAGAAATTACAGGCAATAATCACACAAGAAGCATTATATAGAATCCATATAAATTCCGAAATCCTTCTCGAGAACCAATCCGCCAACCACGTAATGAAAGTCAAGAGGCACATTCCCTTTATTAAATGTAATATGAAGACCAATATTTTATTTATATGAAGACCCAATATTTAATTTAAGATTGGTAATCAAGCTCCAATCATATAATTTGATCCACAAATTCCACTGCGAAGAACACAATTATCCAAATTATATATAGCCCTAAATAACTTAAAATCATCACCAGAAATTAGTACATATTCTATGTAGCTGACATTAGATTGCTGAAAAAATTACTGGTATGCCGAATACAGAAGTCATATGGATGCTCAGTGCTAAATAAAAATTTGACGTCAAGTTGAAATGGAACAAAATTATTATTTAACACTTGAGCACCAATTTGTATCGTATATTGTATCATTTGTATTTTTAAAAAGATAAATGAAGAACTGGAGTAAGCATCTTCTAAAATAATTTTGAAGATTAAAGATTTGAAAATTTTGAAGGCTAGTTTAGGTACTACAATAAATTATTTATGAAAGTATTTGGATGAATTTCTACAATAATTAATTCACCATTTTTGTGATAGAGTGCTTTGAACACATTTGAAACGAATAGCAATCGTATTACTACAATTTTAGGACAAACCATAATTTAACAGTAACGAAATTTCAAATTTTATAAAGAATTAACACACCTTAAAAG
This sequence comes from Cryptocephalus primarius, assembly GCA_963576515.1. Taxonomy (NCBI): domain Eukaryota; kingdom Metazoa; phylum Arthropoda; class Insecta; order Coleoptera; family Chrysomelidae; genus Cryptocephalus; species Cryptocephalus primarius. The sequence goes on from OY754936.1 coordinate 11,897,752, forward strand.
CTTTTGTTCTTTTATATCCATAAGTAAAATATATATTTAGTGACACAAACTCAGACTAGTCAGCTTTTCGAAACTAAAATTGTGTGCAGTGCTGCCATGATTGCAAGGGGTAACTTTGCGCTTTGAAAGTGCATACATCACTGAATTTACTATTAAATTTGCCTTAATTGCGTTTGGAACTTGCCGATATAAATTGCAAATAATTTGTTGCTACTTTTTGTGGAAAAAAAACCATTCTTATGCTATTAGGTTTTTTGTTGTTGGTTTCATTACAAGGTAGTATACATATTGTTTATTTGAAGGCAAAATGTAATAAGAAAACGTTACAATTAGCTGTGAAAATGTAAAAGTTTGGAGAGGTGAAAGCAATTGTAGAGGTTTAATTTGAAAAACCTGTTTCATTTGATCCTTTAAAAGTACAAATTTTGATACGAATAAATAAGCAATTGCTTTCTGCAATTGAAACGCCAATTTAAAATAACATAAAGTACATATACTTATAATATAACTTTGCAAAAATTTGCACAATACACAAAGATGTGTGAAATAATGTAAATATTTCTTTTTCCTTTAATTTTTTTTATTAAAACCTTGTTTTGATAATTATTGTCGATATTGTTTTATTAAAATTTAAAAATTCGGCTCTAACATTAACTACTCGTATATATAAATGATTAAAAGACTAAACAGTCAATATTTTACATAAATTACATTCTATAATCAAAGTTATTAATTCGAATGAAATTGAAATATATTGCTGTTGTTAATTTTACGTTAAAAATAAACATTTTTGTGGATAATTTCCCATCTTTACATAGAAACGAGGAAAAATATCTACGATATTACCTACTAAATTTGGAAAAGCTGGAAATTTAAGTTTGGTGGAGAAATTTCCAATTTTCGTAAAATATAATCAAGGTGTCAAGTGTTGCGCAACACCAAATGAAAAGGACAATATTGTATCATCTAAAATTCTAATTATAGTCTGTAACCATGAGATACAATTCTCTCCAGTTCCTTTATAGGATTCAATCAAATAATGGTTCCCGGATTAATGTTTTTAACAAGTGATATAAATTCGGAAACAAATTGTTGTAACTGCCAAACAACAATTTAAACGAATATCCTTTATTAATACACAAATTTTGTTAAGAACTGAGACAGAATATCAGCATCCAGGATATAGAAGTTCCCTACTAACCATCTTTCAACAAATATGACTAGAAAAGTTCTACTTTACACCACAATTCTCTGTATTACTACTACTGCTACTAATTTATTAGAATGCCCTAACATACTCCGTGTATATTGTTTTATCCCACCTTCAATGGAAGTTTATGTCAGTATATTCAATTGGTTTTGCATTATAGTATAATGTGATGGTTGTCGCAGGGAACAATAATTTTTGATAAAATCTGTACGTCATTTTAGATATTTTATGGTGAAAACTTTCCAGGTACATCAACGTAATAAACAAAATAATTATTATACACTCGGAAGTCTTTGGAGATCGTTCGGTGTCCCATTAATATCTCATAAAATTCACCCAATACATATTGGATAAACAATGTTGTTATGAAACTATGAAAATAACATAGTATGTGGGCAGCTAGAAAATTACGGCTTTTCATTTATACTTTATATTGAGTCGAAAAGAGCATACTCATACACAGTAAATAAATCAGCGATGGGAAAGGAGGATTATCTTCTAAAAACTCTCGTAAACTGTCATCGTATCTTGTCAATTGTAGTATGTTAATTTATTCTTACGATATTTCAAAACAAAATTTCTTCACCATATGTAGCGGAATGAATTTGTACCTAAATGGTAAAAAATGCCGCACGTCCAATTATGATTAATTGCGAGACTCTTGGTAGTATTCACGAGTATGTTTACATGTCTCTTATAGGATTACGCTTTTTTACAAGCTGTGAGTAATTTTGCTGTTTACTATTCCGAGTGAATGAATTTTTAAGGTGCTTCTAAAAATAGAAAACAGATCGGAGCCTAATTGAAATTTCACGTTCTACCGTATTGTGTAGGGAAAACTAAGCAAAAACCTGCTCCGGATCGGCTCCGGATTTATTATGTGATCGCGATTTTAGAAAGTTATATCCAGTATTGGCCGTTTGGCTGTTTTTTCGATAACGGATTTCATAAATTGCTGAGCAGATTTCTGATTGAAATTTTTGAAAGTGATACAAGAAAACAATACCAACGATACCAATCCTCTATATCCTGATTATTTATTTTTCCTTCGGATTTCCAATTTTGCGTCGAATCTGTGGAAACAATACAGCGAACAGGAATAAGAGGCAGATGTTATTTCGAAACCGAAGTACTTAGCAACAACATTTTCGATTAATTAACAAACCGTTTTAATAACTTTATTTTATAAACGAAAATGTATTTAAAACGAGAGATCAAACGGCACGTGTACAAGTTAACCAGGAATTAATGAATTATTACAGATTTCTTTTGGTGCTGTTAAATATGCCAACGTTGAAATTTTACAAAACCACTTCGGGATTTCAGTGGGAAATAATATGTAAACAAATTTAAAAATGGTGTATCCCTAGTTACCACTAATAATTTTTATGATTTAGTTTGTAAATACGAACATTTTTGCTATTGAACATACGAAACTACAAAGGATTGTGAACACTATAGTTTTTAAGTATAAAAATAACGATAAATGTATGAAGCCGAAATATGTCTCTTACCAACACAATCTGGATTATAATATGCTGTTTTTTTTTAAATATATGGAAGTATTTATTGCCTACACTTCTCAATTCTGAACGATTAAGCATTTTAAATTTGTTTCTAAAAATGAGTTCCCATTGCAAAAATCAATGTGTGACTAAATTATTTATTATATTAACATATTTTAACTAACTTTCTGATGAATCATGAAGTCCTTACAAGTTATGGTCTCACCAAAATCCTGCATATTCTTTAAATAAAAAACAACGAATGATTGTAGGCGAGTTGCACTGAATTTATCAGATGATGAATGCATTATCTACTAAATGCAAATGTTTGAATGAGAACTGTACTCGTAAAAGTGCATGTATCAATGTTAAAATTTTATTATTAGATTGCGCGTAGCCAAACAACCCTGGTTAATAACGGTTTTAAAAAGTGAAACAGGTATATGAGTAGTATATGTTTATGGGTCTATAACACAAATCTGCCAACTACTGTAAACCGTTTTAATTGAAATTTAATAACAGAACAAAACGCCCATTTTGACAAAAAGATCTATTTATATAAAATTTGTGATATTTATAGTGATACCAAATTATAAATAGGAAGACATTAAATTTACTTCTTAAATTTCTGCCATTAAATCACATAGGTTATTACTTGAGATTTATTGGTAACATGATTTGGACATCTGTTACTAAAATTATCGATATGTATATTTTCCTAAGTCTCGAGAAACTTTCTAGTATTATCTATCTAGTATTGTGATAGAATTAAATATTTTATTTTAATTTGATATTCGTAATCAAAAATATCTGCAACTTTTGTTATTTCTTTTTAAATTTACGATAAACTGATCTACAAGATTTATATTTTATGGCAGTTCCTGCATACGACTGATCAATACGATGGTTGGTTGTTAGATTTTAGTAGATTATACTATTGTAATATTTTTTTCATGACACTAATGAATTTTTTTTTCTTATAATGACAATTTAAATACGTAGATATGTTTTGAAGTACGCTTTGGAAATTTATGATAAAGTACAAATTGAAAAGTACAGAAATGATTTAATTTCAAAAAATTGTGAAATTAAGTCCCGTAAGAATACACAGTTTATAGCGTAAGCATGTTGGAACGATAAAACAAAATTTTAATTCGTACAAATATTTGTTATTTAATAAATTCTCGGAAACTAAATATCGCGAAACTGGTTTAAATCGTTGTGTGAAATTGTCATTTTTACTAGAAAAATAAGTATTGAAAATATGTTTCAGCGTGATATTGAAAATTGTACCGTCACAATTTTTCCCAATGACGAAAAGCGACAATTTAATATTTGAAATAAATTTAAAACATAAATTGTGACAAGCAAACAATGGCACTCACCTCAGGAAAATCTCCTCATTCGTCGGCCGCTCGTCTAACAAGAACAAAAGCATCCACCAGTCGAGTAATATTGTCAAAAAATTCGCGACGAGAATCCCACAAAATACAACACAAAAACTGGACGATTTCTCGTATATGATACGTAGCGTAACACAAGTTCAAAAATATTCGCCAGGGATTCTCCCGCCAAGTGCGGCAGCCAAAGAGATCGCGACCGAAGTCAGCGTTGGAAAGGCGCGATGGTGTTTTGTCGACGCCACAGCCATCACGATTGATACTGACGGGACGGAGGCGGCCAAAGTTGACCGAGGACCCTCCTGCTATCGTCATGAGTTTCGTAGGCACGATATGGCAGGTGGCAGGAGTGGGAAGAGTGCCACTTTGTACTGGAAATTAAAGCACATTGCGTTCGTCTTTGGTGAAACTTGACATTAAGTACGCCACCCAAAAAATTTCAATCCTCGATGATACTTAAGACTTGTTGAAACGAATAGATTCGATGTTACCAACACAGCTAATAATGACTTATTGTGCAAAAGTATTTTTACAAATTTCTGACAAAACGTTAGAGATTTAGTATAAACCACTTTTCATTCAACCCCACTATTTTTAAGCAGATACTAAGGACCTAAGAAGATTACAATAAACACTAATTAAAATCTAGGATTCCTTGGAACCATTCTAGCTTTGAATTATTTATAACAAATAAGGGAGAGAAACAGTATAGCTTATATCGAAAAAAATATATATACAGATATATTCACGTATAGCTATTTATCTCACTAAACAACAAAAAGCCAACGTTTTGGGAAACTAGACGAAATTAGTGTATGATCCTAAATAATCGTAGTAAGCAATTCCTTGGCATATTTTAAAACACTATTCACTATATTTCAAATTATATCGTTTTTTATTGTGATCGTTGGGTCACTTACAAATCTATAAAATATTTAGTTAGTACTAGTTCATTTATATGGTGTAAATCTAGTGCTGCATTTTTTAGAACATCAAATAAATCCTACGTTAACTCGCGTAAGATGCAACTTTTTCAGTTCCCCAAAAGTGCAATGGCTATAATTTTATGTACCAGATACTAACACACCTCCACTAAATATTTATACCACAATTTATACTTTCAGTTCGTCTTTTGGCGATATCAGAGTTTGTTTTCAACTGTTAAGCTGAAATAAATAAATAAATAAAAAATAAATAAATGAATGTAAATTTCATATGGTGTCATTCACAAATATATTAACGTGAAAATGGATTTTAGCTCAAAATGCGTTAAGAATGTGTTTCATGGATATCACTACAGTGTTTTGTTCCATGTATTCTTAATATGGAGGTAACTATAGTTACCTTATTGAAGCACATTCTAAACGCATTTTAAGCTAAAACCCATTTTAACGTTAATATGCGTTTATGAATAATACCGTAAGGCTGCAATTAGGTAAAAATAATCACGGTATTGGCATAACCGGGGTATGTAGAAGCCATGATATTTCAAAGGAAAGTGATATTACAAACTTGGAGCAGTTATGTGAAAAAAACTTGTTTAAATGCCAAACCAAGATATTCTGTGGACACACAAATTTCGATTTACCAAAAAAAAGTGATGTCTTCCTTTGTGTATGCTTAAATATTTAATTAGCTTCAGGTTTTCATAGCAATGTAAATGATTTTACAAGGGTTAAGGGTGCTCCTGGTTAACTTTTTTGTTAAATCCCCATTACACTGTAATTCTGTAATACGTAGGGGTGTCTTCTCAGGTCACTACTTCATTCACTTTAATGTCTGCTTACGTAAACTCTGTGTTACGTAGAAAACACATCACATGTGAGGAAAAACATAAACCGTGAAAAATTACACGACCTGTTGCAGGTAGAAGAATGAGATGGTGTTCTTGAACTGAATGACTCAAATTCGTGTGCTAATAACTTTGTTAAAATATTAATATACCACAATAGGAACTCCCCAAACTTAATATCAGTGAAATTTAATCAAAGTTAAGAAAGTTTGACTATAGTTTAAATATAAGTTTTGACTACTTTCCTACTTAACCCCAAGTTCAATATTTATTTAATGCACTAGTCTGTACGACACAAAACAAATATTTCCAAGAACATTACACGGTTCAATGTTGAGATGTGTTCACCGTACATAGTTATTAGTTAAGGTCACATCTAAGTTTATATTGAAATTTTTAACACTGTTTGCAAGACACAACGTGATAATAAGTTTCATATTAGCTTTAAGGCTTTAAGGCATTCTCGTTCTTTCTGAATGGTAAGAAGTTTTAGTAGAATTTAATGTGAGCACATTGCCTTTGCATATGCTGCGACCGTATGTATATTAAAATCTTGTTATATGTAGCGGTGAAGAATCCAATAAAATCCAGCAAAAAGGATGTATAAATAAAAAACGGCATTGGCCCTAAGGTACATCTTTAGTAATATTTTCTGGAGGTGAACACGTTCACCCAGATAATTATATAAAAAATTTAATTTTCATGACATAGTGTAATATCTACAATTTCCTAGCAAAATTGAATGGCTGAGTGTCTATAAAAAGTCTAACAAATAAGCTCCGTTGATTTCTGTACATCCAAGGGAACAGGCATGTCATCTGTAATGCCCAGCTGAGCAGTAGCTGTACTGTAATCATGTCTGAATTAAAACTCTATTGAAGGTATTATAGTAGATCTGGCGAGAAAATAAACGCCATAAACGCCACAAACCGGTTGTAAAGACAGGCGAAATACATTTAGTTCTCATTCGTAAAAAGGTCGTTAAAATTTTAGTGGTAAACGATAACGTACAAAGCAAAACTATCAGCCATTTTGCATGGGTTTCAGTTTGTTTATCTTTGATTTGTAAAATGATGGTTGATTTTTACTACATCGCTTTTGTTATTTATATATTTCCGGTAAAATTATATAAACGTATTTTTCACGTGCTATGGTTTACTAAAATTCCACATGTTCTTGCAGGAAGGTTATCTTCCCTGCATTTCTCAAAAATATCGTACTCGATCGTACTTAAGCACGGGGGCGGGGGAGGCGGAGAGAATTATTTTAACAATATATCGAAAAGAAGGCAATGAACGTCCCTATTATTTTATTAATACTGTTTCAGAAATAGTTACTTAACCAACAATAGTTAGCAGATCCACGATATATAATATTATTAAGGAGCATAAGCTGGATGACTATGTATGTGAAAACGTTAAGAATCACTCATAAATTTAACATTCATTAGTTTACTTCAAACAGATCCATAGGAAGGAGCTTTTTTTCCGAAATAAAATTCCTATCTTAAAGAAAGTTTTAGGCGTTTTTAATAACGACGAAGCGTTGCCCCCCTTTAAAAATCAACTCTATAGAAGGTTTTTAAGAAACTGAATTTCGAATACGTTCGTCGTAGCCAGAGGTGCCTTGTCAACAGATCGAAGTTAAATAATATGTTGGGGAAGAAAATATTTAAAACCAATTAAACGAAACGGAACATTGTTTAACGCCGGTTATGCAAATACAGAAAACGTGCGAACATCAAGTCGTAATTTCCCGCAAGGAAGCATTTTTAAGTGATCTTTCCACGGGATTGAAAAACCCTTCGGGAAAATGCCAGAGGTTTATGGATACTTGAATCGGAGAAAACAACTGACTGCCAAGAAGAAAAAGAATAGGGAATCTCTTGAAAAGTGCCTCAACGGCATTGGTAACAAGTAATGTTTGATTACGATTACATCATCGTGATGGGCAATACACCTTCAAGTAAAGTTCTAAAGATTCCCATAACTGCTTGTAAAAACGTTGTACTATCGGGGTTGAACAATAGTATCAACTTCGAGGAAGGGGTTATAAAAGTAGAATTGTTAGCTGCAGTAAACCCAGTCAGAAAAAATTTAATAGATATATTATTGACGAAATAGCAATTTACCTTTTTTAAAAGGTGTACATTTTTATTTATTTGCTACACAAAGGCATACCAGTTCTGATTTTTGAGACAGTAATTTTATTTTGTTATACAACATCTGATAACAATGAAATATTGTTATATTTTGCATTTTATGATTTTTCATAACGAATTTTCCTGTTTCCTGTTTGTTAATTGTACCTAAGTTATTATTTTAGTATATTATTTGTACATTTATAACTGGATTAAAATATATTTGTCGTTGTGCTTGTTAAACTCAAAAATCTACGTTTGGTTATAAACTTTCGGATTCAAAAAGAGTCCCAAGGTGGTAACAACTCTGACATAACTTTTAAAATCATTATTTTTCGATGCTTAGGGTATTTGACAAAACGGCGGATGCATTATAAAATTGTATTTATACTAACTATCGTAGTGTGCCGTCCAGCATATTTATTAACAATAAACTGTTTTTTTTTTTAAACATCCGAGAAATGTTCAGTGCTCTGCATTGATCCTTGTTGAATGTTCAGTGCTGAATATATTATATATTTCTCAGCTCTGATAAGACAAAAATAGAGCATTGACGTTTCTTCGCCTTTTACTAATATAAAATGTTAAAATATTTATTTCAAGTTTGGAATGTTGAATAGTGTCGATTAATTAGTGATCTAATGATGGTCAACAATAATGCATGTAAAGAAATTTTAACAGTAACGTATTAAAACGTAGTTAATATCAAGCTTTGATATTTAAAAACGTAGGTACTTGGATAAACTCGTTTAGAGCTTATCTTTGTATCAATGATGCAAAAATAAATCATTGTTGTTGCACGTATACACACACTCTCTCGATTCTAATGTTGTATATTTATAATACAATAATCGGTAATAATGATATCAATAGTGGACGAATGAACTTGGCATAACAGATTTCTGAAACAATAATACAAAAAAAAATTCGAATCACTTTCCCGGACTATTGTAAAATTCAATTATTTGAATTATTTTCAACAAATATTTTCAAATTAATTGTAACTAATACGAATCTTGTTTAATTCGCTTTTCTTGAAGTAAACGCCTTCCAGATGTATTTCTACGAATATATGATAATCACAATTAATAAACTAAAAAGTACCAGTGCACCCATTTCGAATAGTTCACTGAAACGAATAAAATATAACAAGAGAAAACCGTTCTCATCGCTGCAATACAGCGGCTAGTAACCCAGTATCAACCCTCCAATATATAATATGAACATTTCCATTCAAAGAAAAGTTAAGGGAAAAGATATAGAATGCCCCCTTACTAACGAAAAAAAAAGATGCTTTTAGGTAATAAATCAATAGATTTATGACTCCTCTCGGGGTAACTCGTATTCGTTTTTCCTCAGTTTGATGAAAAAATATCTGCGAGAACATCTTCGGAGGGCGCGTGATAAATTATTGAGTTATGAAAATTATTGAACTAGGATGATATCGATGAGACGAATTAATCTGTGCTGAATTGATGGAACGAAATAAAACCAATAATAATAAAGTCATTAGTGACATAATGATTAATATCGTTGTTTAACTACAAATATAATTATTATTCAGAAATGTAATTAAACCGCATTGTCCACACAGATAAATTTACCATAAATCGATTTGTAACTAGTACTGCGCTTATAATAATTGCAATATGACGTAAATGTCAATCTTTCAGTTTTCCTTTGAAACAGTTCGATCAAAAGGCATTGCATAAATTGATTCATATATCAATTTTATTGCTGCAATGTCTCGGTTTGTTCAATCGATATCGGCACATCGTCAGGAGGTTGTTAGTTCAATTACCTTTTAATCACACTTACCTACAAAGTTACACTTCATACATTTAGTAGACATTGTAGATAGGTTTTTAATAACAGTAAAACATGGTATTCCGAGTACATTTGGAATTTGGAATTTTAGTATATATTTGATATGGGATATTGCAACGTTGCAACCTCTACAAAATTGTCAATTGACAATGACTGTTTTTTAATTTTGATTGTAGCATGTACTCAATGGGGTTTTTTCTTAGATAACAAGGTTCATTACACATTTATTATCCCTATGAATTCCTTGATAATTTTTTTTTATAACGTCTAAATGATAAATTGATAACTTTTAGTAGAATTGTGCATAGATTTTTTTTTCTAAGTCACCTATTCAGACATAAATGCTGTTATCATTGTATCAAAAGAGAATCTAGAGTGTACCCTAATGGCATTTGGGAAGATTTTGTTTAAATGACGGGACTGTTTAATCAGCTTTGTTAATTGTCCATATTTGAAAACGATGCATGAATCTAAAGTTAAAGTAACGTAGTGTTCCAAAAAAATTTACATTGTTACGTCCTCATTAATTGAACTTAGTAAATTACCGTACTGAGTTAATTTAAATACGAAAATAGCTTCTTCCCCACGAAATCGTGAGATTATGAAAATTATGAGAGTATTCAGCGGAGTTTCCTTTATACGCCTACCGAGTTTCATTTCATTGGCTCTTAAGATGACCGTTCCGGGAGCACTTGACCTGCTCGGCTGACCGAAATCCGCCTTAATTTTTCTGTTTAAAGTTACCATTAACAATGTTAGAGTGCTCCAAATGAAGTGAAACTTTATGAGAGTATTCAGCGGAGTTTCCTTTATACGCCTACCGAGTTTCATTTCATTAGCTCTTAAGATGACCGTTCCGGGAGCACTTGACATGCTCCGCTGACCGAAATCCGCCTTAATTTTTCTGTTTAAAGTTACCATTAACAATGTTACAGTGCTCCAAATGAAGTGAAACTTTATGAGAGTATTCAGCGGAGTTTCCTTTATACGCCTACCGAGTTTCATTTCATTAGCTCTTAAGATGGCCGTTCCGGGAGCACTTGACCTGCTCGGCTGACCGAAATCCACCTTAATTTTTCTGTTTAAAGTTACCATTAACTATGTTAGAGTGCTCCAAATGAAGTGAAACTTTATGAGAGTATTCAGCGGAGTTTCCTTTATACGCCTACCGAGTTTCATTCCATTAGCTCTTAAGATGACCGTTCCGGGAGCACTTGACCTGCTCCGCTGACCGAAATCCGCCTTAATTTTTCTGTTTAAAGTTACCATTAACAATGTTAGAGTGCTCCAAATGAAGTGAAACTTTATGAGAGTATTCAGCGGAGTTTCCTTTATACGCCTACCGAGTTTCATTTTATTAGCTCTTAAGATGACCGTTCCGGGAGCACTTGACCTGCTCCGCTGACCGAAATCCGCCTTAATTTTACTGTTTAAAGTTACCATTAACAATGTTAGAGTGCTCCAAATGAAGTGAAACTTTATGAGAGTATTCACAGGAGTTTCTTTTATACGCCTACCGAGTTTCATTTCATTAGCTCTTAAGATAACCGTTCCGGGAGCACTTGACATGCTCCGCTGACCGAAATCCGCCTTAATTTTGCTGTTTAAAGTTACCATTAACTATGTTAGAGTGCTCCAAATGAAGTGAAACTTTATGAGAGTATTCAGCGGAGTTTCCTTTATACGCCTACCGAGTTTCATTCCATTAGCTCTTAAGATGACCGTTCCGGGAGCACTTGACCTGCTCGGCTGACCGAAATCCGCCTTAATTTTTCTGTTTAAAGTTACCATTAACAATGTTAGAGTGCTCCAAATGAAGTGAAACTATATGAGAGTATTCACAGGAGTTTCTTTTATACGCCTACCGAGTTTCATTCCATTAGCTCTTAAGATGACCGTTCCGGGAGCACTTGACCTGCTCCGCTGACCGAAAACCGCCTTAATTTTTCTGTTTAAAGTTACCATTAACAATGTTGGAGTGCTCCAAATGAAGTGAAACTTTATGAGAGTATTCAGCGGAGTTTCCTTTATACGCCTACCGAGTTTCATTTCATTAGCTCTTAAGATGACCGTTCCGGGAGCACTTGACCTGCTCGGCTGACCGAAATCCGCCTTAATTTTTCTGTTTAAAGTTACCATTAACTATGTTAGAGTGCTCCAAATGAAGTGAAACTTTATGAGAGTATTCACAGGAGTTTCTTTTATACGCCTACCGAGTTTCATTTCATTAGCTCTTAAGATGACCGTTCCGGGAGCACTTGACATGCTCCGCTGACCGAAATCCGCCTTAATTTTTCTGTTTAAAGTTACCATTAACTATGTTAGAGTGCTCCAAATGAAGTGAAACTTTATGAGAGTATTCAGCGGAGTTTCCTTTATACGCCTACCGAGTTTCATTCCATTAGCTCTTAAGATGACCGTTCCGGGAGCACTTGACCTGCTCCGCTGACCGAAATCCGCCTTAATTTTTCTGTTTAAAGTTACCATTAACAATGTTAGAGTGCTCCAAATGAAGTGAAACTTTATGAGAGTATTCAGCGGAGTTTCGTTTATACGCCTACCGAGTTTCATTTCATTAGATCTTAAGATGACCGTTCCGGGAGCACTTGACATGTTCTGCTGACCGAAAACCGCCTTAATTTTTCTGTTTAAAGTTACCATTAACAATGTTGGAGTGCTCCAAATGAAGTGAAACTTTATGAGAGTATTCAGCGGAGTTTCCTTTATACGCCTACCGAGTTTCATTTCATTAGCTCTTAAGATGACCGTTCCGGGAGCACTTGACCTGCTCGGCTGACCGAAATCCGCCTTAATTTTTCTGTTTAAAGTTACCATTAACTATGTTAGAGTGCTCCAAATGAAGTGAAACTTTATGAGAGTATTCACAGGAGTTTCTTTTATACGCCTACCGAGTTTCATTTCATTAGCTCTTAAGATGACCGTTCCGGGAGCACTTGACCTGCTCGGCTGACCGAAATCCGCCTTAATTTTTCTGTTTAAAGTTACCATTAACTATGTTAGAGTGCTCCAAATGAAGTGAAACTTTATGAGAGTATTCAGCGGAGTTTCCTTTATACGCCTACCGAGTTTCATTCCATTAGCTCTTAAGATGACCGTTCCGGGAGCACTTGACCTGCTCCGCTGACCGAAATCCGCCTTAATTTTTCTGTTTAAAGTTACCATTAACAATGTTAGAGTGCTCCAAATGAAGTGAAACTTTATGAGAGTATTCAGCGGAGTTTCCTTTATACGCCTACCGAGTTTCATTCCATTAGCTCTTAAGATGACCGTTCCGGGAGCACTTGACCTGCTCCGCTGACCGAAATCCGCCTTAATTTTTCTGTTTAAAGTTACCATTAACAATGTTAGAGTGCTCCAAATGAAGTGAAACTTTATGAGAGTATTCAGCGGAGTTTCCTTTATACGCCTACCGAGTTTCATTTTATTAGCTCTTAAGATGACCGTTCCGGGAGCACTTGACCTGCTCCGCTGACCGAAATCCGCCTTAATTTTACTGTTTAAAGTTACCATTAACAATGTTAGAGTGCTCCAAATGAAGTGAAACTTTATGAGAGTATTCACAGGAGTTTCCTTTATACGCCTACCGAGTTTCATTTCCTTAGATCTTAAGATGACCGTTCCGGGAGCACTTGACATGTTCTGCTGACCGAAAACCGCCTTAATTTTTCTGTTTAAAGTTACCATTAACAATGTTAGAGTGCTCCAAATGAAGTGAAACTTTATGAGAGTATTCACAGGAGTTTCTTTTATACGCCTACCGAGTTTCATTCCATTAGCTCTTAAGATGACCGTTCCGGGAGCACTTGACCTGCTCCGCTGACCGAAATCCGCCTTAATTTTTCTGTTTAAAGTTACCATTAACAATTTTAGAGTGCTCCAAATGAAGTGAAACTTTATGAGAGTATTCAGCGGAGTTTCCTTTATACGCCTACCGAGTTTCATTTCATTAGATCTTAAGATGACCGTTCCGGGAGCACTTGACATGTTCTGCTGACCGAAAACCGCCTTAATTTTTCTGTTTAAAGTTACCATTAACAATGTTAGAGTGCTCCAAATGAAGTGAAACTTTATGAGAGTATTCAGCGGAGTTTCCTTTATACGCCTACCGAGTTTCATTCCATTAGCTCTTAAGATGACCGTTCCGGGAGCACTTGACCTGCTCCGCTGACCGAAATCCGCCTTAATTTTTCTGTTTAAAGTTACCATTAACAATTTTAGAGTGCTCCAAATGAAGTGAAACTTTATGAGAGTATTCAGCGGAGTTTCCTTTATACGCCTACCGAGTTTCATTTCATTAGATCTTAAGATGACCGTTCCGGGAGCACTTGACATGTTCTGCTGACCGAAAACCGCCTTAATTTTTCTGTTTAAAGTTACCATTAACAATGTTGGAGTGCTCCAAATGAAGTGAAACTTTATGAGAGTATTCAGCGGAGTTTCCTTTATACGCCTACCGAGTTTCATTTCATTAGCTCTTAAGATGACCGTTCCGGGAGCACTTGACATGCTCCGCTGACCGAAATCCGCCTTAATTTTTCTGTTTAAAGTTACCATTAACAATGTTACAGTGCTCCAAATGAAGTGAAACTTTATGAGAGTATTCAGCGGAGTTTCCTTTATACGCCTACCGAGTTTCATTTCATTAGCTCTTAAGATGGCCGTTCCGGGAGCACTTGACCTGCTCGGCTGACCGAAATCCACCTTAATTTTTCTGTTTAAAGTTACCATTAACTATGTTAGAGTGCTCCAAATGAAGTGAAACTTTATGAGAGTATTCAGCGGAGTTTCCTTTATACGCCTACCGAGTTTCATTCCATTAGCTCTTAAGATGACCGTTCCGGGAGCACTTGACCTGCTCCGCTGACCGAAATCCGCCTTAATTTTTCTGTTTAAAGTTACCATTAACAATGTTAGAGTGCTCCAAATGAAGTGAAACTTTATGAGAGTATTCAGCGGAGTTTCCTTTATACGCCTACCGAGTTTCATTTTATTAGCTCTTAAGATGACCGTTCCGGGAGCACTTGACCTGCTCCGCTGACCGAAATCCGCCTTAATTTTACTGTTTAAAGTTACCATTAACAATGTTAGAGTGCTCCAAATGAAGTGAAACTTTATGAGAGTATTCACAGGAGTTTCTTTTATACGCCTACCGAGTTTCATTTCATTAGCTCTTAAGATAACCGTTCCGGGAGCACTTGACATGCTCCGCTGACCGAAATCCGCCTTAATTTTGCTGTTTAAAGTTACCATTAACTATGTTAGAGTGCTCCAAATGAAGTGAAACTTTATGAGAGTATTCAGCGGAGTTTCCTTTATACGCCTACCGAGTTTCATTCCATTAGCTCTTAAGATGACCGTTCCGGGAGCACTTGACCTGCTCGGCTGACCGAAATCCGCCTTAATTTTTCTGTTTAAAGTTACCATTAACAATGTTAGAGTGCTCCAAATGAAGTGAAACTATATGAGAGTATTCACAGGAGTTTCTTTTATACGCCTACCGAGTTTCATTCCATTAGCTCTTAAGATGACCGTTCCGGGAGCACTTGACCTGCTCCGCTGACCGAAAACCGCCTTAATTTTTCTGTTTAAAGTTACCATTAACAATGTTGGAGTGCTCCAAATGAAGTGAAACTTTATGAGAGTATTCAGCGGAGTTTCCTTTATACGCCTACCGAGTTTCATTTCATTAGCTCTTAAGATGACCGTTCCGGGAGCACTTGACCTGCTCGGCTGACCGAAATCCGCCTTAATTTTTCTGTTTAAAGTTACCATTAACTATGTTAGAGTGCTCCAAATGAAGTGAAACTTTATGAGAGTATTCACAGGAGTTTCTTTTATACGCCTACCGAGTTTCATTTCATTAGCTCTTAAGATGACCGTTCCGGGAGCACTTGACATGCTCCGCTGACCGAAATCCGCCTTAATTTTTCTGTTTAAAGTTACCATTAACTATGTTAGAGTGCTCCAAATGAAGTGAAGCTTTATGAGAGTATTCAGCGGAGTTTCCTTTATACGCCTACCGAGTTTCATTCCATTAGCTCTTAAGATGACCGTTCCGGGAGCACTTGACCTGCTCCGCTGACCGAAATCCGCCTTAATTTTTCTGTTTAAAGTTACCATTAACAATGTTAGAGTGCTCCAAATGAAGTGAAACTTTATGAGAGTATTCAGCGGAGTTTCGTTTATACGCCTACCGAGTTTCATTTCATTAGATCTTAAGATGACCGTTCCGGGAGCACTTGACATGTTCTGCTGACCGAAAACCGCCTTAATTTTTCTGTTTAAAGTTACCATTAACAATGTTGGAGTGCTCCAAATGAAGTGAAACTTTATGAGAGTATTCAGCGGAGTTTCCTTTATACGCCTACCGAGTTTCATTTCATTAGCTCTTAAGATGACCGTTCCGGGAGCACTTGACCTGCTCGGCTGACCGAAATCCGCCTTAATTTTTCTGTTTAAAGTTACCATTAACTATGTTAGAGTGCTCCAAATGAAGTGAAACTTTATGAGAGTATTCACAGGAGTTTCTTTTATACGCCTACCGAGTTTCATTTCATTAGCTCTTAAGATGACCGTTCCGGGAGCACTTGACCTGCTCGGCTGACCGAAATCCGCCTTAATTTTTCTGTTTAAAGTTACCATTAACTATGTTAGAGTGCTCCAAATGAAGTGAAACTTTATGAGAGTATTCAGCGGAGTTTCCTTTATACGCCTACCGAGTTTCATTCCATTAGCTCTTAAGATGACCGTTCCGGGAGCACTTGACCTGCTCCGCTGACCGAAATCCGCCTTAATTTTTCTGTTTAAAGTTACCATTAACAATGTTAGAGTGCTCCAAATGAAGTGAAACTTTATGAGAGTATTCAGCGGAGTTTCCTTTATACGCCTACCGAGTTTCATTCCATTAGCTCTTAAGATGACCGTTCCGGGAGCACTTGACCTGCTCCGCTGACCGAAATCCGCCTTAATTTTTCTGTTTAAAGTTACCATTAACAATGTTAGAGTGCTCCAAATGAAGTGAAACTTTATGAGAGTATTCAGCGGAGTTTCCTTTATACGCCTACCGAGTTTCATTTTATTAGCTCTTAAGATGACCGTTCCGGGAGCACTTGACCTGCTCCGCTGACCGAAATCCGCCTTAATTTTACTGTTTAAAGTTACCATTAACAATGTTAGAGTGCTCCAAATGAAGTGAAACTTTATGAGAGTATTCACAGGAGTTTCCTTTATACGCCTACCGAGTTTCATTTCCTTAGATCTTAAGATGACCGTTCCGGGAGCACTTGACATGTTCTGCTGACCGAAAACCGCCTTAATTTTTCTGTTTAAAGTTACCATTAACAATGTTAGAGTGCTCCAAATGAAGTGAAACTTTATGAGAGTATTCACAGGAGTTTCTTTTATACGCCTACCGAGTTTCATTCCATTAGCTCTTAAGATGACCGTTCCGGGAGCACTTGACCTGCTCCGCTGACCGAAATCCGCCTTAATTTTTCTGTTTAAAGTTACCATTAACAATTTTAGAGTGCTCCAAATGAAGTGAAACTTTATGAGAGTATTCAGCGGAGTTTCCTTTATACGCCTACCGAGTTTCATTTCATTAGATCTTAAGATGACCGTTCCGGGAGCACTTGACATGTTCTGCTGACCGAAAACCGCCTTAATTTTTCTGTTTAAAGTTACCATTAACAATGTTAGAGTGCTCCAAATGAAGTGAAACTTTATGAGAGTATTCAGCGGAGTTTCCTTTATACGCCTACCGAGTTTCATTCCATTAGCTCTTAAGATGACCGTTCCGGGAGCACTTGACCTGCTCCGCTGACCGAAATCCGCCTTAATTTTTCTGTTTAAAGTTACCATTAACAATTTTAGAGTGCTCCAAATGAAGTGAAACTTTATGAGAGTATTCAGCGGAGTTTCCTTTATACGCCTACCGAGTTTCATTTCATTAGATCTTAAGATGACCGTTCCGGGAGCACTTGACATGTTCTGCTGACCGAAAACCGCCTTAATTTTTCTGTTTAAAGTTACCATTAACAATGTTGGAGTGCTCCAAATGAAGTGAAACTTTATGAGAGTATTCAGCGGAGTTTCCTTTATACGCCTACCGAGTTTCATTTCATTAGATCTTAAGATGACCGTTCCGGGAGCACTTGACATGTTCTGCTGACCGAAAACCGCCTTAATTTTTCTGTTTAAAGTTACCATTAACAATGTTGGAGTGCTCCAAATGAAGTGAAACTTTATGAGAGTATTCAGCGGAGTTTCCTTTATACGCCTACCGAGTTTCATTTCATTAGATCTTAAGATGACCGTTCCGGGAGCACTTGACATGTTCTGCTGACCGAAAACCGCCTTAATTTTTCTGTTTAAAGTTACCATTAACAATGTTAGAGTGCTCCAAATGAAGTGAAACTTTATGAGAGTATTCAGCGGAGTTTCCTTTATACGCCTACCGAGTTTCATTCCATTAGCTCTTAAGATGACCGTTCCGGGAGCACTTGACCTGCTCCGCTGACCGAAATCCGCCTTAATTTTTCTGTTTAAAGTTACCATTAACAATTTTAGAGTGCTCCAAATGAAGTGAAACTTTATGAGAGTATTCAGCGGAGTTTCCTTTATACGCCTACCGAGTTTCATTTCATTAGCTCTTAAGATGACCGTTCCGGGAGCACTTGACCTGCTCGGCTGACCGAAATCCGCCTTAATTTTTCTGTTTAAAGTTACCATTAACTATGTTAGAGTGCTCCAAATGAAGTGAAACTTTATGAGAGTATTCACAGGAGTTTCTTTTATACGCCTACCGAGTTTCATTCCATTAGCTCTTAAGATGACCGTTCCGGGAGCACTTGACCTGCTCCGCTGACCGAAATCCGCCTTAATTTTTCTGTTTAAAGTTACCATTAACAATTTTAGAGTGCTCCAAATGAAGTGAAACTTTATGAGAGTATTCAGCGGAGTTTCCTTTATACGCCTACCGAGTTTCATTTCATTAGCTCTTAAGATGACCGTTCCGGGAGCACTTGACCTGCTCGGCTGACCGAAATCCGCCTTAATTTTTCTGTTTAAAGTTACCATTAACTATGTTAGAGTGCTCCAAATGAAGTGAAACTTTATGAGAGTATTCACAGGAGTTTCTTTTATACGCCTACCGAGTTTCATTCCATTAGCTCTTAAGATGACCGTTCCGGGAGCACTTGACCTGCTCCGCTGACCGAAATCCGCCTTAATTTTTCTGTTTAAAGTTACCATTAACAATGTTAGAGTGCTCCAAATGAAGTGAAACTTTATGAGAGTATTCAGCGGAGTTTCCTTTATACGCCTACCGAGTTTCATTCCATTAGCTCTTAAGATGACCGTTCCGGGAGCACTTGACCTGCTCCGCTGACCGAAATCCGCCTTAATTTTTCTGTTTAAAGTTACCATTAACAATGTTAGAGTGCTCCAAATGAAGTGAAACTTTATGAGAGTATTCAGCGGAGTTTCCTTTATACGCCTACCGAGTTTCATTTCATTAGATCTTAAGATGACCGTTCCGGGAGCACTTGACATGTTCTGCTGACCGAAAACCGCCTTAATTTTTCTGTTTAAAGTTACCATTAACAATGTTGGAGTGCTCCAAATGAAGTGAAACTTTATGAGAGTATTCAGCGGAGTTTCCTTTATACGCCTACCGAGTTTCATTTCATTAGCTCTTAAGATGACCGTTCCGGGAGCACTTGACCTGCTCGGCTGACCGAAATCCGCCTTAATTTTTCTGTTTAAAGTTACCATTAACTATGTTAGAGTGCTCCAAATGAAGTGAAACTTTATGAGAGTATTCACAGGAGTTTCTTTTATACGCCTACCGAGTTTCATTCCATTAGCTCTTAAGATGACCGTTCCGGGAGCACTTGACCTGCTCCGCTGACCGAAATCCGCCTTAATTTTTCTGTTTAAAGTTACCATTAACTATGTTAGAGTGCTCCAAATGAAGTGAAACTTTATGAGAGTATTCACAGGAGTTTCTTTTATACGCCTACCGAGTTTCATTCCATTAGCTCTTAAGATGACCGTTCCGGGAGCACTTGACCTGCTCCGCTGACCGAAATCCGCCTTAATTTTTCTGTTTAAAGTTACCATTAACAATTTTAGAGTGCTCCAAATGAAGTGAAACTTTATGAGAGTATTCAGCGGAGTTTCCTTTATACGCCTACCGAGTTTCATTTCATTAGCTCTTAAGATAACCGTTCCGGGAGCACTTGACATGCTCCGCTGACCGAAATCCGCCTTAATTTTTCTGTTTAAAGTTACCATTAACAATTTTAGAGTGCTCCAAATGAAGTGAAACTTTATGAGAGTATTCAGCGGAGTTTCCTTTATACGCCTACCGAGTTTCATTCCATTAGCTCTTAAGATGACCGTTCCGGGAGCACTTGACCTGCTCGGCTGACCGAAATCCGCCTTAATTTTTCTGTTTAAAGTTACCATTAACAATGTTAGAGTGCTCCAAATGAAGTGAAACTTTATGAGAGTATTCAGCGGAGTTTCCTTTATACGCCTACCGAGTTTCATTTCATTAGCTCTTAAGATGACCGTTCCGGGAGCACTTGACCTGCTCGGCTGACCGAAATCCGCCTTAATTTTTCTGTTTAAAGTTACCATTAACTATGTTAGAGTGCTCCAAATGAAGTGAAACTTTATGAGAGTATTCAGCGGAGTTTCCTTTATACGCCTACCGAGTTTCATTTCATTAGCTCTTAAGATGACCGTTCCGGGAGCACTTGACCTGCTCGGCTGACCGAAATCCGCCTTAATTTTTCTGTTTAAAGTTACCATTAACTATGTTAGAGTGCTCCAAATGAAGTGAAACTTTATGAGAGTATTCACAGGAGTTTCTTTTATACGCCTACCGAGTTTCATTCCATTAGCTCTTAAGATGACCGTTCCGGGAGCACTTGACCTGCTCCGCTGACCGAAATCCGCCTTAATTTTTCTGTTTAAAGTTACCATTAACTATGTTAGAGTGCTCCAAATGAAGTGAAACTTTATGAGAGTATTCAGCGGAGTTTCCTTTATACGCCTACCGAGTTTCATTTCATTAGCTCTTAAGATGACCGTTCCGGGAGCACTTGACCTGCTCGGCTGACCGAAATCCGCCTTAATTTTTCTGTTTAAAGTTACCATTAACTATGTTAGAGTGCTCCAAATGAAGTGAAACTTTATGAGAGTATTCACAGGAGTTTCTTTTATACGCCTACCGAGTTTCATTTCATTAGCTCTTAAGATAACCGTTCCGGGAGCACTTGACATGCTCCGCTGACCGAAATCCGCCTTAATTTTTCTGTTTAAAGTTACCATTAACAATGTTAGAGTGCTCCAAATGAAGTGAAACTTTATGAGAGTATTCAGCGGAGTTTCCTTTATACGCCTACCGAGTTTCATTCCATTAGCTCTTAAGATGACCGTTCCGGGAGCACTTGACCTGCTCGGCTGACCGAAATCCGCCTTAATTTTTCTGTTTAAAGTTACCATTAACAATGTTAGAGTGCTCCAAATGAAGTGAAACTATATGAGAGTATTCACAGGAGTTTCTTTTATACGCCTACCGAGTTTCATTCCATTAGCTCTTAAGATGACCGTTCCGGGAGCACTTGACATGCTCCGCTGACCGAAATCCGCCTTAATTTTGCTGTTTAAAGTTACCATTAACTATGTTAGAGTGCTCCAAATGAAGTGAAACTTTATGAGAGTATTCAGCGGAGTTTCCTTTATACGCCTACCGAGTTTCATTCCATTAGCTCTTAAGATGACCGTTCCGGGAGCACTTGACCTGCTCGGCTGACCGAAATCCGCCTTAATTTTTCTGTTTAAAGTTACCATTAACAATGTTAGAGTGCTCCAAATGAAGTGAAACTATATGAGAGTATTCACAGGAGTTTCTTTTATACGCCTACCGAGTTTCATTCCATTAGCTCTTAAGATGACCGTTCCGGGAGCACTTGACCTGCTCCGCTGACCGAAATCCGCCTTAATTTTTCTGTTTAAAGTTACCATTAACTATGTTAGAGTGCTCCAAATGAAGTGAAACTTTATGAGAGTATTCAGCGGAGTTTCCTTTATACGCCTACCGAGTTTCATTCCATTAGCTCTTAAGATGACCGTTCCGGGAGCACTTGACCTGCTCCGCTGACCGAAATCCGCCTTAATTTTTCTGTTTAAAGTTACCATTAACAATGTTAGAGTGCTCCAAATGAAGTGAAACTTTATGAGAGTATTCAGCGGAGTTTCCTTTATACGCCTACCGAGTTTCATTCCATTAGCTCTTAAGATGACCGTTCCGGGAGCACTTGACCTGCTCCGCTGACCGAAATCCGCCTTAATTTTTCTGTTTAAAGTTACCATTAACAATGTTAGAGTGCTCCAAATGAAGTGAAACTTTATGAGAGTATTCAGCGGAGTTTCCTTTATACGCCTACCGAGTTTCATTTTATTAGCTCTTAAGATGACCGTTCCGGGAGCACTTGACCTGCTCCGCTGACCGAAATCCGCCTTAATTTTACTGTTTAAAGTTACCATTAACAATGTTAGAGTGCTCCAAATGAAGTGAAACTTTATGAGAGTATTCACAGGAGTTTCTTTTATACGCCTACCGAGTTTCATTTCATTAGCTCTTAAGATAACCGTTCCGGGAGCACTTGACATGCTCCGCTGACCGAAATCCGCCTTAATTTTGCTGTTTAAAGTTACCATTAACTATGTTAGAGTGCTCCAAATGAAGTGAAACTTTATGAGAGTATTCAGCGGAGTTTCCTTTATACGCCTACCGAGTTTCATTCCATTAGCTCTTAAGATGACCGTTCCGGGAGCACTTGACCTGCTCGGCTGACCGAAATCCGCCTTAATTTTTCTGTTTAAAGTTACCATTAACAATGTTAGAGTGCTCCAAATGAAGTGAAACTATATGAGAGTATTCACAGGAGTTTCTTTTATACGCCTACCGAGTTTCATTCCATTAGCTCTTAAGATGACCGTTCCGGGAGCACTTGACCTGCTCCGCTGACCGAAATCCGCCTTAATTTTTCTGTTTAAAGTTACCATTAACTATGTTAGAGTGCTCCAAATGAAGTGAAACTTTATGAGAGTATTCAGCGGAGTTTCCTTTATACGCCTACCGAGTTTCATTTCATTAGCTCTTAAGATGACCGTTCCGGGAGCACTTGACCTGCTCTGCTGACCGAAATCCGCCTTAATTTTTCTGTTTAAAGTTACCATTAACTATGTTAGAGTGCTCCAAATGAAGTGAAACTTTATGAGAGTATTCACAGGAGTTTCTTTTATACGCCTACCGAGTTTCATTTCATTAGCTCTTAAGATAACCGTTCCGGGAGCACTTGACATGCTCCGCTGACCGAAATCCGCCTTAATTTTTCTGTTTAAAGTTACCATTAACAATGTTAGAGTGCTCCAAATGAAGTGAAACTTTATGAGAGTATTCAGCGGAGTTTCCTTTATACGCCTACCGAGTTTCATTCCATTAGCTCTTAAGATGACCGTTCCGGGAGCACTTGACCTGCTCCGCTGACCGAAATCCGCCTTAATTTTTCTGTTTAAAGTTACCATTAACAATGTTAGAGTGCTCCAAATGAAGTGAAACTTTATGAGAGTATTCAGCGGAGTTTCCTTTATACGCCTACCGAGTTTCATTCCATTAGCTCTTAAGATGACCGTTCCGGGAGCACTTGACCTGCTCCGCTGACCGAAATCCGCCTTAATTTTTCTGTTTAAAGTTACCATTAACAATGTTAGAGTGCTCCAAATGAAGTGAAACTTTATGAGAGTATTCAGCGGAGTTTCCTTTATACGCCTACCGAGTTTCATTTTATTAGCTCTTAAGATGACCGTTCCGGGAGCACTTGACCTGCTCCGCTGACCGAAATCCGCCTTAATTTTACTGTTTAAAGTTACCATTAACTATGTTAGAGTGCTCCAAATGAAGTGAAACTTTATGAGAGTATTCAGCGGAGTTTCCTTTATACGCCTACCGAGTTTCATTCCATTAGCTCTTAAGATGACCGTTCCGGGAGCACTTGACCTGCTCGGCTGACCGAAATCCGCCTTAATTTTTCTGTTTAAAGTTACCATTAACAATGTTAGAGTGCTCCAAATGAAGTGAAACTATATGAGAGTATTCACAGGAGTTTCTTTTATACGCCTACCGAGTTTCATTCCATTAGCTCTTAAGATGACCGTTCCGGGAGCACTTGACCTGCTCCGCTGACCGAAATCCGCCTTAATTTTTCTGTTTAAAGTTACCATTAACTATGTTAGAGTGCTCCAAATGAAGTGAAACTTTATGAGAGTATTCAGCGGAGTTTCCTTTATACGCCTACCGAGTTTCATTTCATTAGCTCTTAAGATGACCGTTCCGGGAGCACTTGACCTGCTCGGCTGACCGAAATCCGCCTTAATTTTTCTGTTTAAAGTTACCATTAACTATGTTAGAGTGCTCCAAATGAAGTGAAACTTTATGAGAGTATTCAGCGGAGTTTCCTTTATACGCCTACCGAGTTTCATTTCATTGGCTCTTAAGATGACCGTTCCGGGAGCACTTGACCTGCTCGGCTGACCGAAATCCGCCTTAATTTTTCTGTTTAAAGTTACCATTAACTATGTTAGAGTGCTCCAAATGAAGTGAAACTATATGAGAGTATTCACAGGAGTTTCTTTTATACGCCTACCGAGTTTCATTCCATTAGCTCTTAAGATGACCGTTCCGGGAGCACTTGACCTGCTCGGCTGACCGAAATCCGCCTTAATTTTTCTGTTTAAAGTTACCATTAACTATGTTAGAGTGCTCCAAATGAAGTGAAACTTTATGAGAGTATTCAGCGGAGTTTCCTTTATACGCCTACCGAGTTTCATTTCATTGGCTCTTAAGATGACCGTTCCGGGAGCACTTGACCTGCTCGGCTGACCGAAATCCGCCTTAATTTTTCTGTTTAAAGTTACCATTAACTATGTTAGAGTGCTCCAAATGAAGTGAAACTTTATGAGAGTATTCAGCGGAGTTTCCTTTATACGCCTACCGAGTTTCATTCCATTAGCTCTTAAGATGACCGTTCCGGGAGCACTTGACCTGCTCCGCTGACCGAAATCCGCCTTAATTTTTCTGTTTAAAGTTACCATTAACAATGTTAGAGTGCTCCAAATGAAGTGAAACTTTATGAGAGTATTCAGCGGAGTTTCCTTTATACGCCTACCGAGTTTCATTCCATTAGCTCTTAAGATGAGCGTTCCGGGAGCACTTGACCTGCTCCGCTGACCGAAATCCGCCTTAATTTTTCTGTTTAAAGTTACCATTAACAATGTTAGAGTGCTCCAAATGAAGTGAAACTTTATGAGAGTATTCAGCGGAGTTTCCTTTATACGCCTACCGAGTTTCATTCCATTAGCTCTTAAGATGACCGTTCCGGGAGCACTTGACCTGCTCCGCTGACCGAAATCCGCCTTAATTTTTCTGTTTAAAGTTACCATTAACAATGTTAGAGTGCTCCAAATGAAGTGAAACTTTATGAGAGTATTCAGCGGAGTTTCCTTTATACGCCTACCGAGTTTCATTCCATTAGCTCTTAAGATGACCGTTCCCGGAGCACTTGGCCTGCTCCGCTGACCGAAATCCGCCTTAATTTTTCTGTTTAAAGTTACCATTAACAATGTTAGAGTGCTCCAAATGAAGTGAAACTTTATGAGAGTATTCAGCGGAGTTTCCTTTATACGCCTACCGAGTTTCATTTCATTAGCTCTTAAGATGACCGTTCCGGGAGCACTTGACCTGCTCGGCTGACCGAAATCCGCCTTAATTTTTCTGTTTAAAGTTACCATTAACAATGTTAGAGTGCTCCAAATGAAGTGAAACTTTATGAGAGTATTCAGCGGAGTTTCCTTTATACGCCTACCGAGTTTCATTCCATTAGCTCTTAAGATGACCGTTCCGGGAGCACTTGACCTGCTCCGCTGACCGAAATCCGCCTTAATTTTTCTGTTTAAAGTTACCATTAACAATGTTAGAGTGCTCCAAATGAAGTGAAACTTTATGAGAGTATTCAGCGGAGTTTCCTTTATACGCCTACCGAGTTTCATTCCATTAGCTCTTAAGATGACCGTTCCCGGAGCACTTGGCCTGCTCCGCTGACCGAAATCCGCCTTAATTTTTCTGTTTAAAGTTACCATTAACAATGTTAGAGTGCTCCAAATGAAGTGAAACTTTATGAGAGTATTCAGCGGAGTTTCCTTTATACGCCTACCGAGTTTCATTTCATTAGCTCTTAAGATGACCGTTCCGGGAGCACTTGACCTGCTCGGCTGACCGAAATCCGCCTTAATTTTTCTGTTTAAAGTTACCATTAACTATGTTAGAGTGCTCCAAATGAAGTGAAACTTTATGAGAGTATTCAGCGGAGTTTCCTTTATACGCCTACCGAGTTTCATTCCATTAGCTCTTAAGATGAGCGTTCCGGGAGCACTTGACCTGCTCCGCTGACCGAAATCCGCCTTAATTTTTCTGTTTAAAGTTACCATTAACAATGTTAGAGTGCTCCAAATGAAGTGAAACTTTATGAGAGTATTCAGCGGAGTTTCCTTTATACGCCTACCGAGTTTCATTCCATTAGCTCTTAAGATGACCGTTCCCGGAGCACTTGGCCTGCTCCGCTGACCGAAATCCGCCTTAATTTTTCTGTTTAAAGTTACCATTAACAATGTTAGAGTGCTCCAAATGAAGTGAAACTTTATGAGAGTATTCAGCGGAGTTTCCTTTATACGCCTACCGAGTTTCATTTCATTAGCTCTTAAGATGACCGTTCCGGGAGCACTTGACCTGCTCGGCTGACCGAAATCCGCCTTAATTTTTCTGTTTAAAGTTACCATTAACTATGTTAGAGTGCTCCAAATGAAGTGAAACTTTATGAGAGTATTCAGCGGAGTTTCCTTTATACGCCTACCGAGTTTCATTCCATTAGCTCTTAAGATGAGCGTTCCGGGAGCACTTGACCTGCTCGGCTGACCGAAATCCGCCTTAATTTTTCTGTTTAAAGTTACCATTAACAATGTTAGAGTGCTCCAAATGAAGTGAAACTTTATGAGAGTATTCAGCGGAGTTTCCTTTATACGCCTACCGAGTTTCATTCCATTAGCTCTTAAGATGAGCGTTCCGGGAGCACTTGACCTGCTCCGCTGACCGAAATCCGCCTTAATTTTTCTGTTTAAAGTTACCATTAACAATGTTAGAGTGCTCCAAATGAAGTGAAACTTTATGAGAGTATTCAGCGGAGTTTCCTTTATACGCCTACCGAGTTTCATTCCATTAGCTCTTAAGATGACCGTTCCCGGAGCACTTGGCCTGCTCCGCTGACCGAAATCCGCCTTAATTTTTCTGTTTAAAGTTACCATTAACAATGTTAGAGTGCTCCAAATGAAGTGAAACTTTATGAGAGTATTCAGCGGAGTTTCCTTTATACGCCTACCGAGTTTCATTCCATTAGCTCTTAAGATGAGCGTTCCGGGAGCACTTGACCTGCTCCGCTGACCGAAATCCGCCTTAATTTTTCTGTTTAAAGTTACCATTAACAATGTTAGAGTGCTCCAAATGAAGTGAAACTTTATGAGAGTATTCAGCGGAGTTTCCTTTATACGCCTACCGAGTTTCATTCCATTAGCTCTTAAGATGACCGTTCCCGGAGCACTTGGCCTGCTCCGCTGACCGAAATCCGCCTTAATTTTTCTGTTTAAAGTTACCATTAACAATGTTAGAGTGCTCCAAATGAAGTGAAACTTTATGAGAGTATTCAGCGGAGTTTCCTTTATACGCCTACCGAGTTTCATTCCATTAGCTCTTAAGATGAGCGTTCCGGGAGCACTTGACCTGCTCCGCTGACCGAAATCCGCCTTAATTTTTCTGTTTAAAGTTACCATTAACAATGTTAGAGTGCTCCAAATGAAGTGAAACTTTATGAGAGTATTCAGCGGAGTTTCCTTTATACGCCTACCGAGTTTCATTCCATTAGCTCTTAAGATGACCGTTCCCGGAGCACTTGGCCTGCTCCGCTGACCGAAATCCGCCTTAATTTTTCTGTTTAAAGTTACCATTAACAATGTTAGAGTGCTCCAAATGAAGTGAAACTTTATGAGAGTATTCAGCGGAGTTTCCTTTATACGCCTACCGAGTTTCATTTCATTAGCTCTTAAGATGACCGTTCCGGGAGCACTTGACCTGCTCGGCTGACCGAAATCCGCCTTAATTTTTCTGTTTAAAGTTACCATTAACAATGTTAGAGTGCTCCAAATGAAGTGAAACTTTATGAGAGTATTCAGCGGAGTTTCCTTTATACGCCTACCGAGTTTCATTCCATTAGCTCTTAAGATGAGCGTTCCGGGAGCACTTGACCTGCTCCGCTGACCGAAATCCGCCTTAATTTTTCTGTTTAAAGTTACCATTAACAATGTTAGAGTGCTCCAAATGAAGTGAAACTTTATGAGAGTATTCAGCGGAGTTTCCTTTATACGCCTACCGAGTTTCATTCCATTAGCTCTTAAGATGACCGTTCCCGGAGCACTTGGCCTGCTCCGCTGACCGAAATCCGCCTTAATTTTTCTGTTTAAAGTTACCATTAACAATGTTAGAGTGCTCCAAATGAAGTGAAACTTTATGAGAGTATTCAGCGGAGTTTCCTTTATACGCCTACCGAGTTTCATTTCATTAGCTCTTAAGATGACCGTTCCGGGAGCACTTGACCTGCTCGGCTGACCGAAATCCGCCTTAATTTTTCTGTTTAAAGTTACCATTAACTATGTTAGAGTGCTCCAAATGAAGTGAAACTTTATGAGAGTATTCAGCGGAGTTTCCTTTATACGCCTACCGAGTTTCATTCCATTAGCTCTTAAGATGAGCGTTCCGGGAGCACTTGACCTGCTCGGCTGACCGAAATCCGCCTTAATTTTTCTGTTTAAAGTTACCATTAACAATGTTAGAGTGCTCCAAATGAAGTGAAACTTTATGAGAGTATTCAGCGGAGTTTCCTTTATACGCCTACCGAGTTTCATTCCATTAGCTCTTAAGATGAGCGTTCCGGGAGCACTTGACCTGCTCCGCTGACCGAAATCCGCCTTAATTTTTCTGTTTAAAGTTACCATTAACAATGTTAGAGTGCTCCAAATGAAGTGAAACTTTATGAGAGTATTCAGCGGAGTTTCCTTTATACGCCTACCGAGTTTCATTCCATTAGCTCTTAAGATGACCGTTCCGGGAGCACTTGACCTGCTCCGCTGACCGAAATCCGCCTTAATTTTTCTGTTTAAAGTTACCATTAACAATGTTAGAGTGCTCCAAATGAAGTGAAACTTTATGAGAGTATTCAGCGGAGTTTCCTTTATACGCCTACCGAGTTTCATTCCATTAGCTCTTAAGATGACCGTTCCCGGAGCACTTGGCCTGCTCCGCTGACCGAAATCCGCCTTAATTTTTCTGTTTAAAGTTACCATTAACAATGTTAGAGTGCTCCAAATGAAGTGAAACTTTATGAGAGTATTCAGCGGAGTTTCCTTTATACGCCTACCGAGTTTCATTTCATTAGCTCTTAAGATGACCGTTCCGGGAGCACTTGACCTGCTCGGCTGACCGAAATCCGCCTTAATTTTTCTGTTTAAAGTTACCATTAACTATGTTAGAGTGCTCCAAATGAAGTGAAACTTTATGAGAGTATTCAGCGGAGTTTCCTTTATACGCCTACCGAGTTTCATTTCATTGGCTCTTAAGATGACCGTTC
This sequence comes from Cryptocephalus primarius, assembly GCA_963576515.1. Lineage (NCBI taxonomy): Eukaryota > Metazoa > Arthropoda > Insecta > Coleoptera > Chrysomelidae > Cryptocephalus > Cryptocephalus primarius. The sequence continues at coordinate 11,927,449 of OY754936.1, forward strand.
CGGGAGCACTTGACCTGCTCGGCTGACCGAAATCCGCCTTAATTTTTCTGTTTAAAGTTACCATTAACTATGTTAGAGTGCTCCAAATGAAGTGAAACTTTATGAGAGTATTCAGCGGAGTTTCCTTTATACGCCTACCGAGTTTCATTCCATTAGCTCTTAAGATGACCGTTCCCGGAGCACTTGGCCTGCTCCGCTGACCGAAATCCGCCTTAATTTTTCTGTTTAAAGTTACCATTAACAATGTTAGAGTGCTCCAAATGAAGTGAAACTTTATGAGAGTATTCAGCGGAGTTTCCTTTATACGCCTACCGAGTTTCATTTCATTAGCTCTTAAGATGACCGTTCCGGGAGCACTTGACCTGCTCGGCTGACCGAAATCCGCCTTAATTTTTCTGTTTAAAGTTACCATTAACTATGTTAGAGTGCTCCAAATGAAGTGAAACTTTATGAGAGTATTCAGCGGAGTTTCCTTTATACGCCTACCGAGTTTCATTTCATTAGCTCTTAAGATGACCGTTCCGGGAGCACTTGACCTGCTCGGCTGACCGAAATCCGCCTTAATTTTTCTGTTTAAAGTTACCATTAACTATGTTAGAGTGCTCCAAATGAAGTGAAACTTTATGAGAGTATTCAGCGGAGTTTCCTTTATACGCCTACCGAGTTTCATTTCATTGGCTCTTAAGATGACCGTTCCGGGAGCACTTGACCTGCTCGGCTGACCGAAATCCGCCTTAATTTTTCTGTTTAAAGTTACCATTAACTATGTTAGAGTGCTCCAAATGAAGTGAAACTTTATGAGAGTATTCAGCGGAGTTTCCTTTATACGCCTACCGAGTTTCATTCCATTAGCTCTTAAGATGACCGTTCCGGGAGCACTTGACCTGCTCCGCTGACCGAAATCCGCCTTAATTTTTCTGTTTAAAGTTACCATTAACAATGTTAGAGTGCTCCAAATGAAGTGAAACTTTATGAGAGTATTCAGCGGAGTTTCCTTTATACGCCTACCGAGTTTCATTCCATTAGCTCTTAAGATGACCGTTCCGGGAGCACTTGACCTGCTCCGCTGACCGAAATCCGCCTTAATTTTTCTGTTTAAAGTTACCATTAACAATGTTAGAGTGCTCCAAATGAAGTGAAACTTTATGAGAGTATTCAGCGGAGTTTCCTTTATACGCCTACCGAGTTTCATTCCATTAGCTCTTAAGATGACCGTTCCGGGAGCACTTGACCTGCTCCGCTGACCGAAATCCGCCTTAATTTTTCTGTTTAAAGTTACCATTAACAATGTTAGAGTGCTCCAAATGAAGTGAAACTTTATGAGAGTATTCAGCGGAGTTTCCTTTATACGCCTACCGAGTTTCATTCCATTAGCTCTTAAGATGACCGTTCCCGGAGCACTTGGCCTGCTCCGCTGACCGAAATCCGCCTTAATTTTTCTGTTTAAAGTTACCATTAACAATGTTAGAGTGCTCCAAATGAAGTGAAACTTTATGAGAGTATTCAGCGGAGTTTCCTTTATACGCCTACCGAGTTTCATTTCATTAGCTCTTAAGATGACCGTTCCGGGAGCACTTGACCTGCTCGGCTGACCGAAATCCGCCTTAATTTTTCTGTTTAAAGTTACCATTAACTATGTTAGAGTGCTCCAAATGAAGTGAAACTTTATGAGAGTATTCACAGGAGTTTCTTTTATACGCCTACCGAGTTTCATTTCATTAGCTCTTAAGATAACCGTTCCGGGAGCACTTGACATGCTCCGCTGACCGAAATCCGCCTTAATTTTTCTGTTTAAAGTTACCATTAACAATGTTAGAGTGCTCCAAATGAAGTGAAACTTTATGAGAGTATTCAGCGGAGTTTCCTTTATACGCCTACCGAGTTTCATTTCATTAGCTCTTAAGATGACCGTTCCGGGAGCACTTGACATGCTCCGCTGACCGAAATCCGCCTTAATTTTTCTGTTTAAAGTTACCATTAACAATGTTAGAGTGCTCCAAATGAAGTGAAACTTTATGAGAGTATTCAGCGGAGTTTCCTTTATACGCCTACCGAGTTTCATTTCATTAGCTCTTAAGATGACCGTTCCGGGAGCACTTGACATGTTCTGCTGACAAAAAAACTTCTCTGGAACTCTTAGGAGGTAAGGGATACTTTCAGGACTGTCTTATTGAGATAGAGCTGACAATTTCTGGAAGGAGTATGTGAAATTCCACTATGTACTTCTATATTTTCTTGATTTCACGCAAAGCATTTAAAGGTTTGATGCAGGCATGTTTAGAATAGACAGTCGAGAGTATTCTGGATCAGCACCAAACCTTCTAAAATATTACGTGAAGTCTGGAATAGATTCTAGAAAGTATCGACAGAGCTTATTTAAATTTAACGTCATTTATAAGTTTCCAAGAGTATTTAAGACAACTTTGAGAATACCCCCTTGCTCCAAAGAGCTCCACTTGCGTTCTATGATTATCCAAGGCGTCACAATTGAATTAAAAGTTGTTTCCATCGAAATGTGATGGTTATAAAAGATTCCAGAATATTTTAGATGAACGACAACACTTTAAAGGTTCACGTGAAAACTAAAAGGTATTGTAGCAAATTTAGACACACTTTCTAGACTGTTTTGAAAGTCCCTCTTAGTTCCTAAGAGCTCCAAGGGAGTTCTAACCTTTAACAAAGCCTCAGAAGAGGATTTAAAGTTGCTCCCAATGATGTATGCAGACAATGAGAGAGTCTAGAATATTCTAAATCAGCACCAGTCCATCCAAAGTTCTTGCGTGATATCCAGAAATGATCATAGTTTACTATTGCGTACAAAAAAGGTACGTACGACCGTTCTCTTATGTACGAACTTCAAATTCCCTTTAATTGATGCTAATTTTCTGTTGAATCTTAGTTATCCTACGTTAAATAATTTAATTCCCATCGTATAATCACAAGGAGACGTTTTAAAACTGTCAATTGTACGAGTTTCACGACGAAATTCCGAAAAAACTATTTCACCTGCGTAACCCGGCGACTTCGCCATAATTTAGAAAACGGCCGTCGGTAGCCGGATGACAGAAACGCGAAAGGATAAACCCGAACACCCGCGGCCGTGTCACACAACTCTCGTTATAGAGGTCACGTAGTTTGGCACTTTACGTTTAGATGGCGCCCATATGAAATAATTCGAATTGTTTGATATCGTTAAATGAATGAGTTGTACAAAATGCTCCACGACGTCGAAAATGGTGTGTCATCTCGCTCGTTATTTCTCTAAAACGTTTAGATAAATTCATTTTAACGCGAGCGTTCGCCCCGGAAGGTGTGCCGTCCTGTCGTATTACCGTATTTCCTATCTATAGTGACTCATTTGCGTATGTGGTGGCGTTACCTAACTGCTAGGTAATGGAATTTAATATGAAATAACTACATATCCTGTTAGTTAATACGGAAGTCCGGATGAGTGAGCAGGTTTTTGAAATACCTAATAGACTCCTTCGAGAAACTCTCAACACGTAAATATAACATCCTCCTCGGAGACCTCATAACATCAAAACTCGCTTAACACCTGCACTGTTTAGGTAACCTATAGTTGGAGCCCCCGATTCCTTTCTACTTGCTTAATGCGCCCCCCCTCCATTTCCTCATTTATCTTCCTTTTTAAAGTTTATCCTCGCTGTCCTAGAATTTGTGGTGGTCGTTTAAAGGGGGGTTGTCCTTTTCGTTTAAAAATTGTATAGGCCTTGGAGAAGAATGATCTTACTTTTTAATTTTCAGGTTTTAGAGAGCAAGTGAGATCCGGAGTGGGCGAACGTCCAGGAACACCTTCAGACAATGAAGTACCGACTGAAGACCGCGAAACCCAACTCCAAAGAGAAAGAAGGCGTGATTATCGCCGTAGACGTCAAACAGTTATACCCTCTCGAATAACCTCATTGAGTTACCCCCTGGACGACAGCGATGGACTGCCGAAGGACCCAGAGTACCTCTTCGAATGTTGCCATTGCCAGGAAGCTTCGAAGTCTGCGCTCAACTTTCTTAACACCTGCAGATTAGTTTTCTTGCTATTCCCATTGACTGAGGGATGTTTTAATAGTGTTACTGAGCTTTTTCCGAAATAAAATAAAGTGTTTTCTCCGAATTTGTGTTTATTTTCTGGAACTTTCCCTGAATACGCACGTAACTTCCTTAAATCTAACCTCAAACATAACCTCTACGCGTACGGGTACATTTGCACTCGCGGATGGCCCCCAAATCGAGGTCACGCGACCTCGCGGATCACGACTCTTAAATTTGAAAAATCCACCTCGCGAAACCGCGAAAAATCTCGCGGGTGGCCCCCAAACCGAGGTCACGCGACCTCGCGGATCGCGGCTCTTAATTACCCCGCGAAACCGCGAAAAATCTCGCGGGTGGCCGCGAAACCGAGGTCACGCGACCTCGACTCTTAAATTTGAAAAATCCACCTCGCGAAACCGCGAAAAATCTCGCGGGTGGCCCCCAAATCGAGGTCACGCGACCTCGCGGATCGCGGCTCTTAATTACCCCGCGAAACCGCGAAAAATCTCGCGGGTGGCCGCGAAACCGAGGTCACGCGACCTCGACTCTTAAATTTGAAAAATCCATCTCGCGAAACCGCGAAAAATCTCGCGGGTGGCCCCCAAATCGAGGTCACGCGACCTCGCGGATCCGCGAAAAATCTCGCGAGGTCACATCCATCACGCCCAACGTCACGCAGCCCCTTGTAATCCCTGTCAAGTAGGGTTAGGAAAATTGAAACGTGTACGTAACGGACTATGAAATGAAAGACGTTATATCCTTGATCGTTTATTTATTGATTGCATTGGGAATCACCTTTAACAATGTGACGAGGCAGCGCCTTCTGTACATGTCAAACGATGCATACCGAAGGTATCCGCATACTAAAATTAATGTCGGCAAATATCCTCCGGGTTGCTACGTTCGTCATTATGAAAAGTGATGACATTAATTTAAATGCGAACACACTGTACAATCACCTACAGTACACTGACTGAGTATGCAAGCAATTATGAAATGAACGATGATGAGATGATTCGATTTGTTGGTTCTTCTTTCTTCTAGCTCGATAGTTTGTCCTCTTGCTTGTCCTCTTACGATGGCGCGCAGTGGGAATGCAGCATCCGAGAAGGAAAACGAAGCAACTTTCAACTCATCGTCACTCGGCTGAATGAAACACTTAGTCCAAGTCCATAAATCTTTGCTTGTAAGGTCGGTCTGAGATTCGAGAGAAAAAGAGTCGAGGCTTCGGAGCTCCATGGCAGTTCCATTGCTTCTTACTCTTGCTGGCCGATAGCACCTCCGTCCACGAAACCTTTGGCTATTCCGTTATCAATTCCTGTAATTATACAAGAAATAATTAAAAGTTATGTTACTGCGATAACAATTTGTGTGTGTATAAAAGAATGAGTAATTAAGGTTTTAAGAAAACCTACCAGGATTCCAATACAAATCCCCCAGGCTTTAAATAAACTCTAATGCGCTGTACAAAGATTTTTCTACGCTTCTCAACACAACCAGCCACAAAGACTGTCTCTCGACGACTGAAACTAACGGCAGATACGAGGAAGGTCGTATTATTCACCGGTGATTAACAGTAATTACCGATATACAAGGGCGATAAGCAGAACAAAGGAATTTTTACTTCAAGGTCTTTCAAATAACGTCCAAATTATTACTGAGGGAAGGGTGACGTTTGCACAGGACGTAAAGTAACCATTGATGGTTAACAAGAATTAATTAATTATTTATTTGAAATAGTAAACGAGTATCGTTTGATTGCAGATTTCAAAATCACGTACTATTCATGAAAATGAGGAAAAGGCATAACGTGGATGTCCCAACTTCCAAACTGAACGAGCTATTACCTCCAAACCCTATTATTATTATCTATATCTATAGCTATTACCATTACAATCGAAGCATTTTGTTAGTAATTGTGTATTTCATATTTTGCCAGAAGGTCTGATGATTTCTTTATTAAATAATTCAGGATTCGATGGTTCTTTCAAGAAAATTCCATACTGGAGATCAGTTAGTTAATAAGATGTTATTGGACGGTATGAACAAATGTCGAAGGAAATTCAATTTATAGATTAAACTGTGAGCAAAATGAAGTAATTCTTGAATCTCGCATCAATTTCAACCCTCTAATAACATTTCTACTTGTTTTAAACTTTTACATAAAAAGATATTATATCATTGCCCCTAAGTGTACGCAACCCGTTATGCAGGAATTTAATTTCAGTAATTTAGAGCTGACGACACAAATTACTTACATTTTCGATTACTTTAACTGAAGATCCAAAAAAAAAATGATTCTCACCAGTAGCCATCATTCACAGGTATCTGGAACTCCCGACGGAATGACCGAAATGCCTTTGTGTTCCTTGTAATCCTAAAAAAAAGTTTCCAGAACTGGTATTAGATTCTACTTCAAAGGAATATCTAAGCTGGGCAAAAATGCATTCTTTAAAATCAATTTTTGTCCTTAGTATAGTTACAAAGCATCCCTAAACCAAGTTCTAAAGTCCACTAGTTCCTAGTACCTGAGATTTCACTCAAACCCCCTGATGGAGTACGTTTCCTTAGTCCGTTAGACCGTTAAGTTCCACATAATATAATCTTTAGACAACACAAGTAACCTAATGCATGGATTTCTTCAAATCCCCTGTAGATTTCCTAAGAAATAACAAAGTTCCCATAGATAAAAATGTAAAATCTAATTAAATGTCACAAAAATATAACAAATAATATAAATTGCATTTCTTATGCCTGAAAATTTTGGCAAATAAATAAAACTGTTTCTAACCGTGACAATAAAAATGTTCCACTGTTTCTCTAAAATTTAGTCTCAGAACTTCGAAAATGGACCTCTAAAAATCTTCCAAAACTATCCACAATACGTTGAAGTGTTCCAAAAGCTTCGGACCATACAAAACAACGGAAGTAATTTGTTGGAGTTACCTCTTTGAGCAAGGAACGCTCTGGATGAACCCCACGACATCATCGTCCAAGAATGAGATCCTCATCAGCATCCCATAATCACAGATCACCTAGTTATCCCTCCCGAGGTTCCTATGAGGCAGATCATAGTGCTGAAATTCCTGCAATCGGGGCCAGGAGCTTATTTTGAAGGTATTTCAATGTTTGGTGTAGTCCACAAATTGTGCCCACTAACAGGAAGAAACAAAGCGAGATTAAAAAAAGGAAAGAGCAAGTTGTTGTAATGGAGGATTCTATGGATTAAAAGGGGTTCAAATGAGTATGTCGTAGTATTTTGAATTACAATTATAAAAAAAAGTCCCTTTGCTCCTTTAATACAACAAAATTCTTGTACTGAAGGAAACCTTACAATCATTACATTCAATTTTCCTAGACTGATTTGAACTTACCTCACAAGGTAACCTGTCACCTAATTCCCGTCATCCCCCTTACTGAACAGTATTCAATGGATAAACCACATCTATATTGAACTGAGGAGACACCTCAGTTCTCTTCAGCTAACTTGGACCGTGACACATTAACCTTGTCTTTCTATTGGACTCCGATCGTTACATCGTTTCACCTCCTCCAATATACTGTAAAGGGTCAATCGGGGCAGGGCCTCATTATCGTTTTTCTCTTGAAACAACAAGTTCATCATATCGACCGGTTGAGACCTGTGGACAAATCGATCAGTTAGCAGGGTTAAGGCAGCACAATTGATTCCACCGGAAAAAAGATACCGCCGGTGCAGAGCTTCCATAGTATGGTGTAGTCTTGGGATCTATGAGGATGAGTAGTGGTTCGTTGTTTAACTATGTCGGTTAGTAACTGGTAGTATTAATTATCTAACAAATAATTAAAACTCAATAAATATTTGTAGTTTATGACGTGTTTTGATCGCCTGACGAGTAGTCGGCCATGTTTGACGTTGCTATGGACGCCGGTTGTTGCTAAGGAGTTCGGCACCGCCACTTCTATACCTCCTCGCGTTTCTGCTATCCTGATATCATCGCCGAGATGGTCGGATTTTCTATAATATGGTGAATGCGCCCGATTCCTTCGCCTTCGCGGATATTTTCGAAAATCGCCATGAAACTCGCGTGTTTGGCGATTTTAAACGGTGCCTTCTTAACTGAACGATAAAGGGCGCGTTTATTAAGTGTTTTTATTGAAAATTAGTGCAATTTACAGTTAATTATCTGAATTAATCGCAAGAAACATTTAAAATTCGAAAGAAAAGGGTCATATTTACCCTTCAAACAAAGGTTCAATTGGAAGGTTTGGTGCTCCTATGGAGTATTCTAGATTGTCATATAGTTATCGAACTTCGGTAGGTTCTCTTTTGACGCTTCGATTAATCCTAAAACTTCTCTGGAACTCTTAGGAGGTAAGGGATACTTTCAGGACTCTCTTATTGAGATAGAGCTGACAATTTCTGGAAGGAGTATGTGAAATTCCACTATGTACTTCTATATTTTCTTGATTTCACGCAAAGCATTTAAAGGTTTGATGCAGGCATGTTTAGAATAGACAGTCGAGAGTATTCTGGATCAGCACCAAACCTTCTAAAATATTACGTGAAGTCTGGAATAGATTCTAGAAAGTATCGACAGAGCTTATTTAAATTTAACGTCATTTATAAGTTTCCAAGAGTATTTAAGACAACTTTGAGAATACCCCCTTGCTCCAAAGAGCTCCACTTGCGTTCTATGATTATCCAAGGCGTCACAATTGAATTAAAAGTTGTTTCCATCGAAATGTGATGGTTATAAAAGATTCCAGAATATTTTAGATGAACGACAACACTTTAAAGGTTCACGTGAAAACTAAAAGGTATTGTAGCAAATTTAGACACACTTTCTAGACTGTTTTGAAAGTCCCTCTTAGTTCCTAAGAGCTCCAAGGGAGTTCTAACCTTTAACAAAGCCTCAGAAGAGGATTTAAAGTTGCTCCCAATGATGTATGCAGACAATGAGAGAGTCTAGAATATTCTAAATCAGCACCAGTCCATCCAAAGTTCTTGCGTGATATCCAGAAATGATCATAGTTTACTATTGCGTACAAAAAAGGTACGTACGACCGTTCTCTTATGTACGAACTTCAAATTCCCTTTAATTGATGCTAATTTTCTGTTGAATCTTAGTTATCCTACGTTAAATAATTTAATTCCCATCGTATAATCACAAGGAGACGTTTTAAAACTGTCAATTGTACGAGTTTCACGACGAAATTCCGAAAAAACTATTTCACCTGCGTAACCCGGCGACTTCGCCATAATTTAGAAAACGGCCGTCGGTAGCCGGATGACAGAAACGCGAAAGGATAAACCCGAACACCCGCGGCCGTGTCACACAACTCTCGTTATAGAGGTCACGTAGTTTGGCACTTTACGTTTAGATGGCGCCCATATGAAATAATTCGAATTGTTTGATATCGTTAAATGAATGAGTTGTACAAAATGCTCCACGACGTCGAAAATGGTGTGTCATCTCGCTCGTTATTTCTCTAAAACGTTTAGATAAATTCATTTTAACGCGAGCGTTCGCCCCGGAAGGTGTGCCGTCCTGTCGTATTACCGTATTTCCTATCTATAGTGACTCATTTGCGTATGTGGTGGCGTTACCTAACTGCTAGGTAATGGAATTTAATATGAAATAACTACATATCCTGTTAGTTAATACGGAAGTCCGGATGAGTGAGCAGGTTTTTGAAATACCTAATAGACTCCTTCGAGAAACTCTCAACACGTAAATATAACATCCTCCTCGGAGACCTCATAACATCAAAACTCGCTTAACACCTGCACTGTTTAGGTAACCTATAGTTGGAGCCCCCGATTCCTTTCTACTTGCTTAATGCGCCCCCCCTCCATTTCCTCATTTATCTTCCTTTTTAAAGTTTATCCTCGCTGTCCTAGAATTTGTGGTGGTCGTTTAAAGGGGGGTTGTCCTTTTCGTTTAAAAATTGTATAGGCCTTGGAGAAGAATGATCTTACTTTTTAATTTTCAGGTTTTAGAGAGCAAGTGAGATCCGGAGTGGGCGAACGTCCAGGAACACCTTCAGACAATGAAGTACCGACTGAAGACCGCGAAACCCAACTCCAAAGAGAAAGAAGGCGTGATTATCGCCGTAGACGTCAAACAGTTATACCCTCTCGAATAACCTCATTGAGTTACCCCCTGGACGACAGCGATGGACTGCCGAAGGACCCAGAGTACCTCTTCGAATGTTGCCATTGCCAGGAAGCTTCGAAGTCTGCGCTCAACTTTCTTAACACCTGCAGATTAGTTTTCTTGCTATTCCCATTGACTGAGGGATGTTTTAATAGTGTTACTGAGCTTTTTCCGAAATAAAATAAAGTGTTTTCTCCGAATTTGTGTTTATTTTCTGGAACTTTCCCTGAATACGCACGTAACTTCCTTAAATCTAACCTCAAACATAACCTCTACGCGTACGGGTACATTTGCACTCGCGGATGGCCCCCAAATCGAGGTCACGCGACCTCGCGGATCACGACTCTTAAATTTGAAAAATCCACCTCGCGAAACCGCGAAAAATCTCGCGGGTGGCCCCCAAACCGAGGTCACGCGACCTCGCGGATCGCGGCTCTTAATTACCCCGCGAAACCGCGAAAAATCTCGCGGGTGGCCGCGAAACCGAGGTCACGCGACCTCGACTCTTAAATTTGAAAAATCCACCTCGCGAAACCGCGAAAAATCTCGCGGGTGGCCCCCAAATCGAGGTCACGCGACCTCGCGGATCGCGGCTCTTAATTACCCCGCGAAACCGCGAAAAATCTCGCGGGTGGCCGCGAAACCGAGGTCACGCGACCTCGACTCTTAAATTTGAAAAATCCACCTCGCGAAACCGCGAAAAATCTCGCGGGTGGCCCCCAAATCGAGGTCACGCGACCTCGCGGATCGCGGCTCTTAATTACCCCGCGAAACCGCGAAAAATCTCGCGGGTGGCCGCGAAACCGAGGTCACGCGACCTCGACTCTTAAATTTGAAAAATCCATCTCGCGAAACCGCGAAAAATCTCGCGGGTGGCCCCCAAATCGAGGTCACGCGACCTCGCGGATCCGCGAAAAATCTCGCGAGGTCACATCCATCACGCCCAACGTCACGCAGCCCCTTGTAATCCCTGTCAAGTAGGGTTAGGAAAATTGAAACGTGTACGTAACGGACTATGAAATGAAAGACGTTATATCCTTGATCGTTTATTTATTGATTGCATTGGGAATCACCTTTAACAATGTGACGAGGCAGCGCCTTCTGTACATGTCAAACGATGCATACCGAAGGTATCCGCATACTAAAATTAATGTCGGCAAATATCCTCCGGGTTGCTACGTTCGTCATTATGAAAAGTGATGACATTAATTTAAATGCGAACACACTGTACAATCACCTACAGTACACTGACTGAGTATGCAAGCAATTATGAAATGAACGATGATGAGATGATTCGATTTGTTGGTTCTTCTTTCTTCTAGCTCGATAGTTTGTCCTCTTGCTTGTCCTCTTACGATGGCGCGCAGTGGGAATGCAGCATCCGAGAAGGAAAACGAAGCAACTTTCAACTCATCGTCACTCGGCTGAATGAAACGCTTAGTCCAAGTCCATAAATCTTTGCTTGTAAGGTCGGTCTGAGATTCGAGAGAAAAAGAGTCGAGGCTTCGGAGCTCCATGGCAGTTCCATTGCTTCTTACTCTTGCTGGCCGATAGCACCTCCGTCCACGAAACCTTTGGCTATTCCGTTATCAATTCCTGTAATTATACAAGAAATAATTAAAAGTTATGTTACTGCGATAACAATTTGTGTGTGTATAAAAGAATGAGTAATTAAGGTTTTAAGAAAACCTACCAGGATTCCAGTACAAATCCCCCAGGCTTTAAATAAACTCTAATGCGCTGTACAAAGATTTTTCTACGCTTCTCAACACAACCAGCCACAAAGACTGTCTCTCGACGACTGAAACTAACGGCAGATACGAGGAAGGTCGTATTATTCACCGGTGATTAACAGTAATTACCGATATACAAGGGCGATAAGCAGAACAAAGGAATTTTTACTTCAAGGTCTTTCAAATAACGTCCAAATTATTACTGAGGGAAGGGTGACGTTTGCACAGGACGTAAAGTAACCATTGATGGTTAACAAGAATTAATTAATTATTTATTTGAAATAGTAAACGAGTATCGTTTGATTGCAGATTTCAAAATCACGTACTATTCATGAAAATGAGGAAAAGGCATAACGTGGATGTCCCAACTTCCAAACTGAACGAGCTATTACCTCCAAACCCTATTATTATTATCTATATCTATAGCTATTACCATTACAATCGAAGCATTTTGTTAGTAATTGTGTATTTCATATTTTGCCAGAAGGTCTGATGATTTCTTTATTAAATAATTCAGGATTCGATGGTTCTTTCAAGAAAATTCCATACTGGAGATCAGTTAGTTAATAAGATGTTATTGGACGGTATGAACAAATGTCGAAGGAAATTCAATTTATAGATTAAACTGTGAGCAAAATGAAGTAATTCTTGAATCTCGCATCAATTTCAACCCTCTAATAACATTTCTACTTGTTTTAAACTTTTACATAAAAAGATATTATATCATTGCCCCTAAGTGTACGCAACCCGTTATGCAGGAATTTAATTTCAGTAATTTAGAGCTGACGACACAAATTACTTACATTTTCGATTACTTTAACTGAAGATCCAAAAAAAAAATGATTCTCACCAGTAGCCATCATTCACAGGTATCTGGAACTCCCGACGGAATGACCGAAATGCCTTTGTGTTCCTTGTAATCCTAAAAAAAAGTTTCCAGAACTGGTATTAGATTCTACTTCAAAGGAATATCTAAGCTGGGCAAAAATGCATTCTTTAAAATCAATTTTTGTCCTTAGTATAGTTACAAAGCATCCCTAAACCAAGTTCTAAAGTCCACTAGTTCCTAGTACCTGAGATTTCACTCAAACCCCCTGATGGAGTACGTTTCCTTAGTCCGTTAGACCGTTAAGTTCCACATAATATAATCTTTAGACAACACAAGTAACCTAATGCATGGATTTCTTCAAATCCCCTGTAGATTTCCTAAGAAATAACAAAGTTCCCATAGATAAAAATGTAAAATCTAATTAAATGTCACAAAAATATAACAAATAATATAAATTGCATTTCTTATGCCTGAAAATTTTGGCAAATAAATAAAACTGTTTCTAACCGTGACAATAAAAATGTTCCACTGTTTCTCTAAAATTTAGTCTCAGAACTTCGAAAATGGACCTCTAAAAATCTTCCAAAACTATCCACAATACGTTGAAGTGTTCCAAAAGCTTCGGACCATACAAAACAACGGAAGTAATTTGTTGGAGTTACCTCTTTGAGCAAGGAACGCTCTGGATGAACCCCACGACATCATCGTCCAAGAATGAGATCCTCATCAGCATCCCATAATCACAGATCACCTAGTTATCCCTCCCGAGGTTCCTATGAGGCAGATCATAGTGCTGAAATTCCTGCAATCGGGGCCAGGAGCTTATTTTGAAGGTATTTCAATGTTTGGTGTAGTCCACAAATTGTGCCCACTAACAGGAAGAAACAAAGCGAGATTAAAAAAAGGAAAGAGCAAGTTGTTGTAATGGAGGATTCTATGGATTAAAAGGGGTTCAAATGAGTATGTCGTAGTATTTTGAATTACAATTATAAAAAAAAGTCCCTTTGCTCCTTTAATACAACAAAATTCTTGTACTGAAGGAAACCTTACAATCATTACATTCAATTTTCCTAGACTGATTTGAACTTACCTCACAAGGTAACCTGTCACCTAATTCCCGTCATCCCCCTTACTGAACAGTATTCAATGGATAAACCACATCTATATTGAACTGAGGAGACACCTCAGTTCTCTTCAGCTAACTTGGACCGTGACACATTAACCTTGTCTTTCTATTGGACTCCGATCGTTACATCGTTTCACCTCCTCCAATATACTGTAAAGGGTCAATCGGAGCAGGGCCTCATTATCGTTTTTCTCTTGAAACAACAAGTTCATCATATCGACCGGTTGAGACCTGTGGACAAATCGATCAGTTAGCAGGGTTAAGGCAGCACAATTGATTCCACCGGAAAAAAGATACCGCCGGTGCAGAGCTTCCATAGTATGGTGTAGTCTTGGGATCTATGAGGATGAGTAGTGGTTCGTTGTTTAACTATGTCGGTTAGTAACTGGTAGTATTAATTATCTAACAAATAATTAAAACTCAATAAATATTTGTAGGTTATGACGTGTTTTGATCGCCTGACGAGTAGTCGGCCATGTTTGACGTTGCTATGGACGCCGGTTGTTGCTAAGGAGTTCGGCACCGCCACTTCTATACCTCCTCGCGTTTCTGCTATCCTGATATCATCGCCGAGATGTTCGGATTTTCTATAATATGGTGAATGCGCCCGATTCCTTCGCCTTCGCGGATATTTTCGAAAATCGCCATGAAACTCGCGTGTTTGGCGATTTTTAACGGTACCTTCTTAACTGAACGATAAAGGGCGCGTTTATTAAGTGTTTTTATTGAAAATTAGTGCAATTTACAGTTAATTATCTGAATTAATCGCAAGAAACATTTAAAATTCGAAAGAAAAGGGTCATATTTACCCTTCAAACAAAGGTTCAATTGGAAGGTTTGGTGCTCCTATGGAGTATTCTAGATTGTCATATAGTTATCGAACTTCGGTAGGTTCTCTTTTGACGCTTCGATTAATCCTAAAACTTCTCTGGAACTCTTAGGAGGTAAGGGATACTTTCAGGACTGTCTTATTGAGATAGAGCTGACAATTTCTGGAAGGAGTATGTGAAATTCCACTATGTACTTCTATATTTTCTTGATTTCACGCAAAGCATTTAAAGGTTTGATGCAGGCATGTTTAGAATAGACAGTCGAGAGTATTCTGGATCAGCACCAAACCTTCTAAAATATTACGTGAAGTCTGGAATAGATTCTAGAAAGTATCGACAGAACTTATTTAAATTTAACGTCATTTATAAGTTTCCAAGAGTATTTAAGACAACTTTGAGAATACCCCCTTGCTCCAAAGAGCTCCACTTGCGTTCTATGATTATCCAAGGCGTCACAATTGAATTAAAAGTTGTTTCCATCGAAATGTGATGGTTATAAAAGATTCCAGAATTATTTAGATGAACGACAACACTTTAAAGGCTCACGTGAATCCTAAAAAGTATTGTAGCAAATTTAGACACACTTTCTAGAATTCCGCACAATATAGAAGTTACCAGAAGTATACTAAGTAGGTTTTGAAAGTCCCTCTTAGTTCCTAAGAGCTCCAATGGAGTTCCAAACTTTAACAAAGCCTCAGAAGGGAACTTAAAGTTGCTCCCAATGATGTATGCTGACAATGAGACAGTCTGGAATATTCTAAATGAGCATCAATCCATCCAAAATTCTTTCATGAAATTCAGAAATGATCATAGTTTACTATTACGTACAAAAAAGGTACGTATGACTGTACTTTTACGTAGGAACTTCATATTCCCTTTAATTGATGCTAATTTTCTATTAAATCTTAGTTATCCTACGTGAAATAATTTAATTCTCATCGTATAATCATAAGGAAACGTTTTAAAGCCGTCAATTCTGCGAGTTTCACGACGAAATTCCGAAAAACAGTGGACTTATTGAAACGTTAAAAGAGGCCTCAAAACTTTGCTATTAAGCACGATTAATCTGTTTTGAGGATTAAATATTTTTACCATGATCATAGTCATTGGGTAGTTTTCTTTTGAAGGCGGAAAACTTTTGATTAGTTCGTTGATTTATTGGCCAAATTTGTGGTAAAACTATTTTGAACTTTACTTGTTTGAGTGGCCGTGAGAGGCCTTATTAATATTGTATGTGTGTTAAATTTGTCATGATACTTTTTATGCGCTTTAAATTTGTCCTGATTTTATATACGTTAAATCTGACTTGTCATTGAATTTTTGGTGTTAATCCCGAAATTCAGTAATACAATCACGTGGACTTAAATTTGCCTTATTTATATTTTCACTGCGACACATAGATGAAATAGGTCTCTGCTGGCCGGGCATTTTTTAAAGACCGGAATTTTAGATCGTATCAAGATAATAACCACTTTATTCTGGTAACTGTTCCTAAACATCATGGCTGCTTATTGTCGTGCCTATTTAAGAAACATGTCTAGAAAACTGGATACAGATTGGCTCATTTTTATCATTTCTGAGCCAGATGCGATATATAGGTTTCATCTCAAAGATATGTAGGCATATGCATTTGCCACATGCTCCGCAAGAAATCACTATGTGAATCCAAAGGTTGCACAACATTAAGGATTGAATCTCTAACTGCACACTTGTAACAGTGCAACATTACCTATGAAGGCTCTAAAAGTGCTGAACTACGTCAAGAATCTGAGTGTCGTTCTAGGTCAAATGTTCTTACGTATGTAAATGTCTTGAGAGCGAATGCGACAAGACGATTTCAACCTTTTGGCTAGTAAGACAAATTATCGAAAGAAACTTGAGCTTGAAACCGGATTTAATTAAATGTATATACGATCTACTAGGGTTGCTAAGGGATTACCCTAGCATCAGGCGGCTAAGCAAGGGGCCCAAATTGAAATGAAAATTCAGTGGGTCTAATCACATTTGTCACATTCTCTAAGTGCTATTTTTCCGGCCCCTCACTTCCTTTTTGGCCGTAAATGTCTGTCCTATTTGCCTTTCGTGATATACATCTGTATATGGCAACCTCCCAATTTTTTTTTTGTTAAAAAGCAGTTCGATTTAACAGAATAGGCTTTTGATAAGGAGGCATCAATGGTTCTTAAATTCTTCGTAGACATTTTCCACCATAATTATTTCTTTCGATACTAAATGCCTGCGACGATAATAACGTACTTACTGTAATGTCATTTAATTGATAAACTGTAAAACTAGGTGATTAAAATGCGAATGAGTTTCACAGCAGGTGAAACTTGCAGAAACTAATCTATTGGAAACTAAAGCAAATAACACTATAGATAGATAGAATAGATATATTCGGAAAAATTATTACCTATATCTATGAGATATAATTTGAACAAATGTTCTGAAGGCGGGAGATTATTGTGGCCGAAGTTTCTTGGAATTTTTCATTCATATGATTTTTCATTCATAAATACTATAGAGAAGGATACTAAGTTTTGTCTTATAAAGGTTTCTTCAGTTTTTCCCGACTACAAATAGATGTTACAACCTTTGGCAATAGTGGCGTCTCATGCAAGAAGACGGAACATTCGTTGTACCGAAGTTTTCTGCCACCAAGCACGAAGCGGCGCTGCTATCGCTCATAGCTATGACGTTCATTTATCGCCGAAAAAACTAACATATAATTACTAAAGCAATAATACTAATACTGGCAGTATGAATATTCCTCATTAAAGCCCTCCACAATTATTTCAAAATAGGAACCTACCGCCAACTACTACACTCCTTTACTACATAGATATACTACAGATTATAATATAGATTTAATTGGAAATTATTTAGTTTGAAATTAAGATGAAGCTGCCATCTAGGGAAGGATAGATCAAATAAATTCAGAATTTCAAAATTCGAGAAGTAGGTTGCATATCACTCGAAATACTGTAACGATCATTTCAAAAAGAACAGGGCATTAAATTTTAATGCGAAATCAAAACTTTTCAATGCAAAAATCCAAGTGTTTTAGGAGAAACTCTGGAGTTACTTTATACTTTTGAGCCATTTTTTAAATGGATTCAAGTTTTCAGTTAATTTTAGTAGCTTAGAGATATTTGAACAAATGCATAAATCTAAACCACACCTCAAAACACACTAGTATTTTTAAAAATTGTTGGTAGATAAGTGTACAATTCTTTATTGTGAATATGTTCCTAAACATAGCAGCTTTTTGTACTGGCCATTATATAAATTAGAAGGGAGTGTGTTGCATAACCTTTGGGGTTAACCTTTACGATGTTTTTGAATAGATCAACCAAAGTGTAGAAGTGCTAAAGTTGTGAATCCGCGAATCCGCGCATATCATCGATTGTGCCAGATCTTTATCACAAAACAAATACAAAATGAGCAATATTTGTAAAATGAATGGCACAGAGGAGAAGTCTCCGTTTCTGATAGGCGTTGCTGGTGGTACAGCCAGTGGAAAGGTGAGTGAATGGTTTGTTTCAGAGGATCGCTGAGCACATGACATATTTTTAGAGCACTGTTTGTAAGAGGATAATAGAGCAATTAGGCCAGGTTGATGTCGATCACAAGCAGAGGCAAGTTGTGTGCATTTCGCAAGACAGTTTCTACAGGGAGTTAACCACAAGTGAAAAACTGAAAGCTGAAAGGGGGCAGTTCAATTTCGATCATCCAGATGCATTTAACGAGTCACTTATGCGGGATACTCTGATGGACATCTTGGCTGGGAAACTTGTACAGATACCAGCCTATGATTATCGTCGGCACTCCTTGTAAGCAAACATAGGTATTATTGAAATTTTTTAAGATCAAATCAACTGTATAAATAGACCCTCTGCGGGGTGTTCGGTGTTTCAGATTCATATCAAACACTTAAGAGTTACCCTGTCAGTGGGCATAATTCTTGATGGAGGAAGGGTACTCTTAAATGTTAATAGCAATGTTCCCGAGTTGTATAGCGAGTTGATTCTGCTGTTTACTTGTTCGTGATACAATTTCTATTCTTATTTATTCGCTTTGTCTTTGATATTTTGCTACCTATTATTATCATATCATTATGTGGTGTGATATGCTCAAAAAAGCTGTATGAAGCCAGTGCAATATGTGATCAAAATTTCCTTTAATTCCGACAATCCACACATTAGAAGTGAAGAACCTTTTCGTAACTATCCGACAACACTACCATGTTTAACTTATGTTACAGGCACTTGCATTTTAGCATTTTTTTTTTAATAATTAGCAATTTAAATTTTTGAACCGTTTTGGCCTTCGGTGTCTATTTACAATGGGGAATCATTTGGAAATTCAGTGTCTATTAATGTATATTTCTGTATATTTGTTAATTAATACTTGTCTTGTTTACAAACTTCATACACTATTAAGATGAATGAGAGAGATCTAGAGATCTAAACTTACTATTGTTTACTTCACACTGTTTATTTGCCTATTCTTGTCGTACGCATGGACTTTTTACAAAAGATGTAAATAGCCAGAGTGGGTAGCTGAAGTTCATATAGGTACCATGTGCACTCACTCAATACATATACACTGTAGTAAGAAAGAAAGGGGGGTAGTTGGTATCAGAGTAGGTAACTTCCAGTCAAAAATAAAATGACAAAATTTACATTACACAATTGCACGTACAATTTAATTAAATAGATGGAGTATAAGACAGGCATGGGAACTGTGACAATCATTTTATAAAGGTGAAACAAACATTTTCAAAACTGAAGAAGATACAAGTAGGGCCACATCAGAAAAGGATTATTATGTATCATTGTTAAATAGGTATCTCAATAGAGCAGTATTGAACCTTCCCAGGCAGCCATCTGTTGGCCGGCTTGGACCAGATCTTCCTGTTACTAATAGTATGCGCCTCCTACCGTAAGATAGCAAATTATGATAGGATTCTGTATGGACGCCATGAATGATATAGATGGTAGATGTCTCGACATTCAATATCATATAGCCGACGACATTGCCAAGATAAAATGGCGTTCAAATCGTCACGATGTGAAGAAAATAATTGACTAAAATTAAGTGAGTTCATATGCAACAGTCGACTTTTAGAATATTCTGCACATCATTGCTGTACAAAGGAAACAGGAGGAGTATAAGAACTGAGCCCTGCGGCCTGTGCCTAGATATTCAGAAGCATAAAACCTTCAAGAAAAGCATGCTCCTCATAACTCTTAGCAGTCTACTTGGCAAGATTGTATCAAATGCCTTCGAAAAGTTCAACAGAAGTATTGTCATTTTACGCTTGTCTATTATTTATCCAATGTCCTCGGTCAGAGTAATGCAATGCGTGTGCTATTGTGCTGCCTTTAGCCAGCCTGTCTAGAATTCAATATTTTTTATTTTTTCAAGATAACTGTGAACCTGATTCTGAGCAATATTTTCCAGTACCTCAGAGAAGAAAGAAAGTAGTGCAGTTGGACGAAAGTCCATGCACCTGATGCAGCCTTTTCCTTTAGTGCAACTAATGATATTTCTTAAAGACACCAATTGATAGAGGGGCATTGATGGGAGAGATAAAGAAAAAGAGCCACCTACAATTTTTTTGTAGTAACATTCATTTAAAAAGTTTTCCAGTAAATACTATTAGTACCACAAGAATAATCTTTTTGTAAACACCCTATAAATAACGATAAGAAAAATATTTCACTAACACGAATTACATTAGGCAACAAAACACCCTTCTTTCTGGTTGTTTTGCCTCTCGGCTTATTTAGAAATGTATGTATATAACAGGGTCAAAGTTTATCCGATTATTATTCTTAAATTTATTTGAATACTGTATAGTGTATTACTTTTTTTGAAAATTAAAAAAATGTGTGCTTAAGCATTTGGTTATATATGGTTCAGTAAATAATGATTAAATATGTAGTTAATTTGTAACTTCGAATTTCTATTTAAAAAAGATAATACATCAATCTTCATAATTCCGCCATTGGTTTGATAATTTGTCTATATTGACCATGAGACTACCAGAACAAACATGTTTCACTAGTCATTCCAAATTTTCAATAATTCTGAGTAAACCTTTTTAAATTCTATGACACGTTTGTCTTGGGACTTAAATAATGTGAATATTCACTCCTTGAACTTTTCATCACGAATTCCGAATCGCCCTGTTTAAAATGTTAATTGCGAACCCAGTCATCAAAAACAAAGAATGAGCCACAGTATTGAAGCACTTTTTATCTTAATGTAGTGAATGGGATCTTTTTGTGTATTTTGTCGTTATCTGCAACCTTTGTCAGCTTTTTTTGTTTTTTCAAGGGATAATTAAAGGCTAAGGAACAGCAATGGAAAACTGACCAGAGATACCTCGAAAAGCTTAGTAAGAACTGAATATAGGAAAAGACCCACTTACCCACTCAAATTTACTTTAAAATAAAAATATTCACTTATACTTTGACGCTCAATCACTGCAACCGGATTTAAATTTCCTTACTAAGCGTATTAAAGTAAATGATAATTTACATCTAGTCGACTATTGCTGTTTTCTAATATTACAATCTAACCCACTGGGGTTGACCGACAACTGCTATTTCATGTTTAAAGTTTGACATGGGGAGATACATGTGTATACTGTAGGTGTTGTGTATGTATGGTCAGTGGTAACATAATGCTTTCATATCTGATAGTGCTGTTATTAGCCGCTAATAACACTTATTTGTTATAATTTATAATCCAGTAATTGCTTAGGTGTTTATAAAGTCACCAACAAAACAATGATTTCAGCTCTTACTTTGCTGATAGTGATATTTACTACATAAGAAAAATGAAGAATTACAATAATAGAAGAAGAATTATAAGAATTATATTTTCGTCTTTGAAATGGGTTTATGATTATTTCGCTTACAATAAAATTGTATAATTTATTAAAGCTGCTATTTTCAGGTGTAAAGATGAGTTCCTGACTATATATCCAGCAGATGTAGTCCTGTTCGAAGGCATCTTGGTCTTTTATTTTCCAGAAGTCCGAAATCTCTTCCACATGAAACTGTTTGTAGATACAGATTCGGACACCAGACTGGCTAGACGAGGTGAGTTAGATTCAATGCTTTTTCTATAAATAATACTTATAACTACAATACTATTGCCATGTTGTTTTTTTTTTTAAGTTCCAAGAGATATTAACGAAAGAGGACGTGATTTAGATTATGTCCTAAATCAGTATATGAACTTTGTTAAACCTGCTTTTGAAGAATTTTGTTTTCCCGTGAGTATTGTATAGTGTTGAGTTAGAAGTTTTATATTAGGAACACTGTTTTAGACAAAAAAGTTCGCCGATGTCATCATACCGAGAGGAGCTGATAATCATGGTAAGTTTCATTGGGAGGATTCAAAATATTAGGTTACATCCATTAATTAATGAAAAAAAGATACATAAGATTTACAACTGTTGGTAAATAGTCACTGCAATTTTTAGAATTGCTCTACTTTTTATGCATTTTGTGTACATCACAGGGTCGTGCGATCTGACAATCTTCAATTGTATTTCCAGTGTTTAAAGTATTTTTAATTTAGTGCTCTTTCGCTATGACAATAACATTGAAAAAATACAAGACTTATGTAGATATGAATCTCTCATTAAAACTGAATTGCTTCTTTGATTAAACCTATTTTCCCAATTGGACTTTTTTCAATTATTAAAAAGAAATGCAAAATTGATAGAAATTTGTAGTGGCTCGTTTCTTATGGATGAATGATTTATTTTCTCTCAAATACTTGTAACATTTACTTTTTATTCTGTTATGTATTTATAGTTTAGTGATTCTATGCTTTCGAAGTATACATCTAATACAAATCCTGAGACTACTTGCAGTTACTGTTAGGTGATAACCGAAGGGATAGTCTATACTAATGACAATCTAGGTCATATATATAGGACTGTAATTGCCCTCATCACAGACAATTTTACGATTCACACAACTACTTTAACTGATGAAAACGTTTTGTTGCAGTGGCTATAGACCTAATAGTCCACCACATCAAGGACATTTTACAAGGGACACAAAGGCAAAATGGTTGCAAGTAGCTTCACAACTGCGACAACAACTTCTTTTAAAAGGGCATTTGATATTACAAAATGTATATTTTGGAGAAAGTCAGGGTTGTCCTTACAAGCCTTTTCTTTTTTTGAACTTCATTCGACTGTCATCTTTATTTCCTATTTGTAATTTACTTTTTGGAATAATCTACTCACGACAAACGTTGTTTATCAGGTGTATAAAATTTTATAACTTTGTATATTTCTGTTAAAATGATTATTTACTGGATGTATTGCAGTTGAAGTATTTATACTTATTGTTGTTAGTATTAATGCATTTATACATACAAGGTATTTAAAACCACTGATATCTGACTTATAAAAAGTTGTTAAATTGAAGTGTTCAAAAAATAACTTTTTAGTGTTATAAATATTGAATTCTAAGTGATGACTTGGCTTCATACTTCAACCCTTTACTGACAGGTCTGGGCTAGTAAGCACTTCCTCCAAACTGAGTCTCAAAAAGTTCCAATCTTTTCTATCAGTGGTATTTCCTCTTATGTCTAGAAATAAGTTAATAATGATTCTTCTCTTGTTTCTTACTTAGAATCATTCGTTTCTTTATAGGTTTATTGATTTAAGTCTGACCAAAACGATAACTAAACCAAGCAAATTGATATATTTAAAATATAGCATAAAAAAAAACCATTAGCCAATTAAAATCTGTTATACAGAAATAATATTAAAAGTGTATGAATGTGGACAATAAATTTTAATTTGCTGTTTATGTGGCTAGCCAAACATGTAAAGGAAAAATCGACCTCATAATTAAGTAATTAAAAAGCGTAGTTTCAGGAATTTTTCTGAAAACTAATTCATATATGTACAAAGTAGTCGTCTCCTTGCATGGCTGGTGGTAAACATTATTGTTATCTACATTGTGTATTCGTAACATTCTACATTTGAAATTTTTTTAAGGGAAAATAGTTTTTGTCCTTGTTGCAAACAAAATATTTATGTAATCTTTTATGGGGAGATTAACAGTCCAATTTACTTACAGTGTGTGATTATACTCCACAATTAAAGATTACACAAATTATACTTAAGCCTCAAAAAACTAGTCAGATCGTTTTTTTTATTGTAAGGTTACAAAATTTGGTTTCTAGTCGATTACATGAAAGATATTGCGGGACCGTTCTTATCGTAATTTTGAATAGTCTTAAAATGAAATTTTAGCTGTACGTACCATCTACTAACTATTGGATGACTGTTTAAGTTTGTTTGATGAAAAATTAAAGTTTAGTTTTTATCAAAAAGTTACATTTTGTGATATTTCAATGCGTACAAAATATTTAAAGTTACTTCTCCTACCTCATTACTTTTTAAATTCCTTTTTATTTCAAGAAGTGACTTTTTTAGATTGTTCAAACATTTGCACTCAACTAATTTACAATTTGTAATTGAAGGGGAAATTATAAGACTGCATGAAATGGTAAAAGCACAAAACTGGTCAATTTTAACTTCATACAATAGGATGATTTTTCATATCGCTCTTACTTAATTAGGTTTGTGTTTCCACTATTTTGTATTTGATCTAATTTATAAATTTTTAGAAGGTGTATACATTGTTTGGACCAATAAATCTGTCAATAGATGTATTGTATTGAATTATTAACATGAATTTTATTTAACTAATTTTTATAATTCATTTACTTAAAATACAATAATTATTTCTTTTTCTTTCAGTTGCCATCGACCTTATAGTTCAACATATCAGAGATATTCTTAATAATAAAAGGAATTCCGAAGAGAGACACATTAGTCTGGCAAAGAAAGTCGTTGGAAGTCCTATGGGTTCTCCAGTTAAAAAAGATCATAGCAGTAATGATGCTGGCTTTAAAAGACCACATTAAACAAAATCAAATGGAAAACAGTTCCAGATAAAAATTAGTTTTCCTACAAAAGGGCTTGAATGTTTTAATACTCTTGTTTTTCACTGGTAATGAAAATTATTTT
The DNA here is from genome assembly GCA_963576515.1 of Cryptocephalus primarius. Classification (NCBI taxonomy): domain Eukaryota; kingdom Metazoa; phylum Arthropoda; class Insecta; order Coleoptera; family Chrysomelidae; genus Cryptocephalus; species Cryptocephalus primarius. The sequence continues at coordinate 11,952,232 of OY754936.1, forward strand.
TGTTATAACTAGTAAAAGTTCATAGTACAAATCACTTCCAATGTTGTTGCTCAAATTAACACGACTGCTATTTTTTTATTTCTTAATTCATGTAAATTGCACCATAGTTGAGAAGACGTACTTACTCTAGGTTAGTTACAGTATGTTTTGGTTTAGCTTTCCCTAATTTATATCTTTTTGTAAATCGTTACAAACCAAATACCTACTTTATTTTTCTATTATTATTATTTTATTGTTGTAAAGTATGTGATATGAAGCCAAAAATTTGTGTTTCTGTTTGTAAATAAATCACTCGTTTAAAAAAATTAATCAAGAGTAGAAGTGTAACTTTGAAATCACCAATTTTTTTAAATGTTTATTGATGATGCGACTACAAATTCATTTCACCACTGATATTATTTGAATTTAGTTAAGAAAACAAAGTAAGATTAGTTTATATAGGAAAAGTAAAAGTAGAGCTGAAAATTTTTTAAAAATTTATTTATATTCCTGTTTGTTAATGAACCATTGTTCAAAAGTGTTCAAAGGTACAATACTTAACTTAATACATGTATGTATACATGTTGAGGTTCCCATGTTTATTGGTAGTACAATTCCAGGTTCATACCATCGTTGATTTCATCTGAGGGTTTAGTTAAGAAAATAATAGGAAACAATAAAACAAGTTCACAATAGAGATAAATATGTGTTCTACGTTCTACGAAAACGTTCTACTTTTTTAATTTGATTAATAATTCATTATTACTAAGGAAATAAAAATAATCATTAATCTACTGAAGTTATGGTTTTACGCACTTTTATATACTGAAAAATTATTAAGTAATTTACTTACACAACAAAACAATCTCTAATGAAACAAAATTTCTAGTTGCACCTAGTCCCCTTGGGATTTTCTTTAAATAATGTATTAGTAATAATGACATCCTCATTTATTGCAATTCAGCAACTTAAATTTGGTATTTGGTATAATATTTAATATTTTCATAGAATATTTCATATTGCGACATGGCTAAATGAAGACGACTAGATGAAAATCGTTATGTTCCGCGTTGTACTTTAATAGTTTCTCATTGAAAAGTTAGGAAATTCTTGATTTTCTTCTTCTTTTTTTTCTTCTCTTGATTTTCTTCTTCTTTTTGTTTCATTTATTTATAGTTCTTTTTCCACTTCAATTATTATTAAGAACTAGTTGAAACATTCCAAACAAATTACGAAACAGCTGGAATGGCACCATTTTTCCAAAAGTTGGACGGATTGGGCTCACAATCTCGGAAGATAACTTGTATGTATGTAGAAAATTCGATATTCTTGCACAGGATGGCAATCAGAAACAAAGATGCCAGATTTCCAATCATGGCTCATGCAGTGATGGTGGCGCGATTTAAAACTAAAGATTTACACCAATCAGAGTTGGCCACTACTCAAATTGTTATTGGGTGTGAAACAATCAAGCATTTCTGTTTGGAAACCAAAGAACGCGTCGTTTTTTGCGCGTCGTTCCGATTTTGCCACTTCCACCATGGGAAAAATAGCGAAAGCAATAAATGAATCGTCTAGAACATATAAAGTGAGTATTTTTTAATGTTACAGAAGTTATAAAAATGATAATGCACTATAGTTCATAAAAGCAGAAGCGTCTAGGATATAACTACAATAAAGCAATGTTTCAAACTTTCTGTTCCTACCTAGTCCAAGGAAATATGCTTATTAGAATCAAAGGCATGTCTTTTTCAATAAGTATTTGAAGCTCTAAAATGCGACTTGCTCGATTATACACACATTAAAACCTAAGGATGACAAAATTTTTAAAACTATTATTTTGGCAATATAGACTTGAAGCAACTAAAAGAAAAACACATAATTGCACTGATTTTCAATAGTATTATCTCTAATGTGTAATTCTACATGCACAACTTTAGCCATATGACATTAATAAAAAATTTGCAGGGAAAAGAGAATGAAGACACAAATGATCACTGGAAGATGCTAGACAGAGACAGCAAGATGCATGATGGGGGGATCAAGCGTCATAACTTGCACCAATCCTGCAGTTTAAGAACGCCGATGAAATCTACAGGAGATATTTACAAGCAGAATGTCAGTAAGGCTAAAACCATCAAGAAGCACCTTTCAGAGGGAAATCATTCTACCCATTGCGACCAAGTTAGCTACAAGCCTCATGGTGACCGTGGAAGCAAGAGTGATACTGAAACGACTGAAGTCAAAGATGTCAGGCGTAAAAAAATGACCAAGCGAAGTTCTCTGTGCTCAAAGGGCTGGCAAAAGAAGTTCCGAAATCTGCTGGGTAAGCTTAATGCTTCTAGTCATCAGAGTAAGATGGACTTTCTGACAGAGAAAATGGTGTCAATGGACGTTGGAAATGATGTGGGTAGCCAGCATTTCCAGCACAACACCAGTCGACAGTGTTCACCAAACAAAACCCCACTGCTAGCCAACGTGCAGCCCCAGTCAAGCCCAGTTAATGAAGTACGCTCATCCTATTCTATCTAACATCATTAGTTGATTTCATTATTTCGTTTATTGTATGTATATTGTATAGTTGAATTTGTTACAAACCCTTGGTTACATGGGTAAAACCTTTATGTATATCTTGTTCGATTGAATATGATGATTTGCTATAATCATATAGTAGCAAATTAAATCTAATTCTATTAAAAAGTTGACAAAAAAAATTGTCTACATTCCCGGGTGGAATGAATTATGTAATTTAGCTTGTTTTGTCACATTTTCTTTAGTTTAGCTGGATTTTCACCATAATCTAAATCTTTAATGAGATGCATTATGAAAGTTCTATTGTATTCCTAATATTGATATAATATATTGAGAATGTTTCCAATAGTTTGAATGTAAAACATACATGGCGCAGAAATAGATTACAGGAACACATCCTGTCCATTTGATGACAATGATATATTGTTTAAAGGATACAATCCTGGAGCTGTATATGATCTTTAAAGGTGGTGTACCATTTCTTCAGCACAATTTTATCCCACCGAGTGCCAGTTTGGGCTGCTATCAGCTTCTTTAGATCGGCCACGGTATCGTCCGGATTGCATTTAACTCGTACTTTCTTCCCTAATCGATCGTTACAAGTTATTTCGATCATTGTGTAAAAACAAGCTTTAAGAGCGAAAAGTGCAAACTACAAAACACCACAAAACCAACCGAATAAATGGATAGTGGTCTAACGTCAAATATCTGTCAGTTTTGGGCAGTTGACAACCAAATGATTAAATTCCAAGGTTTTGTAATATCTATGAATAAATAAAATTTATTGAGATAACTATTTAAATTGTCTAATTTTCATGTGGGAAATGACACACCCAACCTAAGGAGAAGAATTGTTGTAGGATCAAATAATAATCCAGGTAATCCTACTTGATTTTTAGTTTGTTTATGTGCGTCTAACGTCTATAATCGTCTATTACTAATGAATAAGTAACAAGATTAATCGTGAGATTATAGTCACTTGAAGTAATTTGAAGTTTCGTGGAATTTGTTGGTTGTTTCGTAGAAATTTCGAAACTTTGACGTATCTGACAGTTGCCCTAATTTTGTAGCGTGTCCTCTTTGAAATCTGTGTGTGCGTGGAGCTTTCGCTCAAACAGCAACTGAGGATGAACATCAAAAACGAATATATTTCAACAGCCGAGGATGTAGCAGATGGGGTAAGTAGACTGAAATAAGCACCCCGTACCCCCTCTCAGAAACTCCATGAGGGTTCTAGTCAAAAATGCGTAATTTTCAAAATAACTCTGAAAGAAATTGGAAATGTCACGTCATCCTATACTGTCTGTTGATATAAAATCGTCGGCGTGAAATAGTCAACAGGTTTTGTAATAATTTTAAATGATTTTGCAGCAAAAAATATTCCAAATAAGATTTTCAATGCCCAACTTCAATTTCGTGTGCATGTTATTTTAAGCTAATGAAGAATGTCATGTGAAATGAAAGCAACACCATATGGAATTTCTTTTTTCTTCTCTCTTTCCACTTCTTCAACTTCAACTTCGCAGCCCACAGATTATCATTTACTTAACAATTACAAATTTTAATTGTACAAGTCCCGAGGAACAGCAAATCTGCTGTTCCTTAGAAAAGATTCGCTCGTACTCAACTGGCTTAAAATGAATAATATATATTACGATAGAGCAAGCAAAATTGCTCAGTTGCTCTAATCATTGAATTGTAGACTTGTCATTGGGAATCATAACACATAACTTCCATGGTCAATGGAACTACTACTGACTATATGTACCCAAGCAAATAAGTAAAAAACTGTAAAAGCTCAGTTAATGTTAGCAACAGTCGAAATGTTCTCGCTGAGAGGGCTTTGTTGGATAGAAATTTTACCAACATTTAGCTTAATTCGGCATTTGCACCAACAATTTCAATAGTAAATTAAAAATTTCTTTTAGTTCATTAAACGTCAGATTTCTTACAAGTGTCTTTAAGTTGAATTATAATCTTTATTAGTATTTACTATACAGTACATTGATTGATACATTTTAAAAATTAGTACCTATAAAGTATGATAAGAAAATTTCTTTAAAAACATCTTTGAATTATGGTTTACCAATCATGTCCTTAATTCGTAAAACCCTATATGCAAGTTCATGTCTGTATTGAGTAGAAGGTTCATATCAATTATGTGAAGTGTAAGAAAATTAATTGCCAATAAATAGTTAAAACTCTGAGAGGGCGTTATTTTCTAGAAATCTACTCAGAAATTGACTTGTTTGGAAAAACAAAACATATTTTATATTTTGTCCAAATTTCATTTATCGGCCTTCGTTCTGTACAACACTTAAAAGCAAATGCTGTCAGAATGTATGTGAATGAATGTAGGCTTACAATGTCTAGTAGTAAAATAAATGAGTTAGTGAGAATTTCTAGCTCTAAATAACTGTAGCGTGTTTTCTCTCTGACCATTCCTCTGATACTTTTTATGTGAATACTTCTTTGGCAGATAGAAGTGAACTAGTAGGACTTAGTATATATCATACATATCTTTCTGAACCCTCGTCATCTTCATCAGTCAATAAAACTTGTCTCCTCTGGTTATATATTATCTCTGTTATTTTATAGGTATATTGGTTTGCACTGGACCAATATACAAAATTATTAAAAATATGACCAGATGAATCATCCACTTTTCAAATTCAAAGTATACAGCACTCTCCCAAAATTTTCGCTTAAAAATGGTCTTGCCAGAAACAGCATGTTCACATGCAGAGTGTAATTGAAACCAAATATACACGATTTATTTAGTATATTGTTATAGCAATCTTTACATAGAGTGTAAATGATATGTGATACATAAACGAAACCTATGAAAACCACAAAATACTGAATGCAAAGTATTAAAATACGTCATTAGTTTAACTAGTAGTGTGCGAATGCAAGCAAAGGACACAAAGTCTAGAGCGTCTTTGACGATCACTACGTCGTTTTACCTGTTGAGGGTAGCTGGATTCTGCTGTTTCAAATGTCTTCTGACCATTCTGGTCATCGATCAAATCGTTACTTCTGAATTCAGGAATAACCATTGCTGCGTAGTCACCTTTCTGCAATAGAATAAGATTATTAAAAATAAATATTTTATAATGAGTTAGTTGAAATGTGATTGATATTTGTGTTGTTGGCAATTTTATTGCACAAGCTAGTAGAGTATGTATTCAACTTTTAGTTTTATACAGTGGATTACGGCGTCAAGTATGAATATAACCGAAACCAAATATACACATGTTGTGTTTAGTATGTTGTCATAATAATCTTTACATGGAGTGTAAATGATATGTGGTACATAAACTAAACCTATGAAAACCACAAAATACTGAATGCAAAGTATTAAAATACGTCATTAGTTCAACTAGTAGTGTGCGGATGCAAGCAAAGGACACAAAGTATAGGGCGTCTTTGACGATCACTACGTCGTTTTACCTGTTGAGGGTAGCTGGATTCTGCTGTTTCAAATGTCTTCTGACCATTCTGGTCATCGATCAAATCGTTACTTCTGAATTCAGGAATAACCATTGCTGCGTAGTCGCCTTTCTGCAATAGAATAAGATTATTAAAAATAAATATTTTATAATGAGTTAGTTGAAATGTGATTGATATTTGTGTTGTTGGCAATTTTATTGCACAAGCTAGTAGAGTATGTATTCAACTTTTAGTTTTATACAGTGGATTACGGCGTCAAGTATGAATATAACCGAAACCAAATATACACATGTTGTGTTTAGTATGTTGTCATAATAATCTTTACATGGAGTGTAAATGATATGTGGTACATAAACTAAACCTATGAAAACCACAAAATACTGAATGCAAAGTATTAAAATACGTCATTAGTTTAACTAGTAGTGTGCGAATGCAAGCAAAGGACACAAAGTCTAGGGCGTCTTTGACGATCACTACGTCGTTTTACCTGTTGAGAGTAGCTGGATTCTGCTGTTTCAAATGTCTTCTGATCATTCTGGTCATCGATCAATTCGTTACTTCTGAATTCAGGAATAACCATTGCTGCGGAGTCACCTTTCTGCAATAGAATAAGATTATTAAAAATAAATATTTTATAATGAGTTAGTTGAAATGTGATTGATATTTGTGTTGTTGGCAATTTTATTGCACAAGCTAGTAGAGTATGTATTCAACTTTTAGTTTTATACAGTGGATTACGGCGTCAAGTATGAATATAACCGAAACCAAATATACACATGTTGTGTTTAGTATGTTGTCATAATAATCTTTACATGGAGTGTAAATGATATGTGGTACATAAACTAAACCTATGAAAATCACAAAATACTGAATGCAAAGTATTAAAATACGTCATTAGTTCAACTAGTAGTGTGCGGATGCAAGCAAAGGACACAAAGTATAGGGCGTCTTTGACGATCACTATGTCGTTTTACCTGTTGAAGGTGGCTGGATTCCGCTGTTTCAAATGTCTTCTGACCATTCTGGTCATCGATCAAATCGTTACTTCTGAATTCAGAAATAACCATTGCTGCGGAGTCACCTTTCTGCAATAGAATAATATTATTAAAAATAAATATTTTATAATGAGTTAGTTGAAATGTGATTGATATTTATGTTGTTGGCAATTTTATTGCACAAGCTATTAGAGTATGAAGCTGTCATGATTGAACCACAAACGTGCTTCACAAACTGAATACACGATACCACATATAAAATTAATACTTGTCTCTAAAGGTAGAGTGTCACATTCTCATTAAAAATTCGTTACAATTTGGATAGAAAATGCTTAGGAAGGTTGCAAAGGTTGAATAGAAGAAAAATATCCATATTGAAGGTAATTGAAAGTGCATTGTAAGATTTTATACAGACGTTGATAGACTAAATATGATAGATAGAATAAGAAGAAATTATTAGTCTATGTCATGTAGAAAGGTACTTTGTAATAAATCATAATTGTGGATATTGAGGTTATTGTAAGCTCTGTGTAAAACTTGTATTAGTCATTATTCTTCTATAAATTAGTGTAATTAAGTCGTGTTATCTAGTGTAATCTTATAAAACATAAAGTCCGATCATCCAAACCTGAAATGTATTGTTAAGGTTTTTTAAAACATTCCCAGTGAAGAAAGACTTGGAAAGTAAAAATTAGTATCAGTAGATTTTTCTTTTACAGAAACCTTGTGCTTTAATGTTCAATTTATTAACTACCTTCCAATAGGTAAAATCAAAACTTAGGGGATTGAATAGTTTAGCGGTGATTAATAATTTTCTGAAATTGTTCTCGGTGATCTCATCACAGATCATGAAAATTGAAAAATGCTTAATGTTTTGGAAATTCGTTAGAAACCTACTCAGAGAGCAAGTGTTTACAAAGACTGAATTTATGCTACCAATATTATTTTCAGTTGTATATGTACAAATATAAATGATTTACATGAATATTTCATTATTTTTCCCACCACAATCATAAATTTTGTACATGCATCGTTAACCTTGGTTATGAGGAATGATACATTTCACATTCATAGTATTAAAACATGTTTTAAAGGTACTCACCTGGGCTCCAATTTGATCTTCGCTGTTCATTGTATCTTTGCGTACGTTTTTAGAGCGTTGATGACTCCAAATTCTTCGTTTGTGTTAAAAAGAAATAGGGCACGGCCGAACAACCTCTTTACAGGAACAATTGTTCTTCTGAAATGACTTGTGTACCTACCCCTCTACCGCGTTATTAGCAACGTCAAAACAATTGATCCAAAATACACAATGTCATTTGTTTTTATACGGGGGGTTTGAAACTGTTTCAAAATAAAAATACGGGGAGAACAGAAAATTTTTTTGAAGCGAAATGAGTCCAAGCCCTCGAGGACATAAAATTGGTTACATTTTGTGTGGTTTAATTGAAAAACACTCCGGAGTAGAATTTTCAAAACTGGTATCCTACATTGGTTGAAAGCAAGGAAATGTCGAAATTTAAAAAAGAGGAGGAAACTCTAACTGATACGAGCATCAGTCTTATTGTTTATCCACTTTTTTAATTTTTCATTTGTTTGTGATTACCATATTATTCTTTTTTCAGGTGATACGTAAATTGAAGCACATACTACCAACGCTGGCACGTTTATGTCTGATTTCCACTTTTTTCGAAGATGGCCTCCGTATGTGGTTTCAGTGGTCAGAACAAAGAGAGTATATGGATATGTCATGGGGTTGTGGAAAATTCCTCGCAACAGTTTTCGTCCTGGTTAATTTGATTGGCCAATTAGGTGGTTGCGTTATGGTTATAATCCGTTACAGAGTTAACATCGCTTGTGGTGTATTGTTCTTTATCGTTATCTTACAGGTAAATAATTAAAATGGAAGTTGTGGCTTTCTTCTGAATGTTGATAGTTAAATATTTAACAGTTGGTTCAACCCTTGAATAATATTACGAAGTTTTAGAGCGAATAATTAGTTTTTGAAATTTCAAAGCATTCTGTTAATTACTTACCTTACTTATTGTAAGAGGTAATCCTTTAATATTGCTAAATGTGAAAGTAACAAGTATAACGACAATAAATATGAACTACCTTATATTTTTCAGTTTAGGTTCTCTGTAGATCTAAAGGAGAGATCTTTTACTATTGATTATATTGATTTTACTGTTAAATCCTAGCTTACAGTCTTTTAATTCTATTATACACTACATAAATTCCAAAATCTTCTATTCAAAAAGTATGAATGTTCAGTGAACGGATTTTTCTGAATAATAAAAAATTGAGTAATTTTAAAATATCACTTGAAATTGACCAGTCGTTGTCTACCAACTGTTGATACTACTATTCCGATAGTTGATTGCACTCTTCATTAAAATTATTTTTGTTTATGTACAGTACAAGTTTAATTTTTTCTAGACTGTAGCATACAGCATCTTATGGGATATGCAGTTCCTGTTTAGAAATCTTGCTTTAATCGGAGCTCTCCTATTGGTGCTTGCAGAAAGTCGAGGAGAGGCTAAGAGCCTGTTTGCTGGGGTGCCCACTTTGGGTGACAACAAACCTAAGAATTATTTGCAGTTAACTGGCCGTGTGCTTCTAGCCTTCATGTTTATAACACTTATCAGATTTGAATTGAGTTTTTTCCAGGTAAAATAAATTTTGATTTATATAAATAATATATATTGTATTCTGTTAACAAATACCTCTAAGGTAATGAAATATTTATCTAAATTTAATCTTCAATTAATTATACATTGCAATCAATTTTTTATACCTATTTTTTTTTAGGTGATACAAGACCTTTTGGGATCAGCACTGATGGTCCTTGTGACAATTGGTTACAAAACTAAATTATCGGCTTTGATTCTAGTCATCTTATTATCATTATTGAATTTTTACCACAACGCATGGTGGAATATACCAGATTATAAGCCATTAAGGGATTTCCTAAAGTATGACTTCTTCCAGGTAAGTTTAAACCATTTATTTTCATTAGATGTAGAGTTGTAGAGAAAAATGCTTCATTGCTAACATAGCACATAAATAACATAAGAATAGTCATTTTTTTTTTTTTGGTAAGCCAAAAATCAAGTTTTTCAACTTTTATTTAGGGTGTGCGACATGATTAAACAGAACTAGAAAATGTACATGCTGTTATTGAAGATTTGTGTCTCTAAAAATTCGCATACCTGGCTTTGAGCAAAACCATATAAATTTTTTTATTTTGAAATCTTTTGAAAAAACCATTTTTTATATGAAACCAAGAAAACGTGCTAAAATGAAATATAGTAATTAGGAAATGTATACAAATGACCAATTGTTAATGTTTCCAAGATCTTTACCTGTAAATCCTATTTTACTGTTCTTCCATACTATGGAGATGTTAGTCTCATTTCCTAATCTTGCCTTATATTAAAACCATGCGTGTTACCCGGCTTCTCACTGAGATTGATCTAATGCCATCTCTTTTTTTTATCCCCTCAGAAAGTGATATTTGGAATTGATGATTTTCTAAACCATCTGGGAGCCCAACCTAAAACCACATCTTGTTACAGTTTCCATGTATTTGATAACTATTGCTTAAATTTCACCTTCTTTTCCACCCCACTGTAAGTGAAATTTAAAGTTTAAAGATTTTTAGAGCCACTTGGAGGCCTAAGCTGTTCCTGTAGAGTTTTCTAACTATTCAACAAGAACCTCAGAATATTACCAACAAAATTAAAATTCCACCCTCTTTTCCACCTCCTCAGAAAAGGACATTTGTGATTGTCTGATATTTCTGAATCATCTGGGAGCCCAGTCTATAACCATAGCAATTTTGCAGCTATTTAACAACTGTTGTATAAATTTTACCACTTTCCTACCCTCATCGAAAAGTAAAATTCGGGGTTTTTAACTTTTATTCAGTTTGTCAGGGATCTAAGCTAATTTTGTAGGCCCTTACGATTACTCAGATAAGGTTTCAAGCAAGGTTTCGAAGCTCACCTGTGTCTCATTTTATGTATGGTTTAGTGTACATATCCATCTTGTCCAGCTAGCAAATGTTTAAATCACTCTGTGAATTTCGAAATTTATCAAATCTCCATGGACATTTGTATGCCTATGCTCTATGTGTGCCTAATTGCATGTTTCTAGCTATCCTAGGACTGGACACCTATTTTTAGCTTTATATATCAGATAAATTCTTAATGTACAATATGATTATTAATTTACATTTTTTATTTATGTTTTGTTGTTTTAGACTCTTTCCGTGATTGGAGGACTTTTGATGATTGTGTATTTAGGTCCTGGTGGAGTATCCATGGATGAACATAAGAAAAAATGGTAAAAGCGTCATTCTTTCCTTCATACATGACTACCTACAATGAGTATCCTCCAATGAAAAATCAAGTGGACTGTGTATTGTGTACCATATAGACTTTTTCATTTTAACTAAGAGTATATTAAAAATTAACTGTGTTGAAGCTGTATTGTATATTTTGGAAAGGATATATTTTACGTGCAGTTTTTAGAATGGCATATATAACGTTTGGAAAGTGTGAGTGTTTGTATATATTGATTTTTTTACCGTAATTGTTTTCTACTTTTATCTTCACATTAACTATCATAAACAGAAACAATATCGATTCATTATTGCATAATTTAAAAGGAATGGGTTTTACTTAAAATAGCAACCATAGGGTATTGAGTGAATGAATATTTGTGTATATTGATATTTTTATTACTTTCAAAATTCTTGTTAATGTCCATAACTGAAGAGAAAAAAAGCAAAATTTTAATTGACAGTATCGTGTATTTTAGAAGGAATAGGTTTTACTCGTTGGTTTTCAGAACGACATCCATTATAGATACAAAAAAGTATTTTGTGGGTATGTATATATTTCTTATTGCAGTTGATTTTTAATTTTTTGTTTTTTATGACGTAAAGATAAATGGTATTTATATGATTTTTTTTTATTTTTAGACTGCAATTCTTAAGGAAATTAAATATTTGCATTATTATTTCTGATATTTAAATTATGCTCAAACTGTATAAAAAATATATTGTATTTCTTCCATATTGGTAAAGTATTTTTTGTTAAAACAGTTTTGGTTCATAATGTATTTGGTTGTTAATAGAAACTTAATTAAAACATATTTTTTCAAATAAATTTGACTTTTTATGAAACAATATGAAAACAATACCTACAATATGAAACAAAAAGTAATTTAGTAATTTGTTGTTAACACATATGTATATTATTTAGGAAAATCGAGATACCACATGGAAACACTATGAATAGTGACATATTTGCTGATCAGTGGAATAGGGGCTCATTTCGGTGTGGTAGTATATTTTTCATCTGAGACTAGTAAAACATCCAAATAACAGGGACCTTTCCACATTTAAGAGGAAATTAAATTCAGTAGTGCTAAAAGTGCTACAAAGGCTTTTTTCAACAATTTGATTGGCGCTACTTTCGGTGTGCATTTGAAAACTATCCAAAGATGAAAATTGTACAGTTTTAGTTTTGATATAAAGATAGAGTTATTGCAGCAAACCCTAAATCATGTTACAAACGTGTCATTTCTAGTCGCATGTTTATATGCTGGTAATATTATAAAGAAGAGAAGTATGTGTAGTAAACAACTAGAAATAACATATTTGTAATAGGATTTGCCATTCGTTGAAAGAAATATAAGATCCTAGCAACATTCGATAATCGCTAAAATTCGCTAAAATAGTTCACTTTATCAAAGCAATATAGGAAATAATACAACTTTGCAGACTGCAAAAATGACAAATAATATGGATAACGGAATTTCTCATTATGTTTTAATTATCTCATTGTAAATATTTTGCCGGTTCATAGCCTACATGCTCATGTTTGAATGGAAGTTAGTTATGTTACTAGTGAAAGATGAAAACCATTATTGGTGATTAGTGGAAATTCATTTGGTTATGTGATTTGGGAATTAACATGGTAAAGATTCATTTTTGTCAATGCCTGCTCGTCAACCCAAAGGGTATAAAAGCTACAATAGTGTTCATGAAAAAATACAGTTGTTACGCTTTGTGTTTACACCTCTTTTTTTATGAACAATTAGACTATTTAACTTATGAATAAATCATGATAAAGACTCAAATGAAATGTTCAGGTATTCCCCCCTATTACACAGTAGTCACATTTTTTAATTCTAAAATCTTATTGGTTCAGATTCAGTGCTGTCTGACTTATTCATGGCTGCAGTTTCGCAAGAAACTAGCATTTATGGGAAATCGGATTCCCTGGATGCATATTCCATATTCCATATCCATATTCCACCTCCATAAGGTGTTCGTGGCCCAAGTTCATTACTACTTTTTTGCAGATTCCGAACCATACTATCACCCCTCCAAAGTTCATGTCGTAATATTCTGTATTTGAAAAATTTAAAAGTCAGAATTATAGCCTTGAAGAGTTTATCATATAAACTTGTTCTCTTTTCTAGTACATATGGAGGAATCGTGTCTATTAAAAATAAAATTTGCACCCAATAACAGAAATGGCGTATTTAATGACTCATTTTATTTTTAGTTATCACCCAGTGAGCATGCTTAGGTACATTATTACTCTAGTGTATATAGCAATTGGATAAAAACTAATTTAAGCAATAAATGATTCACCTGACGTGTTATCATTACTCAAGGCAAACAAGTATTATCAGTTAACATATGATAAAATTTAGAGAGAAATGCTACTTGCCATTTACAAACAACTAAAAGATAAATCAAATCTGCCTTATCAGAACTTAATGTCTTCTCATAAATAGGTTACATTCCTCGTGAAGAATTAAACTTTCACATGAAAACTAATCATGGCTAAAAGCGATACGACCTCGAAAACCATCACCACATACACTATTGGTAAGAAGTATACTAATGATATTAAAATTACTTGATCAGTGCACTTGTTTTCAGATAAATGCAGCCTGCGAGTAATCATACTGACAGTCCTAATAATTTTAATTATTGTCTTAGCTGGAATATGTGTTAGATTTTTAGTGGAGAATCCTCTGTCAAGCATTATCCTGATTATTCTTATTTGTATTTTATGTGTATTGGGAGTAGCTTCTTTGACAATACTGGAAATACGACGGCGGCAAGCAAAAAAATTACAATCTATAACTCTAAGGAATGGAACGACGTATTACAACATTCAGCCAACTGCGCCCGTTGAAGACACATCCTGGCAATACTCTAATAGGGCCACACTACCAGCATAACTAATGTTGAGTATTTATTTTAATACTTTCAAGTGATTAGCAATATGTTTTTAAATATTATTTAAATGCCACTAATGTTACCATTCTAAATTTTTAATTATATATTTTTTACAATTACATTTAATAAGTTTCAAACCATAACCTTATAAACAGCATAAATGAAATAATTTGTAAATCTGATTACGAAATTATTTAAAGTTGGCGGTCAAATTCACAAAACAGTAAAATAATGATTCGGGCTATAGATACTAGACTATTTGGATCTGTCGGCATAAAAAGTAATATACGAGAGTGAGGTTATTGTATAACCTCAAATATAATTGGAACCTATTTTTTTGGTTAACTTGTTTGCTAAACATAATGGTAATCTAGTATTAATACTCTTTTAAAAACTAATAGATTAATATTTTAGGATGTCTTGTCGCGACCAGCAGAAGAATTCGACAATGATGAGACTGTGGAACGAATGTGGGCTATCAAAGCCTTTGAGCATGCGGAAATATACTTCAATGTAAGCCATTCACTACTGTTAATGTTCTAAATTGTGTATTATTTATTCTAATTTTTATTAGATACTATGCTCAGTGGATCCAAAATTCCTTAAATTAACTCCTGTAGATGCGATAATCTACAATACATTTCGAGAAGAATTCCCTGATTTGGATGTTATGGTCATATCGGAAGATTTTCTAAAGAGCACTAATGAAAAAGCACGGTGGAGGCCATTTTGTGAGCGATTTAAGAATCTCGTAGAAGATTATAGCTTTGGTACACTTTTACGAGCTGATGCTAGAAGGGATTACAGTGAGGACAACACTATGCTCGTTACAAGGATACAGTTTTATGCTATAGAGCTAGCTAGGAATAGAGAAGGAATTAATGACTCATTAAGAAAAAAATATTTTCCAAAACCGAAGGTACAAGAGAGCTAATGTAATGCTATCATTTTTTTATAATTCTCATGGATTTTTTTATTTTAATCATAAATAAACCGCTACAATGAACTGAAATTATAAATATGAACCACCTCGATACCACTCCCATGGCTGCAATTAATTCCTACCGTATTACATGTAGTAGTTATGTCACATATGAATCCTGTTTTGTGTCGAGTATTATGTTTGGTTAAAGAAAAATTATAGGAAGTTTTACATAAAGTTTGATATGTAGTGAATACTTCTCCATTTTCCTTCAGTCAACTGTTCAACTACTTTGAAAATATGCAGCAATTATATAAAAAGGAGCTATCTATTTATAATTTGGTTTTTACATCTACTTAGGTTCTGTTAATAATCTATAAGCAGATTTGATGTTTCCTACTAAAATTCCTCCTTTTCCGTTTGTGAACATTTGTATGACTTATTTGTGCAAGATTTAAGAAGTACCAATGTAAAAATATAATGAAGCGAATGTTTAACATTTGAGGACTATTTTAGAAAGATTTAAAAGTAGTGTTATAACTCTTTGGGCAATACCCATTTATTTACCCAATATACCCTATGAAAATAATTTGATACACTATAATAATAAAACTGCTTTTTTATTAATTCATCTCTATTTCGGAGAATTGGTACACAAGTAAGATATAAGGTTACATTATTTAAGAGGTTTCAACAGCAGACGCCGCAGATTCCTCCGTGTACTTTCCCTTGTCCTTACCAAGAGCGGCTAGTCTACCCTTTGCTCTGCGGTCAATTATTTTCTTTCTGTCTTTATCCATCTTCAGTTTAACTATTACAACCTAAAACAGAAGCCCAACTTAAAATTTCTTTTAATCAAGTATCATTTAATCAGGTCATTTTCTAAAATCAGAGCCAAATTTTTCACCACCTACAGCGAAAACATAAAGTCACCACTGAACTTCCAAAAAGACTTTGAAAGCAATGATTTATCCAAAATGTTTGCAACCTGTGGTCTACGAATGGTTTAAATCATCATATATGTTTAACACTTATTTTTGTTTAAGTTCGCCATACTTGGTAAGGTATTACAAAGTATGAGCGATAACTGGTCCAGTAAGATCTAGTAATACAAAAGTCCAGGAGATTAAAGGAATGATGGTTTATGCATAATTAGTCAATCTATAGTACTTATAGCTGTGGTACATACTATAATTCGAACGCCTAAAATTATTTTAATTTGAAATGTATCAACTATATAATCCATTTGATAATAGTAGCAACATATATAGTACAGATCTACCAAAGATTTTTGAATTATACAGCATAATCATTTACTCTAAAGCACTGGAGAATGTATGAGCTATATGTGCGACAAATGATAAGTAACTGTAACCATAATAACTATGCATGCTTTTTTATAACATCAAGAACAATAACAAATTTATAAATTAAGCGCTTGACTTACTTTTGAGGGATGAATACCAACATAAACACTGGCTCCATTGGCTTTCTCACGCTGGATCCTTTCTATATAGATCACAAATTTTTTCCGGTATACCTGAACAACTTTACCCACTTGCTGTCCCTTATAGTGCCCCCTGACCACCTGAAGCACACGTTTAATGACCATATAACCATTAGTGTGTTCTCCACTGACTTACCTGCACTTCATCATCTTTGCGGATTGGCATAGCACAAACATTGTACTTTTGTCGAAGTTCTTTAGATAGGGGAGCCGACATCAACTTCCTTCTAATGTGGGAAGGTGCAGTGAAATGCCTCTTTCGATTCTTACTTCGGGAAGCGCTGACCAACTTGTTGAACTTCATCTTAGTGCTGCTGTAAATTGAATATAGAGGTTAGGTCGGCGAATTTCATATGTTCATAAATAAAAAGCCCGAAAATGTGTGGTGTTAATTAAATACAAACAATAGATGGGTTGTTTTCGGGTAAATACGTTCGATTATTTACTCGTACCACTTGGATGTTGCTAGATTTCACTGTAAAATAAATAGAAGCTTACCCTCTTAATGACAACAAACACAGGAAAGGAAGGTGTAAATTTAAAGACACAAAACATTCACAACTCGAAACAGCAATTTAATACAAAACGTCAAATTATCCAAGAAGAAACCTTAAAGTTGTGATGCAAGCATTCATGTTCTCTGGGCGGGACTTAGCCAGCACTGACCCTCCCCACGTGTAACTAAACAGAATATAGCAAAGATAGCTATCTCTCTCGCACAGATGGACAAATTCCAAACTTGAAATCCTTGCTTCTGCTTACCTCTATGCTTCATTCCCTAAGGTATATGTTTTGTGTTCATTCCTTCATCTATTATGCTTCATTCATAGGTGTTCAAAGTTGTACGATGGCGGCCGGGCTTGAGTATCCTGAGCTGCTTCAACTGGTCGACAGTGATTTGAACAATTCGGACGATTCCTCCGATGATCATAGTGACTCAACGGTTCGAGAGAAAGTGATACCACCCAAAAAAAAATCCCAGGATTTGAAATCCATATCTACAACAAATGTTATTAAACATTGGTATGATATGAATGAATGGAAATTGGACCAAAAATTCACCTGTCGTATGGGATTCATTTTTGACCTCTCGAAATTTTACATAGTCACTATGCATAAAGAAGCAACTGCTTTTCAGGTAATTAAGCATTGTTTTGGTAAGCCATTGTTTTAACTTTTCACATAGGTTATTTAGTTTTCAATAGATTTATATGGTAATTAGGGAAATTTATCAGAGGTGTTGAATCCAATGTGTTTTATTTCTGTTCTTTAATGTTTCCCTAGAGATAATGTAAATTATCATTAACAGTGCTCTCGGACTTTCTGGTACGAGTGAACCATATTACTGTATAGTAAATTAAATGTGTTAAAAAGATGTTTGAAACCAGTAGAACTATCTGCCTTTAGAATAAAATTGCTAAAGAAACTCAATGTTTACTTTAGGTACTTCTTGCATACAGTAATATAACATTTGGGCTCTTCACCCAAGGGTAACTTATACTAACTGAATTGTATATTTCAACTAGTCTGAGATGATGAAAACAGTGAGAAGAGCTGAATGAAAACATTTATACTTGGTCAAAACTTCTTATCATTCTTTAGCTCCTTGATTATTTTACCCAAAAAATTATTTATTATTTTTCAGTACTTTAACATGTTTAGGTTAAGCTAATACTTAGAACCCCCTAAATTTTTGACAATAAAGCAATAATCAGAGCATTATTTTAAATTTATTGTTAGTTTAGAATGTAATTTATAAAGGAAAAAATTGTTTCAGAACTACATCAATAGTCATTATCGCAAGGAATATCAGCGGTATTTAATTCCAAGCAGTGATGTGCAGAGCCAAATGTATTGTATTGTTTACACTGATGATGCCTATTACAGAGGGTACATCACGAATATACCTGTTGTACGGTCCACTCAACCAAGAGCTGTAGTGCACTTATTTGATTTTGGCCATACATTGTTGTGTACATTTGATTGCCTTATGTATATGACTGAAGATCTTTATACCGTCCCAAAGTTTGCCATTAGAGCCCTCCTCAACGGAGTTCAGCCTTATGAATCGGCACTGTGGAGCTACGGTGCTATTCAAAAATTTGAAAAACTAACCATCGGAGTAGTTCTTACATGTTTTGTAACAGGGATCCATGCTGCTCAAAAAACTCTTTACGTTAAGCTTTACCGGCCGGAGAAACGGTTATACTCAATAAATATTGCTGAAGCAATTTTACTAGAAAAATTGGCCTCACCTATAGTTAAAATTAAAACTGCTAAAAAAGCAGGTTTATTTGTGTCTAAACTAAGATTCCCATTTTTGTTTCCCTCTCATGAGGCCATTGAGAATGGTGCTGTACCCTATAACATGGTCAGTTTCGATATTCTTACAAAGTGCATAGCGAGTGAAAATCTGCTGCGGCCTTATTTTCGTAATATGAATTCTAAAAACATTATTGTGGCTAATTTCACAAATTATATAAAGAAGTAGTTTGTTTTGTATTTTTTATTTCTGTTAAGTATTATTGTACTTTCCAGCAAAAAACAACTTTTTAAACTGCATTTTGTAAATGTAATAATTCTGAATCACTAGTCGTTTCTACTTCAACTTTAATCAGTTTAGGTTGTTAAACAGTATGACAACAGAAATGTGTAATTCAGTTTTTAACACAAATTGATGTTAATTATGAATGTGTATAAATAAAGGAAAATTTATTTTTTATGGACACTTAACGAAAACTCCCTGTGATAAGTCTTTCCCTACGATATCTTAAAACACACGCAGAAGTTTCAGTCAGGTTGTTCTGAAGTTGTATTCTTCATAATAGAAGGTAGGATCTTAATTATAGTCCTATATGTTAGTCTTAAATATATGTCATGATCCGCATTAAGCAAAGGTCCTGGACTGGAGAGTGGCTAGGGCAGAGGCATGAAAAAAAGTGTACGGATAATCGAAAAATAACATATATTGAAAAAATAACGAAAAGAAAAACAGTTATTTCAGTATTTAGTTATTTAGTAGTTATTTTGGAATTACTAAATTTTATTCTTTTCATATTGCTCCCTCAGTGTCCTTTTTAAAATTTTTCCCGAGGGAGTTTTAGGAATAGATTCCACAAAATGCACTCCACCACTTATCCATTTATAACTCGCCACCCTCTTTTTGACAAAATCTATGATATCTTCAGATGATATTTGTATACCTTTCTTTGGTACTATATAGGCTCTTGGTACCTCGCCATTAGTGGAGTGCGGTACCCCAATCACAGCTACGTCTTCTATGAAAGGGTTGGATCTAATCAAAGATTCAAGTTCTGCAGGTGCCACTTGAAAGCCCTTTACCTAAAAAAGTTTAAATTAATTTAATCTCTTCCCAGAAGTCTCCTCATTTTTCTTTCTTTTGAAAAGTTGTATCAACTTGACTTCCAGAGTTTCGATTTTATTTATTTTTCACGTCATCGACAGTAAAAGAAAGTTATTATAAGAAATAATTATAAATTGATATGTATATAGGTGTGTTACTTTAATAAGTTCCTTGACTCTGTCACTGATAAAGAACCAGCCATCTGAATTGTAGTATCCAATATCTCCTGTACGATACCATCCATCTAAGAAGGCTGTTTGGTTTGTTTGAGGAGTTTTATAGTAGCCTGGGGTAACTTGGGGTCCTTTTACTAAAAGCTCTCCAGCTTCGTTTGGTCCTAAAGGCTTGCCTTGGAATGTATACAAACAAATTCACTGATGGTCATTAAACATCATGTATAATAGAACACAAACCTGTTTCCTCAATACAGTGAGGAACCTGATGATTTACTTTTAGTCTTATTCAATTAAACACATTTATTATAGAGGCCTATTTGTAAAAAATTGGCTAAATGCAAATATTTGACTATTTTATGACTATTTTTGACTGATTTTATGAATTCATAAATCAGTATTAGCACTAATTTTTTGGATATCATAATTAATCATTACCTTTGGTATCGTTTGGATCGATTATCTTTAATAAGGTGTTCGGCAGGATTTGGCCTATGGAACCTCCATTTGTATCGTTGAGTTTGTGGTTTTTTGCTGCGAACGTTATTAAGGGTGATGTCTCGGTCATTCCATAACCTATGGTGCATTAAAATAAGCATTTTATAACATTTTCACTTGGTGCTCTAAATATTAGTGCAAATAAAGTTGGTATTAAGACAAAAACGTTTTACTTCAAGTACACGCTTTAAAAAGTTTAGCATCGCTAGAAAAGTGATTTTGATCTGTAAGGTTTTAAATTTTAAAATCAAAATTAGTTAAATCCTTAACAATGCAAAACTTTTTCTATACTTTAAAGTGTGCTATACTTTGACCCATAGTAAAGTCCTTCTGAATTTTATTTAAAAACTTTTGCTCATCTGTGTATGTGACTGGGGCACCTCCATATTGCACTAGCCTGACGCTTTCAAAATAATCGGGTTTTACTCGTGGATCAGATGTCATGAATAATACTAAAAATTACATTATGTATCATCAGTATAAAAACGACTAATACATACATAGCGGAGGTGGAGCGTAAATGTGAGTAATTGGATAATCCTTCAAAGCCGAAATAAAAGTATTGGGTCTAAATCTTGGAAGACTTAAAAGTTTTGTTCCGCCCAATAGCTTCATAAGAAATGATATTTCAAACCCAAAGATGTGGAACATTGGCATCACTAACGGTGATATATCTTGATGAGATTCTAAAAAATATTCCACATCAAGACCAGTGTTTAGTTAATTGTAAACTGAATATACCCGAAGGTTGAATCGAGTGGTTAAAATCTTTGTGGGTCGTTTGAAGCAAATTTGCTATAAGATTTCGGTGAGTTAATTGAACACCTTTGGGAAGACCCGTAGTGCCACTTGAGAATGGAAGAACAGCTAAGTCTGTAGATTTTCTAGCAGGAATGTTTGGAAAATCGATTTTATTGTTAATTAGCTCCTCGAAATTAATAGCCCCTTCAGGCACGCTTTCATCAGACTGAAATGAAGTGTAAATTGTTAAAAACATTTTTCGTAAAATGTTTAAAATTACCTTGTTCTTCACTGTAATAATAGGAATATTTGTTTTTACTATATTTGCAGCCGTTTTTACCACTCTGAACAGATCTACTGAAGTAATTATGGTTCTTGGAGTAGAAAGTTGTAGTAATTTCTCGAGCTCCCCTATTGTTAACTTTGGGTTAAACATAGTTATAACCAGGCCAGCAGCCAGGCTACCGAGTGATGCTACTGCGAAGTCTGGAGAATTTTCTAGGATTATTCCTACCACATCTCCGCTTTCCAGTTTCAAAATTTTTCGCAAATGTTTTGAAAGGTTCGTTGAATTAACTCGGAGTTGTTCGTAAGAATACTTTTTGCCAGTTACTAGGCATTCCTAAAAGGGGTAGCAATTAAATTCCATTTCGTTATCAACAGAATTTAAGTACTGAAAGATTTACTTACTATCGCTGTAAATTGATGGTAACATGTAAATGACGAAAACACCATTTCTGGAATGGTACCTTCAGGTATAGTAATGTCATTAGTATTACTTTTTCTGATATATTTATTAACCGCAACGCAGGAAAAAAAATGCTTACGTATATTCATTTGTTGGTGCAACCGCAGCAATTCTTTCTTCACTAAACATCGCATCACAGACATGTTGCAGTTAATAATGTTATAATAATTCTCTCTCAGGTTATCTTAAAAACATCCTTAAGATAACATCCTTCAACAAGCCAGTTATCAGTATGTACTTATACTCATACATTATTGACCTACAATCTTGCCGTGGATTACAGTATGAGAATCTGAGTTATTTCAATTCTAAATAGACAGTTATTACTTTAAAAATAATATTTTAAGACTGCTGAGTGCATAAAAATTTCTCCTTCAGACATTCTTACCAGAAGTCTTTGCTTACTTTGTAAATTATATGCATTTTAAAGACGCAAGGGTGCGAAAGAAGTCTAGAAATAGAATACAAAAACTTTTATTGAAAACTATTAGTACATGATTTATAAATATAAAAACTGCTGATATATTACGCTTAGTTAAAATGTTCTAATGCATTCAAAATTTTAACTAGATTGAGGTCTGCGTAAATGAACAGAAAAACAAAAAATGCAATTAAAAAAAATGTCAACGTAACTTATTAAATTCTTTCATTCATTAAATTAAAGGCCATTTTCGAAAAATAATATGATCTTAGTTGATAATCACTGCAGTAAAGGCTTGCCTTGGCTCATTGTGCAATCCTTTACTACTCTGAAACAATGCTAAGACTCACAGTAAAACAAAATTGTAATATTTAACAAAGCACAGTTGACATTCACTGTCTCCTTAGATGTACTTAATCATGTGTTTCATTGGTATTGTTTGTTTCCCTACTACATATTAAACAAGAACTTAAGGGCTAAAGTCTGAGTTCTTTCTTAAAATTACAAAGCCTTCCATGATAGGTGTTAAAGCTATGTATTCTTCAGTGGCTAATTCCGCCCTTTCCCCATAAGCCAAGAGAACAGGGGTAGTATGCGTTTGAAAGCCAGTTATAGTTTTCGGTTTACCAGCTTGGCCAACTACGTCTACAGCCTGAAAAGACATTTATTTCAATTTTTTCCATATACACCAAAGTATGCAGGTGAGAATAGATACAAATCTGTGAACTTACCAAACCAACCCGAACAGGTACTGGTAATGGATTGAGGTCTTCATCAAAGGTAACAAGCATTCTAGGTTGCATAGCAGCAGCCAACGTGTACAAAATGTAATGAGATCGTCCCAAAATAACTATAAATTAAGTTTTAATCACACTTGCAAAAATTATACTATAAAAAATCTTACTGTTTCTGACATCGAGAAAAGCAACCAAGGTAGCCATCAAACCTGCTACAGCTACAGGGCTCATTAACTGTCTATCACTGTGGTAAGGACTGAGGGTGAGCGTTCCTTTTCCCAAGTGGGTAAGGCCTTGTGCAATACGAACCATAAACAAGTTATTTGGATCCTTGGCATGGTACTGAGCTAATTGTCTCAGCATTGCAGCCAATCTTGCATTATTTGTCCCTGCCCCTACCAAACCCATAGCAAATATGGCATTATGTGCCACTTCTGCGTCACTGTCATGTGAAAACTTACTGAGTGTATCAAGAATGCTCAATTTAGGATTTGAAACTGAAATCAAACCCAATGCTAAGGGTACAGCTCTTCTAATAACTGGTTCACAATACCGAAGTAAGTGACCAAAAGTACGGAAGGCCATTTCACTACCAATATCCTCACCCATACTGATTAAAGCTATGCCAAGAACAGCGATAGCTTGTCTTGATGATAGGTCTTTTTCTTTGTCTTCTTTACTTTCTTTTTTGTCCTTATCTTTGGAACTTTTATCTGAACTTTCAGATGTTTCATAATGTTCAGAGCAGATGTGGAGCAAATTTTGAACTTTTAAGACATTTCCAGTTCCTGCATAAGCGCAAATGTCAACCATTGTAGTAGCCATTGATCTAAATGGCTCAGGAATAACCTCCAATGCTGCAATAATGGTATCGACACCTTCTTGTTTGCCCAAATAACATAAGCCAAGACCCAATGGCAAAAATCTCGCATAAGTATCTTTTAATTCAGTTTCAGTCTTCTCCATAAGTGTTTGCATAATTGCCGTAGTAACTTGTGGGTTTCCTGAACCAACGGCGATCATACCGCAAGCTAAGGCTGACATTCCAATAACTTCCATGTTGGATTTCGGATCAGAAAATACAGGGGTTAACAAGCTTAATACAGCACCCCTGTTGGATCCAACATAAGCGAGACCTAAGCCTACTATAGCTCCAATTCTCATGATATTTGTATTATGAAGGACATAATCGCTCAAAAGAGCCAAGGCTGGGTCACACTCGTTACGAACTCCACAATTGACAATACCACAAGCCAACAAAGCTCCAGATTTAATGTGGTCTTCTGAAGAATATAGATATTTATCAATGGGTGTTAACCCTCCATCTACGTCCCAAAGGAGGACTAATCCCAATGAAGCAGTAGCGCTCAGCATTCCATGTTCTTTGTTTTTAAATAACCATTTATTCCCATCTTCCATCAGGAGCTTATCCTGCCCAAAAGCGGCATTAACGAAGCCATTTACAAAACTGGCAGCTAAATTTTGTCTAGCCGAATCAACTTGGCTTCCACCAAATTGAGGACGAGTGTTTTCCAAGTGAGACTTGTAAACGTCCTCTGGCGTTTTAGGATCCATAATATCAAGCTGAAGATATAAGGAATGTTAGAAATTTAATCATTCTCCAGAAAATGCAGAACTATCGAAAATATGTCGACATTTATCAGTTTTAAAGATGAATTAACAACTTTGGCAAAGGTTCATGAGTGTCAATTGTAAGGCTTGGATTTTGTGCAAAATTTGGCTTTGGATTTTGAATTCAATCTCATGGACAAAATTATGAATGAAAACTGTTGATTTATTCATAGATCATACGTTCAGTATTAATTATTCGATATATGTATATATAGAATAAACTAGAACTCTCGTAAAAATCATTTTAACTCAAAATGCCTATAAATCCATTTCACATTACTTTCACTTGGTTTATGCATAATGTAAATGTAAACAAATTTCTATGCTGCAGTTTCTAACTTAGAAAAAAAAAAGATTGTCTTGGCCACCTGAGCCAATTTCAGTAAGATGGGTCAGTTGATTATATTCTATTAATTTTCTAGCTGATAATTCAGAAAAATTTGCCCACAAATTTTCAATTTGACCCTCATATATCCAAATAAATTGGAAATGCATATTGGTATTGAAAAACCTACTTTTGAAATCAAAAAAAGCACATATTAATAACAGTTGTGTTTGTTTCTGAAATGATGAAAAAGCAGAATCTGACATTTAATCAGTAATATTTTAGTAAAATGATTAAAAAACACGGTTAAGGATTGCCAACATTTATCCAAACTTATTTCAACTACTACTTTGTAGCAATCCCAAAGAAAAAGTGACAATACTAGTTTTATGGATCAAATTTTATGTACATTAACATACATATTTGTAAAATTCCGTTAGGTATATGTGTGCGTATTTTATGATATTTTTCGATGCATGTAACTCAAACTTTACTGATTTAACTCAAAAAGTGATACTTGATAGTTCTGCATTATATGGATAATTGTTACTAAACCAATAACTTTTCAAAACTATTATAATAGTCATTTAACAGCTTCAATCTTTACCTCTCTAGCTAAATTCAAAAAGTGATTATTTAGATGACCATTCGCCATGATCTCAATGAGATCCTCATATTCAGAAGCAGTGTCAGGAATTTCGATATAAATTTGCTGCCTGCCCAACATAAATGCTAATTGCTTTTGGATTGCCCTGAAAAAAAATATTCCTCGAACTTTGCTTTTAAGGCGAGGTCTGTAAACTTACGTATCTGGACAAGAAGTAAAAATATCTTCGATGAGGTTGTGATCGTTAAGCTGCATAGCAAGACGCAGTGCTTGAGGGTACTGCTTGAATTTACGGAACAAGCATAGGGCCGTTTGCAGCAATGATGTATTTTCTGGATCGGCCACATAGGGAACACAGCTGAAAATAACATTTTTGGAAGTTTTAACATGTTAATGATGACAGGGAAACAAACAACATATCTAATATCAATAAACAAGCCATAAATTATAAGTGTTGCAGTTCTAATTCTAGTTCATTGGCATTTTAACTCCATATCTTATGTGGCGTTAGATAGAACAGCTCCATTCAAAAGGTGTATGAAGCTTTTGTACTTGTAAAATTAGTATTATGGGTGTCACAATCTTCTTAATATTGCATGTGAAAGGCAAGTACCTTTACATGTACCTATGGGCTCGTCTTATTTATTACATGGTAAATATTCTTTGCTCTCTATTTTCTAGCTAATTCTGTGCCTACTTTTCATCATTTGACATAATGCTTCGTAAGTATTGTTTTAAATACTACAGGGCTCAAACTCTCAAGTTTGTTTTCTCTCAATATTGGTACCAGTTATTAATGAACAAATTGACCCGTTAAGAGCAGTAACATCAAAAACTAGAATCGCCTCGATTATTCTGAACTTCTTGAGGAAGATTGCAAAATAAGAAAAAAATATCTACAACTTACAACTTACCTTGTTAGGTACAAACAGACTCTTTGATAAATGTTCTCATCCACATACTGTTCAAGGAGGTCAAGTCTTTCGATCTCCATAAGAAGATCACAGGCCTCAGATTCAGCATTGTGTGACATATTATAAGGAACAATTTGCTCGGTCAATAAAATCAATTTGTTCCGAACTTCAGTGTTTTCAGCAAGGTCAGCTTCGGTCCATTCTCCAGCTATCTCCCCAGAAAGATGCCTACAAATCATGTAATACAAATCATAACCAAACTACAGTCAAACTTCAGGAAGTTGAATCTTCAAAGTCGCTCAAAAAGGTTCGCTTTACAGAAATCAGAAAAAATGCATAAACTAAAACTTTAATTCCAAAGTATATAAATACCTATATTATTTCACATAGGTATGAGGAAGGCATACCTATTTTAGTTCTTGTAGTTCTACTATATATCTAAATTGTATTTAGAATTTATATTATCAATAACAATTTTTTAATATAAACTAGTAACTCCAGCTTTTCCCATTGAGTCAGCCTAAATAAATTAAGAGTTTGAGAAGCAATTTAATATTGTAAATCATTTATTTGTAGTAGTCATTTTAAAACTGACAAAGAAATATTTGAGAAATAGAAACTTGAATGTGCATTCAATGATTTTACCTGACATATTCATGGCCCCATTCTCCAATTTTGTCCAAATCAGACAGCAGACGATATTTTAAACTCCCTCTAACTTCACCCATCGTCATGGCCAGGACAGAGACGATATCGGCACAGACCTTTTTGACATTAGGGTCGTTTATCTTCTCATAAACTTCTTTCATGGTCTCATAATGAGGTTTCATGAATTTCAGTGGTTTCGGTACAGATGTCATCGAAGTAGTAGAGGCTTGGATCAGATTGCCCAATGCCCGTAAGGCCGGTAAATACTGGCTTGGGTCATTGTCCTTCATAAAATAAAAAGTCAGATTGAGGTAACAATTTGATATGTATTAAAGCTTGCTGATGTTACCACCATAATTTTCTCTTATAAACACAAATCTTCCCAAAGTTCTTGGTTCATTTCATTTAGTTCAACATCCCCTCACACATAACATAGTTAAACCACAGTTTTAGACAGTTTAGCACTGTAAAAAAAGTCTACCAATGCTTTTATTATTGCTCAAATACTTAACTCAACTACTTATTGTTCAAAGAGTAAAGACGTAATTGTGCTGACTTTTTCAAAAGTTCCTTTTAGTAGAAAATAGAAATGGTTTGAACTTGAAATTATTTTACAATACATATTCACAATAGTATTGAGTGGCAATTTTAGGAAGAACAATTTTGGGACATAAAAGAAGGAACAATGCTACTCCACTGTCCCCCTATTGTTTCACAACTGCCCTTACTGAAAAGTGAAAATAACGACTTTATGAACTTACCGAAAGTTTTTCAACGCACAAGTTCAATTCCTCTTGTAGAAGTTTGTCCTCATCAGACTAGAAGATAAAAAGGATATTATTGTAACTGCAAAATAACCTATAAATTAAACTTACCAATTCACTTTTGGCTTTATCGTCTTTTGATTTAACTTCCACCTTTACTGCCTCGACACTCATTGTCTTTTATATTTCAATACTAAATTACTTCTCAAAGTAAGCGTTAAAATGAAACTATTCACTTTATACGAACGCCGCTCAACTACAGTGAAGGTTACCGCAGAGATCTGCTAGCGTAGTTATTTGCTCTGTCATGACACTTTCCAATCATAGCCAATGACAATGCAAACTTCCACTTTTTACCGTTTCATGATTCTTCATCCTGAAATATTTTTAAGGGATCACTTTGTCGAAAACTATCCACCAGACGACTTTCACCAAAATCGTTTACCAGGTCGTTTCTATAGGAAAACCTTTTGGGGATGAAAGTTACAAAGCGGGCAAAACGAGGGAAAATGTACAAATATTCTTTCTACAAAAAAATAATAAATTCTAATAAGATAGAAAATTAACGGTGCAATAGTTATTGACGGAAGAAGAAGAATGAAGTTTCGAGGTTAATTCAAATTTTATATTAATTCAAATGTGTTAATAAATCTGATTTAATTAGTGAAAATGTTTGTGTTGCGGAAGACAAACGTAGTGAACTGTTATCTTAAACATTTGTGTACATCAAGTATCTTGTTGAAGAAGGAAACTGAAGTCACAAATTCTTACATTGAGGATACCTTACAACCAGATAAGTAAAACTTGTTAACATCCCGGTTTATAGTTTTCTGGTTGTCTCTTAATTTTTGTAGAGAATATACTCAACTGACTGATTCATACTTATCATTGAAAGAGAATCATAGTTGCTTCATTATTCACCCATATGTTAAATGGGGCCCCAGAAAACTTAAATTAACTCCCGACGAGCAGTTACAGGAAGCTGAAGCATTGGTAAAGACTCTTCCTCGGTGGCAAGTCGAAGACACTATGAAAATCCCATTAGAAACGCTGGATAGAAAAGCAATGTTTGGTACTGGAAATATGAAAATATTGGCACAAAAGGTTAGAGGCAACCCAAATGTAACAGCCATTTTTGTTAATGTTAGCAATCTGAAACAAGCCACTACTGAAATATTACGTAATAAATTCAAAGTACCCATTTTTGATCGATACAGAATTGTTATACAGATCCTAAAAGTCCATGCAACAAGTAAACATGCCAAGCTACAGGTTGCTTTAGCCGAGTTGTATTACATACAGCGAAAAGCTCAAGAGGATATGATGAGGGTAATCAAGGATCCGGAAACACTAAAACTCACTTTTCAAAATAGGGAACAAAAGCTGAAGGATGCAATTCAAAAACTTAGGAGTCACCGTATGTTATTACGAAGTCAACGGAGAAAGTTGGAATATCCTATTGTAGCTGTTGTTGGATATACCAATGCCGGTAAAACGTCGATAATAAAAGCTTTAACGGGGGATGCAAGTTTGGTACCAGTAGATAGACTTTTTGCAACTTTAGATGTTACAGT
Source organism: Cryptocephalus primarius (assembly GCA_963576515.1). Classification (NCBI taxonomy): domain Eukaryota; kingdom Metazoa; phylum Arthropoda; class Insecta; order Coleoptera; family Chrysomelidae; genus Cryptocephalus; species Cryptocephalus primarius. Next base: position 11,982,033 of record OY754936.1, read on the forward strand.
TTATAAAGGCATGTTACCATCTGGAATGGAAGTTTTGTACATCGACACTGTTGGATTCTTGTCAGAGCTGCCAACCAATCTTTTGGAATGCTTTATTGCCACTCTAGAAGATGCTGTTTTAGCAGTAATTAAGACATTACTACCTATTAATTTTAGAATTACATTAAACCAATTCGATTTTTTTCTCTACTAACCAATACTTTTGAATTAAACATTAGAACATTTGATATCAAAGCAAAGTTGAATTGGAGTGAATTTTTATTTCATATAAACAAAATTTTTTTTCTTGTAGGATGTAATATTGCATGTGGAAGATTTATCAAGTACTTGTTTAGAATATCACAAAGAGCACGTCCTAAATACACTGAAGGAACTGGGAACAGAATTTGAAACAAGTGACATTTTAAAGAAAGTTATTAGTGTTGGAAATAAGAGTGACTGTGCCTTAGTTAAAAGTTATGATGCCCTTATGGTTTCAGCTAAACAAGAAACTGGTAATTAGAATATTAATGGCAAACTATAATTTTACTTATACAAATTTTAGGTCTGGACGAGTTAAGATTACAGTTGGAAAATAAATTATTAGAAATGACTGCAAGGCGAAAAGTTTCAATCAAAGTACGTAATGGTGGAGATGAAATCAGGTAAAATATTTTTTAAAAATGTGGCAGTTACGATTAAAAAACTACGTATTTTAGGTGGTTGTATAAAAATGCTACTGTAATTAGCATAAATCCGGATGATGACAATGTGGAGTTCCTCGTAGTAAAAGTGATAATTACTGATAAAAATTTAAGCATATTCAAAAACTTGTTTATATCACAAATTTAATGAACATTTTGAAAATCAACAATTGATCTGCTTTTATTAAATGTTTATACTATGAACAACATCAACAAACGTTTTAACAGATTCAATAGGACCATCTGGGTAAATTCCATGTCCCAAATTAACAATGTACCGATCACTTCCAAAACCTTCTATCATCTTTGTAACCATCTCTGTTAATTTTTCTATTGGGGCATATAAGGCACAAGGGTCCAAATTTCCTTGTAAAGTCACATTTTTATTTTTTAACACCGACCTTGCAATCTTGGGGTCTATTGTCCAATCAATACCTAAAACTTCATAACCAAGATCTGCTTGTTCTTCTAAACAAAAATGAGCTCCCTTTGCGAAAAGAACCTACAACAAAAAGACAATTATTCTTGGTTAATTTAATTAACGGCTCAACATACCAAAGGTACTTGTTCCAGTTTTAAATCTTCTACTTTCCTCTTGATCCCCTCAGCTATTTTTTTCAGGTAAGGTAAACCAAATTTTGTATACAACGGTTTATTTAAATATTCCGCGTTACTATCAAAAACTTGGACAATTTGTGCTCCATACTGGATTTGCATTACCAAGTAGTCCGTAATAACACCAGTTAGCAGTTCCAAGAGCTCTTCTGCAACCGTAGGATGTTCATAAAGCCACCTTTTTGCTTTGCTTTGAGTTTTTGAACCACCACCTTCTATCATATACGCCATAAGGGTCCACTAAAAATAATTATGGATTATAACAGTCTATAATTTGAAAGGGATTTAAAACAAAAGCAAACAAATTGTAATTATATATTGTTAATAGTCCAACAACCATTTTTTGACTCAAATGCAACAATGTTGTATCAGATTCTCATTATATTGGAAGGTTAATTTTATGTTAGGTTCGTTAAATTATTTATAACGAACTTACTAAACATTGAAAATGGCTAAAAATGAAAATCATTATAGCTGATATAGGATGGATTGGGAGAAAAATTATAGAATAGTTAAAATCATATTAACAAAAAAGTAAACATGGTTTTTCGAAATATTTGAGTTAATATGTAGCAATATGATTATGTTATTATACTTTAATCTATGAAAATGAGTGGCACACACTAAGATGATTTATAATGATTGTAATTTTGTTATGAAGCTGACACCACAGAAGTTGGCTATTTCTATAGAAATCCAACAGTTTCTTACATTTTCCACAATATCCCACATAGCACTAGTGGATTACTCTACACCATTATTACAAGAAACTACTCCATTGTCACACCATATAGTGCTTAAATAAATGAGTCTCTCACAATAAATTGTTCAACCAATGAGAAAATCTCGCAAACAGTGATGGTTCAACTAAAAGTTATTTTGTTAAGTACATGATACATTGAATTTCATCTTGAATTACATATTTTTAAATTGGACAAACTGTGTTACAGTTTAACTTACTGGAGCACCAGAGAATCCAAAAAGTGGCACCTTTCCTTCTAACTTGTGTCTTGTTAAAGTTAAAGCTTTTCCGACGTAATCCAGTCTTGAAATGACATCAGTTTTATTTAAATTTCCTACATTGTCTACTGTAAGAGGGTCTGGCAGCACAGGACCCTACGAAATAATGTTTTGAAGCCCACAGAAATATTTAGTTAGTTATCTACTTACAACTCCCGGTCTCATTTCGACAGTCATTCCAAGAGCTTGGGGTATAACTAAGATATCGCTGAATATGATGGCAGCATCTAAATCAAATCTTTTAATAGGCATTAGCGTCACTTCACAGGCTAGGTTTGGGTTCTGGCATATCTCAAAGAAAGAATGTTGTTCGCGAAATTTTCTAAATTCTGAAAAGGAAATGGTGATGTTAAACAGCAGTACAGTGAAGTTACTATCGTCTAGGGCCCAATTGAAGATGATAATTACTATAAACTGTTTTATAAATTAAGCATAAACAATGCATTCATAAATGCAGGGGTGGTGTTCTGGAATTAAATTACCTGGTAAATATCTTCCAGCTTGTCTCATGATCCATATTGGTAACCTGTCAGGTTTTTCACCCCTGGCAGCTTTCAATACTCGGTCGTTTTTCAAAAGAGGGAAATTTTCAGTTAACATGATTTTGAGTTGATAAACACTTCAAACTTCAATATAACCTATTATTTTATGCCATGTCACTTAAACTACAAAACATGGAAATACAATGTAAGAAACACATCAATTTGTATATTTTCTCTATTGCACGTGTGCTGTGATAATCGTAGGTACAATTATTAACAAAAATAACCTGGTTTCATTGAGTTTAAAATTTTCTTGCTCCAGTATTTTTAATAAAACTTGCAAGAATGAGTAAAATGGGTCCAGGAGAATACTTCGTTTGCGGAGGATTTGGGGGTATATGCACGGTGGTCGTGGGTCACCCTTTGGATACCATAAAAGTAAGTTTATTTATTATAATACTTCAGGACAGCAATTGACCATACCAGATTTCTTTTACTTCAGTTACACAACGAGAACTCGTTTCGATCTTGTACAAAGTCCATATGCGACATATGTGACACAAATTATAATTTACTTTGTTGAAAATGTGTTTCTCAATATATTTATAACAATATAGTAAATTTAAAAGAGGAAACGGTTTTCCTATAAGCAGAATAATTTTAACAATGCATTAACCACTAACGGTTTCAAAATATTTAACAGGCATGAATGGTATTTTGTCTTAGGTTTTCTGTCAGATTAGATAGTTGCAACATTTTATTTATTCAAATATAGGACTTCAAAAATTTGAGGATCGATCTTTACCTTTCTTTAAAGCAGATAATTTTTCCAATCCAAGGTGTACTGCTTTGATGTATAGTCTTTGGTGCTCCCTCTTGTGTAGTCTAGTTATATATGTTAACTTTCTTATCTTCGGATTTGCTCCTTAGATCCAAATTAATGATCTCTGAGGTTGTGGATATGAAGTAAATCTTATTAGATAGTACATGCCAAAAAAGCGGATATTGAAAACACAAATTCAATCAATTTTCATGTTTGTTATGAAGTTATGTTGTAATTTTCTATTTACATAATGAATTATTCTAGGTCAGGTTACAAACTATGCCTCTACCTAAACCTGGTGAGCAAGCACTTTACTCAGGTACTTTCGATTGCTTCAAAAAAACCATAAAATATGAAGGTGTCCTGGGTTTGTACAAGGGAATGGGGGCTCCATTAGTAGGTGTAGCACCGATCTTTGCCATTTCATTTTTTGGTTATGGAGTTGGCAAAAAAATTTTTGGGCCAACAAATAGTGAGAAACTTACATATTCCCAGTTTTTTGCAGCCGGTGCCTTTTCTGGCATATTTACTAATTTGATAATGGCACCTGGTGAAAGGATTAAGTGCCTATTGCAAATTCAGCAAGGACCTAACACTATTAAGTTGTATGATGGCCCAGTGGATTGTATAAAAAAACTTTATAGAACTGGTGGTATTCGAAGCCTTTACCGAGGGTTTGGAGTAGCACTGCTAAGAGGTAAGCACAGTGATTATTTAACAAATGAATTTTACACAGATTTCATACAATTGTTTTTTGAATTAACATCTATTTAAATGGCAAATCGTTTTCAGTTCAATCATCAATTAAAATGATTTAAGTTAATAGTATATCAATAAAAAATATATTAAGCACAGTCCAATGCAAGTGTCTTTTAAATTGTTTTAATGACTGGATCAGTTTCAATCATCAAGGTATTGTTGGAAAAAAGTTCTAGGGATTGCTACAAGCGACCTGAAATAATGTAACTTAAATAATGTGTATTTCCTTTCCTATTTGTAAACATTCCTTTCAATATTTGCACTGCAAACAAATGGCTGTTGAGAAATATTGTCAGGATTTATTGGCAATCAAATTTAAATAAATTGTAGTCAATTTTTTTACAGTTTTACCTTTTATTCTACATATCTTACATATGTACATAAGGAGATTAACAAGATATAATGTGATTGATTACAATTTCTACAAAATAAAATAGATACATACAAGAGATATTTGATTTCCTGTGTAGATAAAATGCACTCTTGCATTTATATGATTAGTTTTGTTGAAATTTTAGATAAGATATTTCTTCTTCAATTTCCTTTTGAGCTTTTTCAATTTTAATCTTTTTGGAAGTTGTTCTTGAATAGGGATTAAATTATTTATCGGATTTAAACTGTTCATCTCATTGGAACTTTTGATTTCAGAATCTGAATTTGAAATAAAATTGTCTTTCTCAAATAGACTGTGTTTTTTCAATTTACTTTCTAATTTCACAAATTTACTGATTATATTCACTGATTCAGTCGTTGATTTTTGCGTTGTGACTTCAATCGTCATGATGGTATTATTTCTGTAATGGAAATATTGTTTTCTTATTTTAGGTTTGTAATCTGGACATTTAAATATTCTTCTCATAGCGTGAAAAACACTCCAATTGATAAAATGTGCCGGTTCGGCACATTTCGGAGCAACTTTGTTATCAAACACATATTTATAAGTAAAGCGATTTGTACCTGTGCAAGAAATACCTTTATCTTCAGCAAAATTACAGGTTTTAATGGTGCCTTGTTTTATTCTATTGACTATTAACGGTTTCCATTCGCTCATTTCACAAGAGCAGTGCCATGGATTATCATTTAACCGGACTAGTTTGGGATGAATTCTAGAGAATACTTCTCGGGGCAATTTTTTAAATCTGTTAGAGTTCAGGTATAATTCTTTAATACCAAGTAATTCGTCAAATATGCCTGGTGGGAGGTACTCTAGTTTATTTGCTGATAGGTCTAAATATTCCAAATGGTCTAATCCTATAAATGCATCCATCGATATATTCATTATTTGACAATGCGAAAGAACAAGTTTTTCAATTTGCTTCACTTCAACAAAACAATCATATTCTAATTCCGTTACATTTCCAGTGATAATTAATTCTTTTAAATTTGGCATACCGACAAACATATCCCTTTTTAATATTCTGAGCTCTAAATTATTTATGATCAGTTTGTTTAATAAAGTTAAACCTAACAAGGAATTTGTAATAAGTGTTAAGGGCATATCATCACTGCCAATAATTAAAGAATTGGTTGTATTCATTACTTCAAAGGTATTTGGAAAAATTACACTTATTGGGTTGTTGGCAAAGTTTGCTAATTTCAGATTTGGGAAAGGAGGTAAAGAAAGCTCAGAAAGTTGTGTGAAATTATTAAAAGATAGATCTAAGTATTCAAGCTGTAGCAAACCTGCTAGATCTGTTATCTGGATATCGAGTAATTTGTTATGTGCCAATGATAATGTTTTCAAATGTGGAGTACCATAAAATGCGAATGCTGGTATGAACTTCAAGTTATTTTTTTCCAAGATCAAGTATTCTAATTTATCTAAACCATCGAACATTTCCCAGTTCACATTGTTCAATTCACAGTTTGATATTCTGAGCAATAGTAAGTTTTTAAAACCAATGAATAAAGGAGTGTCGCCATTGTTTTGTCGTTGTTGTTTGTAAATTTCATATGGGATGATTTCGTTGTTATTTCCTTTCTCTACCATTGTTAAGGAATGTGAACTTCTGTCCAATTTTAAAGTGTATTCAAATACTAAATCCTCTTCATGGACCTCTTTGAGAAAATTTATCAACTGATTTTTAGAATTCTTTATTAAAATACGCTCAAAATTTAAATACTTTAGGCCAAGTAAAGAAGTATCTATTTCACTTATTAAGTGACTGTTCACTTGTTGGTTAAAGAGGTTTGGTCCGATAAGTTCTAAGCTAACCAGTTGAGAAAACTCACTTAAATAACTGAATTTTACAGTTTTGTTACCGGAGGCATAGCCCTGAATGAGAGTCAAACTTTCTATATTCTTTGGAAGTTTTGTTAGAAGTTCGACTGGCGCCGTTTCAGTTTGAAGGATACAGACTGCTGACCTGATTATGTTGGACCCATGCTCTTCGATAATTTCTAACGTTTCCAGGTTTTCTTCAGATAAAACCTATAGATCACAAATATAAAGTCAAAGTGATTCTTGTGAAGCTTCTTAAGACTTACTTCGTTGTTTTCCGTGAAGACGTCATTGGTGAATTCCTTTTTATTTTTGTCTTTCTGCATGAATCTGTAAATTGCTGTTTCTGTGACATGTTCAAGTCGACAGGTGCATATCAAGGGACAGTTCACGTCCTGGTCCCATAGAGAATTCGACTAAAATTAAGAAGGGTTTATACACATTGTTGAATACACTCACACAAGAACTTTAAAATTTAAAATTTACGTGATGTCTGTGTAACATGATTGATTGTTTGTGGTGGAAACGCATTTACAGCTTATATTTATTAATTGGGATCGAAAAAAAAAGGTGAGAGCAATTGGATGAAAATAAATGAATGAATTTACTAAGTTGGTTTCATTTTAAGAGGACTAATTATTTAATTTTCTCTCTTTTTTCCGTCTGCCCATTAAAATAAGTTATATTTTGAAAATTACTGTTAAGTAAATCACAGTTCTATATTTCCGTTTAATGAAACATTTGTGTTTCAGACTAGTTTGGTGGGAGTTTAGGTAATGGTGATTATTAATTCAGAATAGCTATCAATTCTTAATTTTGATTCAATATTTATTCTACTTACTTTGGAAACTGCATTTATTAATACAGAAAACAAAATCACGTAATTCTTCATGTTGTTAGTAGTACTACTACAGAAAGTGATGTTACAATCGTGATATTTAGCAGGATGTGCACCCCCACTCGTTTCCTGATATTGTAATAATGTTATCTCTTCTTAAAAATAAACGTATTTTCGTACTGTCACAACCCAGGTATTCGGCTATGAAATTGTCTTATTGCACACACTATTTTTTTGAAAATGTTTGAAATTAAATAACGGTAGAAATAATATGTTTGAAGTGATTTTTATAACATATTAATGAAAGGATGTACAATCGGTTTAAGATAAATGTTGATCATTAATGTATATTCTTCACAATGTATGTGTTAAGCACAAAGAGTTATTGTATAACTTATAACTAAAAATCATAAATTAGTTATAGGTGACCTCATTGTTCCTTTGTTTTTAAGATGACGTAGATGATGGTCCAGATTTTATTTATAATGCTACATTGACATATGAATCGAAATGAAATGTATATAAAAAAATTTTAGGCCATAATTTCATTTAGCTGACGATGCCTATACTTGAAATTATATATTGTTGGCATGTTATGAACGCAAATTAAATATTTATACTTGAATTCAAATGTGCTAAAAACATGAAAATAAACGTGATACAATTTGAATCAACATCATCATTAAGCACTAGAAAGTAATAAATAAGTAAGTAATATATTGATTTATTTTTGTATTTAATATCCATTTAATGTGAGACAATTCAGTTAATACTAAAAATGTGGAGAGCTCACCACAACCAAATAGCAACTTGCTAGTAATATGTCATGTAAATGACATTGGTAAATTTGTCATGGTAAATGGTACACCTGTGTATCAAGTATTGTATATATTGTACAGACCTAGGTGTGTACACATGTGCTACTAAAGTGAATCCAATAACAGAACACATACACACTTGTAGTATAAATACAATCTTGGAATAAGTCATATGCACCAGAATCACAATTTTATGTTATTTATAACGGCACCTAACTATAGTTTTTTCATTGGTAATTGTAGCGTTACAATTTAATTTACTTTTAACTGTTCTAGTCTAGAAAATTTGACCACTTTTCAGAGGTCCCTGCAGGTGGAATGTATTTTCTAACATATGAAGCGTTACAAAGCTACATCACCAAAGAGGGAACCAAACCAACTGGTATATTAGGTACAATTTTTGCTGGAGGTTGTGCAGGTATCGCTTATTGGGCGGTAGGGATGCCCCCAGATGTGCTGAAAAGTAGGGTTCAAACAGGTACAGGATTTTAACTTAAAACAGTATGCGATTTATAAAGCTAATAATGTTCTAGCTCCTGAAGGTACCTACCCGAACGGGTTAAGAGATGCTTTCAGGGAATTGATGAAAAACGAGGGACCACTGGCTTTGTACAAGGGAATAACTCCCGTGTTGTTGAGAGCTTTTCCGGCAAACGCCGCGTGTTTCTTAGGTTTGGAGGTTTGTAAGAAGGTCTTGGACTTTTTCTTTTCTCGCAATACACAAAGTTGATGTATGAGTTTTTTCCAAATTTGGTTCTAACATTTAAAAAATGTTATTATTAAATTGGACTGAGATATCTTTTCTGTTTAATTTTGGTATTTTCTTGTTTCCTAAAGATATGCACTTTCGACATACATATACATGATTAATGACATATGAATGATAACTCGATTATCATCACTGCAATTTAAAGTTCACAATACCTTTTTTGGTTCAAATATACTTTAAACAGTTGAAGTTTTGAAACAATGTTTGTAACATAAAGATTATGTTTTCCCCTTCAATTTTTAAAATATCAGTTAAACATTAGTAAAGGGGTGTTTTTTATACAATTACTCTATATATGCAACAATGGTTCATTAGTTCAATATAAACGTCCAAGACTCGTACCTATGCCTATGCCTGCCCTGCAAATAATAGGATAGTGTAAATATGATGTTATATAATTATAAAAATAGTTGAAACTTTGAGATATGTTTTTACTTTTATAATAAAGTACGAATCATATTTTTACATAGCAGTTATTGTCATTTTTATTTAAATGTGTATTCTTTCTATATTTAACTGTAGAAATGACTGATAAAAACTGACAGAAATGACTGTAACTATAATATTTTCATATAACCCTCAGTAATTAAAAAAGCAAGAAATTAAATATTATTTTAGATGTTGGGAAGACGCACAACATGGTAATGCTTTTTCAAAAGAAAATTGACTGCCTTTTTTGCGTTAATGAGTTCTGCACTCAAAGATCACTACATTTAAAATGGATAATAAGTATAAGTAATGTGCAGATTAAGACATTACAAAAGCAGATGAAGCACACCACTTGAACGATAAATATCTTCATTAAACTCAAATACTTTCTTTTATCAGTTGGTATTGTAACATGTGCATTCTCTAACATTCTTCCAAATCCTTATCGAATCAAATAAAATAACTGAAAATTGAAAGGTAACTTTAATTCTATTCTAACGAAATTGTGAAAATCCCTCTTATTCGATCTGTCTAGACCATATGAAAGATGGGCAAATTCTAGAAACATTCTCAAATATGAAGGACAAATCTAGAATTCGGAAAATCGTACATAGAGGTATAAAGGCGGACCGATATCGAAGAGACAATCAGCAGTCAGATAAGGTTGCCGAACAATGACTTCGAGCCATGAGAACTAAAGAAATGTCCAATAAATTAATCTCTAAAGAAATGTAAATTAAGTTAGATAGTGTAACAATTGATTAAAGATTAATTGTCTTACGTAACATGTTACATTATTCACTGCCCAATGAAAGTGGAGCCGAGAATATTGCAATGAAATCTGGAAACTATATTCAATAGAAATAAAATAGTATTAAAAAGTTATCAGTTCTGTATCAAAAAAGAAATGACATTGAGAGTATTTTAAAATTAGGTTTGAGGGCTAACCGTTATCATGTTTATGAAGCTAAAAAAAATTAAAACTGCAAATAAATATTTTAAATGTTTCTTTAATCAATGCTATGATTCTACAGAACTGTGTAATTTCGTGTAATCACGAGTACACCGATGGGATATGGTATTGCCATTTTTACATGTTCCAACTATTGCACTAAAACATATCATATGATAAGGACCAAATATAATTGGTGAAAATATATTTGACAGAGTATAAAATCAGTTTCTCACCCTTTAAGTAAATAAAATTTGAACAGTTTTCAATAAGCTGCACATTTTCAACAGAAATGCGTAAGTGAAATAAGGTTCTTCCAAATGTTATCTATCTGTTGTTAGAACATTTTATTGAAAACGTCTCAAAGAAATGAGTCGTAAAGTTAACATATTTGCAAAGTTCAAAATAATTTTAGTGCCAGTAGTGCAAAAACTTAACTTCATTAAAAAGGATACTCTCGTCATGTTGAAGCATTTCACTAGGATAAGTAAACAGGTTAACATGATCCGTAATAACGGTCAATCAATAGTGTATGCATAAACTTTGATCAGATGAGTGTTTTTTTGGAAATTTAGTTAATCTGTAGTGTTTAAATCGGAACATTATTTTTTTTTTACAAATCATATCGACCTGATTGCTTGTACTATGATTTAAAAATAAGAAGTGTGTGAGAACTGAAAAGAACTACATGTAAAAAAATGTTTTAAATGTGTGACTTGTTTAAGACGAAATGATTTAAGCTATTCAATTTTGTTATGGTAAAAAATATAGTGAGTGTCTCATGTCAGTCAATATTCAAGAGTATTTTTATTGTATCAGAAAACCATTTAACTAATGATAATTCATAACAGTAGTACTTAATATGGTTGAGTGAAATAAAGTAAACGATTAATATTACATATGGTATACAAAACACCACAAAATACGTGATTGGTCTTCCAAGTTAATTTAACAGAAAAACAGTAAAACTTTATTATGTTGTAAAAGTGTTTTTTGTTATGTTTACTTTAGGTAGACTAAATAAAACAATTACAAGACCATAGCCTATAGAAAGGAATGAAGTGCTGACTAAATTTATTATAACAGTTAACAAGTCATATTAAGGCAAAACGTGGCATTTAATTGTCACGAAGGTGTTTCTTCATTTTTCCGCTTTTTAATTAAAAATGATGACAAATAAACAAAAAAAGCCATCTTTTTTACAGCTTATATATGAATATCCCATTATGAATCGACTCAAGCCTATGATTCTTTTGAGAATCAAAATTTTGTTATGTTTCATAGCAAAAGTGATCCCAACAATAATAGGTATTTATAAATATTCTTGTCTTCTAATATTTACAAAGAATTTTTAACAGTATAGATGTGTTCCTATTTCACTGCCACAGAGTTCTAATATGAAATTATCATAAAAATGTAACAGTACCTTTTCACAATTACCTATTGTTCTACGTGTAAAGAAAGTTTTTACAAAAGTACTTTATATGAAATGATTTTGGGAAAATATGAAAATACTTATTCTTTTGATGTATGACAGAACGGACATAAAAATCATACTACTTTTTTACGCAAAAACACAAAAAATACTATTTTGTACATGTTCTATCCGTATTTATATACAGATCGCTTTATTTGTGCTAAAATATAAACTTTAGATTTTTACCAAAATATAGTGTATTGATATTTTACAAATTTTTGTGTAGAAATTTAATTATTCGTATTTGACCTGCAGACGAATTTATTGGATTTCAATCAGGTCATAAAATAAATTCGGTAGTCCAAAATTTGATGTGCTTAAAATAAATATCTTACAATTAGCTATTAAGAAGGGAAATTCTATTTTTGCCTCACAGATTTCAATCAATAAGTTACAAAATAAAATTAAAAACAAAGAGAAACAACAATTATTTATAGTTAATTCACATTTGGTAAAATGACTAGATAACAAATATAGAGTCGCGACTGAATGTTTACAAATATATCGAAAATGTCGTGACTCGATATTTTACAAAAATTATATATAATGTATTCACATACCTCAACTTATAATTTAGTCAGAATCGTGGCCATGACAATACTGGGTGTTTGTATTATCCATACTCTTGCATACAATTCCACAATAAATATCTGAGATCAAACTTTGAAAGTAACTCAAGTATTATCCATCAAGGTGTATCTTTCACCCTTCAATTCAATCAATTAATACTTAACCTGATACATGTTTAATACTAATGTGACCCTAACATACCCAATCCATATGCACATATTTTGGTTTCAAAACAATAATACTTAAATAACTAAATTTCAATATTGTCCTTCGAGGCTATAACAACAAAATACTCACATTTTGATTACAAGTTTGAGGAATGTAAAATATGGCAATGCAAGAGTATTAGGACAGCTCAACTAATAATTTTTTTTCAATAATTGAAATAAACAACGTTTAGGAGTGTATATGTACATGCAGATATTGAAATCGCAGAGTAATCGTTTTCTACTCATTCCATGAATTTGATATAATCTATATACTTACAGGTCATCCCAATAGTAACAGTGGAACAACGTAAGGAAGTCTGAAGAAACCAAAATTGTTAATTTTTTTAGAGTATAATACTTTTATCCAGCGATTAGAATTAAGGATATAGCATACAACAAAGTAGTTCAAAGAACAAACTTAATCGGAGCATTTATTAATGAAAATTCGCAGTGAAAAGTCTATTTAAAGAGTTATGGAACTCGAAGTGAATCGAAAATTCGGAAGATGCGTTTAAAGACAATTTGTAATTGTATTAAAAATCAAGCCAGTCCAGGCAAATCACGGTATTACTTCATTAATTTTCGTTTAAGTTTTACATGACAATAGCGAGATCCATTGTGCACAATTCATATATTCTAGTGTTCCAAAGTTCATGGAAATAGTAAAAAATTGTGCAGTTCAACATATGCACGTACTTACATTTTAACATATCAGTAAACAACATGCCTTAAGTTTAGCTCAATTCAAATGTCTCAGCTTTAACTCTAAATCTTTTAAGATACTATATATTACGTGATATTCATATGTGATCAGAAATTTAGTTATCTTAAAAGAGTTTTTAATGAAAATATGTATTTGAATTTAAAAAAAATGGTGAATGACTGAACGTTTGCAAAACTAGCATCGTTCTCAATTAAATGTTAAATCAAAACTACCAAGGTACTTTAATTGTCGAACAATTAAAAGGAATGTTAGTTGGGAATGATAAGTTTTTAGAATAAAATAGAAGAAAAAAAACCGTAAAAGTTGCAATGAAATGTAGAAGGAAGCTCAATATTTTTAAGCAATAGAAATTTTGTACTGCCGGTGATATTTCTACATATATAACTACTTAGGTATGTATATAATTTCTAAAGTAAATAACAATATAACACCCATTGAATCATAATCTCCGAGTATTTACAATCAAAATTTAAAAAACCTTAGGTTTACTAAGTATCGATCATTTATAGAGCCAAATTTTTTCATTTCTATTAGGTAAGGCATCTGTTTAAATAAAGTGGGCCCTATAAGTTAAAATTTTGAGACTAAACAAAAAGCCTTTATGTGAAATTTCGCTTATCAATAGTAGGTTTCTTTCTGAAAATGCAATAATTTAATAATTGCTAATACTGTTTTTCCTTCATAAACTTAAACATTAGATTTAACTTAAAACTACATTGGAATGGTAACAACGAAATTGGCATTGGAACGTTCGTTAAAATCAATGACTAGAAACTTATATTGAACTTTAAGTCGCAATTCAGGCCTACATTGCTACAAATTTATTTCTCTGAATTTTAATTTATGAATTCGATTGAATCCGATTTTAATACAGACACAAGTTCAATATCTAACCTAGCTCTGAGAATCAATAAAATAAATAATAAAAATCGTATGTGTACAAAATTACAATAACAAAAAATACAGTAGATAAAATTAAATAACTTACTAGCAAACCTTCTGGATCGATAAATACATCATGTATAAATTAAAATAACAAGAGAAATGAAACAATTAAAAATAAATAAGAAGCTTTTTAAGCTAATGGTGCTTTCATAACAGCGCACAGTGGGCAATTGTGAATCTACATTCAAAAATTTTCGACAAATTTTTAAAACAATTATTTTTTTTTAATAATGTTAAACAAATACTATTTTGGCATTATAATAGATATTGTCACTTCTTCAGCCTGAACACTGATTTAAGAATTTAACTTCAACAAAACCTTTTGGTAAACAAGAAATTTCTTTGTTTAATGGCTGAATAATTTATATTTTAAATAATCAACTCATCTTTGAACAATAAATCCCCAAGTTACTCAATAGTGCAGCGCGGCGTTAAATACATTGTTGAGCCACATACAGGGTGTTTTAGGAGAAGTGTCAAAAATTTTAAAGCTGAATAGTGTTGTATTCGTCGAAATACCTTCGTTTAAGTGCATTAAAATTTAAAAAATAGGGAGCTTCTTCGTAATTCTACAGATTTCCTAAAAGAATATTTCCTTACGTATTACATACCCTGTTTAGGAATTTCCTTGTTTTGATGAGTACTATGCAGCTTTAAACGTTTGGAACACCATGTATGTTGAAAAGAAGCTTAGCATTGAGATGATTTGATCATTCCCAAAGTCTAAGGACGTCTAAAAATTAAATAAAGGGCCGTCATTAACAATTAGAGATAATTATGTCTTGGGTGTGTCGAGATTGTCACAGTAAAAAATTCCCTGAAACTATAAACAGTTAGGTGTGATTCTTTTTTTTTTTCAGGTAAACAAAACATTATCATAGGTCAAATACACATTAATTGATGAATCTACACTGTAACCTAATTGTCCTATAAACGCTACACTTAAATGAAGCGTCACAGCAGTAACAAATGTCGATCACGAAATGCATGTCACAAGACATCATCATGATCTTCCATATCATTGTCCATATCCCCGTCTTGGTCTAAGTCATCATGATCCATCCCTGGTGACATTTGTTGGTGCATAAGGGCTTGCACCGTCGCTTTTGGGTCTTCGTCTTTCCATTTATCCATCGATCTTCTCCGGGCGTTCATGAAAAAATTACCCACAGTCGTTGGTTCCAGTCCTAGCTGTCGTGCAATCGTCACTTGCATTTCTTTTGATGGCCTCTTCGTCTCCTACAGGTTACAGTCATAAAAAAAATATATGTAACACAAAAAGATGAAGTGTTTCACCCAAGCGTCTCACTAACTTTTTTTCATATATAAAATTGAAGCATGGTCGTAATTGATCTTTAAATTTCACTGGAACTTTACTTTTTCGTTACAATGGCAAATATTGTGCTGATGTCATTAGAAACTCTATCTTAACAGAATTTTGAAGATTGATGAATATTGACTCATGCCCTTTTCTTGACTTGTCTAAATTGATTTGTTGATGAATTGTGAAATAAATACTTCTCCAGCATATCAAGAATTCGAGATAGCCAAAATTTCAATTAGGAGAAAAGAATAATTATAGGAAAAACGTATAGAGGAAAGAATTTATTTATCACACTTTACATGCTTAAGCTTTACTTTTGTAAATTACTCAAATAAATCTCTTATAAGATACAACAGTTACATATTCTCTCATGTAATACCTTCACATGGTGTTATTGATTAGTGTTATGCTTGGTTAATTTTTTATAAGTCATCATAGATTTTGTTGAATTTTGGGATACAAATTTCCCCAGCATATCAGTATTTATATTTTTAATTTGAAATAAATTTTGAGAGATGAAGCTAATTCGAAATACCCCTGTAACCTTTAAGCTGTAATAAGCCATTTTACAACTTATTCCAAAGCTGTTTTAAAACTGACATGCTGGAGTAGTTCTGCTAGATTTCAGTTCCTTTTAACTAAGCTAGTGAGATACTTAAGTTAAATTTGGTCTGTGTTATCACCAAAATATTTAATAAATAATCTAATTACTTTAAAAATAGCCTGCAGTGTACGGCGTTGGAGGTCTGTAAAAACTAGTCTGGGCTTCTTGGGAGTAGGAAGCTGATCCGAATTGTTCGAAGGATCCTCTTTCCGTTTGCAACCTATAATGAAATGTTCTTATAAGAACTTTAACTAACAATAGAAATCGTTTGGGTTATTGGTTTTAACTCGTAACTTGCAATGTTTTTGAAAAATGGATTGTAATTCACATTCCTAATACCTAATTAGAATGATTACAAAATGGGAGGGCGAGGGATCATTTTTAAAAGCGATGAATTTCTTATATTTTCTGTAAAAATGGATAAAATATGTTTTTGTTTTAAAATGTAGGTACAAATTTCGACTTTGACGCTTCAATAAATATATGATCGTCTTCGAAGTGTTCATTCAGCATTTTGTTAGGGTATTTATATTACGGGAGGTTTTACGGGATAAACAAATAAGTAACTTCTCAGAAACACGTTGAGTAAATACCAAAGAGGGAGCAGTTTCCTTTCGACAAATATGTAATGTCTAAAGCAGTCAAAGTTATTGTACAGTTTAAAATCACATATTTTGAAATATTTTGTTCAATATGATTTGAATATTATGATGAACACGTGAAATGTTCAATAATTAAAGTGCAAACATTTGTTTTTTTTATGACCAAACAGGATCGTAGGATTTTTAGTATTTAATGTTTATGTAGGTATTGCTTGTTATGTTTTTCGAACCGAATCTTTTTGATGGAACTTTATCTGTTAAACAAGTTTTAAGCGCCCAATGTAATAATTTTGTATCAAAAATGCCCTCACGTGTCACAATCGTCCCAGGGGCTTATGGGTTAATATGATCTTTCAAAGAATTGTTTTTAGTCTTAGTTTAGTAACTTGACATAAAACTTGATAATTAAAATCAACGCCATAAGATTATATAAAATGGCGAATGCACCCATGTTGTTTTCTTGGCGGTTTGACATTTTGGAATTATTTACTAATTACATATATACATAGCCGTCTTCACGACATTTACGTTATTAATTTTAATTTTAAAAGGCTGTAAATCCCAAACTAACACATACACTAAACAATAATAGTCAATTCAATCTGTTTTGAATCAATGTGAATTTTAATGAAAATTATTTTGAATTAAGTCGACTTCAAATCATCGAGATATAATATAAAAAATTTGAAAACGTTGGATAGCTGCAAAATGTTCTCCAAAGAGCAAAACCTACGTCTGCATGCATGTATTCATACATTAGTTATCCGTGCACTTTAATAATAATTATACATGAAAACTTGACGATTATCGGGGCAAAAATCTGCAGCTGTTATGCAAAATGTTAGATAAGGTACGTATGTTTCGAAGAGGTCAACTAACTCCCGTACAAGTCCAACCCGAACATTTTCCACCATAAACGTTAAGTACAGATATAGTTTTACATTTCGTTTTAGCAGTCAAAATAATGAAACACCCGTACGGAGAAATAAAAATGTTGAATTAACATTTCTTCATTACGTTTGTTACACAGTAAAAGTAAAGCGGTTGTGAATATGTATTGGCACATAAACCACACGCCATGTATTGCAATAAACTTCCCACTATTCTCTTTTAACAAAGAAATGCATTATGGCTTAAAGGTGGACAAATGAAAGACTGAAGGTCACTCCACTATCACCAATAAAACATTATATTGGATAATATCCATACCAAAGACGTTTTGAACAATCCGTGTACAACCGAGGAAATTTAAGGCTCAACTCTCACGTAAAAACGAAAATCAATACAATATATCTAATTGGTTTTAACAAGAATGTAAGTATACGTATTTATGTAAGAGTTGAACTTTAAGTGATGACTGCCAGAAACATGTATTTTGGGAATAAAAATCATTGCGAATTTACTTTACATTTTCCAGCTGAAATAATTATGCTGAATGTGTAAACAAAAAAAGTACAAGTCTGGATATCACTAATTCAGGTCGTAAGAGAAACGTAACGTAATAACAAAGCAATCAACACTGACTTGTAATTTATAACTTTTGTCATGGAGGGAAAAAGGTTCAATTCGCTACAATAACCTGAAGTGCATGTACTAGAAAGAAGAGTAACATGTTTTTATTCCCTTAAAATTTAAAATCATAGTGTAAGTATACCAAATGCAAGGATTGTAAGATTCTATAGATTTTAATAATGTGAAATTACTCTTCAAGTTATAAGAAAATTGAAAATTTTACTTACTGCCTCGTTGGGGTATCTGCGCAGCTGCAAAAGAAAATTCTATATTAATTCTTACATTATACTGTTACATATTAACAAAACAATGTGTTCAATGCATCTATAGACTTCAACTTTTTATGCATTAGTTAGAATTCCGTCGATGATATGAAGTAAATCAATTTATTTAATTTGCCTAAAACTAGAATCGCCAAAAATGAGCAATATTTCATTTTCTCCCCCACCACTCCATAAATAATTTAATGGTATTTTTTACATTTTTAAATCGTTTGTTTCTATCGGGTAAATTTGTAATTGGCCATAATTATTTAATTCCGCAACGAATCATAGGTAATTTGGTACACATCTCACGGTTCTTGTTTAATTAATTGGAAAGTTGCGAGACAATTTAATCAGGTACATATGCTGATGGAATACGATTTATATTTAACGTTTTGTAACGTAAACGATCACCCTGTGTAGAAAATTCTGTACGAAGTGATATTATTGAGTGATCGTTTTCCCCCGATTCAAAGTTTTCTCCGTAAAATGTCTACACCACCATTAATTTTTAATTTTTTAGAAAAGCTGATTATTTTCTTCTTATCTGTACAGTAAAGTAACGAAAAAAATAGACACTGAAGTAGTGTTGAGAACCATGAAGCAATGGTATATTTAAAAAAAAATGATTACCCTGCATGATTAACTCGATATAAGTAATAATATTAATTCGAAACGCGTATTACGGTTTGCTCTCTAAAATAATTTGGCCACCACAACGCGTTCGTGAAATAATATAAAATTATTGCACTTGAAAGCATTTTGAAGTAGGTACGTCGTAATTATTAATTAGCAGTCCTGAGCGTAAGTGAATTCGCAATTAAATTGTAATATAATCGATACACAAACGTATGTAGCACACATACTTATCAATGGCATAAAACTAAAGTTTAAAATTGCTGGCAACGCGCCAGATGCATTCACATTCAAAATCTCATAAGGGCCTCCCATCTATTCGAATAGAGAAAAACCTAAGATCTATTTCGTTTTATTCGATATGACATGCAACTGACGTTTACAGTTATTTGAAACATTTATCATGCACATGTCCGCGGTAGAAACATTTAAACAGACAGACAAATATAAGACTCACAAGCACGAAGATGTTGGTGATTTTCTTCGTTTGGAGTTGACTGCCCTCACGTTTACATTGCGCGTCTGGCAGTCTGCAATGAAACAAGAGAGAAGTCAACATCAGAAATATTAATGCAGAACAATTTTCAAAACATTTTGCAACACCCTGTATACTTCATGTAATGTCAGGTCTAATTTATAGCCGATCATCTGTATACTTCAGCAATTGTTTGGCTGCAAAATCTTTGTCACCCTCTGTGGCTCAGCAACTCGTATTGCTCATTTTCACTTTATTATTAATAATAAAAATAAAACCATTAATAAACATAAAAAGATAACTGTGTTTTTCAGAACCACACGTGAGATTTACTATGCTACTTACTTTTATTACCATTATTCTAACAATTTTAATTTGTTTTATACGACTTTAAATTTTATTTATTTTTTAAACCTGTTATTAGATTTAATCAATATTTGCATCCAAATTTTAAATACAAGTCTGCTGCAACAAAATAATGTTAAATTTATGGAGTTTAAATGGATCTAAGGCACTAATTCGTTTCAATTACAATAAATTGTATACATTTCAATCTATGTTTGTATGTTTGTGTTGGGTTAAAGAGAGTATCGATGAATTGCACATTTTCTTACCTAATTCAGTTTAAAAAAATTGATTATTTAAAGAATTACAGAACATTAACCAAAAATACTATAACCGTAACAGAAGGTTCTAAACCAAATGAGTATGACAAGGAAACTTGTTCTTTTTTAAAATTTGGTAACATTGTCAATGCAGTAGGTATTTGAAAAAATCAAATTCAGAATTGTATTTTTGGGAACAAGCGTCCAAAATTTTTCAAAAATTTCACAAGGATTCAAAAAAAGAATAATGACCATTAGCAGTCTAACCTGATCAATACTCTTAGTAATGTAGTTAAGAACATACTCAATAGATTTTATGAACTGGTCATTCCAACCATCGACACGTGCTTGTAAAATGCGTATCATTGTAAGGTTGTATGACACCACCTATTTGTTGCTTCAGTCTACGTTGTTGAAATTAATTATAAAACCACCATCTTCTTTAGTTCTCCTGCAATATGCAACATATCCCTATCTTCTTGTTTCTGCATTTCATGGACTAATGGGTATCTTTTCTTGCAACGAATATATTCATGCAAGGACAATTTGTATCTAAACTTCCACAGGACCCGTGCTAGTAACAATAAATAATTTAGTGTGTCAAACATAAAGGCCATTTATTGCCAAAATGCCGTAGGAAAAATCTTTAAAATGGTGGATTCTCCGTATAAACATGTTGCGAGCATAATGAGGGAAGGGGGTTTTATGTTTCTATAGGAAGGGGGAGACCGAACACTTTATCCTTTATTTACGACCATGTCTGTACCTTTAGTAGTTTTTTGCTAGACAATGATTATCAGTCAGTCAGTCAATAATTAAATTTTTATTTATGATTACAATAAATTAAAATTACAACAAATTATATTCGGTTTTTAAGCGTTGAGGTTTGTTGTCTATGTGTAATAACACTCAGGTCTGAATATCGCGAAATTATTTATTATTTTTAAGTACTGTGGCATTTTTAATTACTCATTAACATTTTCCTATAACCTTACACGTGTTAGCCTCCAATTCTAGCCGGTTTTTAAATGTAATTGTATAATCATTAAATAAATCTCAATTAGTCGCAGTTTAGAATAATTTTTTTACATAATCTTTAAAACAGAAACTTGGAATTGTATTGTAACCACAAGTAAATGTATTCGTCAATTTCATTAAATGTTGAAGGTGCTGGTAAGAACAGAATGGTGACAATGTAGATCAAAACCTTACTAATTAAAAATAGAAAATTTATTTTGTGAACATTTCAGTTTTAATAACCTAATTATAATAGGTAAATTAAAATTTAAATGATTTCCTTAACGAGTACTTAACTATAGCAAATGTGTAAATGCGTCATGTTCCTAATCAATATAAATCAATAGATTTTTAATATCCGAGCAATTCGTTTTAATGAAAATTACATCGTTACGACGAATTTAATTTGGAAAAAAACCATAATTTTTTAGCAGTTTTAGTTATTTTTTCAACTTAAATAAATACTTATTCTGCTTATATATATTCTCCTTAGAACCTAAGAAAATTGTTATGCGCAGAATGTATTAAGACAAGACAATTTTTTCACAATATTATATTTCTGTTTATATATATAAGGCTATGTGGAGTGTTTCTTTAGATCATTTTATATCTTACAGGTGTAATAACCTGCCGAATATGTGCTAAAACGTTTTTAAAATATGAGATGAAAATGTCAAAAAAGGTAATGGTTTAAAACAACTTTAATTAAATAAATTTTGTAGTTTCATGGTTCATATTGACAAATCATCAAATGCATAGCGAAGATATGGGATATGTCACCTTTAAAAAATTGAAACACATCTCCACATAATCTATAATTCCTTAAAAATTCTACATCACATAGAAAATGCAAGAATAAATGTTACGTAATAAAATGGGAATTCCATTGAACATGATAAAAGCAGTAGCATAAAAGTTCTATTTAAAAAAAATGACACGTTAACTAACGTTGTGATCAAAATTTTAAATAATTTTAAAAATACTTTGTTTTCTAAATATCAACAACTAATTATTCTTTTTTGTTTGTTGACAAATATTTATTAAGACCTTGGGACCTAAAATGATCTGAAGAATCACCCCTCGAAGTTCCTAATATTAATTCTGAATTACTCCGTACTGAGTGATCAGACCAGGACGGTGATCGGCCATATCAGGAACTACAACTACAATTAAGTGAAAAACATTATGTAATAAAAGTTGCCACGAATAATGCCTGTAAATGATTTATGGTAATGTATGTTCACCTCTAGAGGGCGTAATTTGAAAACGATTATTTGCAAATTGTGCCATATTAAAGGCAACTGATAATCTTAAAGGTGCTAAATATTTTTATTCATAGAGCCTTGCTCAATCTAGGAAATATTTAAAGATTTCTACCAAATCAACAATTTATATTCGAATTTTTAAACGTGATTTCCCGTGAAAATATTAAATAGGAACGTATATGATAGACTATGATTTAAAAATGTTCCACCACTGTGACGAAGCTAATAAAAGATTGTTCATAAACCAGGCATCTCTATTTGAAGCATATTTCAACCCCTTCTCTCGTGCATGACTAAATTTTTATCATACAATAAAATATATCTTAAATACAAATAAATAATACGTCAGATATAGTAATCTTTTTTTTCTAAAGCATCTAAACATGCAGGTAAGAGTAGCCCGATGTGTCAATCATATATAACATATCAAGTATTTTCTGACAGCAGTAATTAACCTTTATTTCTATATCGCCTTGTGGAAAATTCTTAAATGTACCCACCCCAGGTGGTTCACAGGGGCCTTCTGATACATGTCCACTCTTCGAATGAGCCACGTGGTTTATGAACGATCCCTAACCCGAAACAAGTGACGATGGATATGTTTCTTACGGATAAGGCGATTTACTTCATTCAACATTTTCATTTATGAATATTGAAATATCGATATTTTTTACATACGTATATGTACTAATTAGTACTATATAAACATATTTATATTTAAGAACAGAATTTTAAGTAGTGACAGCTGTGGGCCCAACAGCTACATTTCTGATACTCTATAGCACATCTTCAGTCACGTTTTACCAGTACCACTAGCCGAGTTCAGCTCTACAGCTTTAACTATGGCGATATCTGCCTTCCATCCTGACGTGGTAGCTTTGAAATGGCTTTTGTTGCTTTAGCGCACATTTCTCTGGTCGATCTTCAAACTCATTTTGTATGGAGTACTGCTCAAAATACTGTCAGCAACAAATTGTCAGTATGACAGAGACATCTTTTGTTTTTATTATTGGGGCATCATGTCAACCATTTGATCAAATTTTTCCCGAGAAATTTATAACCGATGTTCGATACCCTCATTAGCATATTCCCTGAAATGTTCGGGTTTTTAAAAATTTTTAATACGTTTTAATTTTATGAGTGATCTTCATGCTTCTGTGTATTTAAAAATATGTCCTTGTGAATGTTGCTAGTTACAGGTCTCCCCCACTTCCCCGTGTCAGTTAAAAATATTATCGTTCCCCACATAAGGCGCAAAGGTGTTGGCGAGAATATCTCCCACACCTGCCCAGGGTTACACGGTGACTCCGACAGCCTTGTGGCGTCTAGTTAAAGTAATTAAGCCACTTTTCAAAGCACTATTACAATTTGATAAAATCGTTATCCCTCATGCAAAACAGATCCCATCTAAAATTTTCAGGAATTGTGGTAGACACTATATCCAAATTTACAGGTTGTGGTGAGTTTGTTAGGTTTCTTTGGTTTTTTTAAAGTAGTAAAAGGTGTGACATTTTATTTCTCTTGAATATCTATACCTTACATAAGTCCTTGTGAAGGTAAGCATAATATTTGATTCAGGAAATAATATTTTTCCTGATGCCTTATTTTTCAATCAACGGAATTACCGCGGACTCGCGACTGGTAAGTGGGGGAATCGTCACAAAAACGCTCACATCTTGTGTCACATTTTTGGGCCGAACAATTTTTATGACGTGGAGAATTGTTACCTATTCGGGCATTCCTCTTTTCACTTCAGTTTTCATTAACATTTTGCAAGGACAAATCCAGAATCTGAACTAGAGGGGGCGGTTTATGTTCGTTTTAAGGAAGGGGTGGCTAGTGAAGCACGTTTTCCTACTTTTATAAAAAGGTTTGGGGCTATCTTGTGTATTACGAATTTTGAAAGCCTCTCTACTAAAAGCTTTCAGAATCCAGAGCCACTTGGATTTTCTTCCTCTATGAGCCGAGAGGCAGCTGCCCCCTTTCAGCCCTTCGTTGGGTACACTCTTGACTTGCGTTATTACAGTTACTACTTACAGTTATTCATTTGCGAAAAATACTGTAAGTAATGTCTTAATCTACCTACATAATTCACCACACTATATTTTCTATTACTTACACTACTTACTTCACTTTTCGGGAACTTCTCTTTTCTATACAGTTCACTGAGCAAGTCTTTGCCAAGACCCAAATGAATAGTCAATCCTCAGAAACAACTTGAAAATCGACTCGTCATTACGGTGAGACACTCACTTTAAGTTTTTACTCACTTCTTTTTCTTAGGGGTCCTTGGGAAGTTCCTTAAGAGTTTTCCAAGCACAACCGGGATTTGTTTGACACAGGTGCCTTTTGCGGTTTGCAGCATTATAAAACGTTTTACCACTGGACTAATCAGTTTCAAATGTGTGGACCCCTGAGTTGATAAAAACGATAGAGCAAAAGGAGTATATTAATCATATGTTATATACCTACCAAAATCTATGACTACAATATTAAACATTGGATAATTTTTTAAGTTAAGAAAGTAAGAAATATCGAATTACTGTACATCAGAAATTCATCAAATTTAGCACTGTTAAATAAGGATAAGTAGGATAACTACATGTTGGTATATTTGTGCCAGTATAAAATCCGCTTAATAAACGTGTTAAGCTTTTCACAAACTAAAATTTTTCCCGTTGAATCGATTTCATTTTACTAACTGCATCTTGTAATACAGACTTTTTGTTATGCAGTCATTTATTTAAATATTGACGTCTTTTTAATTACAATTCCTATCTTTCTCTTCTTTACAAACCTCTTCATACTTATTACTTACATGTTGATAGAGATTAATTATTTATGTATGAAAATTTATGTACATAATGTTCCTACTATATGTTTATAATTTTACTATTGTTAGGTACATATTTTATTATTATGAAGGATGTGTTATTTCTGACAATAAAACATAACTGCAAATTTTAAACTTCCAAATATATTACGGAATTCTGATTAATTTCTAGCCATGACATCGCTTGTATACCCTAATGGTAATTCTGGCCTCATTTTCTGTACAACCAGTAGAAACTTCGGCGAATGTTTGTTAATATGCTGCTGACTTTTCCTACAAGGGAGCCGATAAATTATTAAGGAACTTGTACTTATAACTCTAATTCGCGAATTACGACAAGAGAAATTATTTGGCATACTTATCACTTAATACGCAGGTATTCAGTACTTCCATTCTATTGAACGAAATTGTTCTAATAGTTGAAATATTGGCTACTGGTATATAGGAGTTGCAGAGCACCCCCACAGAGTATCAAAAATTAATTTTTACTTTAAAATAAATGCAACTTAGAAAATAGTCAACATGTATATACATATCATCTAATGTACTTAATAAATGAATCATATTAGTTGCATCTAAATAAATTCTGAAAACGTTAGTGACCTTACGGTAGCCAGCAATTCGCTGGTTGTCAAAAGATAGTTAATTAAGCTAAACTAGTCGATTTCCGGGTTTGTTAGCTAATAACCATAGTTATTACAGTAAACTCATTTCTGTTTACTAACGCATTCTAATTCCATTAATTTAAAGTTTAGTTCGTTGGTAATTGCGATGAATCATTAAAATCGGTAACTGAGGTATGCTTGGGACTTGAGTCAATAATAATTAGTTGGTAAAAGCTAGTCAGTTAATAATAAATATGCTATCTTTAGCTGTGTTAGCTAAACATTCTACTTCATTAAGATTTAACAAACTTAATCAGTTAGTTTAATGGTTCAGTGCAACAGTGACTGAAATATTAGATTAGGTACAATTTAGTTTGTGAATTAAATAATCAATATCGAAAAAAGGTAGTGAGTTGGTAAACAAAGCTAAATTAGTCGACCCTTCCGTTGGTTAGCTAATTATTTTAGTTATTACAACACATTCATTTCTGTTTCTCGATATTTTCTACTTCATTAAAGCGACAAAATTATAGCTATCTTGATTCTTTGGTCATTGCGACGAGTTAATAATGTAGTTTGTCAGGAAATGATATATTTGATCTACTACAACACCACTTATGTTATTAGGTGATTAACTGAAAATATTAAGACGTTTCACGTATGACAACAATTAAGACAATACGCAAAAGAACTCGAAAGTTTGCTATGTAATAATCAGGCTCGAGTTGCCACTGCCAATTAAGTTGCTGCAAATGTTTGTAGAAGAGTTTTTGGCAATGGGAAATAATAAATCAGTTGATAACGAATCTTAAGCTGAAGAAACAGTCCATGGTGTTGAACCGAATGTGTCGAAAAATTCATACCTTGAAAAGATACGGCTTAACTTCAAACTTTTTCAAAGATGGGATTAAGTCGACCTTCGAGCTAAGCTGGGTAGGTACATCACTTTGTACAAATTATATGGAAGAATCTCAAGACTACCATAAAATTATTTACAATACTTATTTCAAAAGTAAGAGAGTGTTTATTTGTCACAATATAAAATAAACTGAGGAAATGGACATTGTAAAATTTAAATTTCTTGCAAAACGGTGCGAAAAATGCAGATGGGGCATGTGATAATCTGGTCGGTTACCTGATAGGAGAGAGAATTGAAAAGTAAGGATACTTTGCTAAGGATAAAGAAGTTCATAGGCGTGCTACTTTATATTCTTATTTTGTTTTTATTTGGCCATATTATAATATAGATAGTATTTATCTACTTACGCATTAGGTTTGTACTACGTAAGTTCTTAATATTGTAAACATTTTATACCTCAGTACTCTTATTATTAACATAGAAAACACTTAGGTAAAATCCCAGTGCTTTATTGATGATACGCCTTTTAAATCCCTTAGGTAGGGTGCTAAAGTTTAGGGACTCGGCGGCCCGTTTTCTTTGTTATGTAAATTTGTTACTTAGTGGTGTACTTAAACTTCTTGTAAAAACGAGTAGATAACAGAAATCGTTTGTGACAATC
The DNA here is from genome assembly GCA_963576515.1 of Cryptocephalus primarius. NCBI lineage: Eukaryota > Metazoa > Arthropoda > Insecta > Coleoptera > Chrysomelidae > Cryptocephalus > Cryptocephalus primarius. The sequence continues at coordinate 12,009,628 of OY754936.1, forward strand.
TTTTGCCCACCAATCCAATGTACAAAAATGACCCTTTTTATGACCGAGAATGATTTCTCACTTTCTCATATTATAAAACGGACCCTAGTGCATATTACAGAATTTTTTATGTTTATATTAGCGTCTTAACTTCTTTCTCATTACGAAGTATCTGTTGGAATTAATTATGTCCCGATATTTCCTGCCAAAAATCGTTAATATTTCATATCAATTTTACTAATTATAGTATTACGATCGTTAACAAATTTCTATTTCCCTCTCTTAAATTTTAAATATAGACACTTTATAAATGTTGTCGATTAGTACCAAATCCTTTTTCTTATATTTTTCAAACAACACCTAATTAAACAGAAATTTAAAATTATTTCCCAAATATCTGTTAATATAATCCGCACAACGTAATATTACTGCAATTTATCCATGAATAATTGACTGCTATCGGTTAGCTCTTAGAGATAACCATTCTTCTATAACGGGAACTTATTTTTGCTTATTATTTTAAGTACAAAACTTTTATTTAGAAATTCTGATTTTGACTATTTTATCAAGCCACAGATTTATGACCTCTTGAGGGATAAAAATTTGTTTTTTTTACATCTCTTTCTTGGTCGGTTCAGTAGCTAAACAATCATAAATATTTTAACAGGGTGTACTCTAAGCTTGCATGTATGGTATAAACCAAATGTAAACATTAGAAGAACGTAAAATTTACAGCAATTTAATTAGTTGCCATAATGCCCCAGTATCCTCATTTTTTAAAACGTTTACCATCTACAAACAAATAAAATCGATGGCCGAAGAATCTCCACGTTATATTCAGTTAATATAAATTTTAACATATGTATATTATGCACAGTTTGAGAAAATCAAAACATGAAGTGTGAATATTTAATAAACGAGACTGAACATTGCGAGAAGCTGTGCATTCATCAAAAGAGTTTATAAAATGGACGTCCCGAGATAACACTACCGCCAAAGATGCTAGCTGAGAAATTCAATTGAAGTTTCAGCTTTTGATGTCTTACAATTTTACTGTAAAGTCTTATATTGGAAAATTTTATAACAAATACGTTCACGGTCCATTGAAACGAAAGAGAAATGAAAAATTATATCTCTTCTTTTAAGGATTGAAATACGAACAAAAATTAACTCTGCATCATCTTTAAAATAAGAACGCCAAAATACATTCCCTCGAAAATATTTTTATCAAGTGTTGAAGCAAAAACTCAAATCTAAGATATACATTTTTGATACTGCGTACTTATCTGAAAAATTTTTCCAAATATTACTCACGAGTATATGATGTAGTGTAGTTAAATATATTCGAGATAATGTGGAAAAGTGAATATTTTTCTTTGTGTGTTTCCGATATATGTCACTTTTAATTTGGTATATGTCATGTGAACCGTTTACCAGATTTTAATATAAAGTTACGACTAAAGTTCACCAAAAGAGACAATAGGAATAAGAGAATACTCCAAAATAAAAGGCGAATTTTCTGCTCAGAAATGCATGTTGGAATAGAAAATACTAATCGATTATGTTAATTTTGGAACTTTAAACTAGGTGCACACTGAAATGCAATATTTGCCCGAAACATAAGATCTATGCAAAGTTATATACAGTTACATTTATTGTTGACGAAGACTAGAACAAGATTCTCTTACTAGAAGTAGCCTTCCTCACATGGGTTCATCGCAGGAGTGAAGATCTATCATGTAATTTAATGCAATTAAAACTATCAAAGGTTGGTTGACCTTGGTTGGTTGGTTGACAACCTAGAAATATTTCATTGTAATGGATTTATGGAGAAGCAGGCATTTCGTTTAAAAGGCCTATGACTTTTTGGCACTAACATTTAAATTAAAACAAAGACGTAAAATGTTGCACTTTTAAGATAGTTTGTTTCAAGAATAATATATTTGTTTGGCTATGGTATGTAGCAGTTGCAAGTAAATCTGTGATATATTTAATGTTTACTTTGGCATTTGTCATGCGAAACGTTCAAGTTAGATTAAGTCAATTCGAGTCATTAAGTCAATTCATTCGTCAATTAAGTCATTCGAAAATTGGGAAAATGGTCTCCCAAAAATAATCACTTATTTAATAGTATTTGTATATTGTCAATTATAAATTAAGGGGCGCTTTCATGTAACGCTATTTTTACAAGCTCATCCCTGCCAAAATTTTAAATTTTCTGTTTAGGAATGCGTGATATTACCTCATTCACCTGCTTGGTAAGTGTCGATTTATCAAACCAAGTTAAATAATTTAAATATATTGACAGTGTCAAACACTTAAATTCAAATGAAGTGTCGTTCAAGACCATCAATATCCATCAGTTTCAATTTCAATCAAAATTCCGCTGTTTATAATAAATATTATTAATTTGTTTATCATATTTTATTACCCATGTATAGTTCATTCGAAATGTCACAATGTATAACATTAAATAAAAACCCTATGGATTGTCGTTAGTAATTTCTAAGCGCCATGTATATTAAAAATAGGTGGTGTAACTTACTAATTTAACTACATATTTTGTAACTTATACCATTACAGGTATTACACCTCAAGGACACTTTTATTCCGAATGCATGTACCTAAACCGGTGGATTTCCCCGTCCCTTTAAGGTTCCCGACCCCCAATACCGTTTCTTTCTTTATCAAACGTTACCTGCCATTTATTATTAGTCCCTAGTAATGTTCTCCATTACCTGCGTAAATCCGAAAAAGTAATACGAACCGTCCTTTCAAGCTTCTTCCTTTCAAGGCACAGAAAAAGAAATGTTTTAAATTCTGACACGTACAGTACAAGCTCGCAGCACTTTTCAGTTATTAACTATGAGGGCTGAGATAACAGAAGAAGGGTAGATCATGCTAAATAGAGTAAAGTAGAGATAACGTGTAACGTGTAAAATCTTCAATCAAAGTGTGCCAAAGTTACGTGTGTATGAATATAAAGTTGGAACTAGAAATGAAGACAGATATTCCTGGTCAAGGCGCTGCTGATTGAAAGACAATTGAACCAGGGAAAATTTAAAAAAAATATACTCATATATGTAGTGTAGAATATAACCAAGGTATACGTTTTATAAACAATTGCCTTTGTGTAAAACATTGGTTGTATTAGTAAAGTTTTCAATTTATGGTGTAATTTGTTTAAATTTCGCACGTGGGTTTAAGAAGTATGTGGCAGTAAAAGATAAAATAAGGCACCGTGAATCCTGCAAGGTTTTAGTACAGATGAATACGTACTACGGGGGATAATTCCAAGCCTTACCAGAATTGCCTCGTTTTGTCCCGTTTATTCTGTAAGAAATGATGCTTCCTAATCCATCCATCCATTATTTTATTGAAAAACATCAAATCAAGGACAATAAATATTATTTTAAAAATTAAATCCTGTAGTAAAAGTTAGTAGTTAGGAAAACGTAATAATATTGAAGTCTTAGAAGTGTAAAACCCGGGGAAAAAGAAATTTGTAAATAATATCACATGGTCAAAATTTTTCTTTTACCGTAAAACTGCTTTAAATCTGCAATTCTTACTAAAGTAAATCGTAATGGAACAAGCGTTCCAATTATTCTTCCTTTACATTTTATAAGCCGACTATCAATTATTTATTTTTTATTTTGGGTCATCAAACGTCGAAAGTATCATGTTTGATGAGTCTATTAATCATTTTTCGAATTATACTCATTTTCTTCAAGGCTCTTTCAACCAATCTTTATTTGAATGTATCCGATTACTGCGGATTCATTTTTCAATAATTTTTTTATTTGGTCATTGTTATTAAATTATATTAAACGTTGATGAATTAGAGCAATTTTCATTAATCAATAAATTATTGAAGTACTTTTGCATTTTTTAATTTGACATTTGCCATTTTTCTATCTATAGAATAAAGCTTACTCAAATGTAAGGTCAATACTGGTATATTTACACAAATACAGTGTCCTGTATAATTCCCGAGCCTCATTAATTTATCATGGTGATTAGAAGCCTTTCGGGTTGAATATCTAAATACAAATAACGCGAACCCATATGGTCTGAAGGTGAATCATCAGCTAGGTTGGTTATTGATTTTTCTCCACTTTCAACTTTTGGGGGGTTGAAAACGGACAGGGACAACAATACCACTACGCATGACTCTTTTAGACCGTTTACATTTACGCTGACAACGAGAAGCGGTAACCTGGTTTTTCATATTTACGGTATTACTCGCTTCCTTCTAAATTCCTTTCTGAAGTTTATCGTAAAACGGAATTGCTTACAATCCGAATTAGATAATACAGTTTTTGGGGTATTGAAGTAAATTCATCAAACGTGGTGATATCTACAGGAAATTTAAATATTTTACTGTACTTCGGTAGGTTCCTTTTGTTTATTTCTCAACTTTACCACAGCTTCTCTCCCTCTTCGCCCTTCAGTCGCCGGTGAATAATATATTCATCCCAGTTCGCTGTCTAATTAATATTGCTTGTCCTACTCACTCCTCTTTTTCCTCTTTATACCCTTCAATATCAGTTATGACATTTTATTTTCATCATTTTATGTGCTTCAGATGCGCAGTTTTTCTTTGTTTTATCCAAAATAATTAAGATTATCAATTTTTATTTTAAGAAAGGCAACAGTTCGGAAACTGTTTTACAGATTCTTTAGCTCTTGTAGATGTCATATCTTTGAGTATGTTAACATTATGTTCTAAAAATTTATTCAAGACATTCTTATACGACATTTAAACAGAGTGTAAACTGTAATGTTAAATGCACTTTATTATCTCCACTATAGACGATCATAAAAGCTTCAACGCCTGAATTAACCCCTATAAATCGTTATTGTTGCATTTTATGTGAAAGGAGGTTGTTATAGGAACTGCATGTAAAATGCCCCATCATAGCTGTGAAGCATTTCAATTCAATCGATGCAAATAAACATAACTGCCCTGTTAACGTTTTATAACATTTTACACTTTACTTTGAAGATGTCGAACTAAAAACGCAAATCGTGTTTTGTTTATATATTAGAGCCCTACTGTGTTGATTCGAGTTATTTATCAACACTTGAATTAGCCTACATACTATATTTTTCTATCATGTTAATTATCTTTGAATTATGACATATGAATTTGTTTATAATTAGTTGGATTTCTTTATTGTGATAATTTCGAAATTTCCACTCGTAATATTTGTGACGTTTCGGATAATTCCTGAATTTTTAGATAGCCTAAATCGAGTGAAATACCATTAAACCTCGGACATACTACCTTTATCTATTTTCTGGGAATATTTCAGATTAAATAGATTAGTAACTGTTTTCACTTCCCATTAACACATAAGAGGTAAGTTAATAAAGCTTTACACAAAGCAAGAATCACATCAAATTATTAAATAAATTCAAGAATTACGCCACTTTCGGAATAACGTAATTAATTACAAAATATTTTTAAACGACTTATTAAACGCGCTCCGTTTAGAAAATCCATTATTTAAACTACATATTTTAATTTGTCTATGTTTAAACCAAAGAGAAAATTTCATAACAAACTCTACCTTAAAGATATCCCTTAGATTTGTTTTTAAGGTGTCTATTTAGGGCTTTTTTTTCAATTAAAACAAATCCTAAAATGTGAGAAAAATAATTTTGTTATTTTTGTTTGCAACGTCTATAAGACTAATAATAGTCTAAAACACGTGCTTGGTCGTTGGTGAATTGAAATTACTTGGGGTTTCTCCTTAGTAATAAAAGAATCTATTTACGTACGTGCACGAGTTACTTATACATTACATACATACATATACGCATATATGGCGACTCCCAGAGTACACGTCAAGTACAAATAATTTTCAAAACAGACATTTTAGAAAAATGTTTAATTAAGAAAGCAAGTGACAAATATCCCTCATACAAAATATTACTATAAATATTTACACAACGATGCTATGGTTCATTTCTAGAAACCCACTTTCCTAAACAAATTGACTGTGCTTCAGGTTGTGTTGAGGCTACTATTGTTTTACTTACTTAATCCTAGGCTTTCCACCCTTTTAATTAAAACAAAATTTCATTCCAAACTTCATGACATTTTTAATCGAAGACCATTCATAATTAAAGAATTATGCACCTACATTATATCGAATTGTTTTAGGGGCTCTGATTCCGAGCTCTGGGGAGAAGGGGGTCAGGCTTACCGTAAAACGTATTAAAGGGGATTATGACCCATTATGGAGTCACTGAGGCTGAGACAAAATACAAAATTTCAAAGCCCCCTGCCTACATTTCTATTTCTAATTTCTAAATTTTAGGATATTACTAAATTATTACACTAATTACACTATTACAAATCTTAAGCTACTAATAAGTTATTTGGTAAATAAATTACCTATGGAGATTTATATGAGAATTTATCCACAAAATATTGCAAAGGAAAGAAAACCATGTTTTAATAACATATTTCTAAGCCATTTTTTTTAATATAGGGTTATTAAACTTACACACTTCCAGATCAATTGTATGTCGTAAGTAAGTTACCACAAGTTACTACGATAATTTATTTATCAATTCAATTTACTTTTTAGTTATCCGAAAGTTAAAAAGTTCTAAATTATAATTACCAAATTATTTTATAGAAGAAAGAAAATAAAGCCCTTATGTTAAAACTTTACAGATTGCCGTTAGTTAGCATTCTTAAAAACTACAAAGTTAATAAAGGATTTTGAAACGTTGTATCCTTAGGGCCAGTTTTTCATTCCTAAATAAATTAAATTATTAAATTATCCTGAATTAAATAAATAAAATTATTTACGTTAATTCGCAGCTAAAACAGCCAATCAGCTTAAATTACAGCTAGCTCTTGTTTACATCCGCGATTCTGACTGTTTTAACCAGGGATTAACTAACCGTGCATTGCATTTAATTACACCCGAAAGACTAACTGTTATAGATGGTATCTACGGTTTTAACAATAATGTTTTTTGTTAATTCCTGGTTGAAACAGCTAACCAACTGAATGCAGATGTGTTCTGTCTATTGTTTATAACTGATTCAATTAACCTTAAACGAGCAAAATGATGCTATTGGTTACGTGCAACTGGCTCATGGTTTCTGCCAGCTAATTGTAACCAATTTTGTGCACTTTGGCATTATCTCAAGCACACACAAATAGTTCTTCTGGTGTCTTAATTGGTGTATCTGTGCACGTTATTAATACATAGCATTTGTAAATTATTTTCTTGTGTAAATTACTGACAATAACGACACAAACAGCAAGATGTGACAGATGTGACGTCACTGACCACTGACCTATTTTTTGTGCCTTTTGATTTACTATTTTCTTTTTAAGATATACACAAAAGAATTAAAAGTAACCGTTTTTTGTGAGCATTACTAAATAACCTGAAATGGTTTCCAGAAACCAGTGAAATAGCTTATTCTAACCCCCTTTTTGCATCACTTATTATTGCGATTCAATAAGGAATTTTGACTTAACTGCTTGTCTTAACCCGAGTTTAACTTACAATTGGAGTTTGAGACTGAGTTTCGTTTATCGTTTAAAGTTCGTACTCGGTTGAAAGAGTCATTAATTAAATTACTAGTTATTCTGGCTAACTGTTTCAACCTAAAAGTATTTTAAAGATGCATTTCATCTGTAGTAACAATCAACCCTTATTTTCCCACTAACTAAATACCTGGTTCAAGTTAATATTTGGTTAACAAAGCCAACCAACTGAACTATAGCTAGATTTTGAGCTTTATTTATAGTTACGATCCAATTGGCAAGTTTTTCCGAGGTTTCATTCGGTGAAATTGAGGTTCAAAAATGATCACATCTACAATAAGGCCAAGCAGTATCTAAAATTCGAAATTTGTTGAAATACATAAGAAATATAGTACTATGCTTTGTTGGCAACTTTGTGAAAAGCGGAAATGCAGCACGAAGTACTCGGTTGACCAGCGATTTTAACTAGAGAATAATTTAAATCAAAGTATTAACCTTTAGCACCAATATTTTCACCTCTGATTATACACTGGTTTCAGTTCGTTTCTGGTTTATAAATCAGCTATGTGTAGCTCAGTAAGTTAGTGCTGTTATTTAGTAAATTTCAAAGAGGTTAAAATTTTGAGTGTAGGCAATGTGACCTATGTTTTTTTCTGGTCAAAAACGCTTTGAGATTTAAGAAATAGGTGAGAATTTGGAAAATGTGACGTATGTGAAAAAAATCTTTAGAGCTTATTGTAGAATAGTCTGTATACAGACTATCTGTATACTACGTCCAGAAATTCTCCTGACAAAAGGAAATCACAAGTACCAGACGTGATTTTATGATTAACTCAAAATCACTTCATAAGAATATGCTTCCTAGGGAGGTAGCGGGTACGGGGCAAATTATGCTTTATAACATATTTTATTTATTTTTCAATTTACGACAATTCTGGTGTTAAATGTGAAAAATATCGATTTTTTTTCTTTCATTTGTGTCTTCTGGTTTATTAGGACTACGGATTAGGCTACGGATTTTATCGAATCTTATTCAAAAAATAATTGAAGTTGTCTTTAGAAACCACTAAAACAATCAATACATAAATGTCAAATGGACACGAAGGAATTTGTTAGATGTGTTAAATTAGCTATAAAATTTTTTCATTGTTATTTCGGAAAAAGGAAAATTAAAAATGGTTTCATTTTTGAGCGAAAATATGCTGATATACATTTAGTTTGTGATAAAATGCATTGTAAGGCTCGAACAGCGACACGGAAATATCTGCTCGAGCATTATTAGAATATTTTTCGCAGGAAAATGAAACGATTTTTAGTTTTCCTTGCTCAGAATTAATAAACAAATAATTCAATGTATACTTTAACACGGCCTACAATTTTCGTCGTGTCCATTTCGCATTTATGTACTGATTTTTTTTATTGATTTCCAATCCCAATTTCAATTGTTTTTATTTTCTCATATAATGAGACAGGATTGTTTGAGAGTTGATTTTCGGAATTTCAGATATTTCAGATATTCGTTTTTCTGGATGATTTGCGGTTCCCTGAGTACGAAAATGTTTTTGGAATAATGTCTGTGTATGTACATGTATGTGGTCGACTTTTTCTAAGAAACTGTAAATAGTGAAAAGGTGAAACTTTGTATTTGGGTTTGGTCACCTGAAAACTTGAATTCGCGCTATGTTGGTCAAAATTGATTACCGGCAAAGGGCATTTTACTTTTATCATTTTTGTGACATCTCGAAAACTGGTCCGGTGTTTTTCTTTAAACGTTGTATATTATATATACTGTTTAATACACATTGAATACCTAATCCTTATCTTGACCGGTCTTTCCTAAAGGGGGCCCTCTGACCTTGTGAATTGTCAATTTTCTATACAACGGTTATAAAACAGTTTTTTGAATTAGATTTGATAAAAGTTTAGAAAGCACAAAAAATAGATTTTTCTGGAGAACGGAGCATAGTAGCTATAATAAACAAAAATACATCAATGAAAGAAAAAAATCGATATTTTTCACATTTAATGCCAGAATTGCCGAACAGATTGAGAAATTAAAAAAGTATATTAAGTGTCTATTGCCCCCCAATGAGACGATTCTCACCTGAATTAAAATTCGTGTATACAACAACAGATTGTAAATTATGGTGTAAATTTTCGTATTTTTAAAGATACTTGAACAAAAGGCGCGATCTCCCTAAGAAAACATGTTCTTATAGGGTGATTTTGATTATATCTGCATAAAATCATGTTTAGTATTTGAGTATTTTGTCGGAGGAATTTCTGGGCACCCGGTATATGTGGCAAACGATCAAAAAAGTTTCTCTACAGATTACAGCTGTGAATAATCCCCGAGTCTATTTTGTGATTGCAGGATGCACGTAAGTAACTCGGTATTGTAATTTTATGCCTGCGCTCCGTTCGGATGAAAAAATTAGCAGATCTGAACATAATAGGTTAAAAACTATGTCGCTCTATACGAATACCGTCCTTGTGGTCGTCGACATCTGCTGATTTTTAAACATAAACGGAACGTAGTGCGCGTAGAAAGTAGTATCCTCATTCATACCTGCTAGACGTAGGGCAGACATCCTTTGAAACTCCGGCTCCTGCAACCACTTCCACATCCTTCTGAACGTCTCTCTCCCAGACTTGAGTTTCGACCAAGGTTTCGGATTTCTCAAGAGGTCCGAGAGAGTACCTTGCGACCGACACAACACCCTCTGAGCAAAAATAGCCTGCGGAATGCTATACCTTTTGAGTTCGGCACTTATCCTTTGAGCCAGTTCTTTGGTGTTAATCTCCTCGACGTCCGCCGCGATGGCGGGAACGCTGATGGAGGCGGTGTTGGAGTTCTTCGAGGAGATCTGCATGGAGGTTTGTTGTTGTTGTTGCTGCTGCTGCTGTTGTTGTTGCTGCTGCTGTTGCTGTTGTTGTGTTTGTTGTTGTTGTTGTTGTTGCTGGGATTGTTGTTGTTGATGGTGCTGAGTTATGGAGGGAGCTGTCTGAAGCGTGACGACCGGGGGCGACGGGGAGCAGTCGCGCTGGGGGGCGATCTGCACCAACGTCGGTGGGTGGTTTTGGAGGCCGAGTCCATTAAGGTTGGTTGAACTGAAACTGGTGACTAAGGTCCCGTCGGGCGAGTTGAGCGACGCCGACGGCGGGCTCAGCTGCGGACTGTGTAGCCTCGGCACCATGTCCCGCTGGTTCCCGTAGGGGGAATCGTAGCTCGGCGGCGACATACTCTTCTGCGGGGACGGCAGGCCGTTCTGGCTGTACGAGCTCTGCGGGCTGATAGGGCTCGGCTGCTGCTGCATTCCCATTCCGGGCGAGGAGTAGTTGTGCGGAGGGGTCATCCCCATGTTGGTCATGGTGTAAGGAGCGGCGGCGTTGACGCCGACCCCCAGGCCAAGACCGATGTTGTTCTGCATGACGGTGAAGGATCCGGTCACGCTGCTGGCATGCCCGTACGCGAACTTATCGGACATGGTGGAGATCGGCGGCAGGGGCTGGAGAGGAGTAAGCGTCGCGTACGAGGAGCTGGGGCTGTAGCCAGGAGGCGACATCCGTCCGTTGACCGAAGTTAAGGTCTGATAGGTCGGTTCCGGGTTGAGGGTACGGTAGTCTGTGTTGTCGATCATGTTCGCTACGCTGACGGAGTTTGGCGACAACTTGCCAGGGCTGAGCAGCTCCGAATCTCTGGATTCTTCTTGGGGCTGTACGATAACTGATAGCGGGCCATCGGCTTCTTCTTGTTTGACAAGACGTCTTTCAACGACGGCGCGCGACACGAGCCTCATACGGACGACTTGCGTCTCCATTCCGCCGGAAATAACCGCATGCGCGCTACTATCTGGAGAATCGACCGTTTGTTCAACTAATGCCTGCTGTTCGATCATTTTGCCAATATTTTCCATCATGACGGCGATGGCAACGTATTTGGGCGGCCTAGTCGCCACACATCGCGATACTTCCCAAACACTTGCTGGCTGAAGTTGTTGGTCCGATCACAGGCACACGCGAGACGCCAACAGGGCATGGGTGACATGCATGTTGTCCCGCTCCCAACGGGAGCCACTAAGGAGATTCACTTTGTTTACGACGGCGGCGGCGGTCGTCTCGGGGAGAGCGACGCCACGGGGGCATCTCCATGGATCGGCGGTAGGACTCGTCACCAGGCGTCCTTCGGACGTTTCGCTCGCATGCTCACTTCCAAACCCGCAAACGCCGTTACCCGTACCGACTGTTATTGGACTTAAATTCGATTATATTCCTGAAAATTCGTAACCCGCCAGCCGGTCGATACCGAATTGAATGGGGGAACGACGAAGCCAGGTGGTTCTGCGCGCGACCCTTCCGTACCCTCGTGCTGCGCTTCTTACGTCGCGCTCGTTGGCTGCCTGGCAATATCTTGTTTAAACTAGCTCTCTCACTCCCCCTTGGATATTTCACTCGCTTCTCCCTTTCTCACCCTCTCTATCGTCGGCCGTGTGCAAGCGTTAGTCCCGATCGCACCCTAAAAACTAAAACTTTTGCACCTCACCGTCCTTCCTCGAGCTTCACTCCCTCTCCCTACTCGCCCTTCTCGTTCTCTCTCTCTCTCTCTCTCTCTCTCTCTCTCTCTCTCTCTCTCTCTCTCTCTCTCTCTCTCTTTCTCTCTCTTTCTCTCTCTCTCTTTCTATCTTTCTCTCTCTCTCTCTCCCTCTTTGTTTATTCAAAGCGAGTGCCCTCTCTCCCTTTCTCTGTCCTTTTTGCTTTTGCTTCGATGTTGGACGTGATACTGTTGTCGGATAGCATCTGTCGAAGCGTCGCGACGCGCGACGCAGCTACCGGAACGTTGTGTTTCCTTCTTATCTACAACCACGTGCATGAAGGGCCTATATCGGGAATAGGTGCACACGTACGTGGGTAATGAGCCGACGTAGTAATGCGATGTGTTATGATTGTCGGTTGATAAACTGCTTATAGTTAATTTAATTATTTCGATACAAATTGCAAACATCACGTCCAGGAAATCTCAAACAATCCAGAGCTCCTTTAACTCGTATTTGTTAATGACTAATCGCGATTCTAAGTAGGCCCCACACACTGCCTCTTCTATCCGGACATTAACTTATTTCTGCAACATCAGCATATCGTCTAATTTTAGTATTTGTTTCCGTGTTTATAAATAAGCATCAAACGCCCCATCACGGAACAATCATAAAGGTAATTTCGTTTAAAACGTGCATTACATACGCCTGTACTCAACAAACGGTTAGGTTTATTACCTACCCTTGGTCTAATATCTGCCCAATGGTTAAGTTGGCATTTGCTATTCACCTTTGAACATCGGTTAGTCAATAATAATAATAATAATAATATACACTTTGTTGTACTTAAGCAATGTACAATTTCCTCATAACAAATATTAAAACGCAATAAATAACAAAAGAAAGCAACGAAAAGAAAATAATTTCAGCTAGGACACAATCGTAAGGCGAGGTTCAAAATCCTACAACTTGAGATAAAAATTATCTTCGCTAGGTAAATAACCAATCAACTAGAGGTATAAATTTCCTTTCTAAAGGGAATTAAATCAAACCATCGCCCAAGCACGTGCTGTATATTGATCATCCATTAATAGTGTTTTAAGATACTTTTTGAAGGGTCCAACATCCAAGCTTTTTAATGGATTTGGTAAATTATTGTATGTTTGGTAAATATTAAGCCAAAGAGCGGAAGAATTCGCGTTTTTCACTGTGTGTATAATTTAGTGATTGCACTTTTTCCCCCAGATTTATAGAAGCATTTTAGCATTTTGCAACTGAATTCTTTTGTTTTAGAAACAAAAGAATAATTCATCTTTATAAATAACAGTTGATTGTTACGAGTCGAATATTTAAAAATTTCTTGACATTGTAATAGAGCCGCAGAAGAATCAATCAAATCGTTAATTACTTCCTTTAGTTTATCGTAAAGTTCTGCATAAAAAAATGCTGCATCAATCCATGTTGTGACAGGTGTTGGGTGCAGTTGCACACCTGGTAGTTTATCCCTATAAAATTGAATTCGCGATGGACATTTAATAAACACTTTTTACGTATAATTTATCAAGTCGTTAACCACAGGAAATTGATTCCTTGTAAATTCTGCAACTCTGTTAATGACGTGTAATAAACATGTTACGTAAATTAGATTTGGGTAAAAGAATTTCAAATTTTTACCTGTCCTAATCACAGGTATCAGCATTAGATAAAAACAAAATGTGTCGCTCAAAGGTGATATTTTGCAAAACAAATTACTTAACCAATCTTGAATGAAGATTAAATTATGTTTTGTTAAGTTATTTTGACGAAATTAAAAATTATTTGGACTCTTTTCTTCTAACACTGTCATTGATAAGTGGGCAATATATCTTCAATAACATAAAAATGATTGTCATATGTAATACTATTATAGCAGTTATCGTATCAGTATAAACTACATCAACACTAGGTTTTCTTAAAGTCGATTCATGAGAAAATTTTTGTAAGAAGTGAAAATTAATTAACGTCTTCAACGGAATATTGCCTGTCAACATAGCAGTGCGAAGTTTTTCAATAAACCTCCTCTGTGGATCATTTAGTGACTTCTGCAAACAGCACGTCAACGATTGGTGTTGTTTAGCACTTTGTTTTAGTTTGTTCAACCTCGCAACATGCTTTCCACTTTTGACATATCGCCCATAATGAAGTTTTCAGCATAAATCTAAATAAAAAGAAAGCATTGTAAAATACGTTCGTTTCTTATACTTAAAAGTAGATTGGAATTAAAACTAACTAATCTAATTCTATTTTATTTGAATCTAAATTAATATGGGATCACTCACAAATCTTTTAATGGTGTGATTGAAAGGTGTATAAAACAGTGTCACGTAACTTATAAATGATCTCAGATGATACTAATTGAGATATGGGTACTCAAAGTAATTGAAATGTTGATATGAAATATTTATTAATTAATGTAGTTGGGAGGTTTGTATGTACTTACCATTTTCGAATATGCAGTACAAAAGAAATTGCCACCATCTCACATTTCCAAGCATATTTCAAGGAAAGATACAAAATATGCACTTCCCATTATTCCCCCCTTTAATTATAACAAAATGATCCTTTATGTAATGAGATTCTGTGGCTGGGCGATTTAGGTCACGAAACCCAGTTGCCAAGTGGTGAACGACATTACGAAAAGTATTTTCCTGATAAAGATAGTGTAGAGTTTTGTATAGCATAATTTTTTGAAACAGGCAACTACTCCTGAGCTCTTTTGGTAATGCATATTCAACCATTCACTGGAAAACAAGTTAAGAGAAATAAGATCACATTTGCGTATACCGTAAACCTTAAAGCCTTATGCAGAAGTTCTGGATTTTCTGTATTCGGTTAGCAATTATAAAGTGCATAGCCGGATGGTAAACAGAGCCCCAGTACATAAATTGGAACAGTACAAATACGGACTTTCTAGAGATTCACTTTGACTTAGGCTCAGCTATCCATGGGTTAACTTAAATATTGGCGAATGCGCCGATTAGCTTATTAGAGCATATTAAGACCAAGCAAGCAGACATAGGATAACCGCTACTCCAAACGCCTTAACTTATTAACGCTAATTTAATTTTTTTGTCAAAATTCCACCATTTTTACAGAGGTTGGCTAAAATCACGCTATGGTTGACTTCTGTGTGATCCGGTTTTTTGACAAAATTATTTTATTTCCTGCTCTCTAGCTCTTATGCTTATAGCTACAAGGATATGACGTAGATTCGTTCAAATGTTTGCCCGTTTAACGTATCCACAACATATTTTCAAATTCTCAAAAATAATTTGACAATGATTTTCCGCTGTTTTAAAATTGATCATGGATATCAAAAATTATTTTAAGTAAAAATTCAACAATTTTGGGGATTTTTCAAAATATTTCTTTTAGTGTCGGAATTTTCGAATGTTTCTATTCCACACTGAACTGTTTCAATACCACCTACATCTGGTTCAAGGCGGCGCTTGAATACAATTGATTAGCATAGCGAATCGTAAATTCAAATTTTGAAATCCTTCCGACGATACCCCCGTTTAGGAGAGTTCCAAAATTTTCATACCCACTCGCTAAAATTACCGAAATGCATTCATTACTTACACAATTATTGTTCGATGCTTTGTCCTACATAAGTAAGAAAATGTAACGAACAAAATTGAACTCAATTTACACTTTCCACTGTTCGTTCACTTGAAGCGATTAGACTTAACTGTCTTTGAAAGCGAACTGCAATTTTAACAATAAACTAAATTGAAAATGCATTCAAAATGCTAATACCTATTCTTTAATAACGTTATGACACTGAAAGGCAAATCATTTAATCCAGCAAATACTCTAATGGTGGGTGAATTATGTTTGAAACCATCATTGCCCAAAATATTACTTCCATTTCGTCTTGAATCACTCTATATGTTGCTTGTAAAAGTAGTAAATTAATTATATTGTCCTTTGTAATGGGTACATGGGTAGATTGATCTGTGGCATATAAACGATTTCACCAAACTACCTGTGCAATAATTCAAGGTAATAATTTCGCCAAAATTTGAAATTGCCTTTTTTCCACTGATTTTTAAGATGCCCCTTTCACATTTATTTTGTAGTTTTGAGCAGGCGAGCTCTAAATATTAAGAAAAATCGCAAACTGTTAATTTTTCTACATTACCCAAACCACTTATATTTCAACACGCACCTGCAGTAATACATCGTCAATTTAAACTAAAAATTATAATTTTTTAAGTATGTCAATTTATAAACAATAAACTTTTTTACTCGACATTATCGACGAGAACTTGCGACCTCAAAGTATTGAATGTCAACAAAACTATTTTACGAGTAACAATGTCTTTAATTTAACCATGAATTATTGATACAATTGTAATCAAAGTATGGGTTATATAGGACATATATGTGTGTATTTATGAATGTGAATGTGTGTAATGACAAAAATTAATGAAGTGCAAAGTTCAAATACATTTTTATTTAACAGTCTTGAATTATTTTGTTAGTTTAGGTGAACGTGGATTTGTTTGCGGTTTTAGAATTAAAACCGTCATATGTATATTTATAAAATAATTAATGAGTATCCTACTATAAATAATTACCTAACACCCTAGTAGAGATTTGAGGAGATTGTTGGCAGATATGTATGTTCCAGAACTCGAACAGAAAAGTCAGAAAAATTATTACATAATAATCATAAGTATTACATAAAACGTACATAAGGAAAGCCAACTCAACTTTTCTACCACGGTAATTTTAATTGTAATTACCCACTTAGAACACACATACATGTGTTTTACACTTGTTTGAATTTAACTGATCATATGAATAAATAAAACGCCAATTCTTCATTAAAAGCACTCGCTAGTAGCAAAAAAACTAACATATTAAAGTTTGTTCAGCAAATAACACTTAATTTATTTATTAGATTTTTTCGGCGTATTTTTACTTGTTCGAGTACATGTAAAAAATATTTTATTGCCATTACAAATTATATTTTATCGGGTTGCTTAATTATTTTCTCGTTTTAATTCTGGTTCCTTTGTTAGTAAACATCTATCAATTTATGATTTAATTATTATTGTAATAGGTCATGTTTAAAAAACCACTGCTATCATTACCACTTACGATTTTATCATTTCTATACATATCTCATTTTAAGTGTCTTTATTTGTATGCAGAAAATTTATTTACACAAGTTATAAAGATAAATTATATCTTATTAACGGTGGTGTTTGCTTTTTTATGTACAATTGAATACATTATAATTGATAAATGTGGATTAATGTTATTGCAAATTTTTTAAGACAGATTAGGTAACTTGAAATTTATAGAAACTTATAGTTTTATATAAAAAGCAATTTTTATACGATACAAGCAACATGAAATTTTTATCGAGAGAAATTTTGAATTTGTTGACATTATCAACTGAATCATGTTGAATCACGTTTTCTGTTTACTAGAATAAATCTAAAATTACACTTAGTTTGTTATTTGGGAATAAAGGTAGATGATTTAATTTGTTGGACGAAAATCCACAAACATTTCAAGCAGTTGCCAACATGTAAATGTGTCAAACATTTGCTGGAACACCTAATACTAAATATTACCAGTATTGCTTTGTTGGAATGCAATGTACTCGCCTTATGTAGCTTCCAATATCTTGCAGGAATGAACCTATTGTACAATATATTATAATATTGTAAATCAAATCATACTTCGTAATTGTAATTGTATTTGTCACAATTTTGTATAAGACTCACATTAGATCCAATACATTTATTCTCAACCAAAATAATTATGGTCCATTGTGATTATCACAAAACAACATCATCGTCACCGTCATATAAAACGAGTGTTTACATCTATACGTGTTACAAATATTCAGATCTTTTCTCTCAGCGATGCTTGTAATGATTGATATGTAACAATCACAACAATTGATATGTCAAGTTGTCTGTCGCACCTCATAATACGACTGTTAAACATAATTATCATGTTTATCAAAATCGTTAACTTCGTTTGCAGGTTATGTTTTAAATGTAGATATGAGAAAGCAATGATAACTGAAAACAAAATGCAATTCATTGAAACCACCACAAAATTTTTAAAATGTCGCCCAAAGTGAGGTTAAATGTAACCTTTATCGATAACTTATCTATGACATCATACAAAAGTAAGCATCAAGTGAAAAAGAGAGAAAGAGCGAGAGATTAGATTGTATTAGATAGGTTTATTTATGTGCATTATGTAGCACAGTGTACAGCTTAGGTAATATATAAAATTATACAAATAAAATTATTAGCACAGTTCCTCCTGATGGTAGGTGAGAAACCTGTCATTTGAACGCAACATGAATGTCGCGGTATGAATGTGGGAAGGGATTGAATTCTATAGATAGTGTTAGGTGACATGAAACAAATTATATGAAGGGTCGCAATATGAAACCATAGGATGGTAAGGGACTTCACACCTGCCTTACAGGATGAAAACTAATATTGGCAAGAACCTATCTTTTTAATCTTGATCATCACATATTGCACATATTGCAGAAAGTGTAGTATCAGAGAATTCATCTAGCATTCAGTACTTACTAACCACTTTGCATGGGTCTCAAGGAAAACTCTCATCAGGGTTCTTCACAGTAAAGTAAAAAAATGAGGGACTCTCCTCTCGCCCAATAACGTAACAAGATGCTGAAGATGAAAATGTAACTTTCTGTTTAATTTGTGATGAACCTTTTACCAACTCTCGTTGAAGCGAAAAATGATTGCAGTAGAGAGCTAGAGGAGTAGGTATTGCCACAATCAACCCCATAAGTGTCACAACTAACTGCAGATCGGGGCAGTTGTGATATTTGTAATGACTAAGGCCCGGATTTTATGGCAATTGTCATTTTTTGCCACAAGAATTTTGGTCATTTTGAGATGTTGTTGCCATTTTCTGCAATTCTTAGATTTTTTCTCGAAAATAGGGGAATTTTTTCGTTGTACAAATTCCCTAATCGCCTGGAATTCTCATAACGAGTCATAACCAAGCGGATATATAATCAGGGTCACCCGATAATCCATGCAATCATGATTGATAAGAATACTACATAACAGGTTTCCCAAGAAAGTACATTGCCTAACATTTTAAAGAACATTTTAACTAGTTCTTCAATATGGTGATCGGTAATATGGGAGTAGTTTGTCAAGTAGTTTGTGTAAAGCCATATCAATATGCCAAAATAAAAACATTTACTTTCTTGGAAAATAAGATTATGTATTGCTCCATATAATAAAAAAACATGATGTTCATTACGCTACGGTTACATACATAAACATTTTTTTGCAGTTTGTTTCAGTCTGAATTTTTGTAATTTAAGGGATTTTTTAAAAATGATTTAAATTATTTTTTTTTTACTTTTACTGCCATATAATCAGGGCTTCAGTAGTGACTTTCTTTTAATGGTAATAACTGTTTGTATCGCTTCTAATATATCCATTTTTATATTGTTTTGCAGATAAAAGTTCCAGTAAAACAATGTTCAAGCAAACTTTATAATCGTATCACCGAGAGCTATGAAAAAATAAACGTGAAGTGTCACAACCAACTTCGGTGTCTCCTACTTATCAATTATGATTTAACATAAGCGTGTTTTCATTGCAGAAGGCGATGTTGTGATCACCTGATCAGTATCCTGGCTGATTTTGCATTTCATTTTGCTGATTGTGGTTTTTTGTTTAAATACTATACATGTTATATTAGGCGACGTTTTCCTTCGATCCAACGTTACCATTTGAATAATGGGAAACCTAACTGCCACTTATTGGACTGAATTCAGTGCACTAAATGAGTTACATTCTAAATTTAGCATGGTGTGACTGTAGTTAGTACCAGTAAGCACACAAATTAGACTAGACCGCGTGGGTTGTGATCGCTCTGAATCTAACCTAACAAAAGATTCAGCCAAGTTTATACTGAATTCAAAAAGTCGCTTTAAGTATCACATTTAGTTTACTTGTGCAAATGAATAAAATGTGAATTTCCAAAACGAGGCATTGGAAATTTAGCACTAGTTTTGGGCAATCACATACTGTGTTTCGATCATGTGATCAGTCTCCTGTCTGGTTCTGTTATATTTCATCGATTATGTGTTTATAAACAAAACTATTATATCAAAGTACATATAGTTACGAAAAGAAATCACTTGATGTGTACATCATCACCCCATATTATGATCGTATTGTATTATTCCTGTGTTGAACCCGAGCGACACGAGCTAACACGAAACCCCTCCACTGACACCGTTCGGATAGAACACTAACGATTCCTCGTCTTTCATTGGTCGCACCGAAGTCAGCAGACTTCTCTCGTCATCGACTTTATAAAATTAAACCGGAACGAATCATTTTTTACCAATCTTAAGTTTGGTGTGAGCGGTAGTGGTCGCTTTCCTATCCTCTCTCCATTCCTTCTCCTCTCACTCGTATATTATTTGCCCTTTGGCGGCATTTTTCACGCCAGAGTCATCACGTGCATTCCATGCGTCTAATGGAGATCGCTTTAAGTGAAAACCAAAATAACACGATGAGTTACCTTGAGAATATTACGACCAACTTGGAGAACAGCAGGTGAGGTTTGCATTTTATTTACATACATACACACACATACATACATACAGTGAACCCGACATCCCGAGTGAAAGTTAATTAATAACGCTTCTTCGTACTATTTTAATACCCTTTTGCTGTGTAGCTCTTAAATAATTTACATAATCGATGTACGAGTGATTCATAACCTCTACACGCCACCCCCTTATTGGGGTGAAGTTTCTCTTCTCTGCTCTTTCCAGCTAAACAGAAACCTACATATTATTTTATCACAGTAATGATGGGAGGTTATCTTTTGTGCATCCCTCAAAAGCATTTTGAAAATCAATAGAAGATTCTAGTGGTAGAAATCACAGTCAGAATATTTTATCCAGTGGGTGGATACGTCTATTTAATAATATACATACATACACATTCTATAGACACACCAAACATACCATACACATGGCATGTACACAAATATTAGTTATTATATTGGTATATTTCATCATAATATTCTTTGAATGCCAGTAATCATGGAATTTTTTAACAAACCAATACTTTCCTTATATTTTGGTGTATTCTGAAGTAGATTTCATTTTATTTGAAATGGATTGCTGATTGTTATCTCCACATTTTTGTCATATAATTCACTACCACCACATCATTGTCTAACATATATTGTTAATGATACCAAGAGGCCAAAACACAGCTTTTATGATCTCGATTTAATGTCGATCAGAGATAACACCAGACAAATCAATTACATTCAGTGTTCATTAAGCTGGCAATTTTTTCCCATTATGTTCCTTAACTCAATTTTTATACATTTGCATGTCGAAAAAGAATGCTTCTGCTGTAGTTAATAACAAAAACAATGCAAGCAATGGGGTTGTAACTGTTGTTAGGCAACTGAGGATAATTTCCAAAGTAATTTTCTTCGTAAAGTCCGAATCAAAACTCAGAATTGGTCCATCACGTGAGGATTTTGAGATATTTGAGGTTATGTACACGAAAAATGGCTATTTTGGCATTTTTTAACATTGATATAGGCTGATCAAAATTTATATACTTTTTTCTACCTTTTCCATCATTTAGTATTAGTCTTCTTCTTCATAATGAGCTCTCGAAAGGTGTTATACGATCTTTCTTTTAAGAGACGGCCATTTCAATATGATGTGATGAGATAAAAAGCATACACTGATCAAGATAAACCCTTTTTTGTCATTAATTTCTAAACATTTTTGATGTCAAACTTGTGACTGGGAAGTTTTTGAAGGCTCTGAACCTGAATCTCAGGTCATATTTGCAAAATTCCAAGATGGCCGATCTCATGTGGCGCTAAATGCCGGATCTTTTTTTTTCAATTTCACTTTAATATATCATTCACTTTAATATATTGATAAAAAAATTCATACAAGGGTTTTTGTAGTCGCTAATTACGAATCTAGAGACATATTTGCGAAATATACAATGGAGGATCCAATATGCCCTTTGAAATTTTCGAAAAACGACCGATTTATGCGAAATTTGGTATATGGGTGTTTTATGTCTCTGATCACAAATCTGGGGGCGGATGTGCAAATTTCAAGATGGCCGGTCCAATATGGCAGGCCAGTAGATCTACAATTTAAATTCTATACCAAACACCCATAGATAAGTAGTTCCAAGACCCCTGTAGTAAATTTCATTACTTCCTAACCGTAGACAGGTAACCATGAAGTCAAAACCCAGAGGGAAGGCAAATCTCCTTACCCCTAAATTGTAGACAGATAACCTTAACCTAAGAAACTACCTTTTTGCGGGTTCAAGGGTTTAATATAAACCTTGTATTCTATCACTCTCTTAGGATAAGAGTTATCTGCCTGAAGTTTCCTGTACCTTAACTCTTGGTTTTAGGGTTACTTGCCTATGGCTTGGGAGTAATCGAATTTGTCCTCACTCACGCTTTTAGCCCTAGGGTTACCTGTGTGCGGTTTAGGAGGAAATGAAATTTTTCTCTTTTGGACTATAGGTTAAGGGTTACCTGTCTACGGTTAGAAAGTGATACTTTACTTACATCAGGCTTTCAGGAGTTACTAAACTACTTTGCTCATTTTGACACGGAATAGTAGTACTAGATGATGAAATAGGTAGAAAAAATTACAACATTTTTGTGCAGCTTATATCTAACCTTAAAAATAAACGAAATAGCCATTTTTCGGAAACGTAACTTTAAATTTCTCAAAATCTTGACGTGATGGGCCTATTTTGTTTTCAGATTCGGATTCTAAGCAGAAAATACTTTGAAAATGACTCAGCTGCCCAACAACAATTTCTTGCAGACTTGTGTTATCATTAAAGACATGGGAATTCGGAAGACTATTTGAACATTTGGGAAATCCGATTCAAAGTCCCTTGTGTTGTAAGAGATTGTAACGGTCGATGTTTTCCAAATATACCAGTCACTATATGGTACGCTTCCATGCCACACATTATCAATTATGACGTAAACATCTGAGTTCCATTTTTTTTTCGGTTTGATTTTCTACATCTTCATCGAGCGTAGCTGAAATCGCCTTGAAATTGAGCCATTTTCATTTGTTTTTTAATTTTTCTGTTCGTTTTTTAATTACCTGCAACCATCACTGTAACATACACTGGTTTTTTTTAATAGTTTTCCTTCAATCTAGGGATAAATCCAATTTTAAAGGATTTTTCAATTTTATTGTTTAATTGCACAGACGAGGCTGATACACTATTTTTGATTTATATACACAGCTTATATTTTATCCATGTAACAGTGCGGAGCTACTGCCTATCTGTACGTAATTTTTATCAAGTAAATACCTTTTTTTTCGTCCATCGATTAGCCTATAAGGTTGCTAATCTAATACACTCCACTAATTAAAATAACATTACGGTAAAGGAAAAACTGCATAAATAAATACAAATTTGCTGTAACACATTTGAGCTCTCTCAGAATATTTTTGAATATCATTTGAACTTGCTCAATTACAGTTTGTATCAGCGTTGAATATAAATCAAAACCTAAAGTGGTATGTAATAATATGTAATTTTTTTATTATTGTTATTGTGGTAGTGTACTAGAACAATATTGTAGATTAAATATCAATGAAAAATATTTCCTTAAAACCTAATCTTACCAATTGATTAATTCTAGGTAGTATTCGTCATTTTAGTTATGCTTTTCAATTAGCTGTAAATAAATCTGTGGGGGTTTTTTCATATCCTATCTTCACCTAAGGTAGATTTTCTGACGTATTTTCTGTATTTCCCGGAAAACCTTACTCTTTTTACGTTAATCATTGTCGTAAAATTTAAAAATATATTTGAAAACACTTATCAAAACCACAGATTAACATGTGAAGATTTGATTTTTTGAATATCGCGCAAATAGCAGTTAACGTAAGTAAATTTATTTTTGTTTAACCTTTACTCTCATACAGCTTGGGGCACCCGAAATTAAAAAGAAAATCGATGTATATTCATTTGTTTTTTAATTACTGTGGTTCAGTTTAATACATTTTAATTATTTTGAGTGAATGTTGTCAATAATAAATTTGAAAACTCGGAAATTGTAAATATTGTTCCCGGTCTTGAAAATAATCCTTTTCTTTTTCCTTAAACCATTTTCAAGGCAACTAACCTGTCTTTCTAATCAAAATTAAGAATTTTAAATTTCACCCTGATGGAGACTTAATGTAAGCTGCAACCTTGACCAACCGAGTTTTTCCATTTAAGATCTTGGTTTAAAATCCATTGGTTTACTTGGAAGCCCCGAAAAATACAGGGTGATTCGAGTAACTTTGTGCCTTTTTGACTACAGAAAATATAACTTGTTACCAAAGACTAGTCGCAGAGCATAGGTTTTGGTCTTTTTAAGGCAATATACGCATTACGTTTTGTCGAAAAAGTCATGGTACTAGTTGTGAAATTTAAAGAATCACTTGGTAATGATTACGTGCAATACGAAAGAATACGTATGATCACAAGAATAAGAAATAACAACAAGGGAAATAGATAAAAAGAAAAGTCCGATTATCCGCGCAGTTTCTCTCGCGCACGTCGGTTTTGCAATAAAACTAGCCAACTGGCTAGCACCAGTGGTAGCGACTATCCTTTTACAATGTGGCTGTCTTTACAATAGATAAAAACAGTGTCGTACGCTCATTGTTGTTTCAATCGAAAGTAATGGAAGAGAAAAAAGAAAGGCCACGATAGCTATTCAGCCGAATGCCTTCCTATCAGAAGTTATGCTTCAGGTTTGAGTTCCTTCAGATTTCAAAATGCTTCCAACAAGTCTATAAAACAAAAGTTTGTGATACGGGCTTTAGTTAAGTAGATTTTTCGTAATTGCTTGAGGTTTCATTCGAAAAATGATTTTTACTTTCATGTCAGGATAATATGAAAATTGCGTTTTTATTAAACCCACCTCATATTTAAATTATAAGAAATTTATTCAGATAATATCTTTATTAATAAGCTGACACCACACTATTGCATTTCGTTGTGAGGATAAAAAAAGTGGTAGAGCTACACCAAAGTTTGTTAGAATGTTACAATAAATTTGTGAATTTTGTGACATAATTGTGTTTCGGGTATAACAGAAGCGGGTACGCGGAAACATGATTAATATTAAGGTAAAAATTTAGCGAATCGTGGATGTTTTACCCGTAAAGTCTTACGAGAACGTAAATTGTGGCACCTCCAAAAATTTACTGAGGCCTCGTGGTAATTCCTCCAGTTGCGTAGAGAAAATACGGGTACATGTTTTTTGAACATTTTGAAACTTACTAGGATCACAGTATTTAAAATACCAAAATAAGAAAATTAAAATACAATAGACATAAAACTGTTTTTTGGCGACATGTATTACACATGTATTCATTAAACAAATAATTTTATTTTGTATAGGGAGTAATGCGATAATAACAAATTTTAATAACAAAAATTTAACTGTGTAAACTATAAATACACTTGTTAGGATGGTGGCCAAGAGCAATGTCAAGGCAATGAATTTGTTGTTGAACGTAACATCTGTGAAAGAAAGAAGAGTCTGAGCTATTCATCTCGTATGACCTTGATGAATATTTTATATTTATTTTAGTACTACGTAGGGATTTTTATTAATGTAATTTGATCATACAATACGATTTTTAAACATATTGTTACTAAATCGGTTTAACATACCTATATATTTCTCTACTTTCATTCTCTACTTTTATATTTCTCTACTTATATACTGACTCACAGGGCTTTATCCTTTTGAGTGTTCTTCTGTGATTAGTATTGTCCAAGTACTGGATGGCCTCAACGTTCATATATTCAGGAAGTCTCTACTCATCATTTAGTAAACTTGGTTATTGTCTGTTTAACGGTTCCATTTCAAGGCGAAAATACCAGGGTAAATTCACAGTGCTTTGTTTTGGATTCACGCATAATGATGCGAGTTTCTTAATACTAATACGCACATGTCTCCTTGCGCATTTTGTGAAGCTGTCGTTACTTTATCATGGATCCTCTATTGTTGTACCATAACTATAGAGATTTGACTCATTATTAGTGCCAGATTTTAGTATCCGTACCCATAATTGGAGTAGGACAGATATCCATTATAAATATATGCACAAGTCAAATACTCAAACACACAGTTAACACACTGACGTATGACATCTGAATGAGCAATTGGATGTACGTTTTATTTTCATCACCTCGATCCCAGTTCTCGAATGAAGTTTCTTTCGAAATGATGACTGGAATAATTTCAATTGCAAAACTCTTCGGAAAAGTAAATACTGCGTACTGAAATTTCTATTGGTAATTTATTTAAAATTAGTGATACAAAAGAGACTGAATTTTTTTTCTGTCTACGCAAGAAATAAAGATTTCCACTGTGGAACAATTTTGATGAATGGACTAAAAGAATTCCACTTTGGTTGACAAGATTTGTTGTCTTCGTGCTAATTACGGTTTAAAGTCCTATTTTAATCCCAATTTGAATTTACAAAAAATGTAAATGCTTTTAAAAACATTTTTTACGCCAACACCTGACAAACAAATTTTAAAAAGCCGCTGATAAAAAAATAAACTCGTTTAAGTGTATAGGAAATTGCAAAATTCCTGCCAACGGCAACATGAAACTGCAATAACAAATGTTTTTACACGGTACGCACAAAGGATAAAATACCAATTTTCCCAAGGCGAAAGACATCAAATCTAAATCGCAATAAAATTGTCGAGGAAGTTTGAAATAATTAAACAGCCTTTGTAGAGTAAACACATCTCACATTTTTTAAAAGACGCAATACTACCACCACACGTAAAGCCTACAAAATCGTAACCAATCATCTAATATGGTTCAAAGGCTTCTTAAATAAATATCTCGCGTGTGGGGAACGAGGAAATGACGAAACGAGACTTCATTCTCCCCTAAAAACATGAACCAGTTTTAGTATTTTATGGGTTATCTTTTAATAGCAAATTGCCTAATTAACGAACGATATTATTATCTGTTTCGAAAGTGCACTTACAAAACTCACATAAAAATGAACAAATTACATACTAACCACTTGAAAAATTGTGTAAACCTAGTTGAGAGGATCCAAAGGGCATCCAACTTTAAATCAAAACGTATTATTGTTAAGCATCATTTATATTGATTGTTTTTGATAAATCTTTCAGGCCAGAAGGTTCCGGAATATTTCCCTAATTGCCAACTGGTGTATATACCATTCTTTTTTGTTTATTTAATGGTGATTATATGTATTCTTAATAGCATCGACCGGATTTGCATAGTGCTCTCGGTTTATTCATGGAAAAAATATTTTTGTTTATGTTTATTTTGGTAAAATTCCAGTAAACAAATATAAACGATCAGTTATATTCCGGCTCTGAAAATTCCTATGCGTAGATAATTACTGTGTACGGGAATGCCGAATTGAGACGTCACTTGAATCTTTTTAAGACTTCCTGGTGAAAACAAATTAATTAAACCCACGTGGATTTTGCTTAATTTTAATTTTTTTTAATACGAAACGAATTGCATACTGTATAAAAAGGTGTCTATAATAATTATTGAGAAGTAGTCTGTTGTAATGGATCTATAATGAAAAAATTTTTTAAAACCTCCCCAGTATTTGCAGCATAAACCTCATCGGTGAATGCATGCATGCATGTTTTATCCTTCAACTGTAAAATTAAAATTTACATGTCTAATTAAGCTTCGCTGACTGTTTTTAGATGTAAACGTTTTTAAAATAATCCATAAAATTTCACATTTCTATAGTACGTTTAAAAAAAATACATTGAAGTTATATTCATAAAATAATCTAAATAAGTGCCATAAACAACATTTTCAACTTTTGTTAGACCACAAAATTTGGACAATTAGAGATTTTGAAAAACTTCAGCGATTACTTTCTGTAAAGTTAAATTTTCGATGTTGTTGCTTATAGATGTCGGACAAGTAACTGATTTGCAACAAAGTGTAATTAGTTTCTCCGTTGAAGATTTGTCAATAAATAAATAGAACAAATCGGTGAGTTCTTCGTAAGCTCCAATAATAATTTTTAAATTATTGCTGCTGGGGAAGTTTAACATACATTTTATTGGTCGTATATATAAGCAACGGTTTGAATATTTTCTTTTGCATATGAAATATTTAATTAGCTCATTTAGTAATTATATTGCAGTTACGACAGTAATTTGTTTATATAACATTGCGACTCGAATTATTTTATTCGAAAGGTTCAAGTAGTGCAATTTTTTGTATAAATGATTCTTATAATTATCCAGTCTGAATATAAATGTAGATATATTGCATAAGAGAACCGATTATAATGCAGTAATTATATTCTTTACTCGGATTCTAGAAATATACTCTATTTAAATGTGATACATTGGTATCTGCGGCTACTAAGTTTGATAAGTTTCCCAGAGACTTCCCCGTCGTGAATGTACATATGGACATATGTAGGTAATTATTTTTTGGCGCATTTAAACCACAATTAACACAAATGAAAATATTCTTTTAATTCATAGCCTTGACGTATACACACTTACAAATCTACATGTGTATATTTGTACACACATGTACAAACATCACTGCTCTTGAACATTTACGATAATGTTTAGAATTACAATTCGCGTACTTTTTATTTTGCAATTATCTATATCAGGAATTGTTCAACAGTTTCGTTGTCTCAAGATATCATTTGAATATCTTTTAAGCAATAGTAAATCATAAATTTCATAAGCCTAAGTTAAGACAATCAAGGTTATTTAACTAGACGTGCGGGTATGTGTAATCAAAATCGGTATGTAAAAAATAGTTAATTGCTTTTGAAACTCATTTAAATGCTTTTTCGAAATATTTTTGGACCTCGAACAAAACTTCATTCGTAGAAATCCGTACCCGTTTATTTGACTGTTTGATGAGGTATTGATTATAGCTAGCAAATGTGTATTTTCTCTTTTGTAAGTGAAAGTTACGAATTCATTCTTGTTGATTCTTTATTAGTTTGTTGAAATACTAACAGTCATAATCAAGTGTGTTTATTAACATTTTTCCTTTATTGAGGTGTAAAGATGCCATACCAAAGTCTTTGGCTGAATTTATTAGACGGTAAAACTACAGCATTTAGTAAAATTTTCTTTTAAACTCCACTGATAAATCTTATCAGCAATTCTTATCCGATGAATTTTAGTCTGAATCGACGTAACAAATTCATGAGCTGGTAGATTAACCAAATTCACAACGCAATGTTTATCTTCTTATTAAGTGATTCATTCAGTTGTGAATCACAATTATCATTTCAGTAGTTTTCAACCGAATAGAGGGACCATCATTTCCAAAATATATGAAAAAGATTATCACAACTAAGTACATAATTGTAAATATATTTTTATCAGCAATTGTACCTTTTTTAAGCTTAGATAAATAAACTAAGAAGAAAGTCTAGTCCCGATAATTTTATTATCAATATCACTCAAGTGACTAATGATTATGTTATTGAACGGAAAGTTATTTTATTTATTTAGGTGAAATAAAGCGTGAGATTGGGTGAATGTGTTGTATAATTACAAGTGATTTGGCTGGGTTTTTGGACGGTTTTGTAGATTTCTGAAACCTTTCACTGAAACATGTTTGAAAGGTTGCAGAAACCTTTCGTGCTGTGTGCAACATTTCTGTTTAGTCCCTTTGCTCATTTGGGAAATTTCCCAAGTCCTCTTAAGGTCCCCAAACAATAAATGAGTAGATATTGAGACTTCTGTTTTTATATTGTGTATTTTAGCATACTTAAAATGGTGTCTATTCTATGAGCAAGTTGCTATACAGTTCATTCAAAACAAATCTTATATGACGTCATTCATATAGAGGCTCTAATACTTGTCAACAGTTTCAAGAGGTAATGAGATCAAATTTGCTTAAGTTCAATCACCTCCCCATACTCTTTTAGCACGTTAAATACACACGTGTTCATTATAATCATTCACAAATACGTTCTCAAATAGACAGTCGATAAACTTGTGATTGTATTTAATACAAATTATCATGCTTTAAACCACGAACAGTAATGCAAACAAACCTTCAGATAGAACATACAAAGAGACCGACAATTTCGCTCACTATTTACAACTGAAATTCTAAAATCTTTTAACTTTTCGACAACTTCAAAGCTTTTGAAGCTTTAAGATCAAATGAGCGCGTTAATCGTGCATTTTTGAGCTCTATGGGTCTTTATTCTATAAACTTGGAGCTTCTTGGTATTTCTGAAACTTTTGGAGCTTTAAAGTCAAATGAACGTGATATCCTTGAAACATTTGTAGCTCTATAGATCTAAATTATAGAATTTTATGAAACCTTGTCTAGAAACTTGCAGCTTCTTGGTGCCTCTGATACCTTTGAAGCTTTAGAACCAAATAAGCGGAGTATCTTTGGAACTTTGGAGCTGTATAGATTTAGATTGTAGAAATTTGTTGTTTCTTGGTACCTCATTTGCAGCTTTAAGGTCTGATGAGCGTGATGTCCATGAATCGTTTGGAGATTTATAGATTTATGTTATAGAAATTATTATCTTCTTGGTACCTTCAAAGCTCTTGGAACTTTAGAGTCAAATGAACGTGATATCCTTGAACTCTTGGAGCTCAGGTTCAAATAAAAGTTCTGCAAAACATTGAAGCCTGTTGTCATTGTGGATTTTAGCAATTTTCGCATGTTGTTATCTGTTACTAGTAGTCCAGTAGTAATGTAATAATCGTTTTGTTGCAGGAACAGCCTCCGTCGCATCGCACGCAACGATGACACCGAATTCTCCAATCAGAGCATTTTGAACGTGATGGAAAAGTTCGTGAAGACCGTCAACAAAATGGACGAGACCATCCTGGTCCCTTGCCGTCTGATGGATCAGAAAGTCGGTGACGAGCACGACCCGACAGGCACTTCAAAGTCCAAAGGCGCACATAAGGTCCGCAAACTGCTGAACTCGACTGATCTGTTCGAGATCTACAGCATAATCAACAATGTGAAGGACGAGCTGCTGTGGGGACAGAAGGAGCCGGAAGACAGGAAGGCGAGCGCTGAGACTACCACCGTGAAGGGGCACATCAGGAGGCCGTCGTCGGTGAGCGTCGCCTCGACGTCGTCTTCGACGCTGAGCGACACCGATTCAGAATCTGGCTCGAACGAGAACGATGCTGGCGACTCGGGGATCGAGGAGTCGAGCCGGGAGGAGTGCTCCGTGGAGACGATCGCTCAGGGGTTCCGGAAGCATCTCGGTGGTCTCACAAGTTCTCTACGTCAAATGACTGAAGCGGCTCAGTACCTGACTTGGCGCTACCAATATGACATTGGCGGTCCCGTTTAAAGATCTTTAGACCAAATAGCTTCAGAACCTCAAAGGCAACATAGGTTTTTAGAAAATATATATATTAATACGTGGGCATCTGAAGTATCTAATTTCAATCATGTTGAGTATTATGCAATTTTCTTTGTTATGTATTGTTTATTTAGGTATTAGGATTCTTACTGAAGTAATTAGAAATTAGAGACTTCGGGAATTTCATGTAAAGATGGAATTTTAAAAAGTGATAATATTTATATGATAAATTTATCTATTTTTGCTCATACATTCAAGTATCTATTTATTTAAAAATATTATTTATCATAACTATTATTTATAAATAAATCTGAATGCAGTTTAATGCTTTTTTTAAAATTTTTCTGACTTAATACTCCACGGGTATTAATAACACGTCAGAAGTGATTAATACCCAGCCATAACTTAATGTGGCATCATCGTGAAGAATCTTCCATAATCTATATTGAAATTAAGCACATGTAACTAATGTTTCATTTTGGAGTTTCTTCTCTAATGACAAACAGCTACGAAAAATAGAAAGCGTTTGTGTAGTTTCAAACGATCTATAACTACAGCCAGCCTCTTGAAACCACACATTTCCTTATTTTTGTCATCTGTTTTAGTTATTAGAGGAGAAGAAAACCCATTCTTCATTAAGCCTATAAGTGGAGTATTGATAAGCTGAATCACTGACGAACTAGAAAGCAATACCAAAAGAAACTGCTTAGTGATTTTAAGGGTGAATGTGAAGCAGTAACAAACACATGATCACAATCAAACAACTAACAGCATCAGGTAATTTGGACTCAAACGTGGAAAACAAGGAACCTTTCAACAAAGACCGACTAATGAATAGATAACAGACAAATTAAGGAAGAGAAGTAAAAAGATAATAGACAAGGTTAATGAAATTAGATTGAATAAAATTTGAACGGTATTAAAAAAAAGACTGGATTATCTGTAATTGTTTAGTAGGACATGAGAAGGGGAATCACACTTGCTACTTCCATCTTCGTGTCCAATTACACAAAGACAGATAATCCATAATTATTTGCTTACTTTAAGCGCGTTAAGGGTTCTCATTGTTTGCCTGCTCTAAACATATATTTCTGTAGGACCCATTGTTATTTGCCAGTCTGAAGATTTCAAATTGGGAGTTCTGTGATTGCACAACCGTTCTAATATTTTGGATGTTCTGTGATTATAACATAACCAAAGTTGGGATATCCAAGTCATTAATGGGTTTGCAAAGTGTTGGTGAGGAATTATTTTTAAAGTGGTTATAAGATAAGGAACTTGACCTTTTTAACTTATTTGTGCTGCACACCAACACCCATAATGGGAATGCGAAATCCGTTCCTAGATACAGTTGCGAAGAAATCATTGGGTATTTCATTAAATAATATCCTATTGCAGAATAACTATACCCCACTTTTATGTTATGGATGATAATGAATTCTAATGTTTTAGGACTTTATTTTTCTACAGCTCCTAATGTATTAACGATGCGGCCGAAACTAAGCAACGACCAATTACTTCTGGCTAGAAGAAAATGCTCAACTACCTGGGTTGGCCATCGAGGGTGCGTTAACCAGTAAGTATTCAAAAGTCAATTGTGTACAGTAGATTGTATACTAAGGCAATTCAGATGTTAAACATATCTAAAATATTATTTTTCAGCACAAATTTCGAAAATGTAGGATAGACGCACAACAGACAAATTAAATCAGAAAGTCAACCAAGAGTCAAGAAGTGAGGAGCATACCTACATCACTTCAAGAGAGCAGTTATGCAATTTAAGAAGAACCATCTAGCTTCCAGGCAGTAATTTAGGATACTTAAGGAAAGTAAGTCATTTAATTTTTTTTTGTTACAAAATGTAATAGAAACTACTGTCATAATTTTCGAAAGTGAAACATGTAACTAAAAACTTCTATTAAGTAGTACAAGATATACATACAATGATCAGATATTGCACACTTGCCTTGTACGAACAAGCCCCCCAAGGTAGGAAAGGTTTAAACTTACCATCCTCGACAACTAGAAAGAGGGGAAAGGAATAATTTTTAATGTGGAATGAACCCACATTTTCAATAGTTTATGGAATGTTTTCCAGAAACTTTTTTTACCACTGGGCATTAAAACATCTGACACTTATCATGCCTTTAAAAACAGACAAAAAGTCTCCCAAAAGTACTACTGTAATCTATGAATTTTCAAACAACCCTTTCATGAAGTACTTTTTTAATAGATAATGTTTAAGCATTCATCTATATTATGTATATTACTGATGAATTCTATCCATTATAATTTTGTCACATGGATAAAGAAATACTTACTGCTAATCTTATCACTATCACTAACCTATATTGCACTCAACTAAATTACATACTATATTAGCAGTTTTTTTTAAGATTACAATACTGCACCTCATACTAATGAGTGAAACTCATGTTATAAACTATACTAAACCCTGTGTAAAAGTTCTGAGTTACTTAAAATTTGAAAGCAGTCAACCCTGGAGAATAGCTTAATATAATATGATCAACTACTACAGTGAACTTAGGCAACATTCATTTATTGACAGACCAAAATGTAACTATGACACTGCTACCCATGTTCAAGTGGATTACTTGATCATTGGATATGTGTACCTGTCATTCATCTAGGAGAAAATAGAATTACATCTCAAAAGTTAACATTTTCCATTTTTTAGTGTAAAGTAATATTGTTACTGCTAATGTAAGCAATTTTGTGGCTGTTGCCTTCAGCTGAATCATTGCTAAGAAATATCACTAACATCTTTTTAAATCCCAATAGACTTCTAATAGACCATATTGTTTCTTCCTGTTCTTGCAGATGCATCATAAAATGAACTATGTGTTAGTGATATATAACAATTACGAATAGTTTATATTTGTGTATGTTTTTGTTAAAAGCAATTCTTAATTAGCAGCCACCTATCAATGTTATCATTATTTTCTGTATGAACAGTGGGTAATATTTCTGTTACCTATTGTTTCCTTGGATGAAGGAGCGATCTTGAAACGGAAAATGTTTGTTTAGAACCTGTCTAGATAATGACAGCTTTATATTTGCAACGTTTTTATCCTAATGAGGTTGTGACTATCTCGATTACCCTAAATATTTTTCGTTCCAAAGT
This sequence comes from Cryptocephalus primarius, assembly GCA_963576515.1. NCBI lineage: Eukaryota > Metazoa > Arthropoda > Insecta > Coleoptera > Chrysomelidae > Cryptocephalus > Cryptocephalus primarius. The sequence goes on from OY754936.1 coordinate 12,044,280, forward strand.
TGCTTTATTTATCGAATACTAAAGATTTTAATTTAAATTTCCCGCACTTTTATGTTTTTTGATTATAGATTTGTTAACCGTTAACTTAGCGGATCGCGGAAGAGATGGCGCTGATCAGATGTCAGATTTAGTACTATATCTTAAACATGAGTAGTCCGTCAGTTTGAAGGATACTCTGTGCTAAGCATGTCGACTGGTGAGACATCTATTGACATTTTTGTGTAATTCTCACTACTTTTTTTAACAGATAACATATTACAGTGGCCTATCTAGGAAAAGTTTTTTGAATTTGTCGTTTCAAAGTTGAAATACGCGGTTTATTGCACTATGTGCGTTGCTACATTTTGATGAATTAAGAGGCTGTTACAGCAGGTCAAAAGTTTCTCCTGGGGGGCGTCGGGTTGGGGGGGAGGTAAGAATAATAATGTGATGAGGCGTGGCCAAATCAGCGTTTAGTAGAATAGTTCTGCAGATTTCTGCTGTACATGTTATTATAACTAGTCCGCGCGAGATGGCACCAAGAGCATATGTCAACTTTCAGTGCTAAATTTTAAAAGGTAAAATAATATAAGGGTAAATAAAAATTTTTTTTGTGTACGATACCTTTCAAAAGCTCAAATTTTATGTGACAATGATTATAATCCTGGGATATTCTAGCTCCTCATACCGTAGGATGTATTCCCTTTTTTATCATGAAATGACGATCACTATGGATCAGTCAGTCACTAAAAAGCAAGAATACTTTTATACAATAAAATGTTCTTATTCATAAACGCATATTAACGTCAATGTGTTTACAACGGTAATGTGTTTCAACAAGTTAACTATAGTTACCTCCATATTAAAAATACATGGAACAAAACACTGTAGTGACATCAGTGAAACACATTCTAAACACATTTTAACACTTTTACATACACAAAGAGGTTTTACTCTCCCAAAATTATAGCAGTTTTTACACACACAGAGATTTTGTTCTACACTGATATCAATATTAACATTTTCAATTACATAAACAAAACAACTGTTTTTTATATAAACAGCAACGTATACACTACCCCTCCCCTTCTTTAGGGTCGCCCTCGACCCTCGGATGTTCTACTTCGACAGCACACCATGTCAGCGAAGGACGCGTCTTCCGAAATATTCCGTTGGAGAAAGTGCGTTAAAGAGTATGTGTCACAATGATAACTTAATGATCACTTCCGTGGAGCATTGTGCACCTGCCTCAGCATCCGCTCGAACCCAAAGGAAACCACGGTAAAACTTGTGGGAAGGCAGTAGTGTATCTTCTCTTCTCCAAACGATGTTCTTCTTCGCAAATTCCGCTAAAGCTTGTCCACTGGGGCGAGTTGCCCCCTCCTTTTCACACGAAGTTCAGATTCGAAAATCCCCCCAGAACTTGTCCACTCAGATCCAGTTGTCCCTTCCTTTTCAGACCATATTCATTTTCAGTAATTCCGGCAGAGCTTGTTCATCGAGAGCAGTCGTTTCCTCTTTTCTGACGATGTTCATCCTCGGAAATTTCGCCGGAACTTATCCACCGAGAGCCATTTGTCCTCTCCAGGCGATGTTCGCCTCCGGGAATCTCGCCATAGATGATCTAAAAATCAAACAAAACACGCCAGTATCCTTGCCAAATCCATTTGCAAGTAAATTGCAAGTAAACGTGAAATTCTGTGCATGTGTATGTGTGTGATTAACTCCATTGAGCGGGTTGGACTGCAAATCCTGTACAAAAATTCATCAGCAGCAAATCGAAACCAAGCAGGCCAATCCTCTTTCTGACTATCAAAGACACCAGGGATGATCAATCCCAAACAATGCTCCAGGTAGAAGAGGGACCTGTCTCTTGAAATCCTCCGCTGCTCCTGCAGTTACTGAAATCCCAGCAACTGCTTCATGGCTCCAGACGCACAACCCAGTGGTCAACCATCACCAATTCTTGTACTAAAGATGAACAGCGCCCGTCTCCCAATACGAGTTACGAATGTGAGTGTAGCACTCAAACGGACCACGCGCGCCAGCCGCACGCAGTCAATCCATTCGAGTGTTTTCCTAAATCTAGACCTATTTAGGTTAACCTTAACCTTGGTGTTATAGTGGTGTGTATGTGTGTGATGGTACTTAGCTTCGGATTCTGTAGTGTTTCGAGTTGCGCCAGCTGTTTAACAACTCCACAACGCCGCACAAGTTGTACTTCTTGCCTCTCCGCTGCGTGTTATCGCCATTACTTCCGTACGCCATCCCAGGTCCACCAAACCTTTATCCGCTATTTCGGTTCACCAAATCCCCGACAGGCCCCCAATTGTAACACTTTTACATACACAAAGAGGTTTTACTCTCCCAAAATTATAGCAGGTTCTGTATGTCAAGCAGTGTATGTAAAAGTGTTACAATATGTTATTTCTCCGTAAAATTGTCAAAGCCCCCCTTATTCTCTTGGTGGATTTCTGATGTCCATGTTTCTCGAATGCCTGGAATCAACTATTTCAGGAAGAACACATTTATAGAAAAATGTTTGCAGTTTATTCTCCATTTTGTCCTTCCAAAACTGTACATCTCGCTTTATCTGAAACAAATTTAGTAAGTGGTCAATTCAAAATGTATTAAACATGGATTGCATACCTCTTCAACCAATATGCCTAATGGCGACCACACAACAAAATAACACATATTTATGTCAGTTACTTGCAGCTGACCCTGCACTTGAAAATAATATTGATGGTTCTGGGCGCACTTGACCTGCTCCGCTGACCGAAAACCGCCTTAATTTTTCTGTTTAAAGTTACCATTCACAATGTTAGAGTGCTCCAAATGAAGTGAAACTTTATGAGAGTATTCAGCGGAGTTTCCTTTACACGCCTACCGAGCTTCATTTCATTGGCAGGTATTTTTTTTACAACATTGACACACGATGTTTTCTTTTGCAAGCTACATATCATTTTGAAATTTGATGCCGTAATTCTATTAGCCCTTTCATGGAACCAAATAGGATTAGCTGCCTGCCCCCTGGTTAGTTCTTCAATTTCCTTCACTTGTTCAGAATCTCTTTTCAGTTTATCAAGAAAAACTTTTTCTTTGTAGCTATACTCTTCAGGTGTTAAATCCGGAATCGGTTCAGTTGTTTTCCCATAATGTTTATCAGGTAATGCAGGTTGATTTTTCTTGGGGAACAACCGTTTTTTGCATGACCTACTTTTTTTAAGGTTTGTCTTCCGGTATTTTAATTTGGTTATGTATTTTTTTAAAACTCCACGAGGGCTTCTGTTTACCATGTGTTTGTAAATTACCCGGTAGTATTCACTTCTACTATTATAGGAAACACCTGATGCTTCGGCTCTCGTTGTAAACTGTCTTCGTTGGGAATAATTTACTCTCTTTCCTCCTACAAATTTTGCAACAATTGAATTATAGTGCTCAGCAGCATTATTTGTCATATTTAATATTAAACTGTGTGCATTGTCTATTAGACGTTGGAAACACATCAAAATATCGTCATACAGACCACAGAGTTTCATCATGGAGACATGATTAACGTCTTCTGCTTCTATGGTGCAATTGAAGTAACCAATCTCTTTACATTGTTTATGTTCTCCAAAAACATGAGATGGGGCATTTTTTAAATCTACAACAAGACAGGAGATTTGTTCTTGTAACGTTGCATTTTGATTTCTTCCATATTGCACTGCCTTTTTAATTGCAGCAACAAGTCGATAGCTCCTCGAAGACACAATTTTTCTAAGTTCTGGAGGCACTGGGAGATTTTTAGAGTTGCTTCTTTTTCTCTTTACGATCTCCCTAAGATGTTTGGACATGTTTCTTATTAAATGGTTTGTACACTCTACTTTTTCTATAACACACGGACCGTATGGCCGTGATTCGAGTAATCTTCTGTAGACACTGCTGTCGCCGTCCCCTACAAGTCTAGTAAATTTGATACTATATGTCTCCCAAATAAATTTGAAACCGTCGACAATTATTGCTGCTTCCATCGCTGTAGAAGGTCCTTCAAAATTTTTGTAACGGATTTGGTCCATAGAAGTTATACCTTTTTTTTTAGAACGGGCACATATGGAACAATATTTATTTTTAACGCCAATATACAAAACTTTGCCAGTCCTCTGTCCAATAATACACGCCTACAACAAAAAACAATTGATGCATAGTCCATATTACAATTTTACAATTTAAAATCATAACAATGAATGAAAGAAATAAAGTTAAGACTCACAGGAATATATATATATATATATATATATATATTCGAACTGCCGATACAGGCAGTTAAACATTTTGAAAACGGTCCAAATCGGGAACTTTTACAAAAAAATCAAAGTCAGGAAACGTGACTTTTGTTGGTGTTTCCTTATAGATTAGACGTCGCTGATTACGATGCTTTTAATTTCGCGGCGATCTGACGAGAATTAACCGAGATACAGGCGGTTAAACATTTTGAAAACGGTCCAAATCGGGACCTTTTCCAAAAAATCAAAGTCAGGAAACGTGGTTTTTGTTGGTGTTTCCTTATAGATTAGACCTCGCTGATTACGATGCTTTTAATTTCGCTGCGATCTAACGAGAATTAACCGAGATACAGGCGGTTAAACATTTTGAAAACGGTCCAAATCGGGACCTTTTCCAAAAAAATCAAAGTCAGGAAACGTGGTTTTTGTTGGTGTTTCCTTATAGATTAGACGTCGCTGATTACGATGCTTTTAATTTCGCGGCGATCTGACGAGAATTAACCGAGATACAGGCGGTTAAACATTTTGAAAACGGTCCAAATCGGGAACTTTTACAAAAAAATCAAAGTCAGGAAACGTGACTTTTGTTGGTGTTTCCTTATAGATTAGACGTCGCTGATTACGATGCTTTTAATTTCGCGGCGATCTGACGAGAATTAACCGAGATACAGGCGGTTAAACATTTTGAAAACGGTCCAAATCGGGACCTTTTCCAAAAAATCAAAGTCAGGAAACGTGGTTTTTGTTGGTGTTTCCTTATAGATTAGACCTCGCTGATTACGATGCTTTTAATTTCGCTGCGATCTAACGAGAATTAACCGAGATACAGGCGGTTAAACATTTTGAAAACGGTCCAAATCGGGACCTTTTCCAAAAAAATCAAAGTCGGAAACGTGGTTTTTGTTGGTGTTTCCTTATAGATTAGACCTCGCTGATTACGATGCTTTTAATTTCGCGGCGATCTGACGAGAATTAACCGAGATACAGGCAGTTAAAGATTTTGAAAACGTTCAAAATCGGGACCTTTTCCAAAAAAATCAAAGTCAGGAAACGTGGTTTTTGTTGGTGTTTCCTTATAGATTAGACGTCGCTGATTACGATGCTTTTAATTTCGCGGCGATCTGACGAGAATTAACCGAGATACAGGCGGTTAAACATTTTGAAAACGGTCCAAATCGGGACCTTTTCCAAAAAAATCAAAGTCAGGAAACGTGGTTTTTGTTGGTGTTTCCTTATAGATTAGACGTCGCTGATTACGATGCTTTTAATTTCGCGGCGATCTGACGAGAATTAACGGAGATACAGGCAGTTAAACATTTTGAAAACGGTCCAAATCGGGACCTTTTCCAAAAAAATCAAAGTCAGGAAACGTGGTTTTTGTTGGTGTTTCCTTATAGATTAGACGTCGCTGATTACGATGCTTTTAATTTCGCGGCGATCTGACGAGAATTAACGGAGATACTGGCAGTTAAACATTTTGAAAACGGTCCAAATCGGGACCTTTTCCAAAAAAATCAAAGTCAGGAAACGTGGTTTTTGTTGGTGTTTCCTTATAGATTAGACGTCGCTGATTACGATGCTTTTAATTTCGCGGCGATCTGACGAGAATTAACCGAGATACAGGCGGTTAAATATTTTGAAAACGTTCAAAATCGGGACCTTTTCCAAAAAAATCAAAGTCAGGAAACGTGGTTTTTGTTGGTGTTTCCTTATAGATTAGACGTCGCTGATTACGATGCTTTTAATTTCGCGGCGATCTGACGAGAATTAACCGAGATACAGGCAGTTAAATATTTTGAAAACGTTCAAAATCGGGACCTTTTCCAAAAAAATCAAAGTCAGGAAACGTGGTTTTTGTTGGTGTTTCCTTATAGATTAGACGTCGCTGATTACGATGCTTTTAATTTCGCGGCGATCTGACGAGAATTAACGGAGATACAGGCAGTTAAACATTTTGAAAACGGTCCAAATCGGGACCTTTTCCAAAAAAATCAAAGTCAGGAAACGTGGTTTTTGTTGGTGTTTCCTTATAGATTAGACGTCGCTGATTACGATGCTTTTAATTTCGCGGCGATCTGACGAGAATTAACCGAGATACAGGCGGTTAAATATTTTGAAAACGTTCAAAATCGGGACCTTTTCCAAAAAAATCAAAGTCAGGAAACGTGGTTTTTGTTGGTGTTTCCTTATAGATTAGACGTCGCTGATTACGATGCTTTTAATTTCGCGGCGATCTGACGAGAATTAACCGAGATACAGGCAGTTAAATATTTTGAAAACGTTCAAAATCGGGACCTTTTCCAAAAAAATCAAAGTCAGGAAACGTGGTTTTTGTTGGTGTTTCCTTATAGATTAGACGTCGCTGATTACGATGCTTTTAATTTCGCGGCGATCTGACGAGAATTAACGGAGATACAGGCAGTTAAACATTTTGAAAACGGTCCAAATCGGGACCTTTTCCAAAAAAATCAAAGTCAGGAAACGTGGTTTTTGTTGGTGTTTCCTTATAGATTAGACGTCGCTGATTACGATGCTTTTAATTTCGCGGCGATCTGACGAGAATTAACCGAGATACAGGCGGTTAAATATTTTGAAAACGTTCAAAATCGGGACCTTTTCCAAAAAAATCAAAGTCAGGAAACGTGGTTTTTGTTGGTGTTTCCTTATAGATTAGACGTCGCTGATTACGATGCTTTTAATTTCGCGGCGATCTGACGAGAATTAACGGAGATACAGGCAGTTAAACATTTTGAAAACGGTCCAAATCGGGACCTTTTCCAAAAAAATCAAAGTCAGGAAACGTGGTTTTTGTTGGTGTTTCCTTATAGATTAGACGTCGCTGATTACGATGCTTTTAATTTCGCGGCGATCTGACGAGAATTAACCGAGATACAGGCAGTTAAATATTTTGAAAACGTTCAAAATCGGGACCTTTTCCAAAAAAATCAAAGTCAGGAAACGTGGTTTTTGTTGGTGTTTCCTTATAGATTAGACGTCGCTGATTACGATGCTTTTAATTTCGCGGCGATCTGACGAGAATTAACGGAGATACAGGCAGTTAAACATTTTGAAAACGGTCCAAATCGGGACCTTTTCCAAAAAAATCAAAGTCAGGAAACGTGGTTTTTGTTGGTGTTTCCTTATAGATTAGACGTCGCTGATTACGATGCTTTTAATTTCGCGGCGATCTGACGAGAATTAACCGAGATACAGGCGGTTAAATATTTTGAAAACGTTCAAAATCGGGACCTTTTCCAAAAAAATCAAAGTCAGGAAACGTGGTTTTTGTTGGTGTTTCCTTATAGATTAGACGTCGCTGATTACGATGCTTTTAATTTCGCGGCGATCTGACGAGAATTAACCGAGATACAGGCAGTTAAATATTTTGAAAACGTTCAAAATCGGGACCTTTTCCAAAAAAATCAAAGTCAGGAAACGTGGTTTTTGTTGGTGTTTCCTTATAGATTAGACGTCGCTGATTACGATGCTTTTAATTTCGCGGCGATCTGACGAGAATTAACGGAGATACAGGCAGTTAAACATTTTGAAAACGGTCCAAATCGGGACCTTTTCCAAAAAAATCAAAGTCAGGAAACGTGGTTTTTGTTGGTGTTTCCTTATAGATTAGACGTCGCTGATTACGATGCTTTTAATTTCGCGGCGATCTGACGAGAATTAACCGAGATACAGGCGGTTAAATATTTTGAAAACGTTCAAAATCGGGACCTTTTCCAAAAAAATCAAAGTCAGGAAACGTGGTTTTTGTTGGTGTTTCCTTATAGATTAGACGTCGCTGATTACGATGCTTTTAATTTCGCGGCGATCTAACGAGAATTAACCGAGATACAGGCGGTTAAACATTTTGAAAACTGTCCAAATCGGGACCTTTTCCAAAAAAATCAAAGTCAGGAAACGTGGTTTTTGTTGGTGTTTCCTTATAGATTAGACGTCGCTGATTACGATGCTTTTAATTTCGCTGCGATCTAACGAGAATTAACCGAGATACAGGCAGTTAAACATTTTGAAAACTGTCCAAATCGGGTCCTTTTCCAAAAAAATCAAAGTCAGGAAACGTGGTTTTTGTTGGTGTTTCCTTATAGATTAGACGTCGCTGATTACGATGCTTTTAATTTCGCGGCGATCTGACGAGAATTAACCGAGATACAGGCAGTTAAACATTTTGAAAACTGTCCAAATCGGGACCTTTTCCAAAAAAATCAAAGTCAGGAAACGTGGTTTTTGTTGGTGTTTCCTTATAGATTAGACGTCGCTGATTACGATGCTTTTAATTTCGCTGCGATCTAACGAGAATTAACCGAGATACAGGCGGTTAAACATTTTGAAAACGGTCCAAATCGGGACCTTTTCCAAAAAAATCAAAGGCAGGAAACGTGGTTTTTGTTGGTGTTTCCTTATAGATTAGACGTCGCTGATTACGATGCTTTTAATTTCGCGGCGATCTGACGAGAATTAACCGAGATACAGGCGGTTAAATATTTTGAAAACGTTCAAAATCGGGACCTTTTCCAAAAAAATCAAAGTCAGGAAACGTGGTTTTTGTTGGTGTTTCCTTATAGATTAGACGTCGCTGATTACGATGCTTTTAATTTCGCGGCGATCTGACGAGAATTAACGGAGATACAGGCAGTTAAACATTTTGAAAACGGTCCAAATCGGGACCTTTTCCAAAAAAATCAAAGTCAGGAAACGTGGTTTTTGTTGGTGTTTCCTTATAGATTAGACGTCGCTGATTACGATGCTTTTAATTTCGCGGCGATCTAACGAGAATTAACCGAGATACAGGCGGTTAAACATTTTGAAAACTGTCCAAATCGGGACCTTTTCCAAAAAAATCAAAGTCAGGAAACGTGGTTTTTGTTGGTGTTTCCTTATAGATTAGACGTCGCTGATTACGATGCTTTTAATTTCGCGGCGATCTGACGAGAATTAACCGAGATACAGGCAGTTAAATATTTTGAAAACGTTCAAAATCGGGACCTTTTCCAAAAAAATCAAAGTCAGGAAACGTGGTTTTTGTTGGTGTTTCCTTATAGATTAGACGTCGCTGATTACGATGCTTTTAATTTCGCGGCGATCTGACGAGAATTAACCGAGATACAGGCGGTTAAACATTTTGAAAACGGTCCAAATCGGGACCTTTTCCAAAAAAATCAAAGTCAGGAAACGTGGTTTTTCAAATCCAGATTACTAGAGCAATTTTTCAAAATCAATCTTTTGTAGTTCAATAAATTTTGTTGAGCCAACCCATGTCCTTTCTTTAGAGATTAGTTTTTATTATTGTTCACAATCAACCTTAGATACATACGAATTCGATGGCTCTGCAGCTCTCTAAGAACAGTTCTCTGCATTATCATTTAACAAATAAGCCTTAAATAGTTTGATATTTTCGAAAGCTCATAGATTGCCTTTGTTAATAATAAGAGCAACATTATGATATTACAGAATTTCAGTAAACTGCAGTAGGGAGAGACACGACATGTCACGTAAATCTACGACATAGTCGCACTTTTATTCTCATATTTCAACGATTTTTAAAGGAATCATTAAATAGTTTGATATTTTCGAAAGCTCATAGAGCCTTTGTTAATAATAAGAGCAACATTATGATATTACAGAATTTCAGTAAACTGCAGTAGGGAGAGACACGACATGTCACGTAAATCTACGACATAGTCGCACTTTTATTCTCATATTTCAACGATTTTTAAAGGAATCATTAAATAGTTTGATATTTTCGAAAGCTCATAGATTGCGTTTGTTAATAATAAGAGCAACATTATGATATTACAGAATTTCAGTAAACTGCAGTAGGGAGAGACACGACATGTCACGTAAATCTACGATAGTCGCACTTTTATTCTAATATTTCAACGATTTTTAAAGGAATCATTAAATAGTTTGATAATTTCGAAAGCTCATAGATTGCCTTTGTTAATAATAAGAGCAACATTATGATATTATAGAATTTCAGTAAACTGCAGTAGGGAGAGACACGACATGTCACGTAAATCTACGATAGTCGCACTTTTATTCTCATATTTCAGCGATTTTTAAAGGAATCATTAAATAGTTTGATATTTTCGAAAGCCCATAGATTGCCTTTGTTAATAATAAGAGCAACATTATGATATTACACAATTTCAGTAGACTGCAGTAGGGAGAGTCACGACATGTCACGTAAATCTACGATAGTCGCACTTTTATTCTGATATTTCAACGATTTTTAAAGGAATCATTAAATAGTTTGATATTTTCGAAAGCCCATAGATTGCCTTTAACGTTGGAATTCGCTAAAAACAAATTCGCCAAGATGGCTGCCTCTGAAATAGCCTCTTAACAAATAAATTGTGATTGTAATTCTGTCTCAGGCAATACTATTTATTGATTGTGTGTCTGTGTGCGGAAGTGCTGCCGAAAATGATCAGCAATATAGGTTTAATCATCCTCAAAAATGAATATAATGTTGAATATTTGAATAACGTCCAAATAGTCTGATTTCTGTATTACGCCTTTTCTGTACTCGACAGGTATTCCATGGATGTGGCTACCTGATGTTATCAATGTGGAGCCTTACAGACCATGCGTAGTTCACATTTTGAGTCCGGCTATGAGGAGAACTATTGAGAGCTATGAGGAGAACATTTGAGATTGTTTTCTATCCACGCAGCATTCACCAGGTATGACTAACTATCCTGTTAAAATTCCTGTTTGTATTACTATATTACTATACTATACTATATTACTATATATCTGTTTATTAGGGTTATGTCCAGATGCTTGATGCTATCTACCAGGCAACATCAGCTCATCCACATCCAAAATCCCCAACAGTGGAGGTAAATATAAATTTCTTTAAACAGAAACTTATGTAAAATACTCGAGGCAACATACTATTTACTAGGTTACCAAATGTACAGTTGTTATGCTCATATGTTGACTTGACCACCCACTCCCCTCCTACCCCACGAGCGAGACGCTACAGAATGTAATTCACTTGAAATAATTTTTTTATGTTTTCCATTAGTGGTTATATATAACACATGTAATTAATTATTCTTTGTAAGAAGGTTACTTCTCAAGAGTTGTTTGAAAGGAGCTGTTGTTATGCTTTTAGCTCCGGTGACTACCCTAAAAATATATGTATGACAAAGTCGAATCAGTTATTCCAAGAAATTAATAAGAACTGCGGAAAGGTATCATGAATTTCATTATTAATGTTTTTGTTGAATGTTTAAAATCTTGGTATACATTTCAATGTTACCTTCAAATTTCTTAACCAAATGACGAGATCAATATTGACGAATCAATATCAACAACAATATTTTACTGTTTTTGATGCACTTTAGTTTACAATACTTGAAAAGAGCGATGTCACAGTATAAAACTGCTTTATTTATACACCCTTTCAGCGACAATGCAGTTGAATAATATTGTTCTTCACTTTCAAACAATTACAGCCTTCTAAATGTAACTGATCCTTAAAGAAAAAATTACCACAGACATGGTTTTCACAGAATTGTTGGAAGTGTAACTTTCGTTTTATTTCTCCAGATACTTTCACTTTCGTATTTTAATAATTATTTGTTTTATTGCATGTTTTATTTTCTTTCTGTTGTGTTGTACAAACTAATACATATTATGCATTATCAAACTAGAGGTTAGTGAAATAATAGTTTGTAGCTAAACTTGGCCGCTTACTGAGATTTTTCATTGCTGAAATAGAGTGAGTAAAGTACTAGATTGAGTCTAATACTTTGTACACTGTCTACAAAAAACTATGTCTAGTGAAATTGGAATCCCCCGTTGAATAAATAAACAAAATTGAATGTAATGTATAAATACTATAAATAGAAGAAACAATAAAAAAAATCTGAAATCGTGCGAGTAATAAATAAACTGAAATATTATTTAAAACCTACTGACATACACAGTAAGTTCATGAATAGGCATAGTGTGAATTTGTAACTATTAAAATTAATTTAGTAAGGTATGACATATCACCTGCCATATATATGTACTACATCATCTTTTTAAACTTTAAACGAAACCCTGATGTGAGGTACATTTGATACTTCTTTATTTTTTAGCAAATGGCCCCTTCTATGGCCTGAAACAAATGCCGTGCAGATTACAGGTGTACACAGGATACAAGTGTACGCAGTCCTGAAACTACACCTAAGGAGCCTGGGTAGCCATCAGGTTGGAGGAAATCGAAAGGATGCATCAAATCATTAATCATCTAAGTCATCAATGTCTAATGCACTATGTTGATTTTCTTCGTGGTTTCACTCAATTATAATTGTGAGTATAATTTTATTTTTATATTTTGCAATGCCATCTTCTACTATGGTTTCAATATATAAATTCACTTGTCGCTTTCCTTCGGATATTTCAATCCCATTAATACAAATTTTCTTATTAAGAAACATCGCTGTTCTTCAGATTGTGAAACTTTGGAGAAATGATAAAAAAATCTGTAATATGTCTATGGACTGTAGAAAAAGAATGATATTTCTGCCTGTGAAGCACCTTTTTTTTCTATTGGAATATGTTTATTAAAAAAAAAGGTTATGTTTCAGTACTATTCCAGAAAAAATTTAATTCGGGATATCTAATCTAGAAAAATTAACAGAGAAATTTAAGTAAAACTAAGAATCTATAGATTCAATTTTCATACAATGTTATTTAAGATTTCATTATCGTTTTTCATCTTGAAAATTGCAACCTTCACAGAAGTCATCAAAAGGAAAGGAATTACTTCAATCAAAGTCAATTTATTTTGTTCAGAGTACTTGAATCTAATGTAATGATGAAACATTTTCAGATGCAAAATGCCTCTTTTATGACTGAAAAGCTGCAACAAAGTAAAAGAAGGAGGACAAACTCCCTCAGGTACCAATCCAATTAGTTAACATCTAGGGATCCGAAAGGGCTATTAAGGCCCATTAAACAATAAACAGAATTGGAATGATGTAATGATGATAATGATGATGATGATAAATGTTCTCGAAATTGTAATTTTGTATTTCCTACTTTATAATTTCTAAAAATCACTTATGCTCCATTGGGCATGTTTAAAGAAGTTTTTGTAAAATATATTGCGTTTATGCGGTTTCATATGATGTACGTATGATGTTAATTATAACAATTTGTGAGAAATATATAAAATATGCAAGTTGCATTGGGTGCAGCAACATATCGACAACTTGCACATAAATATTCCATTTTAAAAATAATATCCAACAATATCAAACTTTTTCACTTCCCGTGTATATTTACTTGTCCCACCATTGGTAATTGGTCATACGTAACTTATCACAAAGCATAAATATATAAAACCTTTGGACAACTTTACTTAGAACAATACACCTTTTGTTTCAGGTACGTGCTGCCTCTCTCCTGAACACGGGGAAAAGCCTTTCGATGCTCAAGGAGTAATTCTACAGGGAGGAGCTCCCTTCATGGAAGAAAACTGCCCTGAAGGAGGAAAAGGAACTATTTTGACCGCTGTTCAGCCTCCTTGTTGGGAGATTTAATTTCATATTCAGTGGATGCTTCAATCTATCTAACTCTATCGATCTGATGTAACCAAAGGCTGTTCTGCCAGTCGAATCATTCATGTTTACTTTGATAGAAATCACCTTAACACACAAGTTACTTGGAAGAGGGAAATTCTAAAGAAGCTTGATATGTTTTTGATTCTCTCAACACTATTTCCCAAAAAGGAATACTGGACTATGTTTTTGACCAAAGTGATTTACATCAAGGGCTTCTTTGATTTCTTATTTTGAGCTTTTTTTTAGGCCATCTGTCACTGGCGTTTTCAATTGTATTGTCTATGAATAGCTGTGTTATAAATGAACTTGTAATAAAAAAGTTATGAGAAAACAGTAATTGTAAAGTTAAAATTGTTACTTTTAGAATTGAAGGCTTTCGTTCATTGAGTTGCTGAACATTTCTAGTCTTTGAGATGGCCCTAAATCGCACTTATAACTTTTTTTTTAATTTTATCGTTGCGTAGAGTATTTTATATTTGAAATTTTTGATTCGTTACTGTGCTAAGAACTATCTTCTCAAATATCTACGCTGTTAATCTAATCATGTGTAAAATTTCCAATTTATATCTATATCACTGTGAACTCTATTTTTTGTATGTTACTTATTAATAAATATTTTCGAATTGAAGTTGTTCTTTCTAAATGTTTATTACGTGTGAAGTGGGTTACATATGCCCCAGGGGCAAATTTAAATTTGCCGCGAAAAGGATGAAATTCAATCGTAGTTTCAAGGTCTCGTCTGACCAATCAAAGCTTGTCAATTTTGGCGGGAAATGTCTCCACACCTCTCTTATTACCGGCTAACCTCCTTGCTACTCCTGTTCTCCTGGTACCAAATTTCGCCTTTTATATCGGATTTTGGCCGATTTGAAATTTTCGAATTCGGCGAAACGCATATGAAATCCGACATTTCGTACCAGGAGAACAGGAGTATCGAGGAGGTTATCAGGTAATAAGAGAGGTGTGGAGATATTTCGCGCCAAGCGACAGCGAGCTTTGATTGGTCAGAAGAGACCTTGAAACTACGATTGAATTACGTTCTCTTTTCGCGGCAAATTCAAATTTATATTGGTGGGATTCGTAAATAATAGTAAAAAATATTGTTTTTATTTTTATTTAAAACATTGATACAAATGATAGTAATGAGTATGTATGTATTCCACACTTCTTATGGATCCGCACTGGACAGCGTGATGGGTAAAATTCATCATTACCCCCTCATGGCTGTTATTAAGAAGGTCCTCGGTCTCCGGAAGCCTAAAGATCCTTAATTTCGGTAGCAGTTGGACAAGTCGACGGACAGAAGGTGCTAAGAGTACCTGGAGTGTTCCTTGGCTTCCAATGTTAATGGCCGTTACATATCTGCACATACAATGAGCAAACATTAGCATCACCGGAAAAGAAAAAACTACAAGAAGAGCTTAAACATATTAAACGGAACATAGTTGGAATCAGTGAAGTACGGCAAAGAGGTAAAGATCAGACCATGTTAAAATCTGGAAATATGCTGTGTTTTAGGGAAAATGAGGAAAACTTTATGGGTAGGTCTATACAATAGAAAAGATGGGTAGGTCTATACAATAGGAAACATACTCCAAAGATCTTACATATTAGAAGTATAAGTTTGCTACATTGCTAATTAACATTGCTATTCTCACCATTAGATTGAATAAATGACACAGTCTGAAAGTAACTCCGTGTTACGTACTTACATCAGGAAAGATAATAATTCAGGATGTAGACAAGTCTAAACAGAACTAAAGTTAAAGTTTCTATACAGAAAGTGAAAACAAAAATGGGGTTGGATATAAAACAAGAAAGAGACAAACATATAAAGAAAACAACAGGCAATAACAAATGGAGGTATATCGATAACCCAGTAAAATTCGCCAAGACGGAAGAAGAAAATTTGCAACAATTCGACATGAGCAAAACCATTCACCAAAACAACTTAAGAGAATGGAAAACAGGATATAGTAACAATGACCACCTTCTGACTATAAAATTACTCAGTAAATAGTGTAAACAGCATCGACATCGAACAGGTCATGATGTATAAGTCTTTAAGATATGAAGTAAAATTGGTAGGGACAATCAAAGTCATGAATTACTGTGAAGGATCATGTATCCTTGAGCCACTATTGGAAAAATGAAGAGCACATTGAAATTAAATATAACAATATGCCTAAAAAAGGTTTTCAATCAATGTGTGTTGCCAATGTTAACTTATAGAGCAGAAATGCAAACCCGAACAAAGAAGATAATGAATAAGATATGTGTGAGCCTGAAAAGTTTATTTTCTGGCTAGAACACAAGACAATAAATTAACTAAAATGCCGTTGAAGTGGCACACACTTGCCTCCACAAAAGGCAAACAGGAGTAGATCAACAACAAACAACAATGATGAAACAAATGAACAGATGACCTAAAGAGAACACTGGGAATCTGGATCCATAAGTCCTAGACTGGTATTATTGGAGATGACTAAGGGAGGTCTATGTCCAGCAGTAGACGTTAAGGGCTGATAAATGGTGATGATGATGATACGTTTCATTTGAAATAGAGAAAAATTTTTAAAGTAAAAGTGTTAAAATAGTAGGTGACCTGTTTAACACTCACTACTAAGAATTAATGAAATTACGCATAATTCATTAATTCAAAGCATTCAAATTCATAAAGATTCTTAAAATTACTTAAATAGTGCTGTTGGTTTTGGAGCTTAGACAATTTGACCGAGGCTACTTCCATGTAGTTCCAGGAGTGACAGCACATCTGTACTGCATACACGTCTGTCCTGCATACACCTCTGTTCTGCATACACATCTGTTCTATACTGAACTGTTGCAGATCATAGAAAGAGTCAACTGCTGAAAAATAAAGAAATATCTAATGTACCTCACATAAAGATTTCATTGAAATTTTAAAAATGTGATGTACATGTAACATTGTAAATGACAAAGATACAAACAAAAAGAAAACTCTTAAAGATGATAATATGACAGTTGATATGTCACATTTTATTACTTTCATTTTGATAGTTAGAAGCTCACACTATGCCTCTTTTCATGAACTTACTGTGTATGTCACTAGTTTTTAAATAATATTTCAGTTTATATATTTCATCTTTCATTTATTTCCTATTACTTTTTACTATTAAAGTTTATACTGCACCACTAAGAATGTACAATTTTCAGAGCAGCATAGGACTTTTTAACTTGGTTAAGGTAAGTGAAGGTTACATCTAATTGTATACCAAGATTTTAAACATTCAACAAAAACATTAATAATGAGATCTAACATAACTTTCAGAAGTTCTTTCATGGGACAATTGATACAACTTTATCAAGTGTGACAAACCATGACGTTGCTCGTAGACCACTCATGAAATAATTAATAAGCAAGAATTAATAAGAAATAATGAATAAACTAATAAACAATAATAAGTAGCGTTTCACCCATGGGGAAGCAAGAGTGTAGGTGGTCAAGTCTTTAGAACAGTCTAAAGCTATCTGCCTGTAAGATTGCTGATGTATCTGCCTGTAACATTCCGAAACAGTAAATAATACATTGCATTGAGCATATGTTACATCAGTTTCTGTTCAAGGAAATTTATATTTACCTCCATTGTTGGGGATTTTGGATGTGGATGCGCTGACATTGGCTGGTAGATAACTTCTCCTCCACTTTGGAAGTACCCCTAATAAATAGATATAGTAATACAAACAGGAATATTAAGAAGGTAGTTAGTCATACCTGGTGAACATGGAAAGAAAACAATTTCTGATGCTGCCTCACTTATCCTTATAGACGGACGCGAAATGCTCACTGCACATCATCTGCAAGGTTCCACATTATTACACCATGTGGCATCTTTCTACGCTACTCCAAGTTTGTAGGGGTAAAACACCTGTAGCATATAGAAAAGGTGGTTTACAGAAATCACACTATTTGGATGTTATTCAAACATTCTAGCTAATATTCATTTTTAAGATAACTGTTTAAAATAATTTAATAAGACCATAGGAAACACTCTCATAGTTTTATTTTGGTCTGGCAATAAATGAAGAAGTTAGAATTCAAGATAAGAGTTTGTCAGTAACGAACATGGTTTAGATCAAATGTTGAACATGATGTATTAATAAAGAAGTTTATAAAATGATTGTGCCTAAAGTTCATAGGTATTATAGTAGTGCCCCCATAGGAGCTGTGAGACCTTGTCATTGGTCGGGAGTTTAGTAGCCGCTCTCCTCAGCAAACGCTGGTGTAAGAGCGGCGAAACGAGGGGACGGCTGGCTGCTGGAAGACCGGATATCAAACCTAGATTGGAAAGCCCTGGCCATGGGATAGACAATAAATGGTAGGGTAGCCATAAGCAGCCTGAGATTTGGACATCCAATAAGGCCCGATGGTAAAAGGTATCAGACGACAAAAGGTATTGTAAAAAAAATTGATGACTTACTTTCTTTAAGCATTCTAGGTTACTGCTTGGAAGCTGGATGGTTCTACTTAAATTGCATAACTGCTTTCTAGAAGTGATTTCAATGTGCTCCTCACTTCTGGACTTTTGGTAAAACATGCCTTCATTGATTTAATTTGTCTGTTGTGGTATGTGGGTCGATCTTATATTTCCAAAAGCTTGTGCTGCAAAATAACCTTTTAGATATGCTTAACATCTAAATTGGCTCAGTATACATCTATCTAGTATCTATTGTACACAATTGACCTTTAAATACTTAGATGAATAAATACGTAGATGAAATTAAGTCTAAAAAGTTTTAGAGTTCATTATAATCCATAACATATAAGTGGGCTATAGGATATGGGGTTCAATACAATATAATTTAATGAAATACCTTAAGATTTCTTCCTTATTGCATCCCGGAACAGAACATCGCATTCCCATATGGGTGATGGTCCTAAATATGTCCAACAAAGTACAAGTTCCCTTATTTCCCTCTTTTAAACATTTTAAGATTATAACTCACATTTCCAAGCTACCCATTAAAAACTTCTGTTACAAACTACCAAACTTCCATCTTTTGTAGAGGGAAAGCGTTACTACCAAAGTTCTACGTTCTCTAACTCTATACTGTACCACAAATCAAACTCTTACCATTACAATAAAATTTTAATATATTTTTTATACACAAGTCTGGATATAAAGTACAATTAGGCATTGAAAGATTGATCTCTGTGGTGTTTTCATTTTTTTTTCTTCAAATAACCAGTGTATTGAAACTAATTTAAAACAAGTAGTCTTATCTAACAGATGAAACGTTTTTCCCTAAAAACTAAAAGTATATAATTTACAAATCAATTCTCTAAAAAAATCTCATACTAGAAGGTATTTAATAAATAAAAAAAACTCATATTTGAGTGTATTATGAGAATATAAGAATGTATAATCTTAAAAACTAAGACAATATGCAAATCAATCGATAAAGATTTAGTTATGAAATGGTAACATACTAAGAGTAATTAAATTTGTTTCATATAATTTATTTTGTATAAGTAATAAATATGGAATATTTCGATCGGCTTGCATACTTTTATATACAATTATAAAAGTTTATTTCTATGCTTATTTCTATACGATGTTTTATTCTCGTACAAATGAACTTTTTGTTGTTTATAAAACATTTATTTTGTAATACTGAGCAGCGGGAAAGATATTACTTTACCCAAAAATCTGGAACTAGTTGTTACATTAAGCTAAACTGCAAAATAACAAAATTAAGTAGTGATTGGATATAATGTTGAAAAAAGTACTTTTTACTTATTACTAAAAGCATAAATATTAAAACCTCATGGCAGTGAATATAAAAATATAAAATTCTTTGTGGAATAGTCAGAAAGTAAATCATAAAAACAGATTTTTAAGTAAAGCAGTTCGCATTTCTGACAATTTACATACATTGTGTTTAACACCATAAAACTTAACCTAATGCTTTGTTTACCTTGTCATTTTCATTTTGTAAGGTCAAAGATGTGTATATTGTGTATATGTGTGTTATTACGCCGCTATTCACATTTCTAATATTTTGCAGGGGGTTGTTGTTTTTATATCAGCTCTGGGAACTGATATTTGGGTTTCGAAATTAAAAGTATATTAAAGGAAAATACTGAAGTATACCTTAGGCCCGATACATGCTAATATACAAAGGGATCAACTATATGGGCATGCATTTTTGACAAAAGTATATATAATAAATACGAATACAAGGTGGTTCAAAAATAATGCAAATATTCACGTCACATGAGATCAAGTTGTAAATCTATTCAATTCAGATACATTTATGGAAAACTGAGTGTCAAGCAATGGGCAATAATGTATTGTGAACGAAATTATTTGTATTCAATTTGAAAACACCCTGTATCATAATATTGTATATTAAATTGGAATTTTACATGGAAATTTTGCCAATAGGGTATTTTATAAGCTAAATACGTAAACTCGGTAACTGAAGTTATATCAGTAAGATAAGTAATTTGATTAGATCTCACTTCCAAAACAGTTTTGTTGCCTGTCAACATCATCCTTTCAGATCCAACAATATAAACGAAATCTACTGACAGACCACTTGTAGCAATATATATTTTTTTGCGTTCGAAAAGTGTTTCGATACCTTAGCTTTTATCGTATTTTGCTGAAAATACCCCTTTAGTGGTACCAAATTTCTAAAATATATATGATATATCTATCCTTCGTTTTCCTATTATGTGTATAAAATTTTAAATACCCTAAAAACGAACGCTTCTCGTCATGTTACCACCACTGCATTTGCTCGATATGCATGTGCATACGTTGTTTAATCCAAAGTACACCTAAGTAAACAAATGACGTAATGGTTACGAAATAGAGGAAAGCAGAGAGCATGCATCCAGTCCCATGCTCACCAAATTCCTTTCCATACCTAAAATACAAATGCAATGTTATATCAAGTATCCAGTTCTCATATTAGACCATCAGTAAAAACATCAATCACATTTATCTCACCTAATAGCTTTGGTACCCATCGTCTCCGCAGAACCATTGTAACTTTGCACGACGAGTCCGTCGAAATTCCCTTGAGACTCTCTTGCTTTGTCCTCGTTTTCGTAGTAAAACGTTAACTTGTAAGGTTGTCCCGTAGGTGGCCTGATGTTGAGTTCTTGGGTAATTGGAGCTGGTACAGTATCATCATTTGCGGTGTTGTTGAACATATCTGCTTGGTCTTCGGTGAATATTTTGAATGATTGGTGGGTGTCAGAAGTGTGAATAGCGGCGTCTGTCAGTCAGTAACATTTCTTGGTGCAGGCGCATTTACGCACAATGTCGATGTCTTTGGTGTAACGAGTTCCATCATTACAGATCAGTCGTACCTAAAGCACAAAAATTAGAATAATTTTAAAAATGAAACGTTACTACGATTTTAGGTAGAATGCCTTCCCTCACGTTTACTTTCTACTCAATGCATACGAATAGAATTGTGTTTTTGTCAAAACACCACTTGTATTGATTCAAATGGAATAAAGTGTATGTTAGTCTGAATTAATATGAAATGTACATATGTTATTATACAATATGTATTATTTGCTGGGTATATGCCTTGATTTTACTTCTTTGAACAGTAGGTGATACATTTGGATAAATTTTGTTGCATTTAAACTTTTTAGTGAAACTTATGGTAGAAATATTTTACGTCAGACTTAGTTTCATATCCATAAATCAATGTATTCACATATAATTCAGATTTACATACTGCTTTTAATGTTATATAAAGTTCAAACAATTCGATTTCGATTTCTATATATATGTAGACCACCTAATATGCAAACGTAATTAATATTCAGTTCTTTTTAAATCTTTAGACCCTCTGCATACCTTTCGTCTTTTACTTTTCCTTGCATGGCAGCAACTTGATCCACAACTACCAATACATTTTGCCATTTTCAGAGGCTTCCTCGAACGACAACCATTTTCGGAGTAGTGCTCACGTACTTGTTCCTTTCTGCATGTCGGAGCTACAAATATTACATTTATTAGCCTAGATCGCAAATATTTCTCAAATCGTACTTCATTTCATTTTAACAAAAGACATGCTTATTCAAGCTTTAATCATCTTTAGGTGTGTATATTGTTTACTCCAACAAGATGTTCTGAACTGGTTATAAAGATAAGTATGGTAATAACTTGTTACCAACTTGTCATACTTACATTCTTCCTCACCTTGCTCGCAGTATTTACCCTTGAAACCAGGCTTACACTTACAGGCGTACTCTCCATTTTTAGTGGCGATGCATTTGCTGTCATGTTTGCATCGGTTACCGAGGCATGGATCTGGGAGGCTTGGTGGTTCACCTAAATTGAATCATGTAGTAAATATCGATAATCCACGATTAAAGCATTTACCTATCATGCCGTCCATTTCGTCCTCTTGTTCGTCCTCCCTGTCTGCCTCGACGATCCCACAACCTGGCTGGACTTTCTGTTGAGTCTGAGCGTTTCCAAAATCGACTGGTTTGTGGTTTATCCAGACTTCTTTCATGCAACCTTGTAAATAAATCAGATACTGGTTAAATTACAAAAACATTAAATTTTCTTTTACCGTGAAAGCTCGTCAGGTTCCTCAGGTGCCATTGGGTGAAAGCCTCTTTTCCAGGCTCTGAAGGTATCCCGCCTAAGTACATTGGAGTGCTAAGTCTTAAATAGTCGTTGGAACCTTCATTAATGATGCTTCTAGCCAATCCTCTGTCCACGCGTAAAGTAAAATTCTTTTTGACAGCTATTAGTTCTGCTATGTGGTACTGACCATCAGCAACCATTTCGAAACTAAAAGAGAAGCATGTATTGACATAGAGCTGTAGATGGAGAAATAATGGAAACAATTACTTCAGAACAAACAGTCATTAATTAGGAGCATTTATATACTTATTTTGATATCACATTACACCATTAATTTCCTTCTTTAATAGTTTTAAGCCATTAACAATTCGTCGTAGGGAGGTCAAGTACAGAAATTACCAAGAATGTGAACCATACGATATTTACATAGTAAACACAGGTACATCAGATGTTTTAATATACATTACAAAATAGGTGGTTAATTACCAGTTAATTAACTCCATTTTGTTGTAAAGTATATGACATCCTTCCATTGTACTGTACTAAGAGTACACATAAATCGCCGAACACTAAGTGATATAACCTTGGCCTCTTGTGATTATTGGAAATTAATAATGGTCTTTTTTTTCTATGGAACAAATTTTTGATTTACTTCTTACCTGTACATTGTTGAAACAGGGTAGTTTCCAACATCATAGCTAATGCGAATTCTACCATTAAACAATTCCACGGCGAGATGTTCCTGGTTACCATCATACATCAAAATACCATTTTCTTGAGTAGTCGCAAATACTATAGTTACATTCGCCTCTGGTTTAGTCCTAAGCGGTTCAAGCTCCACATATGACGTGTTGTGGATGTAGCTTAAACTTGTAAGGTACTCGCACCGTTTTCCTATGAAACAATATGTATTAATTTACTGAAACTTTCATGTTTATAATATTTTTACCGGAATATCCAGGGGCACACTTGCAGAGGTAATCGTTCGAGCCGGAAGGTTGGAAACAAACTCCGTGTACGCAATCATGATGTTGGCATGGGGAGGTTTGAGGGTACATCATGGCTACTAGTGGAGTTATCTCGCAGAACTTTCCACTGTACTCACCAGTACATTTACAGACATAGTCGTTAATTCCATCTATGCACGTTGCTCCATTCTAAACATTAAAAGTGGTATTACATTTGAATGCAGTTATGCAGAGGTATTCAAAAGATTGGATGGTAAAGCTTATTTCAAATGCATTATTGGGTTTGAGAATTAATGAATGCATTCTCTACTTGATTTGAATAACAATTGAGACTGTTTTCAATAAGTCTTTTAGAAAGTATAGTAAGTGATATGAATCCAAACTATAATATGCTAAATGCTGAATGTAGGTTATTGTACAATGAAAATTATTGCTATTTTAGGATGATTTTCAATAAATATTGCGTAAGAAAACATATGTAAGGAAAACCTTGACCAATCCTTAAAGGGTTCATCTGAAATATTGACAATCACGGACAACACATCTGGTGATATCACAGTTTTACTATGTTAGAATAGTATTCAATAAGGAGAATTCAAGAAAACTAAATTTAAAAACGCCCAATACTTGTTTCATTGTGACAGATTACGAGACAGGCACGTTTTCCTAGTGTGTATTAAGGTTTACCTGACACATGTGGTTCTCGCAGTCGTCGATGTTGATGGTGCAGTTCTCGCCCTTAAAACCAGGTAGACACTCACAAGTATAATAAGTATCGTGATCAACGCAACGAGCATTATTCTTACAGGGGTTATATTGTTCAGTACAAAAGGGAATTTTCCGCTCACAATAATCGCCCATGAAGCCGGCGGGGCATTTGCACTGATACGAATTAACCAAATCGATACATGTCGCATTGTTTTCACATTTATTATTTATGCAATCGTCGATATTATGCTCGCATCTCAATCCAGTGAAGCCTGGATTGCAATGGCAACTGCAATAGGAATAAACTCGATAATTTTACAGGATTATACAATTTTTATAGAATAGTTTTACCTGAAGCGGCCTTCTTCTAGCAATTTACAAGTGCCTTGATTCTTACAAGGATTTCCATAGCATGCGTCGATCATAAACTCACAATTTTTACCATGATAACCAGGAACGCACTTACATTCATAGTCTCTATCCAGTAATGTCACGCATTTTCCATTATTCTTACATGGGAAAGTGTAACAGGCGTCACATTTAGCCAGGATTTCATTACTTACTTTACCTACAAAATGATTTAAAAATTGAATTGAGGAAAGAAACTTTATTTTTTATTTGTTCTACTCTTGCTCTGTTTTAAACGACACAAATTCAGGCAACTGCACCTGTATTTCTGGATTTTTAATCAGAAATGCAGGGCCGATCCAGTCAAAATTTGAATGCTACATAATTATTCTTAAAAATATAATTTACCTTTACACTGAAAAGCTGAAGAAGGTGTCGACAAGATAGACTTATCCTTCATATTGGTAGGCTCTGCACAATGTGCTATTCCTGGTTCAACATAGTCCACTTTCACCCAATCAGAAAGCCATCGCAATGAACAGTCGCAGTACAATGGATTTGATCCCAGAGCACTGTAAAATTAAACTTAACTAACTTTTATACACATTACATTGACTTACATATGACTTATCGACTTTAAGTTAGCAAAAGTTCCCTCTGGGATGAGAGATATTTGGTTACCGTGGAGAGATCTGCAAAAGAAGTTAATAGTGAAAAGTGTTTATGGTGTAGATATGTTCTTACAGAATCCTCAATGAAGCAAGTCCCTGCAGTGAATCTCTCTGAACGCATTGAAGTTTATTATAACTTATGATAAGCGTCGAAAGCTTAGATAGATTAGCAAAAGTTAAATTTGATATCATTCCAATTTTGTTGTTGCTCAAGTCTCTGAAAATGTAATTATTTACTGACGAAAAATGTAATTTTTCATATACTCACAATCTGGTCAAAGATTTAAGGTGAGCAATCCGATCTGCTTGAATTCTGTCAATTTCGTTGAAATCTAAGTAAAGTTCTGACGTCTCTGGAGGTATTCCTCGAGGTATTTCCTTTAACTCAGCTCTTGAACACCTTACGACTGTTCCAGTGCATGAGCACATGGGTGGACAGTAATGTTCTCCTAGACAACCTTGGTCGTTATCGCCTAAAGGAATAACGTAAATAAAGTGTTTAATGTGATTATTATGAGTTTACTTGTGCATTTAAATTCCGTTTTCGGCAGTTCTTTAATGGGTACATCTTTAACTCTTTCTGGGCTGGTGCATTTTGGTGGTGATCCACTTAATCCTTTATTTTTTAACCATTCGGAGAACCAGGCAAGGTGACAGTTGCAGACAAATGGATTTTGAACCAAATTCCTACAAAAATATGATTCATATGCAATGTGTGAATGGAGTATTTGAAGAAGTACTTACAAAGTGTGGAGGGACTGTAGGAAATCAAATGAACCTGGCATCACGCATGTAATATGGTTGTTGTTAAGCGACAAAACTTTTAGTTTGTGGAGCCCTAGAAACATTTTGTTGTGGATTTCCAGTAGCTTGTTTTCGGAAAGAAGTCTAAAAATGACAACAAACTAGATTTGCATGGTAACTTATTTTTCGATTCTTACAATTCTGAAATTCTGGAGGCTCCTTCAAACGAATTCTCTTCAATTCCAGTGATCTGATTTCTTCTTAAGTCCAGCTTGAGTAAATTAGGTAACCTACCAAAGAGCCCATCAGATTTTATTCTACCTAATTCGTTGTCATGTAGCAACCTGTAAATAAGGACTTAGTATGTTGAAACTTTGGTACATTATCAAACCTACAATTCCGTTGTATAGAGAGGGATATCTCGAGGTATCTCTTTTAAACCTCTGCCAGAGCAATCGACGATGGTGCCATCACAGGAGCAACCCGAAGGGCAAGCGTTGTCAATAAGGCACTCACCAGCGAATTTGGTTCTAAATTCCTCTTGACCTAGTGTTTTACAAATAAAAATGTAATATTTAAATAAATATATTCATAATAACATGCACATCGAAATTAGGTCTTTGGATGTATTTTGAGTATTAGTTCAATCAACACAGATTCACTAAGGCTTTTTAAATAGGACGTTAAGCTTTCAAAATTAATATCGGTATTTGGTGCACCATAGCCACTAATACAAGTGGATCGGTGCTTACCCTTACATTTGAATTTTTCGTCTTTAAGAGATTCGATTCGTCGTCTTTGCATTCGTTTCGGAGTTTCACAGCGGGCTCCAGAGGTTTCAATGGGGTTCCTGTGTAAGTATTCCGCCAACCATTTCAAATTGCAATCACATATAAAGGGGTTTCTTGCTAAATGGCTAAAAACAATAATTTAAAAAAAATCGAAACTTCAACCGTTCTATTTACACTTACAGGGTTTGAATACTCCTCAAAGAATCAAAACTACCGTTTGCTAAGGACTGGATATTATTGTCGTATAGTGAACTGCAAAAGAAAACATATTTATACTGATTAAGAACGCTTAAAAATAATACTTACAGCAAACTAAGACTGTGAAGATCCTTGAAAGTATCTTTCCGAATACACGATATTTCATTTGCATTAAGTAGTCTAAAAATATAAAGTTGAGGTTACGTCTTAATTAAATTTTAAAATACTTACAGTAATTGCAGAGAGACTAATCCTTGAAAAATACCAGCTGGTAGATCTTTAATCTTGTTTCCGTATAAAACTCTGAAAAACCAAATTTAATTGACAATGGGTAATTTCAAATAGTAAAATTGAACAAGAAAAGAGTAAAAGGACTTACAAAGATGTTAATGCTTTAAGGCCCTGGAAAGCATCACCAGATATTTTGGAAATTTTGTTATTACTGAGATCTCTGAAAAACAAAACTATAAATAAAACAATTCAAAAAGTCTACAGGTTTACTTACATTCTTCGTAATCGCTTGTGAGCTGCAAATGCCTTTGGTGGAATTTCCGTAATTTCGTTTTGTTCGAATCTCCTGAAATATAACAATTAGAAGGTTTCATTAAATACCAGAACGTCTAGTGCGTTCCTAAAGTAAAGTAGATATGTAAATGAAATTGTTTGAAAAGTGCTGTTGTTAACACTTTATCAACATAATTGTAGAATTAAATTTTATTTGATCTCCCAAAACCATGAAAGTATCAATGAAAGGCAGATCAAATTAACCAACGGTTAATGGTGTCATATATTTACTTACAGTTCTGTAATTCCCTCTGGCAAATGATCAGGTACCTTAGCCATCCCTTTTTCACGACAGTCAACTATCCCGTCAGCACATCTACAAGGATGAGGGCATTGTGGTTCACTGATGCATTCTCCGTTAATTGCGCGTTCGACGAGACCTAATAAATGGTGAAAAAATATTTTAAAGAGTTCAAAAGTAAGTCTACAGTTGAGACTTTACCTGAACATTTGAAATCTTGATCTGACAAATCTACCAAGTTCTGACCTCTCAAGTGACTGGGGGAATGGCATTTTGTGTATTGGGCTAATCTGGGGTAACGTCGTAAGTACCTGCAATTTGTAATTGAGCGAGATGTAACTTCAGAATTCAAAATTTAATTTTTTGATGGGGCAGGTATATTCATAATTTTTGCCAATTCTTGAAATTACTTAAGTAAGCTTTTAAATTTATATTTTATTTTTGTAATAAAATTTATTTTAATTTGTACTGAAGTCAATGCGTTTCTTGTGTTTAGCTGACAAACAACATAGGTAATGAATACATGATCAGAAGTGATTGATTTTTTCCACTATCATTAACGGTAAGTTGTATGTATTTATACATTTGAGTAATTTAAAAACACTATTTCACAGCTACCCAAAATCCAAATAGTGGGAACTACATAACTCCAATAAGTTATTTCAAAAAATTATATTTATTCGATACTAGGTAGGTACAATGTTTTCTTTGTTTCATAAAAGCGTTCCTTACCTCGCTAACCATGTCAGCTGACAGTCACAATGGAATAGATTGTCGTTCAATCTCAGCGTCCTTAAACGGAACATGTTGCTGAACATGTCCTTGCCTAGCCATGTCAAGTTGTTGTTGTTCAATGTCCTGCAGGGTAGAAATTAGAATTAAAGTTGTTTTGAAAAAGCACGCATATACTCGCGCGCACATAGGATGTTACAACGCTGATTTATGTATGAGAAAATTAAATCCGCGAAAAATGATAGTTTCTACTTTACTGGAATCAGTTGATAGACGAGTCACTTTAAAAACTTTTTACGAAATAAAGGAAAGAAATTATAAGTAGCTTTAGTTTTCAAAAACGGTAGTTGGTGGTATCTTTATAAATAATCAAAACTATCTGTTCATCTGCCGAACCTGTATAAATAGTTATATTAATTGAAAATAAAATTCTCGGTTTATTGCAATAACTTTTTAAATAATGATTTTATGGAAAAAATTTAAATCAAAAATTGTAGAGGACGCCACTCCCCACAAAAAATCTCTGATGAGAAATTTTGTTCAGAATGAAAATAGGCATGAAAATAATTTGTTATTATAATATAAAAGTCTTTAAAACTAAAATTTACGTAAAACACGTTGTCGTCTAAAAGTGTATATAACATATAATCATCAATCAGCATATAATACTACTTATGGCTTTTTGATTTGTCATTTATCTACTTTGGATT
Organism: Cryptocephalus primarius; assembly: GCA_963576515.1. Taxonomy (NCBI): domain Eukaryota; kingdom Metazoa; phylum Arthropoda; class Insecta; order Coleoptera; family Chrysomelidae; genus Cryptocephalus; species Cryptocephalus primarius. Next base: position 12,073,386 of record OY754936.1, read on the forward strand.
TTTAAATGGACCCAAATAGGTATAGCGCGTTTCTCTGGGACGCTGCGTTTTAACGTGCACACTGCCCACATAAGTATGATATAAAACGTAATGGTATAATTAGATATCTTCGTTATTTCCATTCTGAGAGAAATTTGTTATTAGAGGTTTTCTGCAGGGAATTAAGACCTTAAGTTTTTTTCGATAAAATCGTTATTTAAAGTTATTGCAAAAAAATATAAATTTTCTTTTCAATTGTTTACAATTATATAGTATCGGAAGGTGAGCAGAATGTTTTGATTATTAATAAAAATATCAACTAAAAAATTCATGTGACTCGTCTATGACTCCATAGAAACCCTTCGTTGAAGAATATGCTCTTAGGAGACGGCGTTAGATACCCAAGTGGCGGGTGTATCTGGACCGTGTTTTCCACACTTACAGAATTTCCAGATCCTTCATAGATCTTAAAGCGTTATCGTCTATACACGTTAGCTTGTTGTTGTCTAGTTGCCTGCGGAAAAAAGTTTTAATTTAATTTTCGACGCTAATCCAAAAAGATACGATGGTCTTACAAATTTTTCAAAGCAGTAACTCCTCGGAACGTCTTCCTACCGATGACCGAAATTACATTGTGGCTCAGGTCCCTGTAAAAAATATTCGGATGAGGCCACCTTACTGAGACTACATGAAAAATATGTATTAATTTACGGCCCCCCACCTAATTTCTAAATTAAGGCTATAAACAACCGCCGGTTAGAGGCTCTCACAAACCTTCAACTTTGTTAATCAAGCGTAATAAGCATTTCTAATACGAATTTTCACGAAGAAAATTTGAATAAATTCGTCGCCGGTGTCCCACAATTATTAATGAGACAGGTATTATTTCTTCCCGTTGGTAATGACCGTTTTTATCCGTAAAAACTGGTTGTAATTATGTCTTGGATTTTATTCGATGGCAATTAATCGAAGTTTTATACTAACGTGAGCTTTCTGTGACTGTACACTAAGATGAATTATGTACAGGTTGAGTCAAAACCGATTAACAGTGCAATCATGTCTTCAATTAACGTCGGACATGTCAGTTTGGAAATTGTTTAACTCAGCCTGTATGCAGAAGAAAGAGGGAAGTGAGAAGTGATGGTTAAAATGAAGGTAAAAGAAAGTGGTAAGAAGACACATTCAATAGCAAAGCAGCTATGATCGACATAATTCTTAGGTCTGTTTTGTTTACTTACAAACGAAACAAATTGGACATTGAGGAAAACAAATTTTCCGATAGATGCCTGATTCTGTTTCCATTTAGACGTCTATAAGAAGGAAATAAGGAACCATTAGAGATTATTTGTATGCCCCTTCTTCACTGTGTTACTTACATTCTCTCTAAATTTATTAGATCTTGAAATGCATCCTTTTCAATCGTTCTTATTTCGTTATCGGACAATTGCCTGGAAATAACAAATTTCCATTGAAAGGTGGTAAAAGTAGTGAGTGCCGACTTGATGCCAATTCAGATGTGTTTGTTTTAAATTTTGACCAGAGATTTTTTAGTCAACTACTAATGGATTTAAGCGTATACTTACAAGATTTTCAGTTTGGCGAGGTCTTGGAGATCTGCCTCGTATATAACCGTAATATTGTTGCCTTGAAGATCTCTAAAAAAGAAGAAAAATTACGTCGTTAGTCAGGCTGCCAAAAGCCTCAAAGCAATGAATTATTCTACTCAAAAACATCTAATTGCCGTTAAAAGTCAACCTCCTCTTTATCTCTGTTCTGATTCCCCCTACTTTAGTTAACAGAAGCGAGCGTATCGAAGACGACGATCTGTGTGCAATAGTCTCTTGTGGTGGCCTACTTCACTTACAATTAGGGCCTAATTGCAGGAGACATTTCCTGTAAGACATTGCCTCCGAAAAAAGGATGACACCATCTACTCTGTTAGCAAGCAAAAACGAACGGAATGGGAGGTAAAGGCGCAAGAGAAATAAGGTTGTATTTTTGTTCGCAGGCTGAAATGTATGATGCAAAAAGAAGCGGAGGAGGTTTTGAAGAGGATTAATACTGCAAATGTCGACAGAGGGTCGAAAAACAATTGATTTGAATAATTGGTACATTAGAAACGTATGGACCTAGTCTTGTTACATATTTCTGACGTGCCTATAAATAATGTATTTCGTTAGCATTAACTGAAAGTTTGTGGAAAAACTATCAGCATTTCATGTTGGAATCACTGTTGTTTTACTGTAATTGAAATGAATCAAACATTTGCTTTTCTTTTCTTAAATATGTATACTTTCAAAATTATTACCGTTTGGCAAAAGGACCCTCGTCGTTTACAGTTAGAGTTTACATTTTTCCTTTATTCTTTTGCCTGTACCAGTGTGTAGGTACAAACATCTTCGTTTCCGAGTCCAAAGCTTTGGACTCTTGGAATGAAAGACTGCAGATGACGAAGTGTCGGTGTTTAAATGTAATTGAGTTATTAGAAGATGCCAGTTTTTCTACACCTAACCGCTATATTGGTGTAGGAAAGTAGCAACTCCAACACCATGGTGCTAGAAGCTCTATAATATGTAGCTTCTGCAAACAGCCTTTCGATTAAAGTGATCCTCATCAATGTTGCCAACATTCTCTATATGAAGGGTGGAAGAGACTATTTTTGGCAAAAATCGCAAGGAATCCTTCTTTGATCTTGATTTAAATAATTGATAATTCCATACACAATTTCTTTGTGATTGTCGATCTTATCACTCATTTTAACACTTGATAGAAAATTATGCATGTCGGAGATGAATTTTAGAAACTATAAAAATTGATGGGCACTTGATAATGATAATTTAAATGCATGAGAAGTTCAATAATGCGTTAGTAGTTCTAACGCTGCAATTATTTTTCATGGCATTCTCTGGCTTTTAGAATCACACAATTCGTTCTTTAGTGTTAATAATAGTACCTAAGTATAGGTGGCAATTATGTCGATACCATAGTTCAGAGATGTGTTAAGTTCCTACCTGTTTATTTTGAGATAAACGCATTTGAAACTTCAATTTTGAAAACAAGTATAATTTCAGTTCGTTCAGTAGATCGGTGTATCGCCAATTTATCACTTACCACAACTGTGCATACGAGAGTATCCGCAAGAAACTTTATACTGTCACTTAACCCGACTTACCTCAAAAGTCACTTAACATATTTGTTATCGATGTTTATGTGATCTAATTTTTATCGGTTCGATAAAGGCCATTAACGATAACAATAATAATAAATAGGGTCAGTATCAGGTTGAAATTGCTGGTGCAGAGATAAAACATCTTAATCCGGCCGTCAACTAACCGCGAATATAGCAATAATTCACACCTCCACAAGTCGAATAAGTCACCCGAAGAAAAAGAAAATTTATAACCGATGTGATCACGAGAGGTGGCCAAACTTGATCCCATTTTGTTTATTGCATATTGTTTCGTACGTATTTGGGACCCACGAGAGTTTACAACGGCACGTCCTGTCACCTTCTTACTTATTTCTTTATTAACATCCAATAGAATTCGACGCGTGTTGGCGGATAAAAATCGAACATCGCGCGTTAAAGTGTCAACGGTGGAAATAAATGCGAAAAATTCCGGGAATACTTTTTTTGCTTTACCACGATAAAAATATAAATCTCCTCGTTGCGTGTCGCGGTCTTTCGTTTCAATTAATATTAGCGTAGTGTTATGAAAGCTTCAAGATGGCAAAAGGGAGAGGCCGTAATTCGATTATAACCCTCAATCAAATCTGTTTTAATGGTGATTTATGAAATTACCTCTCTATTGTCTGTCGGCGGGGACCGTAAAATGAAACAATAGGATGAAAGGGTTAGCGGATTCGGATCAGAGTCATCGGCGCAAGGTTAATTCGATGTTTGAACGTCCGAATTTTTCGACCAGATGAGACTTTTTACCGCCGGTATAAATTAATTACGAGCGTAAAGGGCCTACGGTACGTCCTCTTAGCCGTTCAGAGCGACAAAAAGACCGCGCTCCAGATCCTCCGAAGGGCCAAAGTGCACCATTAGATCCATAATGGTGTGCGGGTAGAGACTATCGCCACAACTTTCGAATATCACTTAATAAACAAATTAGAGCTCTACGGCGACACTTTCCAGCTTCTTATTGATAAATCGTGCGGTTCCCGGCTTTTTCTCCCTTGCGGCAACTACACTCACATTCAAGTTTTACCCTATAATCAACCAAATGGAATTTTTAGTATATCAATTAGTTTATTACGTTTACTGCTTTTTCGTTTCAACATTATCAAATTCAGCAAATTCAACGGAATGGAAAAGTTCGTGGGAAAATCTCCATAAATTAATCCTACTAAAAATTAAGTGCCAAAAATACGGCACCAGCCTCATGAATCACTCTGTATATTGTATCATGTTAACACAGTGATTAACTGAAGAATTACAACTATGTTTTCTATGTGAAACGTTTTATGCAAAGGCAACTACATTAGGAAACATCCCTTAAATTGTTATTACCGATGTTGTCTTATTCCCAGCAATTCGATTCAATCTACCATCACTTTTGTAAGATTTAACCACAGTACACTATTATATTTTACTTAATACTTTATACTCAGGTTAACTACATAACACAATAAATAACGGGTCCAATAAAAGTCCAGAAAAGGCACGTTTCCCGGCTGCAGATCAATTGTCCACATACCACCAGCTCATTCTAGTCGACTGGTCCCGTTACGAGTCCCGGTAATTTTTCGGGACCATTCGACAAAAAAATTTAAACGGATTCATCACGTTTTAAAAAGGATCGCCGGCGTATATGAATGCGTATGTGCTGAGTTTTGTTTATCGTGGGGTGGAAAATTTGTTTGAATTTTTACAGATTGTTGAATGTTAAGCGTTCTCGTTTAAAACTTGAAATTCAACCGGCCGAAAATTACTTTTGAACTCCCCGCGATGTAATACGATCAAAGGACGTCTGGAAAAATGTTTCGGGGATTAATCATCGAAGTGGACAAGAGTTAAATTTGAGAACTGCTAAATTATATCAGTAAGAATAATACCAATAACACAAAAAATACCAATAAACTAATTTTAAAGTAACAGCTTCTAAGACTTGCCGACTTAAATCAATTAACCGTGTGAGGATTAATAAAAAAATATTCGTACAAATAAGAGGGAAAAACACGCGAAATACCCCACCAGACATCAATTATCGTAGTACTAACCACGCAGCTACCAAGCATGCAATGGTGCCAAGGTAAAAACGCACGAGGCACTGCTTCACCTACTAGTGACAATTATCCCAAGACGCGCAATTAGTACCAAGGGAGAAACGCAAGCGGCACCTTTCGACCTACTAGGGTAGTTCCCCTAAGCCGTGCATGGGTGTTAAGGGAGAAACGCGCGAGGCACTCTGCCTTGAGATAAAAGGCGGCAAATAGAGAAAACTACGATCATTCCTTAAGTTTAACGTCAATGATTATTTAGCAATTAAATGATTAGTTAATCAACGGTAGCAACATACACAGCTCTGTGATAAACTCGCCAATTAGTTATTTCTCCCTATAGTCAGGAAACTAATAATGAGTACACACTCTTATGCAGGGTAATTGAACACTAAGCTCCCACGGATTCTCGTTTTATAAAATCAAAGCCTTAGCATCTTTTAGCCTCGTACCGAAAACCCTTTCTCGCGATTTGTTCGTAATAAAGATCTACTTTTAGAACGGTTTTAGAATGGTGACAAATTATCACCGATTTCGTACGTTTAAAAGAAAATATAAGGATAAAATGCTAATGGAGGACGAAGGGACAGTGAGAAAAAGTCACCTTAAATAAATTCATTCTTACACTTATTACACGTATTGTGTTTAAAAGTTATTTTGTTTGTCGGTTATTTTCTGTCTTCATATTACATTCTTCTGATTTCCGCATTTTATCTCCATACCTTCCTTTATGAATGAGAAATAGTCGACGTGTGATAATTTGTTTGTCGCTCTAAAAATAGATCTTCATATAATGGCATCTCGAAAATGATTTCGGCAAGAGAAGAGAAAAATGCTTATTTTATGTTTTTTAAAAATATGAGACGCCTTTGGTTCAGTTTCCGATGACCCTTCATAAAAGCATGTGCTCGTGATTGGTTCTCTTTGTAAAAAGACGAGTAGTTGGAAGAAATATGTAATTGGTGAGTTTATCACTGAAATATTTATGTTGATTAACTAATTAGCAATTTATCTGGTAATTAACCATGTACGTAAACATATGTAATAATCATAGTTTTTTCTATTTTGTGTTATTAACGATAACAGAGATACTGTACCGATAATATATCAACTATTATCTTTTTTAATGAGTGTCGAAATAACTATTTTTCTTTTACATTTTTTAATAGCATATTTTAATGTTATTTATCTTCATTTGCAATTCATATTTATTTCATGTAATTCATATTATTTCATTGCATTCACTTTATTGCTTAAAAAATTATCTTGTTCCTTACGAAGGTATTGATGCGAAAAAGAGAGTATCAGTATTAATAATTTAGGAGACATTTTTTGTTATTTTTTTTGTATAAAACGTTTCAAAAGGAAAAATAACTATAGGTTTATAATTGCCATTTCCTTTGTTAAATCAAATCAGTTGTACAAAATCGAAACGTTATGAAACGACAAATACAATAATAATCTGGGTAGATAGGTAGGTGTTGCCTGAACCAATACAAATGCGACATCTCAAAAACAATTATTTCCCATAATAAAATGGTAAAAATCGGTCGTTGGAGATAAAATTCAATAAATGGACTGTATAACCAGTAAAAATAAGAGACTTTGGTGCTCTTAGATCTGAGAGAAAGGTTATTCCTGATACCTAACCGATAGCTTTTAATTGCAATCGCTGATTACGGTACTATTATATAGTATGGACTACACTGACGGATATTCGGCTATTAAATAGATTAAAATTGCTATTTAATTAATTACTTTATAGGAAAAATGTTGATATCCTAAGAAAAAGACTTCGGTAATGATCTACATCCGTTATAAAACGATTATGTTTAAAGGTTAAAGAGGAGAAAAAGCAAAGGAATAGACGGAAATGAAAGGTAAAAGAGAAGCAACTTAAGGCGATAATAACTTTAGCGAAAGTAAAAATTATACATAAATATTTCCGGTACGGGTAGTAACTACTTCGTGACCCATGCCAATTTCTCTGCTAGCACCCAAAGCTTTATTAATGAGAAATTACCAAATTATTTGAATTTTTTTACTTGTTTACAAGAAACTTAAATGTTACGATGTAGTTTCTTCGATAATGTGTTATAAATCAAACAGGACACACCCAATTACAGGTCATCCAAAAAATATCTGCTTGCACATCATCATTAGAGAGGCATCAATGGAATACTGTCACCAAAGTTTTCAAAAAGTAATGCCTTAGTCTTAATTTCAAACCAATTTGAAAACGTTAAAACAGATGAAAGGAGACACAATTTTGCATTTCTCGAGTTCGTCTCTGAAAGTAACCATTTTTGAAATTCACGAAAAACCGTCGCATGGTACTTGGTTATATTTCTTATTACTTAACTGCATGTGTAAAATCGAATAGAATGAGCTTTATTTAATTTTTCCGAGCAAAAACCCCTCGCGGTGTGCGCCTTCCAAACATAATTCGTCACTAATTTCTCCCCTCATGGCTGTTCTATTTTCGCCGCTAACAGAGGAAATTTATCACACCGCCAAAATAATTCAAGCGCTCCAGGTTGTCATAACTCTACCAATTCTTCGAGACCCACCTATTCATATGAATTTATTTAAAAAAAATTACCATCACGCGACTCAAGGGTTGACCCATATACATTTAAAGTTAAAACTAATGACTGCCATAAATCATCTTCGTTCACGTTTTCCTCGGTTAATTTCGCTCGAAAAAAATAAATATATATTGAGAGAAAACTGAAAAGTGTTTAAAAATAAGTTAAGTGAGTCATATATAATTTATATGTCGAAGTATGTGCTAATCAAGGCTAAATTAGTTAGAAAAACCGATGTGTTTTCGAATAGGTATGTGTGAGTTATAAATGTAAATTTTATTTTGCCATTTATTGAAGTGTTTTCTAATTAACTTAAAATTTGAAGTGAATTGTTCACTACTTTCAGTGTTCCGTTATTAGAGCAACCTGTAATCTATCAGCATTTTAGGTTTAAGGATGTTTTCCCTAACAAATTGAAAACTGTATTTTAAGCTCTTTGTAACTAGCAATTTTTTTGTACCATTTTTGTAATAAGTGGGTGATTGAAGGTAATTCCATTTTAAAATTTGTTCTAGGGAATTCAAAATTGCACTGTGTATTTTTAGCCATTTTTCATTTTTCTATTCGTAGCGAAGCGTCTTTGTTCAGGATGTTAACTGAATGAAATGTATTATTGTTCATTTTTTTTTTCATTCTCAGTAAATTAAGTCACCAAAATTGTTGGTATGCAGCGATTTTTCCCTATCCCAATAAATGCAAAGATTAAAGACCGAAGCAATGCATTTTGTAAAGTATTTTTAAACGATTGTTTAATGTAGATTAACTTAAAATTTGAACAAAACTCGGTTTTTGATTCACTATTCACAATTTGCAGTGTTGCTTTGCTAAAATTAATTCTATTTTTTAAAAACAACAATCCGACATATCAACAGTGGACCTACCGTGAATTAAATTTTAAAAGTATATGCTATTCAAAAATACAGATAATTTTTTTCGTGCATTTTGTATTTGGTGCATTTATGAACAAAATTAAATACTTGTCGGTGTTACCTTCTTTTGAAATTTGGACAGCTATTCATAATTTTTTATCTTGTAAATATTAAACCATCATTATTTTTCTTGCGCCTTATATAGATATTTTAGTAGTTTCGGTTTAGAATTTGCTGTTGCGTCGTCAACACCTTTTTCCTTATGAATTTTCTTGTGATGAACAAAATTTAGTTTTCTCATGACTAACGGTACTAATGGCCTAATAGTTTGTGAATATTTTCCACCTTTTTGGTTGTTGTGAACATAGAACTTGCTAAGGACAGATAGATATGCAAGGTGTTCACCGGTTTGGAAATTTAGTAAACGACTGATATCATCCCCGTTGAGTTTATAAATCATCAATTCAAAAATTCTTTACAGTGCGAACCACACTCGCATAGGGCTTGTATTGTATTACTGCAATATTTCTCTGAGGGTTTTCCATAAAGCGAAGGGGTACGAGTGTACGTGCACCAATAAAACTCTACTCATCTGCGCGCTTTCACTTCGCCAATACAAAATATGTTTAATTCATGCGAAAAATGACTATGAATGAGGGAAAAGCGTAGGAACGGCTTCCGTGACGTCACGTGACGTAATATGTCTTGCTGCATCTCATAAGGAATATTAAATGATACATTCGGTATAGGAGGGAGCTCCCGCTGCGAAAGCCACGTCTCCGAGCTGTTGTGCCGCTTGTAATACTTCTGATCTTAACAATCTGTAATATGTACCTGAAGAAAAGCAGAGATCAAATGAGAATATTAAACGGTGAACTCAAAAATTACGACCGGTCACGAAGGTACGGCGTAAAAAGAAGAACTTTGAAGAAAAGTTAATAAGGGGAAAAGTTCCTTTCCGGCATAATCCCAATTTAATTCCAACACCTCTTCAATCACACTTTCGATCACTTCCACTCAAAAAAATTCACTTTACAGACCGCTAGTGTTTTTCTCTGCGAGAGGCAGAGCCATCCATCTCCATTGACACCTCAGGGAGAGCGTAAATAATCCGGGAGTGGAAGGCGAAAGAGTTTTCGACAGATGTTGCGGAATTCCGGTTACCGCACCATTCGAGTTTTTTCGCCAAAAATATGATGTGCTGGAAACAGGAATAAAAATAAGAATGGAACATTCAAAAACGAACGCGGGCATTCCCTCACGCAGTTTGAATCATCAGTATTATTATTTTCATGGGGATTTATGCAGAGCTCTTTTGGATTTTATGGTTTCGATCAAATTTTTAATCTTCGAATCCCACAGCTTTTGTTCTTCTTTTATTACACGATCCACAGCGTTTTTCCAATTTTCGCTGACCATTATGGACAGTGATGCTAGGAGAAGCTGAGGTACATCATGTAATTTAAAAGTAGTGTTGTTTCTAGTAACGTTTCCTTTTACTTGAGCCCATATGAGCTCGATATAATTGAGTTCGCAATGGTATGAAAGTAATCCTAGTACAGTTTTTCCTTTTTCTTTAGCCATTTCCTCAACAACGTACTTTTTGAAGTTTGCTTTATGTTGCTTCACATTAAATAACAATTTTATTACCATGTTATCGTCGTAATTGGACCTTTCTGCTGTAACCAATCAATAATAATTGCTTTCCTCCATGATGATGTTGACAATGATTGCTCAAGTCTAGACTGTAATTAGTGTTATCCATTATAATAACAGCATTTTCTGGCAGCAATTCTAACATTTATGTAAAATATTCTTCAAAAATATCCGCATTCATTTCTTCGTGGTTATCATTTGTTGAATTCGAAGTGAATTCTAGCAAACCATCATTTACAAAACCACTTTCATTTCCAATATGGGTGATAACCAGTCTACGCCATTTTCAAATCGGTGCAGTGAACCCATTGGAATATTCTTCCATAATTGCTTGGCGGGAAGTTTTAATATTAGTATGTCCTTCATTCAGCCATGTTTCGTCCAAATAATAAATCGTTCTTCCTTCTGATCGATACTTCCTTATCGTCCTTACATAATTTCTTCTTCAATAGACAATATCAATAAATCTTTATTGATAAATTATGTATCAATAAAGATAGATTTTCTATTCTATGGATAGCGGACTATGGTACGTGTTCCAAATTGTTAGGGTTCAGATTTTAAATCTACCCACTTTCAGGTAGTCCTAAACCTGGGAAAAATTATAAGAAAATTTTGTTGAACATAACAATTATTTGATTTATTATTGACGTTTCAATTGAAATGCCCACATTATTTTTTCTCATTTCATATATTATTCAAATAGTATAACAATCCATGGAATCCAACCCTGTAGTATTTTTGGATATTCTGCCCCTTAAGTAGATCAAAGCGAGGCGGCGGTCAATCCCCCTCAAAGCTACTTATAAAAACAAACCATTTATTTATCGGTGAACTATACAGAAAACGATGTATGGAATTTATGGATAATTTGTGTTAATAATAATGCTAATATATGAAATAATTTATTACTAATTATTATATATTTTATTACTATGTAACGACCATTAAAATATACACTTAGTATACCTACTTACATCACATGATATTATTTTTGATATCACAGTATCACGAAAAAAAATTTACTATTAAATTCCATTCGAAGCCGGGAACTGAGGTATTTCGGTGCCATCATTAATTTTCCAATTAGTGAAGCTTCATTTGTGCGTGGCGGTAAACAGCGATTAAATTTAATCAAAGTTGCGTAACTGTAATTTGTCGAATGGCAGATCCGTGCGTCCTGGAAAACACGACGTAATTCGAATCCAGTCGGGTTCGGTTTTAAATCCCATTTCCCGTATTATACCTTAGGGAAACGTCGCTAAGTTCTTACGCGAAAGATGTTTGTTTTCCCAGAACCAAAAATAAGATGGAAGGATAAGTGAAACAATGCACCAAAACGCAGTTATTGAAAAGATTAGATTATTAAAATTATAGAAATTAGTTGAAAAATGGCATAATTTCTCATAAAACAGTTAATTGCAGTTCTATGGTATAGCCGACCAATAAATAATTGAGATGAGATAAATGAGTACTACAAAAAGTTGGTGGTCATACAGCACCTACATTTTAAATGGAACTGAGTTTACTGAAATTACATGGGGTATTTCAACACCTTCATGTGGATTCATGTGCTTTCATGAAGATACACCGTGGCTTTTAACTTATACCCTAGCCCCCACGATAACACATTAATATTAATAAAAGTAGTCTAAGTGCGGAAAATTCAATGGAAGTTAAACATTATTGAGACTCTACCCTTTCACTGTCCTTAAGACCAAGGACGGACGCTCTAATCTTATCAACTTAGGCATAATTAAGCATACAAGTTTTCGAAAATTTCCTAAGTGTTATATAGAGTGGAAATGCTGATATAACTTATGGAAATTTTTATGGTCTTATTCATAGGTTTTAGTTTAAAATACGTTCAGAATGTGTTTCACGAATGTAACTGCAGTGTTTTGCTCCGTGTATTCTTAATATGGAGGTAGCTATAGTTATCTTACTGAAACACACTCTAAATGCATTTTAAGCTAAAACCCATTTAACGTTAATATGCGTTAATGAATAAGATCGTGAGTTTTTATCCTGACGATTATTCCGCCTATTTCAAAATTTCAATATCTCAAAAATTGCCAATTTTACAGCGCGAGAATTTTCATCACAGAACATAATTTTCAGAATTATCAGGATAGTACTCTGAACAAAGCTCATTATGAAAAATGTACACAAAAATAGCAGCTTTTGTAAAAAAAGCCTAAGCCACATTATAAACAGTAGTTCTTAATTTTAACTATGTTAATGTTCCTGCAGAATTGGTAATATCTGAGGTACCGAAATTCTGAAAAACTCAATATCATATAGGCTAAAAACCAACAATCTTCATAAATCAGATCACAGTTTAAGAACTTTTCTGAGCTGTATTACACTTTGAAAATTTTCAGTAGAACTATTAAACGAATAAGTTACAGCGGGCGCTCTCGAGGGTTATATTTTACTAATGAAAAGGTATAGTTTCAGTAATTTTCATCAAATTCTCCAAACGTAGGCCCATTTTATGCTCTATTAAAAAACCACGACATTTTGGTTTTCTCGAACGCTCCCAAAAAATGTACTTTTCGAAATAGCTTCTTTATGTAAAATCGCACGACGCACAAATAGTTACCTAAAAATTTTTTGGGTCGACGAATAGTTACTAAGGTCTTGCGCTTTTCGCAAACATCTAGATTTTACAATAAGGCCAATACGACTGTGGGCATTTCAGAATATAGGAACAACAGAGGAAGGAATAAAGGAAGAACAAATTAAAGAGAGCTGAGAAGAGCACGGTGCAATAAGTAAAACATGTAAATAGTGTCGAGAAGTTACTGTGCTAAAAACTGTAATTGCTTTACTTTCAATTCTCTGGCCATTCAGGCTTGTCTTTTGGTTCCGAATTCTACAATTTTATACCCTGATCAGGTAGTCTTAATGATATATTACAAAAAATCAAACAATATACGAGTAATTGCTCATAAAATTTATTTTTATCCACGTACGAACTTGACTTTCATTTTCAGTGATGTTACTGTTGTATTTAGTACACAAGCACATGCGATTGGTTTCCTTCAGTTAATACTGTCACATCTCGTAAAATATAACAATAGCCGTCCACCAAAGTTGAGGGTAATTGCATTTTATTAAAAATATCATCCTGTAAAAATTATTCCCTCGCAGCAACCTGATATGCCCAGTTATTCTCTCCCCATTTAGAAGCCTGATTAATTACATCAACTTGGCGGAATCTTCGAACAGCGGTCGACTTTTGAAAATTAAACGACTCCCCCTCTCCCCTCCCGTTTTCGTTAGAAAAAAATCAAGCTCCAATCCAATTACACGGTCGAATAATATTTGAAAAGGGTTCGTGCTTGCCACCGGCACCAGACAAAAACCCTATTAATTATCAATAATATTAATTTCGTAGAAAATTTGCGTTTCATTAATTTTCAATTTGCGCGAAAACTGGTCTGGTTTGATTATAGTCGCGCGTAGCGGTATTTTATTGAAACTTTGAAAAGGCTTTCGAGTGTTGACACTCTGTGCTCTTTTAATAGTCGAATTAGCTTTCCAATGAGGTACGAAATCACTGTCAGGGTAGTTGTGAAATATATTGGAGCGAATAGAATTATTTTAATGACATTCTGTCAAACAACAAATATAAGCATGATTTTAACTGTTTAGAGTATTGTTACAAAATCACAATTTACTTCACCAAATTTTCAATTTACCTGCAATATTAGATACTGTCAATTCGACTTGACTAAAAGTTCGTATTTCGGTCCTGGTCGACCCGTTACTTATTTTCGACAAATACCATTAAGACCGAAACCATCATAATGACAGTACTTACAAAATAACAACCTGAAGGTTCTTTTGATTCTTTTGTTGTTCACTGTGTCATTATCGTTATAGTAATTCTGAAGCTCCTTGAACAAAGACCGAAACGTCACAAAGGTAACATTAAATTTTCATCAAGAAATTACGGCAATCATTTTGTTTGTTAATTTAATACGGAATCGATGAAAGTGTAGGGAGTAAAACGTTGCCTCGTTAAGACAAAAAGAAACTTGTGGTATGTTAATGAATAAATTATGAGTTCTAGTGGAGTGATGCTAAGAGTTTGAGTAAGAGTGAAAATGTTCTGGTCGTGTATAATATTAATGGGACATATATTTTCTAAAACACGATTACCAAGCACAAGATTTTTATATTGAGAAAGTTGTAATTGGTGGTTTTGTACGACTATTTACTGCAACCGAATATATGGTATATAGCTAAGTGTAATTTATATATCAGGGTCCGTTTGTTCAACAAAAGCGTCTAATATTCCCAAAACATTGACATATATGATGTATCAATTATTGATATCAATTGAAATTATTAAACTCTTCCGATATAAGCAATAATGTCTCTCTCCCCTATTTAGCGCGAAGCGCGCAATATTCACGGCTTGTTTGTCATCAATTTCCACAAAATTTGATTACTTTTCTTCACTTTATTTATTGTCATTTTTGTCTTTCCTCTAAACTAAAATTTGCTCCATTACCAATCAAATAGTTTTTAGATCTGTCTTTTAAAGCTACACTGATTTATTTGTGCCGTGCAGAATTAAATTATTTATCCTCAAAAATAGCGAAAATGGTAGTTTTGGTATTCATGTGAATATACACTGTAATAAAAAATGTTTGGAAACCATTCACTGGTTTAATAAATAAAATGAAAACAGGTCCCTCAAATTTCCTTAACAACCAATTTCGAATGAATAACAGATTTGTATTTGACAGTACGTTTCGTGGACGATCATTACGTATAGTATTCGGACGTAAGTATCCATTTAAAATTCTGAAGTTCGTCACCTGAAAAATTACATTTATTGGGAGCGACAACTGAAAAGCAAGTTTGCACGCCGAAAAATCTCGCAAATGAAAACGGAAGCGACGTAGAGAGAACGAGATGACCTTAATAAAGAACCCTGTCAGGATGATACGGTATACTCCATCAAATGGAGACCGAACTGGTCTGGCGAAATTTTTACAACGGAAAACAGAATTGGGGTTTTGTGGCTAGAAATAGCGGTACCCAGGAAAATAAATCAGATCGTAGAATTAATTATACAGTGTATATGTCGGTACTTCTATTAATACAACGTCAAAAAAAATTCTTTTACGACTAGCTCACTCCCCGAAAAAATAATATTTTGTGTCAAAGTGCTACTTCCACCAGTACCTATAATAAATGGTTATGGTGAAGGGTCCTGCTGTAATTTACTTAGGAAAGAGGGCGAAAAATTTGTAAATATTGTTTTAAAAATGATATTTTGCCAACTAAACGAAGTACGTTCTTAAAATTCTACGAAACGTACACAATTTTTTTTTGTAATTATGGGATAAATTATCGTTTGTTATATTCGGCTGTAAGTAAGGGTAAAAATTAACCCATTAAAATTTGTAACTTCCTCAGGGATATGTGGCGTTTCGGTAGATAAGAAGAATATCTTAAGTATGTATTCTAATTAAATGCAATATGGCTGGCATGGAAAACGAATGACAGCGATATGTTTGAACGTGTTAAGTGATACAGATGGTACGGTAGATGATAACAAAGACGATTGTACGATATGGAAGCTCAGCAGAATGGAAATTTCAAGAACAAACACACCTGTCTAAATGTTGCAGAAAATGTAAAGAAAATAAGGGTAAAATAATTTCTATTTTACATTGTTGTTCAGTTGTGTACATTGTAAAAAACACTAGACTGTAATTTAGTATACCACAATAATAGGAATGAGGGCAATTTGAAGGCTGTGGCACGTTCCAAGATATTCTTATATACTGGGACTTTTAACGTATTTAATATACAACAATATCTCTCAATTATATTATTTTCCTACCCCTTATTTTATTATTTTTCCATTTTTTTTATAAAACTGATGATTTTTATAATCATTAGGGGGACTATTGGGTCATGAATTCAAAAATTTTATTACGATATAATCTAGAAAATAAACTTTATCTTTTGGCTAATGATTTTTAGAAACAATATGAAATATACCTTTTACATTAACTAATATATTATCTTTCTTGATTCTGAAGCCTGGGAGCACTGTAATTAATTTACTTGATCAACGTTAGGCAGAGTTTTATGGTTCGGGTTAAAGAAAGAAATTAAGAAAGGCGAGGTGACGGAAGGGAGGAGGTTCCGGGCCTTCAGCACAGAAGGCCGCCAAATGTTGAGAAATCTTCTTCAATAAAATCCAAAATAACGTCGAAATGTGATGGTCAGTAAAAGGCAGTAAGAATTTGCCTCCGTATGAAAGCAAAATACACAATGCGTCAGTAAAAACGTCAGTTGAGTAAGTTACAGTAGTGATTTTTAAACGATAATAATAAATTATTATTAAGATGTAGTCGCCCAAATAAATTAGATGTAAGCAGAACAAAGAACACATATCAGTTGGAAATATATACTTTAGTAAGTATTAAATAATTTGCAAAAGTACATTGCACCGTTTTTCAAGAGGAATAAGTTTAAAAAATGCAGTACAACTTCGCTTCTAATACGAACCATGGAAGAAAGGGGAGACACGGATAATCACCTATTGCGAGGAATATGCATATATTCCCACTCACCGACAAAGAAGGTCTTGCGCAGTTTCTGGATAGCCCCACCCATTTCCTTTGTTCTCTGTGCTGTTCGCCGTGTGTTGTAAACATTTTTTGAAAAACGTCTTCATTGCAGAATTGGCGGGTAAGTGTTCGTTTTAACGATCAGAAGCGGGATCTTCTTGGAAACTTCTGAAAGTCGCAATGCGGGCCTTCAATGAAATGTTATCGAACCAGGTGAGTACGCAAGCCTCTGTTTCAGTTGATAACTTTTGGTCGGCGGTAGGTTCGTTCTAGTTGGTTAGAACTATCTTAATAATCGGGTATTATGATCGATAATCAATAATTGAGCCGAAAAGTCGATCGTGTTCGAAGCTTCCGCTTCCGAGGTGTTGTGAGCGCGCGAAATTCAAATGTAATGTATTGTAATAAGTTCTAAGCGAACGAAGAACAGCACGGTACTTCCAGATTGAGATTCACAGGTCTTTTAGAACTAATTTCAACTTAGAACGGTCCTACCGACACCTAGACGATAAATTAATTGGCTAAGTATAAAACTCTGATAGCAAAGTTTATAACTGGGATCCCACCCAACAAAAATTTTGTGTGCTAATGCGGGTTTAAAGGACAATTCAAGATCCTGGTACGAATGTCAGACGGATACGCCTTAGAATATGTGAGGAATTCAGGGGTATTACGACCAAGCTCAAGGGCTCTGTGATTACCGAAAGACGACATGACAAAATGCGATTGAGGGTAAAAACCAAGTGAATCACACACTGTAACCTTCCCCATGAAGTTATTATCGATGTAAAAATTTCTAAAATGAATAAAATATTGTTTAAAGCCAGCGCAAAACAGTGAAGATAAATTGTTTGAGTTCCTCTTCGAATCGAATTACGAAAGCAGTGCATCCGATAGAAGTTTTAAACTTAAAGTGGTACTCCTAGTGACTATAGTGGAAAACCTGGACGCACTAGTTATTAACACAATTTCTAATGGCGATCGGAAATCCCACCAGGAAGCAACAGTTAATGTTGGAAAAGTATCCGCCTATGTGGATTTTGGTAATTCTTGTCACATAAAGAAACTGAAAACAGCAATGGAACAAAATTTACTGATCGCCACCAATAAGCAAATAACAATGTTGGGTTTTGGAGGTGCTACAATTACATCAATAGGACAGACAAATGCTCATGTACGAATAAACGAAACTGAAAGTTCTTCCGCATTGGACAGACCTCGTTCCTGTCGAGTCTCTCCGACTGAACCCCTTTTATGTTCTTTATGAGCTATGGCTCCTTTGAAATTCAATATATTTTGAATTTCTTGTTTGACTGATAGAATGTAATAAATGTGGTAACGGAGTTGCGAGATAGTTGACTGCGATTACTAATTTGCAAAAAGTTTCACTTCAATAATGACCCCTGAGCAGTGTGATCCTTAGACAAGCCGTGGGATCTGAAAGGCTTCTCAGTCATTTGTTGAGCTGATATTTTATGATCTTAAGTTTTATGTGGACAATTTAAATTTTCTTTTTTTATATTTAAGTTTTCTGGACACAACTTAAAAAAAGAATACTACCGTATTTTATGGTAATTGAAAGTAATTGTTACTGTTGGATTTACAGAATAAGATGCCTCACTACTGTATCAATGATTGATCCCTGGACGTGCCCAATTCAGGATGTCCGAATATTGGAATAACATCAAACGAGAATTGTCCAATGACTTCCTCACATTCAACATGAGATAGGTAGGATACTGACATCGTACTCGACAAGAGGTGTCCCAGTTGCAAGTGTTAAGAGGTAATATGAGTTTTTAAGTATAAAAAAGGCATTTCTTTTTTTTACAGTAAAAGATATACTTTGTTTAACATTTTAAATATATAGAAGAGCATCATTTGAAAAACCTTTTATAAAATGTTCATTTGAAACTTTTACAAATTCACCTCTTAAGAACCACTACTTAGAGACCCTTTAGAAGAATTTATTGTTGAGGTGGTCAGTGTACTATAATACTTTTATCTGAAATCGCCAAAACAAATTAAAGTTGTAAATATGAACCAACCCGAAACAACTACTCCTATGGCTAATACACAAATTTACTTTTGCCTACTGATGACGTGCTTTTAGATGTTACTGTCTGCATTTTACCATCTTTTACCTGAACATCGGTTGCGCCACCCTGATGAAGCCAATTAGCAGAAACACGTGTCGGTGATTACCTTCTTCTCCTGCAATTCGGCCAGCTACTCATAAATTTTTCTCTTGTAAGTATCAAACCATCATTATTTTTCTTACATCTTATATATATTCCGGGAATTCCGGTTTCAAATTCTTGTTGCAGTCGTAAATACCTTTTTCCTTATGAGTTTTCTTGTGATACGCCAAAGCAAATATTTTCTATTAGTAGGTGACTACAGCTCGTAATTGATCAAGGGATTAAAAAAATTGATATTTGAATTTTTGATAGAATTGCATGCAAAAGAATATAATTTTTGGAAAGATCTACACCATCTGTTGCTTTGTAAAATAAGTTGTAATGATAGGAAAGAAATCACCTTTGAACAATCACTAACTAATTCTAACTAAAAGGAGTGTGCAAAATTTTAATACGATTGATTCATCAGATTTTGAATAATCATGTCCAGAAATTTCAAAAATAGAATTTTGAGGAAAAAGAGATTAATGTTAAGCACCATGCTTTAAGTCGTATTTTTCATCTTCGTTTTTATTTCAGTGTTAAAGTACAGGAAGCATTTTTTTGTTCAAAAAACAAAATTTACAATTGGATATTGAAAAATAGCGTGACTATTGAATACTGAAAATTCCTGATTACATTTGTACTATTTAGATAAATGAGATTTAGATAAATATCTTGTTTTAAAAGTCCAGAGACCCTAATTTTTGCTATATTTCTGCAATTTATTTTATTTAATCCTTTTATAGTTTCAGGTAATGAAAAGACTAGTGTGTACTTTATCAATGTCGAAGAAAGGATGAAAAGACTAGTCAAAGTTTTGAAGTCATTCCAGTGATATTCCAGGAATTTTTAATTATGATGAATTTTTCCCATCTACAAGAGGTCAGTAACCGGAAAGAGCTTCTTACTACAGATTAACAACCAATGATATACAAGTGGTATAGTAAATCAATTTATGTAATACTTTATTTCTCAAATTAATCTCAAATTAATAAAAATCAAATTTAGAGGGGCATAAAAGAAAGCCAATAAAAGATTTAGACATGTCCAATAACTGATGCGACAAGATGACTTAAATTATGTTCCTAAAACTGTCGCTTAATTTGTTAATATCATACTGCTTGTGTTAAAACAGGAATTCATAAATTTATTGTAAATTTAACGAAAATTAAGAATAGTTGCAATGCTGAAAATAAAACTTTTATATGAGTTCTTAGGCCATTCACAAGAGAACTAGTTCGAAATTCCTACCTATGTGATGTAATAAAAAAACCCAATTATGGCAAAAAAATCCTTGTTTTCGGACGAATCCATATGAAAAATTAAAACAACTTTAATAAACCCGCTAAAATACCAAAATGAGGTAAAACCAAAACCATTATTAAACTATAACAAAGACGTTGAAACATTTAACATGTACATTAACGATCTTATTCATAAACACATATTAACGTTAAAATGGATTTTAGCTTAAAATGCGTTTAGAATGTGTTTCTATAAGGTAACTATAGTTACCTCCATGTTAAGAATACATGTAACAAAACACTGGTTACATCTGTGAAGCACATTCTAAACGCATTTTAAGCTAAAACCCATTTTAACGTGGCTGTTTCATTCTCCAAGTCGTACAAAGATCTATAAATTTTTATTTCATATTTTTAATAAAATTTGTCATGTATGTAAAGTGTTTTCACCATTACTCCAACGTCAATAGGAAATTAATATTGATTGAAAATCGTCTAATGGAATGAAGTATTGCACGATATCACAAAAACTTACCTCTTATAAAAAATGCAAGAAGATTGCAGCGATCCTCCATGTTTTTCTTTAAAACTTTGAGACTGAATTGATGTCAACATAGTTTGTAAGATGCACCTGGTAACTTAGTTTTTCGGCAACTTCACAAATCTCAATAAGAGGAATAAACATCTAGGCTAGTACGGCATTTATACTAGGGATTATAGTATTTGAAAACTAATCTTAAGAGTAACTAAAATTCGTCTGTGATACCCTTTTTTTATCTGAAAGTTCTGAACATTACTTAAGAAAAGATTACTACTGTATTTCAGGGCATTTGAAAGTAATTGTTACTGCTGTTGGGTTTTGTGTAATTACAGAATACGGTGCCTCAGTAGTGCAGTGAAGAACGTTGCCGGGACGTGACCAACTCAAGATGTCCCAGTATGGAAAAGACATCAAACGTGATTTATCAGCCCACTCCCCAACCTTTGCTGAAAAGTCGACAAGAGGATTAAACCCTAGATATAAACCACGTGAGAAAAGGGGAAGATGGATAGCATCATCATCTTGAGGACATGCAGCGATAAAGGTGGACATGCGCACTTTTGGGGTAGAGACATATTTCCTTAGTTTTCTGTGTTGTTCTTTGTGTGTTATAAACAATTATTCTAAAAACGCATTCATTAATAAATTGGCCGTGTCGCAAGTGTTTGTTTTAAGGGGTTACATAGGGTTTTTCTTGTTTTTTTAAATAACAAGGATTAGTTTATGCTTTTGCTTATGTTGATTACGCTTTAAAGTATTTTAGAACATTTGAGCTGTCTTTTATAAACTTTCCTTTAAGAATTTTTAAAAATCAGCTGTTGAAACCTAGTTCTAAGAAACGCCTTTGAGAAAGTATCCTCGCGGTTGTCAAGATAACTTCTTATATGGCTGTCTTAAATCAAAAAACCAAATGTCTTCTGATACTAAGTGAGTATAATTCGTGATTGATTAAAGGATTTAAAAAAAAAAGAAATTCGAATTTTTGACTTTCGGTAAAATCTCCAACGTTGGCATACAAAAAAAGGAATTTTAGATTTATAAGTGACACTTTTAAAATGGACTAAAATGTATAAAATAATTTCTCACAAATCAATAAACCCATCGAGATTTATAAACCTATACAGATTCATAATCACGCACAGATTGTCCTAAAAATTTGTGACAGTGAATTTTTATAGCTATGAAAATACTTGTACAATTCAAAACACAAAACGTGGTTAATGGTTTGGAATAGTAGATAAGAGCAACAATTCATTTTTAAGTTTAAAGTTAAGTCTACAGTCTTTTTTTCCAGAATAGTATGTATCCTTCTTGTATAAGATATGTTTCCCCCTTGCAATAGGAGGTAAAAGTAACAATTTTTTTTTCAAGTAATATAATATAACCTGGAACAGTAGACTGCGTAAACGCAGCATACTTACAAAGTTTATAGACTATGTATATGATGAGGATTTGGTGAATCCACCTCTTATTTTCGTTGAATAATGTTCTGCAACTCATGCAATACAAGAGATCACTTCAATTACATACGTGGTATGAAATAAAACCCATGCAAAGCTTGAACCATACAAATATTTAATTGTATTCAAAGATTGAAACATTGTAGCATTGTTCATTAATATCGACTTTAAAACTACACTTTTTTTCAAAACAATTCCTGATTAAATCTTCATTGTCCAAATAATTAAACATTAAGCAGAATGTATTATAAAATAAAAACTGAAACAAAAATAATTGTAAAAATCAACTGAAGCTATATAAACTAGATACTAGCACTATTTGAAAAGTTATGTGTATTACAAAATATAAATATTATGTTTAAAAAAGTATTGGCTCGTATTCACCGCATGTCGGGAGGATATATTTCTTACGATACTCCTCTACATCCACAAGGATGGTAAAAATGCTTACCAGGTTCACCTTTTCTGAGTCGCTCACAGCATTACTGAATCTATATACCCAGTTTAAGTATACTTTTATTGTAGCTTCTAGTATATCAATCCCCATTTTGTAGTTCTCTATTAATGCAAGAGTAAACATGTAGATCTTCTGAAACTTCCCCTTCCAATTGGCGTTAAAATTGGCTATAGTTTGTTTCGCCTGTGGTGCATACTCGTCTATCTTAGCAATATTTCCATTAACTGCATAATATTCCACTTCATAAAGATATTGGTACAGGTCACCGTGGTATAATTTTAGTACAGCATAAGCATATTCCATGGTTAAACGTGGTAGTTCCTTTACATACCATTTCACATCGTCCCTAGAGTCATGTTTCAAAGTTTCAGTCATGGCATTTATGATCTCTTGATAGTTGTTTATGAGAAATACCACCTTCTGTATGTTGTTGGGTATTAATTTGGCTACCCTGACGCAAAAGTTGTTGATATTGTCCCTGAGGACTACGTGAAGATCGGCAATAACCGGATGAGGAAAGGCCTTTTGGACTCGTATAACATCAACAATGTACCTAGCATAACGCTTGACAACATAGTGACTTTTGGAGAAAAAATAGTCTTTATTGGCATCATAGGTAGTTATTGAATTCATAGAATTTATGTTTAAATTAATAGTATCGTTGATTTTCTCTAATAGAACACCTTCCAGAGTGTTCCAGTAATTATCCAAGTATTCCATTTCCTTCAGATGGCTGTGCTCCTTAAATCGGAGTACTAAGTGGAAGCATAAGAACAGTGTTACTAGGTCGTTCACAAAATGAATGTAATTTTTCCAAGAAGATAACAAGAACGTTAAAGTTTTTTCTGTAATTTTACGTACGATGTCCAATCGTTCTTCACGGTATAAAAGGAAATAACTTTGCAAGAATATATTCTCCCTACGTATCATTGTCACCAATTCAATGTGGAAATTTTTAAAAATATTTTCAAAGTGCTTTACTACCTCAACTTCAGTTACGATGCGGAACAATGACGCAGCTCGATCACCGATTGTGAAATATTTTAACGCTTCCTGTTCAACCTGATCATCAGAATCGGTTCCCATGAAAATTGTTCTCATCTTTTCTAGGTCTGTTTCTATAATCTTCTTTGAATAACATGTTGTCGCGACTTCTTCATAAAGCGATTTGAAATGGTTGTGGTACAGAGCTTTTTTCGAATTCACATATTTGTTAGTAAGTTTATGAGTGAATCCGGGTTCATGTAGCTTAATAAATTGAAAATTGTTGTGGAATACATCCATGTCTTCGGAAAGCTCGCGATCCGTTATCATTACATGAAAAAATCTGTTTGCATGTTCCAATACATATTTTGCAATTTTCAACAACGCTAAAGTTTTCAAGTTTTCCAAGATTACACAAATCATATTGCGCAAGGTGCTCTTATGCCAATCAGAAATGTTATTTTTGTTTTTCATATATTCTATTTTATCGTGCAAAATGTTTAAATTTTTACGGAACAATTTTTGGGTCACCGTGGCGTGTATAATTCCGCTGACCATCTGATCGACAAGAACTAACAGGTCGGTGAACTCTTGTGTGCTTACCCAATTTACGTTAGAGACGTTCCTACTGCGATAATCTGTAAGGTAGCTCTGAAACAGGTTAACTTCGTTGACACAATCTTCGATTAGGATATCAAAAATATGTTTATTAATGTCCATTGTTGCGTTGATTTTTGTCAATTTGTCGATGGCTTCTTTATTGGCTTGGAGTACCTCGAGTTGCTCGTAGTCTTCATTCTTCTGTCCAGATGAGGAAGAGGATGAGGGTCCTTGGCTGCACGACATTTTATTCACTTTCTTCTCACAATATAGTTTGTTAACAATCAGTACTGTTTATTACCAGGATGTCAGAAACATTGAGCGCGGCACAAAATATTTAGAACGAATATAGCACATATACACACTACGAGTGGACTAAGCAAGGAAGCCGAATGTATAAAAAGAAGAATGGCCGGCTTTTACCCCGAGTAGTCTTGCTTTCTTTGTCTCTAACGTGCACTTGTAGGAACGACTACCTCGCAACTCCGCCATGCATTACCGTCTGTCGCGTAAAGAAACTGGAGGTGGGAGGTGGCAAGCAACCGGGGGTAGAGACAAATAGAGCACTGTTCGCTGACTTCGCGTTTGAATATTCTTAGCACTTGCGTCGCGTACTGTCAACGTGTCTATGACATTGAACGGATAGGTCATGAACCGTATGTTTTGTGCTAAACAAAGGATTGACAAAATTGGAAACACACATACGGGAAAGTGCTTACAAAGCTGAAAACGCATGTAGAGCAGTTATAAAGGTGGAGGCCACTCGAGCCTAAGTAATTTCAGTAGAATAAAGAAATGCCAGATGTTTTGTTTCGGAATTTATCGCATATAAATGAAATTGGATGGTTCTCACTAAAATTTTGATATAGGAAAAAGTAAAATTTAGTACAACTACAGTTTAAATACAAGAAACTATTTTATCCCGAGTCCTAACAAGCCGAGCTACGATCTAGTAGCCCATTTCATACTTACAAACAACTGAAGTCTTTATATCACTTTACATTATTTATTAAATTTACAAACCTAGTTAGGTGTCTAGAACATAAATGAATCTGTTTTGTTTTAAATATTCTCGTAGTTATATTCGATTAATACCTAATTTTCTATACCTTATTTTTAAAATAATACATATTGTATTTTAATGTCTTTTTTCTTTTTATCTGCAATTTTTCAGTTGTCAACAAGATAATCCTCGACAAGTTCTATAGTTTTACCCTGAAGTCTAGTAGCTAACAACCAACACGAGAAGCAGGAGTGCCCGTAATCGTTGTAGGAGGAACTACCTTCATTGAAAATTGTGGCTTCGTCGGGTTCAGCATATTTTTCATCAGGTTGCAACCGACAAAAATGTTATAGTGTTCTATTTCGCATTAATTTTGGGCGTAGAGATACTATAGTTAAATTTACTAATGAGAATAGATCTAGCTTGTGCTTGTGCTATACATCTGCAATGTAGTCAGTATATCGTTGGAGGTTGTTTCTATGTTGAGCAGCCACAATAGAAGTCACAGGTGAAAAAATATGTCATTGTAGAGTTTGTAGGTTTAATATAGGTAAATTAGTCAAGGTTTTGATTGGTCTACTGGTACGGGTTCAACTGTAAATTGTATCTTGGGCAGAAAGATAAGATCAGGTTACTGTAGCAGTTTGCTTGCGGATTATTCGTTATTTGACACATTCTCAAGTTCTTTGTATTCTCACATTTTCACAAAATGTAAAATCTGTAGTAGTGTGTTGAGCATTACTTTTGGAAGAAATTTAAATATTTTTGGGATTCGAAATAGTCAGGTGATATTTTAATTATATGTATTCCAGTAAATTGAAACATACTAAGATCTGCGTTGAATGTAAAATAGAGAATCGGTCCTTTGCTTAAATGTTCCATGGAATTTCTGTTAGGGTGACAAAATTACGTACAGTGTGTTGATTAAAACACAAGTCCTAAATCATTTGCTTCTAGTGAATGTCACTGACAATATAATGTATTTATTTAGGTAAATATGCAATAACTGTAGTTTAAGTTATAGGAAATAAACTGATTTATTACATTCTAGTGTAATAGATTGGGAAGTAGGGTTACAGTTCAAAAAGAAAGTCGAAAATGGACACCAAAACACATTCGCTCAACGTTTTGCTCTCTCTTTTAAACAATTACCGGTTGTTGGCAGGTTTGTTTATTAACCTGAAGAGAAAGAATATCCCAAAGAAGTTTTAACATAATTCTATAATTTACTTATAATATCATGCTGAACTTGTATACCTCAAATTAACTGGAAAGGTTTCTATTTTATTAAAGTAGATTTCTTATGTACAACATTTTGTATTAAAAGACGAGAGGAATTAATTTTCTGCTAAATTTCAAGCAATCCGTTTTATCTATTCCCTTTATAGTAACACGTAACGAAGATAGGAGAAAGTATGTAAAATTAAGGGTAAAGTATGTAACAACTAAGGTGTAAGGAAAAGTATGTAACACCATACTGCTTTTGTTGAAACAGAATTTCATGAATTTATTCTAACTTCGACAAGAAAATATTAATGGTTGAGATGCTAAAAATACAACCTTTAGAGTATTATCTTGATCGGTTCATAATAGAACTTCTTCGAAATCGTAACAAACAACAAACACAAGACAATTTCGGACTTATCGGACTTTCGGAATAGTTACTGGGGCTAAATTAACTAACAGATGTAAAACCGAAACTATTATTAAAATATGACAATAGACGTTGAAACATTTTACATGTACATTAAGACGATCTCTGAAGAAACTTTTAATAATTAAGATAATAAGCAAACCCACAAATTTCTTGCCAAATCTACCCTGGTAATTAATATTGAGTATTAATCAAAAATGAATCGAGAAGTAACGGTTTGAAATATTGTATTATAAATAAAGTCCTTAGACTTTGTCAGAATGAGTCTGTAATGGTCAAGCGATATTTATTTAAAAGTTTTCCAGTAGATAAAGTCCATTATAACGTTAAAATGAGTTTTAGCTAAAAATACGTCTATAATGTGTTTTACAGATGTAACTAGTTTTGTTTCCTGTATTCTTAACATGGAGGCAACTATAATTACCTTATTGAAAGATATCGTAAACGCATTTAAAGCTAAAATCCATTTTAACGTTAAAATGCGTTTATGAATAAAAGAGTAAGTCTTTTGCTTCAATATTCCACTGAATTCTGATAGTCTAGATTATTTTAAGGTGTATGTTATTGAAATAACTTTGAACTTTTAATTATTTTTCTAAGGAAAAATTGTATTTATTTTTTAGAAACGAAGCGAAGGTCTTTACCAATTATGGAAATTTTCTTTACTGACCAACGTTAGGGTGACAAACGTAAGTCACAGAGTGTGAATAAATATAGTCCTCTTCCTTGGTTTGTCTTTTCTGCTAATACCCACTACTCGATCATCTCTTGTAACTTTATACAGTTGTATTTTGCAGAAAATTTCAGATAAACCTCTCGACTCAACAAGCGATCTTAAACTAAGATGTCTACAAAAGGTAAACACCGAAAAAGTGAGCAACATAGATGGAGAAATAGCACCGATGCTTCTGCGTCCTTCTACCCACGACACTTTCAGCTATTCAAACTAATAAGAGGAATTTCAAACACTACTTACAAATGTCTTGAAACTTGAAAAATATTTTGAACATGTTCTATCACTATATAAAGATTAAAAAAATTATGAACTTTGGAATGAAAATGAAATTAAATAAAATAATAAATAATAATAAGAAAATAAATAAAAATGAAATAAAACCGAACACTTGAACACTACAAATATTTAATTGTGCTTTCAAAGCGTGAAACATTGTTGGATTATACAATAACATCGACTATAAATATACACTTTTCTTTCTAAATAATTTCTGATTAAATATGTATTATCTAGATAATTAAGCGCACAGTATAATGAATGTATTACTTATAAAATGAAAATAAAATTAAAAATAATTGTAAAGATATGGAATGACACCATATAAACTAGATAGCGGCACTGTATAAAAAGATATGTGTATTACAAAATATAAATGTTATGTTTAAAAAAGTATTGGCTCGTATTCACTGTATGACGGGAGGATATGTTTCTTACGATACTCTTCTACATCCACAAGGATGGTAAACATGCTTACCATGTTCACCTTTTCTGAGTCGCTCACAGCATTCCTGAATCTATATACCCAGTTTAAGTATAATTTTATTGTAGCTTCTAGTATATCAATCCCCGTTTTGTAGTTCTCGAACATAGCAATAGTAAACGTGTAGATTTTCTTAAACGTCTCCTTCCAGGTAGAGTTAAAATTGGCTACAATTTGTGTCGCCTGTGGGGCATACTCTTCTATCTTAGCAATATTTCCACTAAGAGCATAATGTTCCACTTCATTGAGATATTCGTACAGGTCACCGTGATATAACTTTAGTATAATACAGACATATTCCATGGTTAAACGTGATAATTCTTTCACATACCAGTTCATATCGTCCCCACAGCCATGTTTCAAAGTTTCAGTCGTGACATTTATGATCTGTTGATAGTTGTTTATAAGGAAAACCACCTGTTGTATGTCGTTGGGTATTAATTTGGCTACCCTGATGCAAAATTCGTTAATTTTGTCCCTGAGAACTATAAGAAGATCGGCAATAATCGGATGAGGAAAAGCCTTTTGGACTCGTATGACATCAACAATGTACCTAGCATAGCGCTTTACAACATAGTGGCTTTTAGAGAAAAAATAAACGTTAGTGGCATCATAGGTAGTTATGGAATTCATAGAAGCTGTGTTCAGATTAATAGCATGGTTGAACCTCTCTAACAGAACACTCTCCAGAGTGTCCCAGTAATTATCCAAGGTTTGGATTTCCTTCAGGTGGCTGTACTCCCTAAATCTGAGTATTAAGTGGAAGCACAAGAACAGTGTTACTAGGTCGTTCACAAAATGAATGTAATTTCTCCAAGAAGATAACAAGAACGTTAAAGTTTTTTCTGTAATTTGACGTGAAATGTCCAATCGTTCTTCATGGTATAAAAAGAAATATCTTTGCAAGAATATATTCTCCTTATGTATCAATGTCACCAATTCAATGTGGAAATTTTTAAAAACATTTTCAAAGTGTTCTATCATCTCACATTCAGTTACGATGCGGAATAATGACGCGGTTCGATCACCAATTGTGAAATATTTTAAAACTTCCTTTTCAACCCTATCACGAGTATCAGTACCCATAAAAATTGTTGTCATCTTTTCTGGGTCTGTTTCTATAATCTTCTCTCTGTAACATATTGTCGTGACTTCTTCATAATGCTCTTTGAAACGGTCGTGGTACACATCTTTTTTCGAATTCACATATTTGTTAATAAGTTTATTAGTGAATCCGGGATCATGTAGCTTAATAAATTTAAAGTGTTTGTAGAACACCTTCATCTTTTTCGGTAGCTCGCGATCCGTTACCATTATATGAAGAAACTTGTTTGTATGTTCCGTTAGATATTTCTCAATTTTAAACAGTGCTAAGGTTTTCAAGTTTTCCAAGATTGCACAAATCAAATTATGCCAAACAGAAGTGTTGTCTTCATCTTCCATATAATTTATCTGACGGCGTAAAGTTCTTAAATTTTTACGGAATAATTTTTTGGATGCCTTGGCAGTTGTCAATGCGTTGATTATCTTATCGATAAGAACTAGCATGTCGGTAAACTCTTGGAGTGTGCTTACCGAATCTACGTTGCAGACGCTGCTACTGCGATAATCCATGAGGTAGCGTTGAAACAGTTTAACTTCCTTGGTACAATCTTCGATTATGATACCAAAAACGTGTTTATCGATGTCCATTGCTGCGATGGTCTTCTTCATGATGTCGATGGATTGTCTATTGGCTTGGAGTGCCTCGAGCTGCTCGTGGTCTTCATTCTTCTCACCAGGTGAGGTTGAGGGTCCTTGGCTACACGACATTTTATTCACTTTCTTCTCAAAATATGGTTTGGTTTGTTAATATTCAGCACTTTTTAATACCAGGATGCCACAACCGTTGGGTGTGACACGAAACATATGAAACGTATATGGCACATAGACACATCACGAGTAGACTAGGCAACTGTATAAAAAGATGAATCGCCAGCTTTTACTCCGAGTGGTATAGCTATCTTTGTCTCTAACGTGCACTTGATCGGTTACCTCGTACCTCTGTCATCCATCACCGTTGGTTGGGTAAAGATAAGGGTGGTGGGAGATGGACAAGCAAGCGGGGGTAAAGAGAGACAGATAGACTACTGTTCACTGACTCCGCGTTTCAATATTCTGGTCACTTTCTCTGAGAGTACTCTTAACATGTCTATGACACTGAACGGATAGAACATAAACCATATGTTTTGTGGTAAACAAAGGAGTGACAAAATTGGGAACGCACATAGGGAAGGTGCTTACAAAGCTGAAAACGTATGTATAGCAGTTACAAAGGTCGAGATCACTCGGGCCAAAGTAATTTCAGTAGAATAAAGAAATGTCAGATGCTTTCTTTCAGAATTTATTGGATTTAAATGTAATTGGATGGTTCTCACTAAAACTCTGATATAGAATAAAGCGAAATTTAATAAAATCTTTTCATGAAGAGTGAAGCCAGGATCTTCTAGCCCTTTTTAGACCTACAAACGACTGAAGAGTATTTATATTACTTTATATTATTTTCTGGGTGAGCTAACATTTGAATGTAGAGAAGAATGTAGAAACGAGTAGAAAAAATTTACAAGCCTAGTTAGGTGTCTAGAACATAAATGAACCAGTTTTGTTTTAAATACTCTGTCTCCTAATTAACTCAATTAATATTTAATTTTCTATATCTTATTTTTCAAATAACAAATATTGTATTTTAATGTTTTTTCTTTTATTTGCAATTTTTCAGTTGTCAACAAGAGGTGTAGTAGCCAGCAACCAACATGTGAAGCAGAAGCGCCCAGAACCGTTGTGGGAGGAATTATTTTCAGTGAAAATTGTGCCTTCGTCGGGTTCAGCATATTTTTCAACATGTTGCAATCCACAAAAAAAAAGCAACTATGACAAAAACCTCTCGTTTTCGGACTTCAACCCATATGAGAAATTAAAACAGCGTAAATAAATCCGCGGAATGGGTACTGGTGCTAAATTAATTAACAGATGTAAAACTAAAACTATTATTAAAATATAACAAAAGACGATAAAACCTTTAACATGTACATTAAGGCGTTGTCTCAAGAAGCTTTTAATAATTAAGAAAGAATAAATATATTAAATAACCTACAAACTTTTTGCTAAATGTACCCTGGTATTAATATTGAGTATTGTTTATAAATGAATCAAGGAAGTTAAGGTATTAGATATCGGATTATATAAAATTTGTACACTGTATTAGAACTTAAAAGGAATGATTTAATTCTCCTATCTCATTGAAATGAATCGTACAAGTTTTAAGCATGTTGTGGCCAATACTGATTTTATTCTCCAAAGTTGTGCAAAAATCTATAAACCTGTTGGTTGTTTGGAAAACCAATATGTATCTTTTTTATTTTATATTTTTAATAACATTTGTTATATACGTAAATTTTCTTCACCATCACTTCTTCAGAGGAAAATTACTTTTTATTGAAAATTGTCTATAGGTATGAAGTACTTTTTGCATGGTGCCACAAGAACATATGCAGCAATTCTTCATGTTTTTCTTTGAAATCATAACACTCAATTAATGTCAAAACAGTTTGTAAGATGCACCTGGTAACATATAGTTTTTCGGTAACTCATACACAAATAGTTATTCAAAGGAATATACATCTAGACAAATACGCCTTTATACTAGTTAATATATGAATTGAAAACTGTAAATCACCAATAATTCTATTTCGTTCGTCACATTCCTAAATACGCTTTTGTCTTTTTAACTTGTTTTTCACAATATATATCCTAGTACTACTCTCTATCTTTGACTATTTATAATGGCTATACCAATAATGGTTATACTAACTTAGAATAGGCATAGAATTAGAATATCAAAACATGTACAATTTGCTAAGAAATCTCAGTTTCTTTGCAAATATTTTTATTTCGATATATTAACTTTTGAATGTCTGAGAATATCCTTTTCCACGATTCAACAAAATCGAGCTTCTTTGTTTTGTCTTTAACAAAACGAGCGGGGTTTAATTTTTTTCCAAGCGGAGAGGACAAAATGGGAAATAATAAACGAAAGGAAAAATTCGCCATCTGGGTATTCACGAATTCTAATGAAGTTCCAAATAATTTGGAAATCATCAGCACGTCAGCGGTCGCGGTGCGATTTTTGTCCCTCGGGGGTTTCCCAAAACTTGTTAACTCCCACCATATCGATCTTCACAACTTCTAACATAGCTATATTAATCCTCTTTTGAGGTCTTATTACGAACTAAGGAGAAAAGGGAGATATTTGATTGCTTATTGTGGTTTTGAAAGGAAGCCCTCGGGGTAGACGCCACTTTCGGCGTCAGGGCCGGCTCTTGATCAAAGTTGATGAATTATTTACGCCCACCCTTTGTAAATATAATTTACAGCAAGAATCATGACATTTACATCGTTAAATTGTAATATAATCAATATGATATAATCTTAAAAGGTGTTATTATGTGAGAAGCCATGTTCAGTGTAGTAAGAATATACCAGTAATTGTCCAATATATTGGCAGCGAAAAGACAAAGAGAAGAAAGCAGTTCAAAGAACCCCGTTTTGGCGTTTTGACAGAACAAGAGCACTTGGGCATCTTTAAGGAGTATGCTCAATCGACGGGTGTCTAAAAATTGGCAGAAATAAACTATAGAGACGCAGCATCGTACCAACTTAAGGCTTGGAAATAG
Source organism: Cryptocephalus primarius (assembly GCA_963576515.1). Taxonomy (NCBI): domain Eukaryota; kingdom Metazoa; phylum Arthropoda; class Insecta; order Coleoptera; family Chrysomelidae; genus Cryptocephalus; species Cryptocephalus primarius. Next base: position 12,106,646 of record OY754936.1, read on the forward strand.
CAGGCAGTGACAGTCACGAGTAATATTTTCAACTGTGCTTCATTGGAAAGATTATTGGTGTCTATACAAATAATATCTCTCTGTTTTACATTTAACACGATGTGCTATCTACTGGTCGCATGGTGGCGCTAGAGACAAATTCATTACACTATCATTAGGCGTTATTTTATCGCCAGAGATAGGTCCAGATAAAAATCAAGACAGATTTTTAAATGTATTTAAATTTAAGTATACATAATACAACTCTTTAATATTACAAATATCTCTTGGTTGCTTCTTTTTTTATTTGTTTTCGTTAATTTTAAGAATACAAGTCAAAAATATACAAACATCTGAGATTGTACACCATAGAGCAAAACTGACCATATGTTATATTTTCGCTGTTTATAATCGAATAATATCACCAAAGTATTTAATGACATTTACATTTTTAGCATTTACTTTGACTCCTTGTTATTGGGCTTCTTGAATAAGCATTCCGAATATAAATTGAATAAAGTTGGAGACGAGATACAATCCTGTCTCACCCCGCGTTTTATGGAGATTTCTCAAAGTTCACGAATCAGGTAAAAAGATCTTTTCTCTGATCTCTGCATTTTTTGGAGCACTGTATAAAAAAAAAATTGCCGTGGTAAGGTGTTAAATGTTTTTTTGTTATACTCTTCTATTGCGTTTAATAATTGTAATTTTTATATTTCGTGTTCACTTTTTTATCTGTGATGTTAATTAATATATTTGTGTTTTTTTTATTATATTTTTGGTTATTGTAATTTACATTCCATTTAAAATATTTTTTCTTGGCGTGTTCTTAAAAGTTTATTTTGTATCACATGTAATGTGATGTGATCACATGAATGTAATGTGTATACATTTATATCAATTTAGCCTATCTAATTTTCTACATTACATTATTTTAAACGAAACGTAAGAATGGTCCATTACATTTTCTAATTACATAAAATAAATTTAAATTTGGATCTACCCAATGTCGATGTAATGTACACAATTACAAGCACAAGTATATACTTAAATTGAACTTAAATTTCGTTGCACGTTGTAAAGGAGTGAATTCAAGCAATAAGTAAATTTTACATTTACCATTTCGTAACTGAAAATGCCATTTTCGATTAGAATAGTTGTTCTGTTCAAAAGTTTTGAAATAATAATAGACGACCCCCTTTTATAAAATGCACTTTTCTCATTATTCTAGTAGTTTCATAAAGCAATTCACTTAGTTGACTACGTAGCTAATTTTGCCCCGCATCCATCACTGCCTCATTAAAGTAAAATCGTTTCGACTCCAAAGAGCAATTTCCTTTGATATCGTTGCTAATATAGAATTACTGGAGCTTTTATGTACTCTGTAGAAAATACCCGTTTTTAACGTTTATTCCCATAGTCTTATACATCTTAATTAACATGATGACTGATAGTTGCCACAATTTCATTATATTGAATTTGGATGGGGTTGTATTAATTTTTCGGGGTTGAGGGTATATTTTCAATTAGACATTTTGAATTAATTCGGAAATAACATAATTGTTTCCTTGCACTATTACTAAGATGTGGCAAACTAAAGGTAAAAATTGCATAAAAAGGAACAAAACTCACTAAAGTGGAATTTTCAAGCGATTGAAAGAAATGACTTAAACCAATTTATTTTATTTATTTTTTCGAATTTTCTTTGTAATGAATTAAAAAAATGTTTTGATTTTTTAAAGTTACCTTCACTTGGGTTATTTTCTGAAAAAGAATTGCTCAAACAGTAGACTTGTGAACGAAACAGTTGCATCGTCTCCTAAACTACTTTAGCAATCGGGTTGATACGTTTTAAACTTTTAAGGGAGTATAATATTAACTTAAAAAGGTTATTCTACTTCATATATGTACACTAATCCAATATATATTCACGTTTATTAACTACTACAATAACAATGATTTTTACAGTTACCTAGACAAGTAATAAATCAATCAATGGTAGTAAAAACCTCTTCACTTACTTTTCACTTCTGTATTTACCATTTTTTTCTCATGAAGCAACAGAAAAATGCCACGATTTCCCAACTTTAAACATTGCCTATTTATGCAGAGGAAAAAAATACATCGTGACGTGAGAGGCATATAATATACGCCTCTTGAATCTCCGTGATCTCAAATGTCTGTTAAACTTCATTCCAAGTTTTCAAACACAATGCCTGGCCTAATAGGGTCAATTTCTGACTCGCAAAGGCACTAAATCGGCACGTTTCCCGACCGGAAGATAATTTTCTAATCCCATCCCTGCACCGTATACGCCCCCGCACTCTCGGTCTTTGTAAGGATTCAAACTTACAAATGTCATCAAATATTTGTCTCGGGCCTTATTTGACGACGTTCAAGAAAGAGGAATGTCTGAGAATATTGGAAAACGGGTTTCCATCTCGCGACACGGCTCGAAGAACAGGAAATATTAGTTCGAGAACAAAGGTAAAAGGGAAAGTCTTTCGCCTGATAAATATTTGGGAGTTGTCAATAAAACTCAAAATGTATTCTGAATTGAACGAAATGGGCGGGAAAATGAAAAAAATAAAAAAGCGGACGGAGTGTTTCAGTGGGTTTAATAAACCTCGCAGAATGCGAGGATAGAAATCTGGTAGTTTATTTTCTCTTGGTTTGTGATTATTCCAAAAGTTATTAGAACAATTTGCAAATCTATATTTGCTTCAATTTAATGACTTACGAGTTTGAAAAACATACTAAGTAGAAAAGTTTAGCATTCTAAAAAGCCAGAAGTGTTTGAAAGCCTTTACATAGTCCTGGAAATTGGAAATTTAAAGCTCCCCAATAAAGAAATTTATAGGTATTAAATAGCTAATTCCCGTTGTGAATGCTGATATAAATCGCTAAAGCCGTTTAGAAGAAAATTTCAACAAACTAAAAATTCTCATCAGTAAAGTGCCCTTTAAGGCAGTTTTAGAAACAATTGTTTTTAATAAAAGTTATAGGCATTAACCAGTTAAGTCAAACTGCGAAGCCTGCAGTAAATTACCCGAGCAGTTTTAAAGAAAATTAAGAAAAACTGAAACTTCTCAAGGGTAAAGTGTCCTTTAGGATACACTTAGATAACTATATTTCAAATAAAAAATTTATCCATTTAATGTTGAAGTTCAGATGTGAACTTTAGTAAGATTGTGTAATGCCATTTTGGAGCAAATTGAGAAAAAGTAAATATGAATGAAACAGTAAACATGCAAAATTTAAAGAACGACTAGTTTTCGGGATAATACACAAATTACAATAGTAGAGTTTGTTTTGTCCTTAACCGATTTTAACCAAAATCGCATGGATTCTGGTTATAAAAATACCAACTGCCAAGATACCCCAAATACAAAGCTTTCTTGTTTACAGTGCCCGAGAAAAAGTAAATTACAAACATTCACACACACATTGTTCCAAAAACCTCTTCTTCACAGACACAGACACAGAGATGTACAGGCACACGTATACATATTGTTCCAAAAAGGTGTTTTTCGAACTGGGAACCTCAAAACGTCCAGAAATGTCAATATCTTAAATTACGAAAACCGAGGCAATTACAATACTTTCTCCTTATATGAGCACCTCAAATGAGTAAGTAAAAAAGTACTTTTCTGGGAGGTTTAGACTATTTCTATGCACTTAGAATATTAAACCTTTCTATCTTTAATACAAACTGATCAAGACATGTATAAATCTGCGTCTGTGTGAGAAGATATACTACCTGGAGAGAAAGTTTATAAAGGCAAAAAGATAATTTATGAAACCATTACTGAATAATTACTACATTCTTAGAAATGCAGTAATCATTTTCTATTAAACCGCATAAAATAGAGAGATCTAACTTTATTACACCATAAAATCTCATGCACTTTTGGTGAAGTTTCCTAATCATGTATTTCCTTCTGATAAGCCGGACTCAACAATTCTCGGATTAGCAACACGTGTGGAGGTAAGTCTCGCCCATTAGAAAGAAAGGCTAACACTACTTACATATTTTCTCTCCCTCACAAAGAGAACGGACTAGGTTGCAGGTAAACGGTTTATCTCTTAATAAGTCTCCGTGAGAATGCAGTGCGGTACGAACGTGTGTCAACATTGTGGCGATAATTTTATTGTTAATTCAATGTCAGTACAATGTGAATTGCATATCATCTACATTGAGCTTCAATTAAAGACTCGTGGCAAAAAATTATAGCCGATAATGGCGATATATTCTGGTACTGCAACGTATGTAAAGATGGTTGGAAGTTTTAAGGGAAAACGGGCAACCCCAATAAAATCAACGAAGTGTGGCTACTTCAAAAAGAGACTGAGTGTTTAAATAGGGAGAAGATCCTTACAGCGAGCCTATCAGAGGAGCTAAAATACTCCCATAATTTGTATAAATCTGTGATCAAGAGGTACGAGAAGCAGGCAGCTGACAGAAAATATGTGTCTACATCTTCTTTCTCGACAAGCAGGAAAACGCAAACATTTAGCGAAGCACAAAAAAGCAAGAAACACAACGTCTCTTGTTTTGCCAATTAGTTTTTGACTTACTTACTAACCAAGTTTAAGGCGCTTCACAAAATACCCATCGTGAGGACGAGTCAACGCGTCCTAGTTAAGTCATGATAAATTATATGGTAATTCTTATTATGGTATATATGGTCATGGTGGCGCAATATCCACTAACTGTTTAAATGGCTCAATATAAGTCTTCGCGCTTCTAACATTTTTCGATGCCTTTCTAGGGATATCGTTAAATAAACTGTTTTATTCCATTTACACTGGTACCCTTTTAATAATTACTGCGCGCTTTTTTTAGGTTTCGGCTATTGTACGGAAGTATTTGAAATAAGAATCGATTAGTTCCTAAGGAGTGTTCACAAATCGACGGTGTTGTTATAAATGAAAAGTATACATTTTATGGAAATAACCTTAATAAGCGTAATGGCCATTTAAGCCTCATTAGAAATTGAAAAATTACGCCATCACAATTATACAACAGTATCAATCTTCACCGTTACTCGATATATACCTCCTACAGATTCTATAACTATATTTTATCGTAAAGTTGTCAATAAGAATTCAATTAGCGGCCGAAATTCCGACAGGCGTCAACATTAGGCTCATCAATCTCGGAACTTATACAACTGCCTCATTAAACGTGATAGATCGAGCAAACAAACATATTTGAGCGCAAAAAACGTGTTTCATTTAACACACTCACTCTTATATAATCGCAAACAAAGTTCGAGGGGGTGCATGGGCTACCCACTGTTCCACAGCCCCCTTCCCCCGTTCTTCCCATGTATTAGTGGCGACAGTGATAGATGCCGCCAATATTAAGTGAGATGACGTTTTCAATCGATACAAACCTCCCTAACGTTGCTGCATAGCTTGATAATACTTCAGATGCATATTTGAACCGAATATGGCAAATATTTATCCAGCAAGAATTAAAAACGAAAGGCTTATCTAATGAGTACAGATGGTTCATGGGGAGATCTGAAAAATTCCAGAGGACCATAGTGCGTTCAAACTTCAAGACCGCTTTAACTGAAGACGGTTTCAATCGTTTGCGACCTTTTATGGTTAATATTAAAATTACAGTCCCTGTGGTATGGCAATGGTGACATGCTACATGTAGAGAGGATGCTTAACAAAGCCAAGTAACGATGTGCAGAAACACATATCTTAAATAAAATAGATGATAGAAGCTACGACATAGCAACTCGTATCACGATCTTAATCTAGCAATCACAGCGAGGTATAATTACTACAATAATTATTTCATATTTTTTCTGTCGGCATTAATCATCTTATATTAGTATTTAGCAAAAATAATAGCAATGTGTTAAAATCGTCCGTATTTCCAATTCTGCGTGTAAATTGTCGGCCACAAATTTTCACATAATTTAATTCTACAGCTCAATCCCGTCACACGCTTCACGTCAATTAGATAAAACTGAGCTCGCACCACAAAATGGTAATCAATTTACCAACACTATCCGCCATTTTCGAACATGACACCTATAAATATTTAATTGATTTATTATTGTGAGAGTAGAAGGTGTTTGCACAATGGCTAGGTAAGTTGAAGAGGTGACATTCTGTAAGCAGATCGACGTGATACATGTTTATTTTATTTTGATATATTAATACTTCAAGCAGGCGATGATATTTATTCATAGAACAACTTTATTACTACAATATATCGATGTCAGCGTACGAGATTGTAATGGTAATATTTAAGGAGGTAGAAATGCGTTGTGTACGCTGAATCAATTTTTGAATTATAAATCTAGTTAACGTGAATAATTAGTTTGCATGTCTGCGATACAGGACAACTCGTTCCCCCTTCGTCGAACTTTATTCAAAAATCACTACCCCCGAGGTGTTCTAAAAACGTCCCGAATCATCACCGTTTAATAAATCCGGGATAATCCACCCCCTTCGACCTCCCGTTCAACATATTGATTATTGCACATCACTCGGATAAGATCTGGGGGTAATTATAAGTAACGGAAGGGGGATGCAAAGGGTGTATAATACGAAATGTGATTAAAAAGGACTACTACTAGCTTTCGGTTTTATTTCAAGGGTGACCACACACCCTCACCATTTGTACGCGTATGATGGGTGGGAGCTGTGTTGGGTACGCATTTCTCGTTCGTTCCTCTATTTCCACCCTCGTTCTTGCTCTATGCAAATTTGTGGATGTTTCTTTTTAATATACAGGGTATTTTAGAATTCATGTTACAAACTGTGTGGGGTGATTTTTCATATTAAAAATAGTATGGCTCAAACACATGGCGGAGAAAAATTCGTAAGGTATCCAAAAAAACCCTACCTTTCAGTTTTTGTTCAAACTGTTCCACACTTTTGATTTCAACACGTTGAATGCCAGTTCTATACTCCTGATTTAATCATGAAAGTTATTTTTGTATTTTCTGTGCAATTTCGACTATTCCAGATTCTAAGTTGTCAAATTATGTAAAGGTAGGCTGAAAACATTTTGAGTAAATGCTTAACTGGACATTTATTTGGAATCGAAGATATTTAGAACAATTTAGACTAGTTTTCTCCACATTACAAGTGTGAAGACGGTGACAAAATTTTTGTCCTTCAAAATATTTTCTCACTAACAAATGAACTAAACATTGATTGTTTGATTTTTTCTAACACACGAGAAAAAAGTATTATATGCAAAACATGATATTATTCAATAAGCGAATAATGGTGAATTTTATTTCCTTTTAGAAATCAGCATACTTCGACATCACGTGAGATATCTCCAAAAATGAGACAATCAAACAAAAATATGATAGAATAACTATTTCCTTAATAAAATAAAGAATCCATGGCTGGACTCCAATCAAATAAGAAATTTCCTGACATTCTTCCAAAACCTTGAAATCATTCAGGATCGTTTCCCAGTACCTTTTAGGATTTTTCGAACCAATAAAGAATTAACAGGGATGTTTTATATTCTGGCTCAGCTCTGGATGTTGCAAAGTTTAGACAAACCTTTCCTCTAGGGAATATTTTTTGAAATTTTTATATCAAGATGTATTCTAAAATTCTTCCAAACTCTCAAGTATTATTAAAATTCTATAACCCTTTAGAATTGGAGAATATGAAGTTTTGTGAAATTCTTGAAAGCGAGCTTTTCCAGTCGTACATTTCACAACGTTTGGATTTCGATTGAATCATCATTCTAAAATACGTCATTTCAAGTTTTTAAATCACTCTATGCAACTCTCAATGAATGTACAAACTTGAGTCATAGGTAATTAATAATTGAGTAGTTTGTTCTGTACCATCGATTAGAGAACTCATAGAATTTACCAAGAGCCTTATCTTGTAAAAAGTGGCGTAAGTTAATCATAGTAAGTCTTCCCTGTATAGTAATAATTTATTAGTGCTATGTAAAAGTAATGCAAATTATGAAAATTACAAATGTTCCTCTATTTTTGAAAATCATCAACTCAATGTTTATTATTAGGTAAGTGTGTTATCTTCAACTTCGAAGGATAGTCTCATTAATATGGCCATCTGCTTAAATTTACTAAATATGCAATTTCTTGTTAAGGTTGAAACAAGTAAAAACAGAATTAAACGCCTAATTGATTCGTTTTCTACGACCGATAATGAAAATTGTTCCAGATGTGAAACCGATTGTAATTGTAGTAAATCTAATTACGGAAAACACCTGTTACCTCCTTGTGTTACGTTGCCTACTTTCAGTCTACGTCTTTTTGTACTAAATATCCAATTAAAACTTATAAATTGCCACCATTTCCTTCCTAAGAGTTATAAAGTGTTGATTTTGACGGTTATACATTAGCTCGTTTATAATTCGGTATTTTTATTTGGCAGACAAATATAAATGTTCGCATGCTATTAATATGGTAAAAGTTCTTAAATTATTATTCCGGTATAATTGTAATTGTTGTTAATGTTTTTAATAAATTACGATCAAAAGCTTGGCACGGAAACTAATCATACGGTATAATTAAACCGAGCTAATTTGTTCTTTACATAATGAGACCTACAATAAAACAGTTTAAACCACTGTATATTTCTAGATTCGATCGTTACCTGCTAATATCGTTGAGTCTTTAAGGATAAAGTGAATTTCAAGATTTCAGTTACAAAAATGTTTAAGTATAATAATTTATCCAATTTTCCAGCTGGTAGTGATTTATCGTTGACATCGATAAATGGCTTGTGCAGTTTGAAATAGACTTTAACTTTCTTTTTCTTTAAAAATGCCTCTTGATCACCTTTAAAATTAGGCGGAAAGAAAATTATTGCCCTGACTCATTGTACGTGTCACTTTTTAAATGAGGTGGGTTGGGTCCAGAGATGAAGTTGCAAATTGAATTTTAAAGATGATTTATTATTTTTTTTTTAATAAAATTAAAAAAGAGTCATCTGTTTAAGACATAACTTTCCTTAAAAATTCTTACATTTAAGGCAGTTTCATGTGCTTACGACAGGTGTACAGGTACTAGGTGAATTAATATTGTTACAATAAAGTTCTGAAATTTAGTCAAATAGAGAAAAATTCAAATTCTCAATTGATAATTAAAACGAAAATTAAATGATTTATATATGGATGGTATACATGCATACTTACCCAAAAGAGCATCTGAGCCAAACCGATGAGATGGGAAAGACCGATGAAGATTTCAAGAATTAGAATCAAAGAATTAGCAGAGAAAAGTAAAATGAGAAAAATGTAACAAACTAAAATCATAATTAAAGTAATTAAAAGATAAACATGGATATTAGGAGAAAATAAAGAAAAAAATAATACTTCATAAAATAAGTATCTCAACAATACAAATTAAAATACGAAAAGAGATAAAATAAAAATATTAAAGACGTAGGTTACGAATGAAATGGTAGTGGAAAACCAGCTAAGATTGATTAGGTACGTTATGTATGTCTAATGCCGATTAAAAAGTGATCGCATAGTATAAAACGAAAAGAGCCTGAACAAGTAGAACCAAAGAATGAACAGAGTAAAGGGAAAATAAAAAACTCAAGCAGAGAAAGTAACTTAAATCCAGACAGCCTTAGATTTAACGGTATGGTTTAACGGACTATGAAGAAAGAGAAGAAAAATATTTTTAGGTAAAACAAATTAGTTGCTCTTGAAGAGCACTGAAGCTTAGTTAATAAACCAGTTTTTCAATTACGTCGTTTTGTTACTTGTGGCACGAACTAATTGAATATTCTAACAGTTTTTTAGATTATCATCAGTAATCTTTCATACGTACTAAGAATTTCACATAATTAATCAATAATAAGGTATACTGTCAATATTACAAAGTAACTTAATAAGGAAAATAAGTAAGGGAAGATAATTAGTTTCATGAAAATATGTGGAAATTTAAGTGGTACTTTGATTAAAAGGTAGTCAGGATTGAATTGATATTCATTGTTATTGAATCCTGTTCATATGTGCATGTATGTAAAAACCAATCTGTTTACAAACAATATATCAAATGTTTTATTAACAAAAAGTGAAATATGTCCGTAATCTATTAATATTTCAGTAATTATATTTTCTTACAAGAATTGTTGACAACCCCCCCTAACGCACTTTTCATCGAGACAAAATACGTTGTTTCCTACCATCTCACCTCATTGGAAAAAGTCGCAACGGTCTTTTTACCTGTCGTAGGCTAAATCAAACTTCGCGTGACACTTACGAAATTACCAAACCATGTAAATGTCAAACCGGTAGCGAGTATTACAAATGCTTCTTTGGCATGGCACCCGTTCGAATATCTCACTTTCGTACATATTTTTTCTTCGGAGTCGATAATACTAACATTTTAATCTCCAGTTCGGGCATTGAAGATAACGGGTCAGATTACGCTAAGTGGTAAAAATAGTACAGGCCGCTGGAATTTTGACAGATTTAAGGTAAATGTGCCGGGAACCTAAGTAAACAATTTTATTTTCCACCACGATGTCCCAAAAAATTAGGTTGAAATATACTATTGATGTATCGATGACGAAGATTTTTGATAAAAATATTGGTACTAACAGGACGAAAACTTAATTTACATGTTAAAACGATATACGATAGGGCATCAAATTAAGACTCCATTTCGGAAATAAAATGGACACACTTATTTTACACATTATTATCAATTGTTGATTGCGATAAACCTTCTCTTTAGAAGCTTATGATATTGTTCTAATTTAAATCTGGAATTCCACTTTGGAAATCAAAGCTGATATTCCTGAACATGTAACGTCAATAACTAACAAACCAACGAACAAATTCATTCACTTACAAACCTGCTGGTTCTCATTTGTCAGTCGAAACCATTTCGATATTACTACGGGTAATGTACATACATAAATCATAACATAATAGAATTTAATCAACTCGCAGCTCATTTGACTCATTTCAAATCCTCTTTAGCTCTGAGGCATTTCCACTGCACTATCCTCCGGATTTAAACGTACACAACAAATGGAATTATTGTCACGTTGGGAGAATTAGCGCATTTTAGCGAGATAATCATAACTGACAGCGACTGATTAGTGAGTAATTACTGCAACGGACGAATCTTTCCGACTTGCAAATTGGACACATCCACAAAAAAAGAAATGATACAATTACGTCAATTATTTTTCCTTCCACCAGTTCGGTTGTACGCTATATCGAATTGTTTAAAGCTGACCTCATATTATGGGATCTTCAGGGTATCCCCGTTTATCAGTAATCGCCTAATCAACGTAAAATATGGTGATGTTTCAATCAACTTATTTTTCTCGTTATTTTAATGAAAAACCTGTCCGGACATAAGGAAAAATCGCTACTGCTTTGCTGTAAAGTCTTTCCAGTAAGACGGGCAAAAAACGACCGAAACGCACACTTCTCACCGAAGAGATCAATACGGAGATAAATAAAACCAGTTGCAGTCCAATTATGAGGAGAACATGGCAAAGATAAAGTTTCTATGGGTAATTTACGCAGGAAAAGATGAGAGAGGAAGTTGAAATTGTTTAATACGAGACGTTATAAAAGTTCGAATCACTGCAGGAGGCCAATTCGATTAAAAGCTATTAACAATACCTTCCATATATTACAAGCACCTCAATGAAGGTTTACTTTTCTCTAAACCCTTTATATCTAAAGATTTTAATACAGAGAAGCAGATTCTTCTCAAATTCAATTTGTTTTATATTCCAAAGAGTGGGGATGAATTAAATCATTACCAGATCTTGCAAGGAATAATTCCAGCCACGTCAATCGAAAGACATTTAGTATAATGCGTCAGGTAAATCACACAAACACTATTATTTTAAGGACAAATTTGTTTTAAAAGAAATTATTTCCTGTTGTATTTATATAACGAACAAATAAAATGGGTTGAAAATAAAAACATTTGAATTCATTCTGTTGGGTTTTTCCTATAATGTAAATACTATCGAAAATAATTCACAGTTTTTCCTTACTACGTGAATCCAAAAAGTTTGATGGAAATCACTAAGAAACGATCAACTAAACGACAATTGGTGCTCAAATGTCAATAACAAAAATAGGTAACGTTCACTAGAGTTTATAAATTTTTCTTACGAATCTGTAAAGTTTGTTAAAGTTCTGGAACGCCCTGTACAGTTCTGAATTTTTATTTCAACCACCATGTCTCATGAATACATTCATATTCTTGCAAAACAAAACATCGAAGTGTGAAACATCCCGCGAAAATTCGAGTTTGGAAGTTTAAGGAAAAGGCCAAGACAAATTTCCATATGCAGCCCCCAGAGAGGAAAGGAAGTTGCTTATTTGTAAAGTTCGAAAAAAAAAAACGCCGTAAGAAGCATAAGGTGTTGCGAGAAACTTTTTGTAAGTGTAGCAGAACATCTGGGATAGTGCTTCTGTCTCTATGACGGGTTTTAATGTTATCTGAAAGAAAGGAACTACTCGAATTTAAAGTCGAAACTGCAGGGTTCATAAAACGAAATGGATGTGCTTGCAACGGTTGCTCATACAGTGCGATAATTCGGTGTAAAATTAAAGTATCCTTTTCTTTGCTACAAGGTTGGAGTGATTTTAAAAAGCAAGCTGCGACGTTAATATTTTGTAACTTTGCTACAATCTCAAAATTAAGAGTATGTCGATCGTTTGCCATGTCATGAGGCTCATCAACTAATCCATTGCAATTACGAGTAATATTCTACCTGAAATAATTTCCACAGAAAATATTCTACGTTCTAAGTCAAACAAAACGAGTAGATTGATTCAAAAATAAGAAACTTCCTAAATTTTCTATAATTGTATCAACCGTTGGTGATTTGGAAATTCTCAGTATTTACAATTATTTCTTTTTTGTAAACAAAACTCTCGAAACTAATTGAATGAGAAGCCTTGACCATCTGAATATAAAAATCTAAACGTACCGATCTGAGTGAACGATTATAATCATCATATGTTACCAATGAGTACCAAATGAAGAAACGGAAAAGATAACAAAAATTATTTATGCATGCAAAGCAAGTAAACAGACCTTACAAGTCTTGAGGCGCAAAATTTATCAGAAATAGCAACTCATGACAGTCAATAAGTCCAGTCATAATTCTGAATATGAAAATGAGTGAAGTTTTAAACGCACAGTTACAAGGGCGTGGTATACTCACATACGTTGACTATTTTTTGTAGTCCAAGTTAACAGAGTTTAGGTTGAAACCGATTTTCCTAATTTGCAGTTTCACATAAGTTTAATGAGAATTAAATAAATTTGGTTCTTGAACATAAATATGTTTGTCATAAGAGAGGCAAATATCCCAGAAAAGTAATGTAGCAGACAACATCGAACATACAGACTATACTTCTAGAGAAAAATAATTCTATAACGTAATATGTCGCTAACAATAATAATTAAAAAAATTTAAAAAGCAACAATAACGCAAATTCGCTAAAAAATTGTATTAATCAAAATTATTATTGCAACTAGAACAATCAATGAATGGAAATGGTGTAAGGTTTATCACTCCATAGTTCAGACATAGTAACGTCGAAATGTATGGTGAACGTTGGTCATTTCGAGTCGATTTACTTAAGCCAAGCCAACAAAGTCTGTTCTTGTAGCATTACTGTTAAGGCCATTAGCGAATTTCAAAATCCTGCCCAAAGCAAATCGGCCGTATTTCTGAGGAAATATTTTTTTATCCGATTTATGAGCAAAGGGTCGCAGGGCACCCTTTTTCGTAGGCAGGTCACGCAAGTACTAGTGTAATAGCCGTAAATGTCTGTCGACAAAACAAGGGATCGCGTCCAAGAGCGGTGAATAAGTTATGAAAATTGTTGCCCGCCCTCTTGTTGTCTTGCTCGAGACTAATTGTATAGCGCGGTGGTAGGAACAGGAGACGTCTGGACTGGAAAGGACACTAAGGTATAGTTTATGAAGGGAAATTTTTAAATGGGTATACCGGTTTGGAGCGTAATCGGTACCTATGGATTAAGTAATTATTATATTGCAGAAAAATATTGTCTGCATAACATTTGTGTGTGCCGCACGTCTAAAAACAAAGCTAAAAATATTTTACATTAATTGTATCCGTAACTAAAGCAGTCTTCGTTTTATAAACCTTTAAGGGTAATTTGGATCCATTAAGGGATCAATTCAACACCTAAAACGAACAGTGTCTGAGCTTGGCTAAACATTAATATTAACAATAATAAATTTGCTCCTTCTTAATACCTGAAAATGAGGTAATAATTGTTGTTTATAACAGAACTATAGTACCAATATCGTTTATCATTATAGGGATAGAACACTTAAGGTGAGGAATGCATGGAAATGAATCGTAGAGATGAAATATTTAACACAATGATTCATTTATTGTAATGTTCATAAAATTGCATATTAAAAATTATTCCTTACTGAAAAATTTGCGATGTGTCCACCATATAACTTTCTCAGATGAAGCACGTTATTCTTGTGTTGTGTTAAATTGATTGTGAAATTGCTGGTGTTAAAAAAGGGAAAAGTTTTGGGTAACATCAGGTTTATTTTACCCCAGCTAAAAATAACACTTATTAGTAAATCTAAGTATATCGGTGCTACTCGGAGCTACCCAATGGTGTAAAACGAAAGTAGCTTAAGACGTAAACTTTGCAGCAATCAAGTCTTACCCCTTATCGCTTTTCACCTGTTTGAAGTCTCTTCAAAATTTTCTACTGCCGATATTTTGGTAATTAACTGTGGTGGTAGAATGAAATAACGTCTAAAAATGTACATATAAATATATAAAACCAGCCGACAAATGAAAGCCAATAATCAAATGAATTACCAATATATAAAATCACAGAGATAAAATAATTATTGACAAAATATCAAATTTGATCGATTATGGTATGAGCACCCGGATCGATAATCCTAAATCAAGTATTAAGAAGTATTAATAAGGATAGACTGCTCTGAATCTCCGGGATGATTCTTCCTCGTGTTGATTGACAGATTGGGGATATAAAAAGGAACGGATTAATAATATCTCCAGAAATTCATTATCTGCGTTCTACTTACTCACGATTTGGTGTAGTAGAAATGATTATCCTTATTTACGGTAAGGAGTGTTCGGTGCTTTGCATAATATTTCGATAACTGAAATGAAAGTTTATTATTATACTGATAAATATTCGAAAACAACTTCTGTCAATGCTCAGAAACAAGAAGCTCAGTTTTATAGTATAAAAAATTAATATCACACAATCTATCCATTCATTACTATGTATCGTCGGATTAAAATAATTGTTTGAAAATTAGAGGTATTTAGGACAAGACTGCCTTGTTAGAAAATATCTGCAATATTTGTTATTTGAGTCGAATTACTTAGCAACAAATATGGAAAAAGTACTGAAAGAAATAAGCAACCATCGTGTTTATGAGCAGTCATTACCTAAGGTAATCCAATCAAAACCTAATTCACCGTTAATCACTCAAGTTAATATACTAGAGTTCTGAATCGATTTATTAAAAATAATGTGTTCTTTTTGTAAATACCGTCATGTAACGTAATACGATAGTTTGATAAGTTTGTGACTTTTTGATTTTTCCGCGCATCCTGTCAACTGCCATCTATCGGTAAGCTACTGCAAAATTTTGAGCAAGGTGTGTCATTTAGTTTACACCTCGTTAATTTCCAAGAAAATTGAAAAAGTGAATTTCCATACTTGTGTAGCCACCAAAAATTCACTAATTGGGCTACGAACTGATACCTTATCTACCATACTCTCCAGATTTACCCCCCTCCGACTATTTCCTGTTTTTAAACCTGAAGAAATGATTGAGTGGTAGGAGGTTCAGTTCAAATGAAGAGGTCGTCGTTGAATGAAACGCTTATTTTGAGGGCCTTGAGGAACCTTATTATTTATAAGCATTTAAAATAAAAATTAGAAATAGGTTGGACAGAATTTATCGAGCTGAAAGGAGTTATATAGAAAAATTATTTTTTGCCCAAAAAAAAATGTTTTCCTTTAAACGTCTCAGACTTATCAAACCACCTTTGTAAAAGTGTCCCTGTAATTACCCTGCTTCGTTTGGATTTAGCACAGAAACCTTTGTAGTCAAATGTTTCTTTCTCGCCTCATGGAAAACATTTCAAATCCGCCGAAGGGCCGTGCGTTCCTCCACAAAAATACCATTTGAATCAATTAAAACCGCAGAAATTCCATCCCTACACTTTAAACGTCAAGCGGTGAACCGAAAGTGTTTGTTGATGATTTTCACGTTTTGCGCAAACAAAACCAATATAGAAACAAATGAGGCATACAGAAACAGGAACAATGCCTACATCAAGACTTTCATCTCGAATTCGAAGTTGTGCCTCGACGGAAAATGTAAATGCATTCTCCAGTGCATTCGTTGCATTCGTAGAGAGATTTGTCGTTGGTGTTTCCCGATAAATGGGATGTTTGAATTGCCCCGGTGCAACAGGAGGGTTCTGCAGAATTTAAATAAACTCGAAGGTAACGAAGGAACAAAATTTATATGTACTGGAAATGCAGCTCGCAGAGAGGGCAAAGCTTTCATTTAATTGAAGTACGCATAACGCCTGAAACTTGTATTTACCTAGAAACTTGCAATTACAATAGCTCCTCTTTTTATTAAATGAAAGAAATAAAAGCAAAACAAGAAACTAAATTCTTTCATCAGTAACTTTGATCTTATACGAGTAGTTCGGGTTAAGGTTCTAAGGAGAGATTAGATTTCGCTAAACATTACATTACAATTAAAGCAAGCTAAGTATGAAAAATGTTGCTTTTCTCTTCGATTACGAGATTGCTACTGTTAGGATCATGACACAAATTCGGTGTTTTAACAGCTTATTAAAGCTTTATGAATAAAAAAGGGATCGCTTAGCATACGGTATCAATACTTGGACGGTCTATCGCTTGTCTTAAAAATTTTCCCTTTCAGTCCTTGTCCCGTTGTTGGTTTACCCTCCGGACACTATATTCTTAGGCTAAGTAATCTGGACCATCCTTCAGGTATGTCTCGTCCTTTCCTGCTGGAAAACTCCAGAGATCCGCCTGTTTCTTGTCTCACTTAAGCGCGTCGCGACGACGGCGTGTCCTTTCCAAAAGCGTCGCACTTGGGTCGCTTGTTTATTTTGCCGGAACTTCTTTAAAGTGGACCGGCCAATTCCCTCTCGCTCCCACTTCAACATTTTATTTACAGCATAAATTATGTATTAGGTAGTGCTGAAGTTGCCGAAAAGTTCCGGAGTTCGGTGATATGTGACGCCCTCGCTCCCGTCTAATTCGTAAATAATTGTCCATAAAAATTTATATTTCTTCGAACGTTTTGTATGCGCATAGAGCGGGCGATTCAAAAAAGTTGGTACGTTTTATTATTCATGACGGTTCGAACGTCTAGACAGGAATCGCGAAAAAACATAAACTTAACCGAAGGATAAGAAGAATCCAATAAAATGGAAGGGACACTGTTAGTGCACGGCGGAGGGTTCCTTCTATATGGTGGTAGGAAATTTATTTACCACCACCATTATACACACTTGGTTCATTTGAACTTTTCAAACAAACCGTAGTTTAAAAATGGAATATAAAAATTGACTAGAATCAACCCTTTCTGAAAAGCAAATTTTCAGTTTAATCCACTTAATACACGATATTTATAACGAAAATAATAATGGCTCAATTTCTTTAGAAATTTTAGCCCACTTACTAATTTCAATTGTAAATAAATTGATACTTTTTTCGATTTATCGAGATAAATTATAGTACGCAGTATAAAGAGTGTTTCTATAACGCCGTGCAACAATATCTCAAAGGTTTTAAAAATTCTGATTTTTCTTACTATAATATTAAGAAACCAAATCAAAATTTGACAACTGTCTGTGAACGTCTAATTTGCTAATTTTGGCGTATAAAAATTAATTTAACATCGACATAAAGTCCCCCTCCCAAACAAAATTTGTTCCTACATTGATAAAACCGGTTTAATTAAATTTTATACTACAAAAGTTTTTCCAAAATTGGTCGACTGTGTTGGAAATTTTAATTCTCCCATAAATCTTAATTCCGAACAATTTGTCTCAATAACGTTTGGTGCAAAGTGCTGTATGCGGTCTACCTGCCTATTTATATTGTAGTTAGTGTGCGGTCTACTTAAGAATTCATGCTGCATATGCGGTATATTTATTTATTACGTGCCCTACGGCTGGTCGTACTTAATTAGAAATAGAAGTACGCAACACTTTAAGGTGCCTTTTTTAAGATCATTCTTTCTTGCATTCTTAAATGGCAATCTTACTTACTTTAAATAATGATTAACGTAGGGTAGGTACACTTTTTAAACAGTTATGTACTTTTTGTATCTTTTTAACTATCAATGTGAAATGGTAATTGACGGACGTTTTTTTTTTAAGTGATACGGGTTGATGAGCTAAACTGTACATTGCATGATTTGCCGTGTACTATAGTGACCCAAAAGTTTGTTGTTTTAATAAAAATAAAGATAGCGCATTTCTATGCCACTGGCAAAATCTGTCTCTAGGAGTAGCGATCTAACTAATATTTGGTAGATTTACAGCCATTCAAAGCTAATCCAGAAGATGAAATTTCAATTCAAATTAGTTTTGTAATTTATACCTATCGTTAGTTTATCCGGGTACACACTGTATAATAAATTGGAAATAATTAGATTATGAATAAAATTATACTTATTAATTATAATGAAATATATTTTGTTCCTCTCTTGCGCTATAAATCTGACACCCCCAGCATGACATCATGACGAATGGCCTGGAATGTTGTACAACATCAAGAAAGCAACTTTAAAATACTTTCTGAGCTACCGTCATACCTTAATGTCGTTTTTATGAGCCGATTACCGGCTGTAAAAGCACCAAGATTATATGGTTGGAATGTTTTTTCCTTGGATTTCCAGCGATCTCTTAAAAAGAGATTAAAGGAATCCTAGGGTATATTAACGCTCCGGTGGATCATCATCGCAAGGTATTTAAGTATGAATAACTATTTAAAGGATATAAAAAACGAGAAGAAAATTGCTCCTTTGTAATGTTTTATGGGTATCCAATCAGGGATATTCGATTTGTTTCCGCCGGTCCATGTACGGTCGTCTGATAAGCGAATATGCTTTTACTGCTATAGCTTTTGTTAACAGGCGATTTCTTTTAGCCCTGCCAAATTGTCTTAACTTTATTGATCTAAATCTTACGCGGTGAAACCATAAAAATAAAGAAATAGGGTTTCCTGAATTTTACTTCACGTTTTTAAGGTCAGTAACCTAACTGAAATAAAAATCACTAATATATGATACACCACAAACACACTGATTGACTGAGAGCAGTCTTTTGTTTAACTTCAAAAAATAAATATATCAAATACAAATCTTATAAAATAGTTATCACGACTTGTACAATCACAACAAACTTACGGTTACAAAATGCATATAATAATTATTAGAGTATGTAGAAAAGGTATTACCACTTTTCCCAATTTTCTCCAATAATTTGAAGCATATATAATGGCGTTTTCCGGTAAATAGGTGTAGAGCGCATCACTTGAGTGCAGGTAAAAATTGCACCAAAAAACTGCATTTTGTCTTTTGCACTGAAAAGGTACACAAATGAACGAACTCGATAAGATTTAAAAGTGCAGTGAAAAATGGTAAATCCAAAAATAAGTCTGTCATGTTTAAAGTGTTTTGTAGAGGTTAAATAACATTATGACCTCATAACCTCATAATAAAATTATAACTGATAAATGTCAATCTTTATCTTTTTTTAACTACTTCATTGATTATCATAGCATAATTAATAAAAGTTGATTAAAAACCATTAATGATAATTCGCTAATATAAAGCAATGTATTAAAATATAACGAAATACTGCCTATGCAGCTTTCTTTGGGCAATACTCATTTTGAAAAATTAATAAATAAAGAAATATCCGAAGATGAAGTTGGCAAACATGAAGAAAACTATAAAACGTTGACATTCAAAAATTATAACAGCGAAAAGAATGATGAGAGAAAATAAACGAAATATTATTTAGACTAGTATAAGAACCTTCTCCTAGTTGGACCAGTAAAAAAATCTAAAAAGGCATTTACATTAAATTTTGAGTGTTTACCAGACAGCAACCAGCGCGAAAACGGACACTAAAGAAACGTAAAACACTATAGTCTGTCTAAAAATGAGGCGAAGTAATAAAAACTCATTATAAATGCAAAACCGATACAAGGTGGCACCCACTAAATGTGTCGAGTTCTCTAATGTTTTGCACGCTACCTTCCCTAATCTCTTTATATTACGAGTGTTTCTCCCTGAACATCTGCTATTTTGTGCGTCTCGACACATGCGAAGAACCACTCACTGGCGTACGGTCGGGAAAAATGACGAAATGTGCAATAATCGATAACTGAAAAAATTGTGCGTGTGTGCGTGTGTGTGTGTGTGTGTATGTGTGTGTGTGTGTGTGTGTGTGTGTGTGTGCGTGCGTGCGTGGGCGCGCACTTGAACGAGATAGAGAGGGAAAGAAAGAGAACACTTCAGTACATGTATGATCGTGCATTCATTTATGAAATTTTGCGGCCCTGAGAAGGGCCAGTTTATGAAAAGTTTTTCCCAGCCGTCACCTTCTCCTTGGTAACCTCAGTCGTCGTCGTCATCGTCGAATTCTTCCCAAACATCGAAATCTGAAGAAGAATCATCATTTGGGTTGATAATACTTGGTTCTATCAACGACTCCGAAATGTTATCCAACTGAAACATTTGGTCTTCTATTTTCAGAACGTGATTTATGCATTTTTGCCAATTTTCCTTGGAAACTTTACATATTGCTTCTTTAAGCAAATTTTTGACATCTGCTAATTTGAACGTTGTATTTGTTCTCGCCACGTCCCCTTTTATTTGTGCCCATAGTAGCTCAATGGGATTCAGGTCGCAGTGGTACGGAGGAAGCCGAACCACTGTTATTCCTTTCGCCTTGGCTAATCCATCGACGACATGCCTTTTAAAATCACCTTTACGTGAATGGGCTAAACGCAAGAGTTCTACTTTTAATAGGTTTTCGGCACATTCGATCTTTTTCGAGGATAACCATTCTGCGATACGTTGTTTTCGCCAAGAGCTATTTGGTAGCTCTCTCTTATTTATTTTTCTCTTCTCTTCGGGAATGGTAACTAGCGTTGTCCATAACTATTACGGAACCATTCGGAATTAGATCGATCATTTGACCAAACCATTCTTCAAACACGTCCGCAGTCATTTCTTCATGGTAGTCTCCTGTCTTAGTTGATTCAAAAATTAGTTCTCCCCCTTCAACGAAACCATCCTCGCTTCCAATGTGGGTAATAATAAGCCGTCGCCCTTTACCCAACGAAGGCTTTAAACTGGTGGACCAACCTTCTAGAAAAGCTCGCCTTCGATTAGTTACACTGGTATCTTGCCAAAATTTTGGCACGGAATGTCCTGCGGTAATCCAAGTTTCGTCCAGATAGAAATTTTTTTTCATTTCTAGCCTACTCCTTCGAATATCGCGCAGGTAACTTCTTCTCCACACAATGATGTCATCTCTTTCCATCAATACAGATTTTCTATTGTGCTTCCTCCATCGAAATCCAAAATCCTTTAAAATCGTCCATAATGTACATCGGCTCATTTTTGGAAAGTCCTCGTCTTCTTGGACAGACAATAGAATTTTATCTAGTGTTGGAAGTTCGTTGCGGAAAAAGAAAGCGTGAACTTTTCGACGTAGTCCCCTTTTTAGAAATTCGCCTAAGGAAATTTTCGGACGTCCTGGAGACTTCTTCGCAGGTTGAACAGGGCCACTCTTTCTTTCTTTTAATAACCTGTACACTGATGTCTTACCAACTCTCAGCATTGCAGCGGTTAATTCCACGGTTTTATCCACACTCGCATCTAAATTTTGTTTCTTGATGGAATCGAAACAATTCAAAATTAGAACTTTCTTATTAACTGAGAACGGCGCTAATTCTGGGCGTTTCGATGGTCCTGGTAAATTCTCCATACTCCAATACGTATCTCCGTACTTTAAAAATACCACTATGAACACACAGGAAAGTCACTGTCAAAGTCTGTCTAATCACACACACGTACACGTCTATAAGCAATGCTGACTGACTAATGTTTTTTAATGGAATAAATGGGCCGATCTTATGCACATAACCACCTGATATGTTAACGCAAGCATTAAGCGCAATCAGTTCCTTTAACTTACCTAGAATTACTGAGAAAATAATAGCCGTCTGGTCCCTTCTTGGAATAGTTAATCACATAATCCGAACTTTAGTATTTATCTGCACCTCGATTAGACAGCACTCACTTTTGTACTTCGGTAGGAGATGTTCATATCTCTTCGATTCTTCCATATCCCGAGGATTTATTAGACAAACAGTATGAAAAAAAACATTACCGTAAAATATTATAAAAAATACCGATTTCCAATATTGTAATATGTTATATTAATGACGAGTTAACAACAATTCAGATAAAAAGGGAAGCGTTCCTGAGATGATAACAATCGCGGTCGTAATACCGACCTTTTAATAAATCAATTATACCGGTTTTAAGGAAACTCAACATTACATAGACAATTTTAATGCATTTATTAATATTCGTTGATTTCTTTAAGAACGCCTCTGGTTAGCTGCGAAATAATCGGTTTATTACTTCGCCTCATTCTTTGACAGGGTATAATCAAGTTTCATAGACGCAGAAGTGGTGAAAATCCATACAAAAATTAATTTGCAAAAATATATGCCATATTTAATAGTCCTGAACTCTAATTATATTTATAAAAGTTTAGAAATACTGAAAATATTAGTAGTGGTTAATTAATCCTGTTCTAGATATAGTTACGTAACAAATATTTTTTGTATATGTGGAAAAATTGTGATATGTGCAATGTGACAGTTAGAGGCTCTTAAATGTGCTTGATCAAACAAATCGCAACGGAACAGTAAAATACCAAAAGAGAATGTATAAAAATATAACAGAAATTTACAACGAAAACACTGAAAGCTGAGAAGCTTGAATATCGACTCTTAAAATGGGTGTAAATTTTATTACTGCAGCAATGATATCATAAAATTTAAAAGACAACCAAGCATTAATTAAAAGGCAAATGAATACAGAAAAATATACAACTGTTAATACCCGTGTAATCAAACACGACCGACAGAATTTTTAGTGTTACTGTAACGTTTACATTGGTCAATTAATCACAATTTTCTGTACTTTCACTAATTTGTTTACCACACTACTTAACCTAATTTACAATACACTGACAATTAATTTATTTGATCTAGGTGATGGTGATTGTGAAAGCACCTTTGTTGAGATTATTACATTTACACCCATTTATACAATATCGATCCCATTCGTTTTATAATCTTTTTCAAAAACGTTCCGCCCAGAAGATTTTAATACAATCTTAAGAATTTATTCGAAATTATTTAACACATCCAAACTTCTTGTTTTAATACATCTCAGAAACTGGAACATCGCATTTACCACTGCATTTATATATCGTGTCAAAAAAGATTTTTCATTGCAAGTGAAAACTACTGACATTCGTTATGATCAATTAATGCTTTAGGTGTTTTGATATAATATGATTTCAAATGGAGTAGAATGAAAATCTGTCGAACCGTTACAATTTTAAAGAATGTCGGGCCTGTTAAAGATCTAGACTGCGAGTTAGGTTTGTTTCTGTACCACCTCTTCACTCAAAACTTACGTTATCGAATTATTAATTGTTGAATTTTTTCGACCTTACCGGGCACTTATATAAGACAAAAAAGTCATTCTCCAGGTGCATCCATTACCAATCGAATACAGTTATTAAAAAACCATCTCCAATTTTTATTTCTACATTTATAATTTGAAAACGATTGTGTTAATAGGTATTTTCTCTCAATTTGAACTGTAGTCTTTCAAAATTTAATAGACCCTTAAAGAGTTTCCACAAGAGGATTTCATTGAAATTTATGAGTGGACTAAATTTTTGTGGACATAGGATACCTATGAAGCGAGAGATCAATCCATGTAGCTTACACGAGAACGTTTCAAAGCTATTATGGTGTATTAACAAAAATAACCGGGAGCATTCGGCAAAACTCATGAAAATCATAAATCAACATTTAATGAACACTTTGAGCTAAGAAAAAAAATCGGAGTAATTATCGATGATAGACAGGGACATAAATACGTCATTGCCAAATTAACTATTTTGCAGAGATAATTTGCTGTTATCAGATAATCGTTAACATAACACACACGCCCAAAAATTGTAATTTGTATTTTCTACTACGCTAAAGATGCTTGATAGAGCAAAGTTGCCATGTGCTGTGCAAGTTCGTTATAATATTTGGTAGACTGTCTTTTGGATAAACTACACCAGAGGAATCTCCTTAAGCAAAACAAAGTTACCAAAGTGGTTCAAAATATCCACCGCAATTATCTCCTACTGGTCTATAATACTTCACGCCCACAACACAATTTCAATTCGAATAAATGATTTCAATACCGACCAAAGTATATAAAATAGTTTTTATTTCAATCACGAAACATTTTTTTACATAAATGCGTAATATGCATATGCACTGCACGATGTTGCTGGTGCAACACATTGTATATGAGGAAGGTTACCATATAACCATCAGACGCAATTAAACCCGCCGAAAAGCAGAGTTTTTGATTAGCATATCGATCAAATTCCATAACAATGAACATGCGAATGAACGCGAAAGGGAAAAGGGGGCGAAGGGGCGAGACGATCGTCGATTGTTTGGTTGGTCACATCTAGGCAAGCCATGCAATATGCAAGCGGTTTTTAATAAGCAAACAGTCCCGTTACCGCCGAACGTGGCTTTAGGGGAATTTGGACAGGAGAGAAGTGTGGTACGCGTAAATATGAAAATTTATTCATGCACCGTATTCAGCATTTCGAACACACGGTACCCTCACATGTCGCATCTTAGAATCATTTCCATTTTATTTAGATATGTTGGAATGACACATTTATAGACAAATATTAACAGTAAGAGGATAAGCTAACAGTATAACTTCATTTCTGATGCCAGGCAAAAAAATTCATAATATTGGTGGTAAATATATGTTTTCATCAAAATAACAAAAAAATCTAAGTAAAACTAAGTAATTTATATAGGTATATCCACATATAAACAATTTAGAACGGCTTCAGTTATAACGAAAAAGGAAAAATAAAAGTAAATGTACAAACGAAACTAATGTTAACAAAAAAATTCGAAATATTTATGCATATCTATCTATCTAGCAGTATGCATGGTGCATGTAAACGAGGATGTTCTAATTTCCAAAGTATTTACTGTAGTAATTATTTGATGTCCTAACATTATAAGAAATAATGTATTTCATTGTTTACTCTTACTAAATCTTCCACCAAAAGAAATATGCGTGTGATCTCAATAACCATTACTTTGTAATTTGTGAAATTTAAATTTTCTAAAATAATTGTATTTCAATCGGTCGCTGTAGACACGAGTTAGGCTGATAACCGTGAGTCAAGGACGATAAAATATTTAATAACTCCCTGTAACTCAACCCCTAATAAAACAGGAGAATTTAACCCCGATCATAGGACCGCCCTAACTGCATCTTTAGATCTGTTACTACTATTGCATACCAATTCCGCCGATGATCTACTTTATTTCATGTAGATTTCGCTTCTTTAATGCATATTTGATATTATCCTGATATGTACGCAACGATGTTATAAAAGTCATTCATCGTTAGCTCAGTTTAAAAAATCATTTGGTTTAAAGCTACCCTTTTCGTTACGTTTCCACTTCCATTTTTCCTTTCCTTTGCAAAGTGAGACATTGCATAGAACAGTTAATAACAAAATCTTATTCTAGACCCTGCCCTGCTTGTTGGCCCTTAAAATAAGGTCAGTCCATCGTCCCTTACGCGTTGATAACGTTACCGTAAACTCATGGTGGACAGAGAGGGCGAGAGTGAGAGAAAACGGGTTATTCTCCCCTCTGCCCACTTACAACACGTTATGCGCCGCGATTCTGTTATTTTGGATTAATATTTGGTTAACAGGGATTTCACGAAAGATCAGAGGGCGGTCGGTTTTCTTCTGTAGGGACGCGATTGAAATTTCGATGAGCGGACGTTTGGGAAATCGACGTAATTACAATTATCTGCTGAAAACGACGGGAATTCTGGCAAAAAAACAATGACCTGATCGTTATTGACGGCGAGAATTGGGACGGAATCCGAAATGGTATTAAAATAACAAGCCATACAGGGAAAGTTTCTACCCAGCTATTTCATCAATTAAATGTCTAATTTAATTACCCATGCTTCTAAGTACTGCTTCATGTGACAATTTTAATACTCATTGTCTGTTCAATTTTCAACTTAAAATATAGACCATAATCATCGCTGAAAGCTCGGCAGGGTAAACAAGAAAGTATTTAAGTAACATTGACTAATCCTAAGGTGATAATTACAAGGAAGGACTAATCGGTATAGTATGGCACTTGTAGTGAATCTACGCTAGTTTTACTTTCATTATCCCAGTGTAAATTTTTGTTGTTTCTAATTAATAAAATTAAGAAACTATCATATAAATGACAAACTTGGTACCAAAAAATTCAAACATGGCGTCAAAAAATATCAGAAAAGTATGTTGTGCCAAATATTGTTTCAGTTGAGAAACGTTTGCGTGATACTGCCTGTGTGGAGTTTACATATTACTATTTACTATCACTAATTAAAATTTTCTATCTCCTTAATATAAAACAAAAATTACCTTGTGTTTGTACTCTCCTAAAGTGAAGCGTAGTCCTAAAATCCTTATAATTATTTATATTATCCAATTACTTTTGTGCCTTGCATCCCATTTCACAGTAACTCTTATCGTCGAAATACGTGGTTTAAGTTATTTAAAAGACGTCTGCTTGATAATAAATTCACTTATAAATGCACTTGTATCTTCAAGGGACGAGAACCAGACGGAATGTTGGATGGACTGTATCGCAAAGATAATTCACGTTTTTACTTCCGATTGTAAGAGAAAAGGCCAAAGTGGACGTCAGGATCGTATCGCAGAATATGTTTTTATATATAAAACTTGCTCTAGTTTGGAGCTTTGAACGCTCAAACATGTAAGAACCAATCAATCGAGACAAAATTGGGCAGATTCACCGGAAAAGGCCTTTTGTGTTCAGCGAAAGTATAAGCATAAGGAATTTTGTTAAGCACACACATTAGTGTTATTTATATTTTTAAGTTTTATTCGGTACAAAACTATTTGAACTGTCTACAAGTACCACAACTGATGTACACTTAAACAGGGCGAATAACGTGTATATTATTGCGTCATATGTCATTCTAGTATTATATCAAGAACTGAATTAGTTTTGTCGTTAATTTTTGTAACAAAAAGTGTTCGTTTTGAGACAATTGAAAAATATCAATGGGAGAAATCTCGTACATTGAAAGATTGCAAGGCATATATGGGTATGTAAAGATTTCTAATGAAAATTCAAATTTGGTTTCAGATCCAGAAAGGAATTTACCCAAGAATCTGGGCTAATTATTATAAAACGAGCATTTGTGGCTTTTTGGCACCGAGAAAGGGAAAAACAAAAGAACTGAATTTTTGATGAGTAATGCTATGTTAACTTCGATAGCTGTTTCATTCCCTTAAGTATGTGAATTGATCCGGTAGCTGATTAAATGGTCAATTTGTAGTATCAAAAAATGTATCGATTGATTAGTCGCCAATTATTAATCTCCGAGATCTCAGAAGAGTGCTCTTAAAGGTAGGCGCTGCACTGACCCCCGAACCAAGCTAGCCGCTCTTAAACTAATGGCTTTTCTGGACCGATGACAGGATAATAATCGATGTGAACCCACGCACTTGCGAATAGAAATTTGTTAAGGATAATATAATACACCATTTTCATTGATAATGCACTTGCAAGAAGAGAACTAATAAATTCTTTGCTTGGGGCTACTCCGAGATTAATCACTGTCTTGGTAGATTTCACATGAATCATATAAGAATGGAAATTAGTCGAGAAAGACTTACGAATGAGACGCAGTTGATGTGTTACCCAAGGTTTTTAATAAACAATGTTTGTTTTGCCATTGAAGAAATTCTGAAGGGATGGGACGATTTCTGAATGAATCATTTCCTGGGTGTTAAACTAAGTAGCTCATCTAATCATGGTAATTTAATTGCTGTTAATGTTTTAGCTGTGATTTTTAATTTGCTTTGTTATGGGAGAAATTGTTGAATGGATGAAACGATTTCTCGGGTAATTAACCCTGGCCATTAATTTTCTGGCTATTTAATTTAATTGAAACACAGCATGTTGAACATGCTAAACAGCCGATAACCTCGAATTGTTATTGTATGCAGGATATTTCAATACCTGACTTCCAGAGTTCCATATGATGTGATCTAAGGTCGAAATATGTAATGAAAAATGTTGCCACAAACATTGGTCAGGAAATGTTTTGTTTTCAAGATACAGGGTGTTGATTGTACAATCTAAAAACAGTTTTTAAACTACATCCAATGTTGTGAGGCATTTGGGTTCGTAATAGTAAGTAATCAGTAAATGTACAAAAATTGTATCGCGTTGATTTCATTAAACTGTAAATAAAACGATACTGAATTAACTGTCTTCAAAGTAGATATTAAAATTGAATTATTTGTGGTTATATTGTGCTAGCAATGATGATATTGAAACAAACGAAGAAAGGGCCAGTCTTTTAAATTTAGTCAATTTTACATTGACAGCAATTGCCATTCCAGAAGTACTTGTATGTGAATTCCTCACTCACTTACGATACCTGCTTGACAGGTAGTGTATGCAATGTCCACTTTGGATCGTGTACCTGATAGACAATAAGAATTCAATTTACTACGTACTCATAGGTATAATGCAGTATACATTTTTGAAAGAAGCCGCCTTCCGCCTTCAATGTCCTTAATTCAGTCTAAATATTCGAGATCTCCCATCTGTGATGAGACAAAATCGAAAGCACACGCATCTCTAACTTTCTTTGGTGACAGAAAATTCAATTTTTAGCAGTTCGAGCAGAGCATTAATGCAAGATAATTATGAACTTTAGTATATCGTAAGGTAGCGGTTTACAAAAAAATAATTTTTGCAGTTCGAGTGCGACAGATTTAAAACCCTGTATCTTGGAAACGAAGCATTTCCCAGCCTACGTTTGTAGGATGTTGTGTACGAAATACAAAACCTGTAACCTGTAAATTATACAGATTGATTTATACTTATAATTGAACAAAATTTAAATTAGGGATTCTACGCAACCTTCATCAGTCTACAAAATTTCAACGAATTACATCTCCATAGTTAATTCACAGTTTGCAATCGGTGTGGAGACCTTCCTGATCATTATTTGTTCTCTCAATTCGCACGCTTTCTAACTCATCAAAATTCCCAACAAAAAGAGAACCTCTTGTACGACAACACGTTCTGGTGTTCTCAGTCGCCTTATCATCTCCTTGACCTCCACTGTGAAGAATAATTGCACCTAATTTATCCGAGAAAGCCGATAGTGGAGCTGAAGAAAAAAACAAGACCACCCCCATCGAGCTCAGCTCTCCCTGGTGGTTCTTGTGGAGCTATTAACTACGGAAATTATTATTTTTTCGAATATTTCCTAGCCGGATGAGTAATGGAATTATCTCTAGTAATTATAAAGACAATTAACGATGGTGATAGCGTGAATAAATTAATCGAAGTGTTGTGGTTGATTTATTGGTGAAACATTTTCATTTATAGATAATAGGAGTTTTAAAACTCTTGAGGCATTATTTGCCGCACCATTGTGTATTCATTCTTTTGCGATGGAGCTACAGAAATGCTGCCTTTTAGGTAATAACGATATGGAAAATTCATCGTTGGAACGAAATGAATTGGATTGATTTTTTATTCCACCAAAACCGAATGATTTTTGTTTCAACAACACGTGGCAAAAAATAACGATAATCACCTCTGTTTTTGAAATCAGTTTTTTTGTCGAAATGAGGACAACAGTTCATTAGAGTTGTTCGAAATGTAATTTGCAAGTGGTCCGCGTCAGAACCGAACGAAAATTAGATGAAAAATCGAAAGCGAAACTGTACCCTGAAAGCTCGTTATATGTAAATGTCTCTGGCTTTATTGAACCAAAGTGGCCATTAAAATCAGTTTAAATCAGTTGTGCATATTGATGAATTTTTATTAAATGTAATGGAGGTCGCAAATTTATGGAACTGGGTTTCGATGGATTCCCGAATAGTTATTCGAGCGGATTCAGTTAAGAATAAAATTAATAATAAGTAACGTAATAAGCATGTCGCAAGAATCGAAAACTTTTTCATCTTGAATCATTTACGACGTTTCTCGTATTTGACTTCGAAGGCCTTTATTTCCGTTCCTATTAAAAAGTTTCTTTTCCGACGGAAGTATCGCAAAAATGAAAAATCCAGATATCGGATTTCAAATTACAGTCGATCTTGCTTATAATTGGCTCCATGGATCCATTCAACCTAGGCAATTATAACTAGAGTAATTATATCCGAATTATTATTGGAAAAATAACGGAATATACGAACAGGTTCCCTGAGTGATTCTAAAAAAATTAAAAACCGAGGAGACGGAAAAAGGGGCGAAATTTGTGCAGTAGTTACCATATAACTAGAAATTGTAAACTTGATTCGGTTATAGATTAGGTTCCCATATGATTCATAAAAGTCCAATAAGTCAAAACTTCACTTTCTGAGAGGTAGTTAAAAAAGGTAAGAAATCTATTTTATCGGTATTATTTTCGAGTAGTTGGAACCTTTAAACTCTGCATGAAAATACTGTAGTCTCGGGTGGCTCGAACAACTTTTAAAACGTCGAATTTCGCTAACCGAGGGATGGAAAAGAGGTGAAATTTATTTAAGAGTGTTTCAACTTTAAGTTTTGCACGCTCTTGTAGCTGAG
The DNA here is from genome assembly GCA_963576515.1 of Cryptocephalus primarius. Taxonomy (NCBI): domain Eukaryota; kingdom Metazoa; phylum Arthropoda; class Insecta; order Coleoptera; family Chrysomelidae; genus Cryptocephalus; species Cryptocephalus primarius. The sequence continues at coordinate 12,137,700 of OY754936.1, forward strand.
GGTCTCTCTAATGGTCTAAAAGTCGAATGATCCCAAATTTCACTTTTTGAGGGGGTGGAAAAATCGGGTGAGGTTAGGTCGACTCCCGAACGAAGCCGGATACAACGGCTAACGTAAAAATTTAATAATATTCCAACATTTCGATTTTAAATTTCAAAGTATCGTTCAGCACTTATTTGAAAAATATATCAGATTCATCAATATTGAAAGTGTCGTGGTAAAAATAGTTTTGTCGCAAATTGGGCAAAGTTTTTTCTAACCATTTCTTAACTCTCAGGTCCATGAATTCCTATACATTAAAAGAAATTAGTTGTTTTAGACTGAAAGGTGCAATAGTATCTAACACTGAACCTATTAGCTATCGTCTACAGTAAAACTAGAGATCAATGAGTCTTTTGGATTTAAAGATCTGAAGAGGTTTATTGAACGCCTGCTTTAAATCGCCATAAAAATATCTGTGCTTGAATTGTACACTTGCCATTTAAATGAAGAGTAATGAAACTTTTAGATTGAGATAATTGAGAATTAGATTGAGATAACAAAATCCGAAATTATCCTACATTATTGGTTTTACTATTCAATATTTTTAAATTTACTGATTATTAAATTTACTAATTACAAATAAGATAAACGGTACGTGCATTTTTGTTTATTTTTCGTGTGATGTGCAATTTTTTCAGCCTATTTTTCAAAAATCTAAGACAAGATTAAAACGAAGGATATTTTTTCTTCGGTAGAAAATTGCAACAAACAAATTTACATAATATTATTAGGTATGACTAGTGATCAACGCAAATAGAAATTTTTCCTGGAAAAATTGGAGAAATATTTTCCACAGAATTAATAATGTATTATGTAATAATAAGGGTTTTGGTATTTTGTAAAAGTTTCAAATATATTTATGGGCGAATTTTATGAATTGAAGTAAGTTCCGTGCACATGAAGTGCCCCTTTTCAATGTTTAAGCATATTTATGCAGAAAAAAGACGATCACGTCTCCTTAATAATTTTGAAAAACACCTGTTTACGCACACTTTTTTTTTAAATATTCAATATCGAACGACAATCATTGTAATGGACTATTTGGTATTGTCTATAAATATCTTCATACGCTATGTTTTAAAATATTTTAAAGCTTTAAGATGACCTTAAAGATTTGTCATAAATAATATTAGGAAGTACATATCCATACAAAATTTGCAATTTTTAAAGGTATCTTTTGCATTTTTTGTACAAAGTTGTGCATATTATTACAATTTTCTTTGCACTTTAATGCGTATTTTTTCATGATTTCAAGTGCATTTTTCCATCACATAACATGTTCATATAAGGCATGCGCTCTATATAATTTTACTGGCTCTTAGGAAATTCATAAGACTAAGATGCCCTTTAGGGCGAATTTAGAGAAAAATGTTTCCAATGAAAGTGATAGGTATTGATAGTTTAACCAAACTGAGAAATCGGCAGTAAATCACTGAAGCTGTTTTTAAAAAAAATTAAGAAAAACTGAAATTTTTAAGAGTGAAGTGCCCTTTAGGGTGCTTTTAGAAGAAAATGTTTTAAAGAAACATTGTAGGAAATTAATGTGTTAGTTCAGATGTACAGTTAAGTAAAAATAATTAAAATTATGGTAGTCAATATCGATTAAACCCTAAATTAAAAAACAAAGTAAAAAAAAACGCTCGATTATTTTTCGAGGTAACACAAAAATGACATGAGTAAAGGGCCCTTTGACATTTTCTATGAAAAGCTTATTTTGCAGATTTTTATGAAGTTACTTCTTTTTAACCCTTAAAAGACTAAGACAAAACTCTTAAAAATTTCTAGAGTAGAACTAATTTTAAAAATAAAACATATTTACGAAGACAGAAACCTTTTAACCCTCATTTTTTCGAAAAATCTATTAAAGTTTCTGTATGAATCAACCTAACACTTAGACGAAAATTCTCTCCAGTCCTACCGGGAAGATAATCCGTAAGAAAGTTAATTTGAGCCGAGTGATCATTGAGCGTATATATATATTATTGAGTTATTACGCTTATTATTCACATATGCAGTTTAATGATATTTCAGTGGATGAACACAAGAGCCGGCCACACATGCAGAAGGTCCGACACGTGCCGATTCCAGGACCGTAACGAAGGGAATGTCACAACATATCTCAATTAAGAACCAGAGCGAGGGTAATGGTTATTGAGCTTAATAGCTTTTGGAGTAAGAGGGTGTTTTTAATTGGATATGTAAATGTTGGAATGTACTTGATTCGTTAGTAGTAACTGATCGACTAGAGGGAGATACAAGAGTATTATTTATACGTTTTGAGTTATGGTAATATTTGGTAATACATATTTAATGAAAGTTTTTAATGTGGAAGTATCTAATATCACGTCGAAAAAGGTCGCAAAAGAGCATTCATTCCATATATTATCGTCTTATTGCCTCCTAATTCATTGTACAAGAGAGTTTATTTCAAATTTAATACGTTACCTTGTAATTTTATTCCAGCTGCCATTGGTAAGTTGTTTTTATAAATAGATACGTATATAAATTATAGGTAGAAGCGGTATGGTGTATCTAGAAACCATTCGGCTTTGTTGAGAGTGAATGGAGTAGAGATTTACATTAACGGCTTCCAAGACCGACTAGGAAATGCAATTAAAATACGTTTTTCATACCAATTTTTCTTGATTATTATTATTATTATCATTTCCCGCTTTACTCCCCGTCGACCCCTACTGACAGTTTAAACCCTATTAAATTTCTCATTATTCGCAACGGTTCGTTGAGAAACTTTCTCTAATCCATACTGCTAATATTTACCAAAAAAACTTCATTAATCCCTGCTCGCTTTAGACTTTATTGAAATAAAAACGATAAGGTTCAAGGTGATGAAATAAGTTAACTAATCCTGACAGTTGATGGTTTATTAACCCATGTGGGCTAAATTGATTTTTTTATGAAATTCAGGCAGGTTAGTATTCTTTTTGAACGATTTTGTATCTCTTTACGAATAGCTGCAGCAGAATATTGGAAGATGAAATTGGGAAGTGGGTTTAAGTGAAATTCTTACCAAATATGTAGCTAATTTTCGCTGTCATTTGTGGAATTCCACTGTAATTAATTCCAGAAAGATACAGGGAGGTTTTTAAATTAAAAACAGTTTTCCGTTGAAATTGGCCGTATTTCATTGTCTCTCTTATAACGCGATGAATAAAAATATAAGCCATTAAATTACGATGCCGAAAGGTTGCAAAGTTTATACAGTGTTTCGACTATTTACATTAGTAATTCTGCGGATTTCGATGTCAAGAGTATATTTATATAATTTGTTTGGTACGCAATATTAGCGTGTTCCTTTTTAATGTGAAAGTAATATTTTTATTAATATAATCGATCTGTTATTGATAGAAGCAGTACAGAAGGAAATACTAGATGGTGGCAGCCAAACAACACTTAGATTGCAATCCGCACCAGAAAAGCAACCAATATGAGGCTGTGCGTTTCAAAAAAAAAACAAACATAAACATTGTATTTTTTGTATTATTCATTTTGGTTATTATCGTTTCGTATCGTTTGTCTGTGTGCATGTTTCTGTTTATACTATTGTTTTTGTATTTTTTGGATTTCATATGGTTTTATATTTTTGTTCCGTACCGTTTAATATCCTTTAATAATGTACTACTACTGGTTTAAAATCGGCTCTTTACATTCTGGTTAAATTTTAATATATTCTATCAACCTTAAGCAATCCTAACCAAAACCAAACTCAAAATTTAGACGGTAGTTTTCTAATAACGGGTGCTTTAAGATGTTTTTGTTAAGATTTGTCTAAAAACAGGCAGAAATTGAACTAAACATAAATGACAAATGGACGTTTAAAGGCCTAAATTGAATGTTCTTGAGACATCTCAAAGACATTCCTTTACAACAACTACCCTTAAAAATATGTTTTGTATGCAGTTGGACATGTTTCAGACGATTATAAGAAATTATGCGCTTTGAGTATAATTTCTGATTTGCCATCTGTAGCTAATGAATAAGTTGGGTGTACTTATTCCTCGCCAGATATTCTCTGAGCGAAATTAGTTTGTAGTAAAATTTCTTTAATATATTCTATATGCTTGAACTACTAGTGAGGTTTCTACGATCGCTTTCACAGTAATTGCAATTTCTTAACTTTTCTGAAAAAAGTAAATCGGTGAGGGCTCTCGAGGGTTGGCGGGTATTGCCAACGCTTCCTGCCATCTACGTATGGCACCCTGTTGCGAAACAGTTGAATCACGTAGTAAATCCTCACAATTACAGAGGAGTGTTGTTTCATAACGGCGTAACGTATGTCCGAGAGACATTCGCAAGCGCTGATTGTGGCACATACATCCCATTGCCTGCTAAGTAATTGCTCATTTGTGGCTGATACACAATAAAGATAACACTATCAACGTCGCCCTGCTGTACGTGTATGTGTGTGCGTGTGCTGTGTGTTTGTGCCAGAGACATTTTTGAGGACGGTCGCTGGTTGGTTTTCAGATGGTCCAACGTTTTCGATATGAAAAAGGGTTCTTCTTGGGGACTGATAATTATATTTCTCCATGCGATCCAGTGCGCCGCAGGGAAAACAGCCCTGCGGGGATTCACTTCCAACCTGGTGTGACACTGATCCGTGTAATTCCTGTTTCAAGTTACCGCTTCCTTTAACGCTGGATGACGAGGCGAATTTACATGGACAACAGTGCATTCCCTAAGGCATTTTCCAGGTTGTTTTATCGTAGCTCTCGTCTCAAAGGTCTACGACCAGCGATTCCGACTTTGCGATCCTTAATTAGCGTCTTTTATCCTAAATTTTCGAAAAACGGTCGTTTCTTTTTCTCTGGAAGTGTTTTAGAAACCTTCAGTGATTTAAAAGTGATAGATTTTAAGGAACACTTAAGAATGCAAACGGTATTTAACAAACTAGATCATCAAATTCTCTTAAACAAAATCAATTTACTCAAAAGACTTTTGCTTACATGGTCTACACTATTTGTTCAGTCTAAGTTCAGGAAAGATTGGTTAATAGTACTGGTCAGTACTGGGCTTTACCCTATGCTACAAGTAACAAATGGTGTTACTATGTCCAAACAGTTGATAGCAAAACTATAGTCAACATGTTGGAGGCCATCCAGTGCTGTTATAGGGATAAGTTTTAACTACGGTGAATCTATCCTAGCTACGAGTGATTTACTAGATTTAGTGATTATTTTGAAAAATAGCAACATGAAATATTCTCACTTAGGTTGAGAATTGAAAGAAAATTGATGAAATGGTGAGTTAGCTACGAAAATGTTTGTAATTGTGTTTGTTTTCGTCTTTATCTTTTTTTTATGTATCCTATTTTTAAGATACAAGTACTTCTGTTTTAGTAAAATAAACAAATAGTGTTATTTTTAAATCTGTTAGGTCTCTCCAGAGATTGCTCACATATTGGGAGATACCTTGCATAAATATAATAAATACAAAAAGAACTACAAGTTTACTTTAGGATCAAACTCAATAACTGTGGTGGGAGTATGACTTAAACCAAACACGAAGTTTAGTCATTTATAAGTAAATCAGAAGATACAGATAAAGTATATATATTGGCTTTCAAGTTCCCCCATCCCCCAGAACATATTTCCGATCAAAAAATGCCTATCCTTTTCAAAAATTGGAACATTGACAGAAATATTAGTGTAGTACAGAGGAATGACTTTTAACGCCCATAGATTAAATTTGTATGCATCTGAAATTACGCATGAGCAACAAATAAACCTATTTATGGTTCACGTTAGTATGTTAGTGTTTTTAAACTGGCAAAAAAGTTTTCTGTAAGGAAGATGCGCAGAATTTGTTTTTTGAATAAAGTTATATTGATGCCGCAATAGTATATCAAAAGGAAAGATCTTTAAATTCTATTTTTTACCAAAAAATTTAACCAGTTTTTAAAACTGATAAGATACCTATCAACCCATCCAAATTACTTAACTCAGAATGTTCAGTTCAAAGATCATTGGACTAAATATTGGAAATAGAAGAATAAAAAATTGCTGTTAATGAAAAAATACTTAAGGCTCTAATCGACTCAAATAATTTTTTCACACTGTAGGAAGAAACAAATATTATCCATTTGTATAGGAGCATTTCATTGCCTTATTGTTAATTATTATTTTGTCAAAAGTTTAATTATGTCGAAGTTGAGGTTGGTGAATTAATCGAATTATTCGAAATTCAACTCGACTATGTGTCGACCTAATAAAATCAAACTGGTTAATTCTTCGTTCATTGGCATTCCTCAAAAAAAACAATCATTTTTTGACAAAACGAAAGAACACTTAAGATGTAACTGTGAGACTTAATTAACCAAGAAATGGAATATTTTCCGCATAAAATGTCTTTAAATTAAGATATTAAACTGCTGTAATAAATACTGAACGAGATAAAATCATAATTTAGTGGCAGAGCCGGCGATTTGCTGGTCAACGGTCTGTGACTGTTTCACAAAAAGGTAAAACATACTCGAGTTTCTTGATGTTTATCAGATATGGGACCACTTTCATTTGAATATTACGTGAAAATGTGGGGGTGAGGGAGGCGCGAAGCGGGCAGAGTATGCTAACATAACTTTAAACAAATTAACGGCACTATAAATAGATTGACTACCGACATTAACACATGTAACTTATTAATTAACGTTGGTGCGGTAAATAGCCCCAAATTTATCCCGACAATACACGTAAATCCCTAAGCAAGGAGTTCTCTTGTTGCCAATGTAAATTTTAGGCGTCTCGTCCTAAAGAAAGGAAAACTTCCCGAAATGTTTTGAAATTTAAAGCAACGGTATTAGACTTAAACAAGTTGAAAAGTAAATGTATAATAGCCTAGCTTTCTGAAAAGAGAGTAAATAGCAATGTCGACTTTTCATAACTTTTAAATTGATTGTGGACCATTTTGAGAATTAAGCCTTATGGATTCAACTATAAATAATGAGAAATTATATATTCTTGACGACAAAACAGAAAATACTGCACTTTTAAATGTTTTAACTAAACCGAAAAAAAAAATTATTCAAGCAGAATCTCCTGACATTATCCACGCGCTCCGTTAAAAGGGGGACGGTTCTCTAAAATTTCATTAATCTCTGCATCGAAGATATCCGGTGAATTATTTTTTAAAAATTTAATGCCAATAAGTAGCCCAGCAACTTTTTCTCACTCCTAAATTATACCGAGGCACTTATTCTGGCACTTAATCCTTTGTAAAAGATTTACGGCTACTTGGTCAGCTCGTCGTTAAATTTTGCAGAGGTTTTAACTGGTTTATCCTAAAAATAAAAACAGCGGACTAATATTCTGAACGGGATATATGCAAAAGAACCTGCTGAATGATTTTAATAAATGGAGATTAACAACAATTGCACTTTTCATGTATTGGTTATTATCTCGCTTTACTCCGTCTACATAGGACGGATTAAAACGCATAAGCTCCGATGTCAAAAACTTGTATGTCTGTAATACGATTCTACTTTGTAGTCGTATTTAATGTCTGGTGAAATTATCTTATGGCTCTGAAAGGAACTCATTTGAACATAAAGAATAATACAGAGACGACATGATCTTCTTGGACTGAAAGCATTCCTTTTGAATTTATATGTGAAGTGTGTTTTGGTTATGAATACACAGAACTTTCAATAGGGATGCAATGGTGCTCAGAAAATCTACGGGCGTATTATCAATTAAAAACAACAGAAAGTTGGGAGATCATACTCAAAAGTTGTCCTGGGTGGAGTTGAAGCTGTTCGGACGATTCGTATTTATTACTGATTAAAAATTCATCATTGTATTACTTTGAACTTTACTTAATCACATAGTGATAATGCACGTATTTACAAACGTACATTAATTATTGCTGAATCCTTTTTTACAGCAAAACTATGTTGCAGAAAATATCTGAAAAGCCCTTAATTTGTCGAGGGTAAAGCACAGCGACAGCGACCGCAAAGAGAAGAGCGAACATCATGCATGACTTGAATGTCTCGAGAAAATCCCTTTCTCTGCGTTTTGGATGCATCGCAGGAAAACAATAAACAGTTTTTGTGGTGTTTATGAACTGAGGAAAACGACTGACATGCCGCGACATGGGCGCGCTGAACACGGCGATCCCTCAAACAATTTCAACGGGATAAGTTTATAGTTGTGTGTAATGGCTATGACAGAAACAAAAACGAAAAGCATTAATAACGTCTACACATCCGTTTAATGAAAAATTGAAGCCAAGGCGGGGTTTTAGCACTCGAACGAGTCGAGTTTGTTCGTTGCTTCAAAATAAAACGTGTTGTTTGTATATGATTAAAACGCGATATGAATTAAATTTTTCAAACGAAAATAAAACTGTTTCAGGCAGAAGCTTCTTGATAGCTTATATCCACTGTATATGTAATCACACAGTAATCAGTAATGGTTAATATGACTCCTATAATTTTGCCCCAATGTAATTTCGACAATATTGTTTGAATAAAATCAATGTTTTCTCAACACCCTAACCTCCTTTTTTATGATATGATAAAATTGAAAATTTGTTCGTTTGTCGAAAAACAACCGTCGGAAACCGTCATTTTTAGAACTAGGCATTCCACTGATCTTTAGTAGGCTCCGTATACAAAAGGTACTTACTGATGGGATGTATTCATACTTCTAGCACCACTTACCTGAAATAAAGAAAAAAAATTAGTGCACATGAAGCAGTAAATTGTATTTATCGACGTAACAATATTGTTCCGATTAATAAATGGGGAAATGAGGAAGTGATTGTCATAAGAGAGCAAACTGTTAGGCAGAATAACTGATTCAACTGATTTAGCGTCATTTCCAAAAATAAATATGCTACATATTGCTATATTTAGTTGGTGAAAGTAATTAGAGTTTTCCAAAAAGATCGGTTTTTCCACACTAGTGAATATTGAAATTCACGCTGCGGCGATCATTTAAAAATTAATCGGTAAAAGTCGTGTTACGCCCCTGGACGCCAAGTTTATTCCTAGAAATTTATGTTTGCGGTTAAATTCGTCCGTTCTTACGGATTTGTTTGACTTTTTTGCGGCAAATTGTCTTCCAAACGAATTGCCTTATTTATGGAAAATTCCCTGGACAATAATTTTATGCGCCAAAAAAGTTTTGCTAATGAACTCGCAGTTGAACCGAGTCGTTCCAACAACGCGGCCCAAAACTTTTCTCCTTAGAAACGACTTTGGAAACGTATGCACTGCCTTCCGATTATATGGTCGGGTTTGTTTTTAAATTTGTATCAAATGTGGCAGTTTTAGTTGTAAACTTACCTTAAATATGATAAAATAATAAGCAGCAACTTGGTATTAAACCAGAAATTCCATGGAGAGAATAATATCACCATAAAAAACTACAATTATTTCAAAGGTAAAAAACAAATAGTTGAAAAATGAATTAGTGCGATCAAAAAAATGGCGGTGTCTATTGTATAAATTTCTCATATAAACACAGGTAGCAAACTGTTGTCTATATCAATATGGATTAAATAGTGGATTAAATATACAAAATTTTAAAAAGCAGATTATTTTTCGAGATAACAAAAATTACAACTTTAAATCACTTATTAAATCAAGTAGTCAAACATGAGGAATAATTACCACTGACCCATAAATTAATAAGTAGTGAGACAATAAATTAGCGAAAATAAGTACTAATATGATTAGGTGACTCAAGTAAAACGTTACAAGACTGTTATCTGTTAGTTTGTTAATGATGACGAAAGAATCACGTGATTTTGAAATGGACAGTTACACTTTAATACCCATTTTTAATTCAGGACAAAACTCGCAGGGTATCGTTTTACCCCGTTGCTGATTAGAAAAGATAAAATTTCATTCTCCATCGTTTGTTACCAATCATTACTAAGCGTCGTCTAAATTTTTCACTGTTTCCTGCGTTGTTCGTTGCTGACTGTATCAGCAAGACTACAAATTTTCAATTTTCAAATAAATCTCGACAAACACAATTTCAATTAAATTTAATTGACATTGTTGATTCAAACAAAGCTTCTTCGTTTCTCTTGTGTTTCGCGTTCTGAAGCAAACGACGCTTTAATGAAGCTATAATTCTTTTTAAGGCCTCCATTGCTTAACTACGAGATGACAAATTAAATAAACACGACTTTGCCTTAAAAATCTCACTTATAAAGCTTTTTTTATTGAGAGTATAAATCTGAATGTGACAGGAAGATGACAACCTCGCGAAATTTCACTAACAGTAAATTTATTAGCGCAAGAAAATAAATCGGTTCATTGGTTGTTACACCGAATAATTAATTGTATGTTTGATTAGGGTTTCCAATTGAAAGCTAGAACAGAAATAAATACTTATTGCGTGACATTTATTGTATACACTTGAATTACAAGACAAATTTCGAAACGGAGAGACAGGAGCTCGTTATGTCTGTAAAAAACTATTTTTTGATAGGTAGTTATTTATGTAAAAAGGTGTTAAAAGCGGCGTTCCTTTTTGAGGGCTGGATGTGAAGTTTATTATTTCACTTTTACATTTACAGGTCGTTTCCCGTGCACGCTATAAATTTTGTATTTATCATATATGACGCGGGATCAAAAAATGTTTGTTTTTACGAAAACACGAACCGTAAAAAAATAAACTTTTCCGTGAATACTTACAAATTTATAATTTCTTCTTATACATGTATATAAACGCAGTTCATATGTAACTTAATACATATATAACTCAAAAAGTTCTAGCTTCAAACGATCGACATTTTTATTTTAATTCTTTCTGCAATTTTGGAGCAGAGATTTGATTACAACATGAGTTGCGTAACAATTTCATTCCCAACACCAAAAGATGACTGCATCAGGTAAGACTGGATATTACTTTATTAAATGTTACCACGTGTGAGCCATAAGAAGCAGGAAAACATATTAACGCTGATAGATGCAGTTGTGAACGGCGTAAAACATTTTAACAATGATTTGGATGAATTATCGACTCAATTTTAGCCATAAAAATTATCCTGCTGGCCAGGTAACCAAGTCACATACCTTCATACGCAGAGAAGTTAAAATATCCTTACAAAGGACGTATAAACCAGGCAAGGAAACTTACCAAGACACATGCCATGTTCTTGAGCATCTACAAGAACGCTGCAGACGCCAATCTAACCGGATTAGTATTTTCACAAAAATTAATTTTAACTCAACATAAGTGAAAGAGGGCCTTCACGCTAAGGTTAATGAATTTTTCGTTACTGTTGTGGTAACAATATTCTAAGTTCTACTAAAAGCAATAACCATATGTACGACAGAGGTTTCGTTGGAGGTCTGTGTTATGACCTAACAAATTGAAGCCAATTCAAAACTCTGAATAGAAAAATGTCGTAGAGTAATTCAATATTTCATTTTGTGCTGTTTTTTGGAGAAGAAAATTGTTCCGCCGAGAAAATGCTTAAAGTGATAGAAACTTAGAAAAAGCCACCTACGCTCAGAAGATAATCTTCATTGTCTTAATCATAGTTCCTGCGGTTTCTGTCGATTTGGGTTCCTTGCAGGACGCGTAGTTTTCATTTTCTTTTTCCTAAAGAATCCATATAAGTCTCGGACTGTTACTACTAATCAATTTTAACTCGAACAGTAATTCAATTTCAGATTCATTCACAGATTTAAACAAATCCTACTTGACTACGCTAAATACACTGTTAGCATAGTTTTTAAAAAAGAAAATTTATTATATGCCAGACGTTTATTGCAACAAGGTTAACATAGTCTAATGAACTCTTTCCTACTACTCGTATTTAAACTTACGAAAGAATGCAAGCTAAGAAAGACGTTTATAAAAAATAAAGTCTGGCAGATATTATCTCGTAACGCGATAAGAAAATGAATGACGGATTGAAGCTTTATTAGCGACTCCTTTAATCGTACATTTTTCAATGAGTCTCTATACACTTGCCACTTCTATTAACAAAGAATGAAACGTTGGCGTAATTAAAGGCAATTTTTTGAAGAAGTTGTTTAATTTGGGACATCTTTGAGAATTTTGAATTGTCGTTAACTAACATCCAGAACTCTATTCACTATTATATCTCTGCATACATCCAGTACTGTAAAATATTTAATATACTTAAAATGTTTGGTAAACTATCGCTTCACACTTCGATTGCAGTATTACCAGCAAACTCCCTTACGTATACAAACATATACAACCTTGGGCAAAAGTATTGGCACAGTTTAAGTACCCACAAAATTTCTCTAAACTGTGGTATTAGGCACCGTGTCAAAATTGTAACAAAATGACAGCAGAAAGGTAGACACGTTACTTTACATTTCATCGTTATGAAGTTTCTCCATATAGTTGGCCTGAAGCATAAGGAATGATGCTGCGCTTCAAACTTCCGAGTGAAAATGGTGTTAGAATGGAGGTTGCTTTTGCTTGAAAGCTTGAAACGCACCATTTTTCATTGCGCTTTTGGCCAACTTAAACTGAAAATATCGACTTCAAACACATACAATGTATATTAATAGAGTGTACTTTGTAGTGCTCTTCTTTACAACTTCTTTGGGCTACCTATACATACCAATCATTTCACTTATTGTAAAATTTTCGAGTATTGAGTTGTGCTATTTTAATTTTTTTTAAAGAAAAATCCATTTTTTTTCGTTACATTTTCAATTTTCGGAGCAACAAATACATCGATTTTAGCTTACAACTCATTTTGTTCTTTTTTTAATTACCTACAATTTTGTCACTTAAAATATAGTGGCTTTCAATTAGTTTTCTCTTAAAAGGAGAAACATCGTTTTTAATTGACTTACCAACAATTTTATTGTTTAATTCTATACACGGCTGCTAAAATGTGTGATTTGACCGTACAGTTAACTTTTTACCAATACAACACTGTAAAGCTTCTCCGTAGCTATTCGTATTTTTGCCACACAAAATCGCATATTACTTTCTTTCGATCAAAAATACAAACGTATAAGCTCTTTCAATCAAATATTTTCTGATTACCGTGTACGGTTGCCAGTGAAATTTGACACACGAGAGAAACGTGGCTAAGAAATTATTACATAAGATATCCACCAAAAACAATGGTTTTCGCCAAGGTGGTGTTTCTAATTACAAGAACCCCTGTAAATAGATTGGAATCTCGTGAAACGACTCGGCGTAAATTTGATAGTTTCGAGTTTAACTACAGTCGATAGTCAGAAAAATAAGTCTGTTGCAAGATAGATAAAAAGTCAATAAAATAGTAATTGTAAATTTAATAAGGAAATAATATCCGAATTTACGGGGGAGGTGACGCGAAATCATAAAACTTTAAATTTATGTGTGATCGAATTTCTGCTAACACATCGTGAACAATTTTATGATTTTTTTTCTGTGCCATTATCGTTATATGTTCCATAAATTTCTATTATTAACAAATCGTAAACGTCGCACTGAAAATACGTTAAATTGGCCGTATATCTGAAAATGTTTATAAACTTTTATCGTACCTTAAATGGATCATTTCGTATATTATACGGCAAAAACATAGTTATACCGCCGTTTGAGCTCCAATAATTAAATTATTCAAGCTGGAAATCATGTTTTTTAAACTCAATCACTTAATAATCCATTCGTGACTATTCATGGTACTTTCATGAATGTATTTCAGATTTTATACCATGCTGACTATAGATTATAAATTCAACTTTAGAATCCGCTGCTGATGTCGATTAATAAAACACCAGACTATCGATAAATTAGTGATATCGTAATTTCTTATGTGCTTTAAATATTAAACGAATTCGCTGTAAAGAAAGTAATAAACAGTGATATTACTTTCGTTCTAAAACAGTTTTTGTTAAATTTACTTACGTCGTTTTAAAGATCTAGTTCATATTTTCTTTCACCTACACAGCTCCGATATTTTTATAATATAACCATCGTACATAAAATTATCTTTAAATTAGATAATAACATCCTTCTTCCATCCACCTAAATTTCATCTTAATTCGTTAGCCTCTCGTCCCTGCGTTTTTATGACTTTGTAGCACGTTAATTATTTAATTTAAATGCAATACAATAGATTTATCGTTCGCACACGGTCACATTAAATTAACATCCCAAGACACTCGTAACTGGTCCCCGATTTATAAAAAACTCTACGATTACTTTTTGTTGTATAATGTTTCTAAAGCCATTATTTTAATTTTCATCAACATTTTTCAAATATATTTATATTCATGCCACTTTGACTATATGACTAGAAAATATATAAATAAAGCTTGTAGCTAGAGTTATAACGAGCGATGAAATGACGCCGGCGTGTATTTAAACGATCGAATAAAAAATTCTCACATTTCACATGTTGACGGAACGATTTGTCAAAAATTAAGGAAATTTAAACTTTCTAAATAAGTAAGTGACGGAGAAAAACCTTCACTTCTCGTTTGAAGAAAGGGAACAAAAAGGAAAGAAAGAAGGTAAATAAATAAAGTCTTGTCTGAAAGCAATTAGCAGAGCTTACAAAATATAAAGAAAATTATGTTAAAGTCAATCAATTGAAATACGATGATAATTAAATTTAAAATTTGTATATTGCAAGAAACTCACGGGTATAATCTTAACATTTCAATTTTTTGCTACGAAATGAAGAACTGTGTAACCTAAATTAAGGGAAGCTACGTTGCCTCACGTAACAATTATGTTTTAAATCAAGTGTTAACGTAACAATTTTGAAAGGTAAATAAGTAAATAAATATACAAATATTGACAAGTTTTTTAAGCGATTATGTTTAATTAGAGTTATAAAATAGGGAGGTGCTTATACACATCCAGATAACTGATCCTCTTGGAATACAACCTCATCTTAATTCAAATCGTTCTGTTAACAGGCGGGATTTAAACATAGGAGGGTGCCAAAAATTTCATCTCGTCTAGTATTTATCAAATCGTAATGCTTTTCATCCCGCATAGAAAACTACGGATCCTTTTTATTGTGACTCATCTCGCCAGTTCTCTAGAGACGTTTCTCTCTGCATGTATCACATAACTTTACATAGTAATACTTCCACCCACCGTTTTCTATTGTTGACCACCCCCGAAACACATTAAGCATATGTGTCTTTCCCTTGGCCCTGTTTTCCATCAAGACAAGTGTGTGAATCATCCCTGAGCGTTTAAGTAAAACAAGAATTAACGTGGGGCCCCACAAAAACTTATTAGATATTGATCGATGATACGTCGCCTGAAGACGAATTCAAATCAATCTTGTTACTGCAATAAGCTACTGTGGGAATATCCTCTTTTTGAGCATTGATGTGGTAACTTTTTCATATTTGCGTGAAAAAGCATACCTCTTTTTCGTGCCTAATAGATAAAGGACGTCGCAATACAGACTCTACAGAAAAGAACTTTTTACTCGTTGGGCGATAACTATCAAGGGAAATCAACAAAGTAATAATTTCTAGACGACTTCTAGCTTTTACGAAGTCGAATAAAAATCGTGGCCGGGTGAACCTTTATTATGACTTACGAGTATGTGACGGGTTGTTCCGCGGCCGCGAATCCACATCAAAACTTCCTTAACATAATGACGTAATAAAATTTATGACAGTCACTATAAAAGAATGTTGGATTTTATAGGTAATATTAGTTTCGCGGAATGCATTACAAGCATATCTCACATTTTCAGTAAAAATGACACACTATTCATTTTACCTTCAACGAGTGACATAAGTTGGGAATGCTCTAACTTCGAAAACGAATGACAATGGAGGTACCACTTTACGCGAGTGACTATGCTGCAATTAAATTCATGACATAAATATCAATTATCAATATTCATATTGTTATTATTGTAATAAAAGAGTGATTAAGTTTTGGTTTTGCTCATTTTGGAAACTGGTTTTCTTATGAGAGGTTAGGCACTGAGGAGTAATTCAATAAAAAAGAGTCACGAGACGAGACAGAAGTGAATTTAAATTATCTGCTTCTTCTCTCTCTTTTCTTCCCCACCCGTTTTCTTATGTGAGTTCACACGGACCCCGAGATACACGGAAAATATTCTCTCTCCCTCTCATTTCCTTCTTCCTCTTTTTCTTGTGTGAGACCACGCGGACCGAGGACACGGCGCTCTCCTCTGATACCCGTTTCTCTTTCTCTTTTTTCCATTATTCCATGTTATTGGCATTCGCGCTGAGTAAAGGTTGGAAACTAGTAAGACATCTACAAAAAACCCATTTCTATCGCGGCGTTATCTATGGACACATCTTTATATAATTGGTAGTGAAAGTGTTAAAATTGATTCATCTGGAATTGTGGTTCATGAAGATTCTTCCAAAGAGACTTAAGTTTTAGATGACGAAAAATATTTACCAAAACTAGTGTATCACATATGCGGTTTTTACGGATTACAAAATGGTATAAAATTACGAAAAACGAAAATTTTAACGAAACCTTCTCCCCCAAAATTTACTTAAATCTCCATTTCAGAAGAAGAAAATGCCTGCATTACTGAAGACCCGACTTTCAGGCAAGAAGAAGTACTAAAAAGGCAATAAATTGTTATAAAAAGATACAACGAAACTAACAAGAAAGGCAAATAAAATTAACGTAAATATACTTTTAAATACATACGTTCTAAGTAAATAGTTATAACACAGGCTTGTAGGGAATTATAATATATTTTTTAACATTTTCGGACAATGTTTTCTCTTGCATAATGCATAGAAAATGCGTAAGGGAGTGCTGGAAAAGATTTCCTGATAAATAGAAACCTGTAACAGAGCTTTTAATAAACTTGTTTATGTTCAAAGAATGTTGTTTCAAGTAGTGTAGTTCAAAGTAGTTTGTTTACTTCACCAAACTCTTCCCTATTTAATTTACAGACATGGTTTAAGTCGCCTTAAGTGAGTCACTTATTGGTAAGATATCTGCAATATTTAGACCAAAAAAATGAGTAACCTATGTAACCAACAATAAGATTTGGCTTTTCGGGTATACAGAAAATTTCTGAAGAGTAAAATTTCGAATGCAGAGGTTTTTCAAATGATTCATGTAATAATTATAGTATCATCAAAAATTCTTGCAAGTTTTGTGGTTGATTTTCGCTACCGTACCGTACCTTTCCATTAGTAGGTTGGATTTAACATCTGTACTTTCATCCAGAGAAATCTAACAAAAATTGTCATCAATGTGTTTCCTTATGATTTCGATTTTCTGTATATGTAGTTCCTACAAATTTTAATAGGAAACACAAAATTATCAGTGTCAGAAACGTAATAATTTACAAATTGAGTCATTAACAGATATTATCACCGATTGCTCCTATATTTTGAGCAGAATACGCACTTTCAAAGAGGGACTATTTATAAACAATGACGTAATAGTGACTGAGAAAATAATTATGGAGGAGATAAGGAAAAAATCGAGATGTAAGAGAAGAGAAATTGGCTAAAAGATGTTTCGAAAATTAACAAAACGAAAGACCAATTCTTTTGAAGAATAGTTGTAGGATTTTGGTACTTGAGGGTTTGTTCCGTAACTTAGTGGCATGTGTAAGAATAATTTATAATGTGATTATAATTTAAACTTTGTCCTAGTGGGCCAGTGAACGTTTTTATTTTGCTTTGAGCGTGTAACGTTCTAATAGTCCACTTTTAACAAATATTACTTCAAGTTAATTAAAGATATAATGGCAACAAATAGACTTATATCGCTTTAAATCATTAAAAGTTAATAAATTTCCCTCGCCATAAAACTACGTTTAAGAATTCCATCGAAATTAAGTGGAATACTCTTCTAATTTCTTAGAAGAACCTGAATGAAACGCCAGGGATATTTGCGCTGCACATTTGACCCATATTCCTTCCTAGAATCGTTAAACCTTCCTGGAAAAAATCGTTGGGAATGCAATAAAACCCCGGCGCTAAAGACAAGATTATTCTTAGAACTCTATTCTCTGAAAAAGTGATATTAACATGTCGTAAAAGGGAAATCCCAGGAACCTCAAGCTCCAGTTCGACCCACATTTAAATTTAGACGGGAACTTCTTTTTCGTTGAATTTTGGAATATTCCAAGAAGCTTCAAACGCTTTAAAATACTTCAATACGAATAAATGCACATTTTCTCCTTTACTACACTTAACAAAGTCACTGATATTACAATAATTTTAATTTAATTTTACGACAAATATACGTCCAGTATAATTTCTAATTACGCTCTACGTAACTGCTAATTAAGAAAAATAAGGGCAACAATGCAGTGAAAATATTTGAAAATGGGTTTAAAAACGTAAACGCAAAATCGAGGAAATAATCGAAAAATGCAAAAAAGCAGGTACCATTTTCTTAAATATACGGCCTTTGAGGCCTAGTTAAATTAGGTTTTAAAGTAAAACACTTCGAAAAAGTATCTAAAGAACTTTTGACAACTATACCAAACCCATGACTTTTTTTAAAGCATTTGTCCTTAAGGTCAACATGAAGTTTAAAATGTAGCTGTCGATGCGAAGTGGAGGAGTTTCTAAGTTGTTTAAAATGTTACTGTAAGAAAATTGTATTTGCTATCAACCGACGAGTAATTACAAATTTCTAATACGAGACATTTTTATACCTGTTCTAACACAATTAAAGAAATTGCAACATTTCTGAAAAACTTATCAGTTGTAAAGAATTGATGAATTTAAAGGAATTTGAAAAACCTTTAAGCTACTTATTACAATTGTAATGATCCCATATTTGTAAAGGAGCTGTGAGTACCTTGTGGAATTTTAAGGAATTTTTGAAAAGCATTAATTTTAAAATAAAGTTCGAATCCTTAAAATAGTTCGGAGGCTTTGAATAAAGTTAGGGAATTTTTAAGAAACGTGTGACAAATTTATTGAAGCAATGGCACTGTTACAGGCGTTGAAACTGTATTGAGCAAAACATTAAATTTGTTACACACTTAAATGCGTGCTGATGCTCTAAAGAACTTTGCGAAACTTCTGAAAATTTCAATGGAATGAAGAAGTTTCCGAAGAGGTTTAAAAAAACCGCGGATTTGGAAATAAAATTTGTGACGTCTTTAAAGAAGTTCGATATAAGTACAAAATTTTTATTTTGAAGACAAGTATACCAACAACGACGGTTCATATTTTAAAAATTTTGCCCTTAAAACCAGAATAACTCGTGATAATTCAAGTAAAAGCGTGGGTTACCTAATTTTAAGATTATCACATTATTTATTCTCTATTTAACCCAGTAGAACACACATGTAAACCTATTTACTTCAATATATATATATATATATATATATATATATATATATATATCATATACTTCAATTAATCAATTAATCAAACATATAGAACAGGACGTATAAAAAATTAAAGATTCTTATTTCTACAAGATGGAAATATCTAAAGCTTAGTAATATACTATTACATTTATTATTTGATATACTATCAAACTCAAACACTTTAAATCGTTGCCGGTAATAATAACAAAAGGTTACAATAATAAATTTTGCAAATCAAATATAGCTTTTCTAACAATTTTATCATTTTCTCAAAGCAGCCTTTACCAAAAGTTTGTAGGTAGAATGTAACTGCATACGAACTCTATGTGATTTAATTGCCTCTATTTGAGAAATTCTATTTAATTTTACAGTGTAATTGAAGTCGTGCATTTTTTTTATCGCATGCTACATCGCAAACGCGTTTCATGAGTATGGTGTGCTGTCTGCTTTAAACAGATCAGAAGGATTTTATTGACCGATCAACGACGTTGCAAATAAACTACGCCTTTACATAAATAGTATAAATGTTAGCTAACAGATTATCAAGAGAAATGCGTTAAATCATATCAGATTCATTCTTTAAAAATTGTTTTTATTAATGTATCGCCGTGCAAGGAGCATAAAATAATTTCAAAAATGAGTTGTAAACATATATTCCTTTTCAAAAGGAGTTATCGTAAAAAAATTATTGTGGACTACAAGAAAATATGCAGTACATATGCTGTAGAAAGTATAAATTACGTCGTGTCACTTTAAATTATGTTATTATAATAATTAATATGAACATTATTTCAAACTTTGTAAATGTTAATAAAGCGATAAATGGCTACAACACATAGTGTGTCACAATCAGAGTTCACAGAATAAAAAATTCCATAAAATTTAACCAGAACTACGTGAGGTATAAAAGTTGTTTTTTGAAACAGGTTTTCTATTTTTTTGTGTATTTTTGAGTTTTGGAAATTACAGAAATTTCAGAATTATGAACAAAAAAACCCGTTTACTTTTATATTAGTAGTTAAACGAATGAAACACGCTCTGTTTCACCCAGCTCTATCACTTTAGCCGCATTGCATGTGTCTTAACTCTGCATAACTAGGCCGACATTTCCGTTATAAATAATACCACATAATACCGCCGGATTTGGGGTAACTTCAAGTGTTGATTCAATCCGAGTTAAAAATCGATCGTCGCTGACTTGTACATATTTAGGGTAGTTTATTAGTCCAGTACCTACTTCCGCTTAGTAGCAAATACTTGGCGTAGTTAGGAATGTTGTAACTTTTGATCGAACCATAACTGCTGCTTACTTGGTTTGTTACTCATTAGTAATATAAATATATTTAGGGTTTAAACCACCTCATTAACTTTCTACTACTGAAAATTATTGGCAAGAAGGTATTCTTTTGGTATAGGTTTGGTACAGTGAATAAATGAAAAATTTTTCTTGCGTTTTGGTATACCATGGGTCAACTTAGAGTCGACCACGCTTTGTCAGGCTTTTATTGAGGATTGAAATAAACACAAGGCGCGAACAACTGAAAAACCCTTTTTAGCATATGCAAATTTTCCTGATGAAATATTGTAACGACCAAGAAAACTTCAACCAATGCAGGAAAATACTCGACAAAAAGTAAACTGAACCAAAATTGAAATTATGAACCGGTTAGTCAGTAATCTAGATTTAAATTCCATCGAATACATATGCTAGGTTAGGAATTAGATAACGTCGCTCTGCGATAATTACGATGAAACGACTCTTGTGGAAGAATCCTGCAGCATACCAGAGAAAGTCATTCAGCATAGAAATTAGAAAATTAGAGGAAGACTATAAAATGGTGTTTCGGCAGTTATATTACGTGCGTGTTTGTATGTACATATATATACACACGTTCGCAAGCACGCACGCGCGCACACACGAGTCCATATTTATGGGATTTTTATTTTGATTTGTGAAGGTGGCAACAAGCGTACTATTTTAGTATTCCAGTAGATTTCTCTTAATACCATTTACAATTATCGGAAATCAAAAGTGATGCGTTCCGATTTATGTACCCGTATCAATAATGGAAAGACATGTGTTTAATGCTAATGCCATCGTTAAAAATTATTAAAGAAAACTTCATATTCATGTTTCATTAATGTTTGAGCCATATGCCCAATAAACGATCCGATGAGTAGATGTCCATTGAACGAACAAAATTTAAAATTTTATAATTTAATCAATTCATATTCTACACGAGCTCATGAGTTGTGTAAACATATTTATTCTATGTCATTAAATTTACAGAATATCATTTTTTTAACAAAATATAGCATTACCTTTATTTTCCAATAAGTCATACTAAATTAGCCTAATTTTATTTTTAGGTAGAAATCCGGGCGTTTGTAGTTATTTTAAACTATTAACTTTTATTATTCCTGGTACAAGCTGGAAATTAATCGGCCTAGTTAGAAAGTACGTCAAACCTGATGAGAAGTGTAACTTAATCGACATCATGGTAATCAAACACCATATGCTCCGATAGTCGTACAAAATAAAAGAAAAATGTAGTTCGAAATCGATCCCAGGAAAAGATCTAATGTAAAACACCATAAAGCTGTGGTTTTATACCTTTCAACTATCAAATGTCTCTTCATTTCCGTCAACAGATGGTTTTTCGATAAAAATATAATAATAAAAAAAATATATTAACTTCTACAGGTGTTCGTATCGACTTATGAAAATGACCGAGGAGGAAGCCAAAGGTTACGACGAAAGGCCATAAAAATTACGACCAGATCACTTTAATTAAGATTGGTATATGTAATTTTGCCCTCTTTTACCACTGTTAGAGAGAAAAAGAGAGAGAAGGAGAGGCGAGTAGATCACGCCGTGGCAGGGAAAACACGTTTCTTTGGAAGTTTGACTGGAATGCCAAATGAAAAAGGCCTCGCTACTAAACTTTGATAACGATCTTATTATAAAGTTTATGATGTCGTAGAGAAGCGTGCGCATGTTTTCATCTCGAGTTACTGCTCGAAAAAAGAGCACCTCGTTCTAAAGTCATCATAGCTGAAGCTTTAACAAAAGTAGTAACCGAGGGAGGGTGCTTTTACTTGTAAATCAGAAGTGGGATAATTCGACGACGGACCGCAATGCGCCGAAGGCATCGAAGGGTAAGAGATAGAGCCAAGGAGTGGAGCATTAGTTCATTATACCTAAAACCAATTCTACGGGTGATTCAATCATTGGAATTATCCTCAGGAGACGGTCGACGAAGGAATGACGTTCCCGAATGGTCTACAGGGACAATTCGTGGCAACCCAGATATATTGTAGGAGCTGACATCGGCACTATAACAGGATTTCAGGGAAAGATGGGACTTACCGCTCAGATACGTTAAATAATTGCCACCTAAACCAATCAATCAAAGTGTTATCAACAACAGTTTTAAATAATCGTAATGACGTACACTAAAATTCTCAAATTTACTTGCTAATTATTAGAGAAATTGTGAGAGAATTAATTGTGAAATAGATTTTTGGATCAATGGCGAACATGGATTTTAGTTAATAAAAAGCCTCCATTAAATATGCTCTAAATGGTATTACAGTTATTGAAACTAAAGCAACCATTTGGTAATTTTAAAAATGTATGGAATTTTCAATGGGTTAAGGAGAATATTTCCAAAATGTGTTTCCAATATATGTAACTGAACTAAAAAATATTTACATGAGAGTAGTAATAATACAGATAAATAGTTAAAATTTAAACTAACTATGAAACATTAAGACAGATATGGCATCTTGCACATTGCATACAAGTCTTATAGTAACAATGTCAACGTTACTTTCACATCTAAGGGTACGCAGTACATTTTAAGCACAAATGCGTAAATCCTGTAAATATTAACGAGAGTTTTCAGTCTCATGCATCTGAATCTGTCAGTTCTGGGAGATGAAGATGAATGTCATGAAAATTATATTCTTAATTTATATAAAATTCTTGATTTAGACCACCCCTCAGATTAAAAGCTGGATATGCCCATGATCCAATGGTTGTTTGATTGTGCGATTCTATCTGAATCTGGCTTAAGTTAAAACACTGCTTTGGAATAAGGGTGTTAATAAGTTAAGTACTAATCTTTTGTACTTCCTTTCCTTCTTTCCCTTCTTTGCACAGGACATTCCTTATACTTGTAATATCTCTGTAAAATACAATTGTATATGCTTAGATGTTTAAATAACATCAACTTCGCCGTAAGACATTTTGTACACTTCCAGTATCGCTCTATTAACTATCATAACAGTACCAAAATACTGATCTACATATTCGATATCAGTTATGATACGCATGTTTAAAATATTTTCTCCTAGAATTCCACAATGACGTTGTTTTGACATTTCTTCGTTATTCATATTTTTATTCGATTTCTCCGTTTTTATTTGCTTCTAATAAATTCGGTCCTGAAACTTCCACGGTTTCATGTTTATCGAACAAGGATGCAATGAGCATAAGAAGGAAGCTCATCATCTACTTAGAACTGATCTTCATAAAAATTGATGTTACATTCGGGGAATCCTGACGAAAACTCTTATATTTATTTTATTGCAGGCCGTTTCGATAGTACGGTTTTTTATTACGTCTTAAAATTATTATGGACTGTACTTCTGGAAGAAGGAAAAACAACTTTTCCATGTTTCACATCCTTTATTTTTCCGTTAAATAACTACCACAAGGGAATACAATGCCATTTTGGATTATTTATGTCGGGATTAATTTTTGGAGTAAGTAACTTTTAAAGTAAAAATCCAACCTATATGGAAGGAAATAAATTAACCAGAAAAAAATCCATTACTCTTGTTTATTCCAGAAACTTCGTTCGCGAAGTCCTTTACAACGTTGGAAGCCTTATACTGAAAAAAGCAGAGGCAGATATTAAAATCCGTGAGAGTTTTGCATGCGGTTCAACTCCCAGGAAAATGGAAATATTTTATGCAGGTAAACTCTCGCAGTGTCTTTATTATTTAAACCTCGGAGGCGCCTTTATAGAGACGTTGATGAATGGCGTTTTCTAATCAAATATGGGAAGAAAAGCGACGAGAATGAATACTACGCGATGTTGTCGGTTGGTACTCGGTACATGCACTGAAAAGGGGGAGTGGAATTAAGTTATGCCAGAGAGATGGAGGAATTATTAAAATCGATTCGAATTTGACGACCAAAGTAGATTAAAGTTTCGTCAGTTATTCCATGCCATGTTATATCAATCAAAATAGTTTTAATTAAAAATGCGTGAACATCGTGTTCAATGGTTATTTTGAATATTAGTTCTTGGTGATCCTTATTAACCTCTAAAAATTACCTGTAACGATCAATGCTATTGATATTAACAATTTGAGCTCAACTGCAATATTGATCATGATATGTAGGAAACCTATAAAAAAGAAGGACTTGAAATCACTGAAACTGTATATTTTAAAGGAGAGGACTGACTAAGTAATATCTGGAAGTGGAATGCAATAGATATGTGGATTTAAGATTGTTATATTTTTTTAGAAAAATAAAATATTTTGTTACTTTTATAGTGCATTCTATTATATTCTATTATACTCTATTATATTATATTCTATATATAGTGCATAATTCATATTATTTAATCATTAATATATTATATTATTTTCTATAATATAGAATATTATATATAATCTAGAATATTATATTCTATATATAATGCATAATCCATATTATTTAATCATTAATATCCAATATTTTTTTATAGGCAAAATTTAATATTTTTGGTGACATTCTGGGCCGCCTCATTTTGTTAAATGAACGTTCAGCGTTGAGACCACATTTCATGTATGAAAGCGTCACAAGACGGGTAATATATAATAATTCCGGTTTGAGATTAACATCCTATTCCTCACTTAACTTATGCAACCTTCACGATAACAGAGTTGTTAATCCTACAGATTTCATAGACAGACTCAATCAATACCTAACGTCAAAATTAACGTCTCCACCGATCATGCGGTATCCAAACAGCCAAGGGTCAATTAGACTCTCATAACGTAAAAGGAAGGCAGAGTTTTATAACCCTTAGGCACCTTTGAATGTGTTAAGACCTGCTAGTTTCCCTTTTCCGGTAGGATGTGTTGATATTGAATTGAAGATATGAGATGCATAACTTGAAATCTGTGGGTATTATCGGTAGTCTCTACTCTTTCCCTTAAGTATTAACGCCAGACATCAAATTTAGCCCTAAAATCAATATTATCGATAACAATTGCTACAATCAAGGATAGGCAATCAATTATAAAGACAGTATTATCTGGAATAAAATTAATTTGCACAAGCCTCAATGTAGTCTAAGTACATTCTTGAAGTTTTATAATTCTCACAATATTTGAACAAATAAAATATAACAGATTACGATTACTATTACTGTACATTAATCTAACTTATTTCCTATTAATAGAACAGACAGAAAAACGTTTCTCGTTAAGATTTCATATTTCAGCAAATAAAGGAAATGGTGATTTTAGAGGTGGAATAATTACTTTTGCAAATAATGACGCAATGAGAATGATAAAAGCGAAGACTAAAGGAATTTCAAATATTAGGAGTAGGTTAAACAAGGTGCTCTATGTTTTAATACCTCGAGTTGCGATCGCGGAGACGGTCTCAAGTTATGAGATTAGATCGTTAAAGGAGAATTAGTTGTATTAGTATAAATTAGTTTTTAATCTCATAATAATTCTCCTTGAGACATTATGTTGGTTGTTCGTAGCGACAGGATTAACGTGAACTACTTTTCTAGCTGATCAAGCAATAAAGTATTACGAGAGCGCCCGTCAAAGTAAAAAATATCTTCTTCCATTGTCAAGTGGACACATGGGGTTTATACATCGTACGTAGGTATGGTGTATACTTTTTTTTTTTAATTTTTAAAGTTACATCACTGTACTATACTGTTAATTTAAGAAATCCCTTGATTACTTAAATCCCTTCTAAAAATGTACGTGGTGAAGTTTGCAGTTAGATATCAATGAGAGCAGCTGGTGGTTGAGCTGACATCCCCCAGGTTGGATGATAAAGTATTTAAAAGGCATAATTGCCACAGTGCAAAAACCAATCATGATAATTATGCATGAAGTGTATCCAATAGTGATTAATTAATTGCATTACTACAGTTAAAATTAACTAACCGTATCCGTTTAAAATACGTATCGTAAATCAGAAATTTGATAATGTTTTCATTAGACGTTTCACTCGAAAGAAATGTCGAAGACAAAAGTGAAGCGTCTAACGACACACGGAGCGCGACGACGTTTCGCACAAGTACGCCTCCCGTTCCTTGAGCTGGATGCGGCCGTTATAAATATCTGTTTCCGACGTTTTGACTGCGACTAATATTGAAAAGAATTGTGAAAACACAACTCATTTTTCTCGGCCTAAAAACACATGCCGCTATTTTTCTTGGCAGATCGAAACGGCCGGGTCGACGTTAATACCTTTTGTTTTTTAACGTACTGATTCCATAATTCAAGTTCGGGACATACTTCAAAATTGTTTAATTACACCTTTACTGTTGACGTGCCCGGATTCCGAATTCGAAAATCTAAATCTCATTCGAAACGCGAAACAGAAATTTCGCAGGGAAATTATGGGCACCGATGTTCGACATGCTACAGAAATGGAAATCCTTTCGGAATATCACCTGTGTAAAATTATGCTCAGTGAATAATAATTTCGAATCGTTTTCCTTTTTACGAAATCAGAGGTTCTCTATTCCCTTCGCGACCTATTTTCAAGTATAAATTCGCGTTGTACTGAAAATTCATTATTTTCACGCACGACGTGCCATGCCTCGGAAAATTTTATTATGACCTTGTCGATATTCCTTTAACTAAATGTATTTGAGAAGACTGCGCTTATGGGGTTATTTGGGAGTTTATTTCAGATTAACGTAAGAAAATGGGGTATTCGTTAAACCCGAAACGAAAATTCACTGAAAAACAACCACAGGTAACAAACATTGCCTTACCTTTGTTTTGTGATATTTAAGGGAAATTTTTCCACACTCAACTCAATTAGATGGATGGATTATTCCATTTCGTAGCAATTCTTAAGTGCTAACAATGTGAAAACTATTAGAATTAAACTGAACAGCATAATGTAACACGATACAACACCGAGATACTATTTTGAATAATGAAAGCGTTTTCAGCGCTTTCGTTAAGCAGATAACACGTCTTCTACTGGGATGCATTCGTTGCAAACAGCAACCAAGTTAGCGCTCACTGAACGAAATTTAGAAAGGTTGATTGAAAATGACAGGAACACAACAGACATAGTACAGACATAGACATATCAGTCTTAAATAAAAGCTGTTAGATGTAGGAACCATATGTACACCAGACCAGTAACCTACGTGCCGAAGCGGCAACATAAAACCTAGACGAATTTTGAAGTCCAGTTTAAGAAGAACCAGAAATAATAACGGGCTAACCAATAATGATAAGGACATAATGGGAACGGCAGACAACTCAGGAACAACTGGTAAATGCGATGAAATAGTAAAACCACAAATGGACATCGGATTATTGACTCCTTCATATTGAATGATTTAGTAGTATGTAACACAGTTCAAATACAGAGACATCCATAAATGTTCACGCGAAGCTGGGCTGAGGCCAAAAGTCAAGGATAGATTTAACACTGCCAGGAGAAATAATTCATCAATATTCAGGTGGGGATCAAAGTAAAAAAAGGAAGTGATATAGGAAGCAATCATTATTTAATATAGACTAAGATGGACATAAATAGAAACCATAAACAAACTAAAGCGTAAACAAAGAAAAGGTTAGAATATGAACAAATTAAAACCTATAAGCTACAGCAGTGAATAAAATAATACTAAAATATAAACAAAGCGTTCACGTAATTCCACACACAAGTTTTGATAGTTTTACATAATACTAATAATTTCCTTTATGAAGTATCATTCAGTGTTTGACTATTAAAACTTTTTAGGTGACATTAAAGCGAGTGTATCATACACTGATCTATTTTGATAATATATATTGAGATATCTGATAATGAAACCAGGCTACATCGTGGATTGGATTATATAAGTTGATCATATTCTAATCAGGGACCGTACGTCCATTGCCCCATTTTAAATCTCTGGTTGAACCTGAGTTATGAATTTTTATTTCTGGGATGCACCACAGTTTCACATCACCTATTCCAATGGCACTGGTGATGTTTCTCTTGGTGACTGGGTGGTTTTCTTTTGGAATTTTACTGTATTTCTATCTTACCCATACCTTACCCAAAAAAAAATGAAACGAATTATAGATCCTTAAGGATGTTTGAGTAAATAGTAAAGTCCTTTTTGACCTGATTAGTTAATTTATTTTTCGCTAAAAAAAGTTATACAAACATTCAATAACAGTGCCATTTTATAATTTTCCGATCTCCGATTATTGGTATCGAATTCCGGCATAAGCTTAGAACTTTGACGTGCGAAGAAGGTTGAATGCAAATTTCAATTATTATCGAAATATTCAATTACCTATTTCCTCCTTCGGCTATGAAGTCAATCGACAGGTTTTACATAATTAGCCGACAGAAGTCGTAGCCTGCGCTGCGCGACTTGAATTTTGATGGTCCACGTCTGAGAATTTCAAAATAGTAGCACATATTAAGGAATTTAGTACGAATTTATACGACGCAGCCTCTATTTTACGAGACGATTCTAACGACAAAAACTTGTTAACATTTTCGAAATAATAAAAGTGGCCAATGTAGTCATAAAGCTTCGAATAGTTATGTTAGGTGCACTGCTTTTTTAGGTCAGTGTTACGTGGAGAACATTATTGATAGATTTAGAGTAAACACATACTACGTAGAGACATTCAAAATCATTAAATATTGAGATATTTGTTTGAGTATTAAAGCTGGCTGATACATACCTGCAAATACATATGTGCGTAGCGATAGGGCATTAAAAGCTAACACAAACATATAAGTCAAACAAGGTGCAAGATTAATAATAATGTTGTTTACCGAAGCAACGCTTCGTTTTAAAAAATACTCTACAAGACAATCAGTTTGAGAAAGTGTAGATATTTGATCGCCGTATAGTAATGCTTTTGAATATCCAGTTTTTATTGTATAGAATGAGTTAGCGCATTCTACCAAATTTACTAATTAAAGCCAAATCAAATTTACTACGTTTTCGATTTTACTAAGTGTAAAAATGATTTACTTCTAAAAAAATATAAAAAATAATTTGAAGTTGCAGTTTTTTGTGTGCATAATTTCGTTTGCAATTACTACTCAAACAAACTTTCTTAAGATTGCGCCCTAGGGGGCCCTTCGCTTCCCGTCTGTCTTGCTCTTGTAAAATTTGTTTGAAAATCCACTCAATTTCTTATCCGAAAGTGTCCCATCACTTAAGAGAATGATTCACAGCGTGTTCGGGACAGGGTGACACAAACATCGTTCGACAGATCGCAGGGACAAATGGCTCCATTAGCACCCAATCTTCTTCGACTATCCGAAAAACTTTCTGGGCAATTTGTAAAACTTCGACAAAAAGTCCAAATCAATTTCGTTTATTCGAGTCACTCGGAGACCTTCTCTTATGGGGGATGCTATCTCTTGCTCGCGCCTCGTTTCAAATTCAGGAAGTCGCTTTAATTTATTGGGCTTCTCTGAATTTGTTTTGATGGAGATGGTTTTGTCTCCCTCAGATCGGAACTTCTTAAATTCTGCGTTATCATTTCGAAACCGATTTGCTGATTTCAAAACTTATATGGGCGAGAATGACCGATCGCATAACACACCAGACTATAGGTATTTTACCAAGTTTAAAAAAGTTTAACGAATGGGTCGATTAAACCGAAATTAACAAAGAAAAGGAAACAACAAAGTTGCTGCTTTTTGCGGTCGCCTTCAATGAATTTTGTGTAAAACACCGTATTTCACAACTTACTCTTACTTGTCTTGTCGGTGCCTTGTCGCTATTTTTACTATTTATTAGTATCGACTAAGACGATTGTCTCGAACTCCAGTCTGCATCCAGTAGATGACACATCAAAATGGAACTGCCTTGAGCGCCACCAAGTGTCCAGTGAATGGAACACCTAAGTCAGAAACGCTTATCACAAGTATCACAAGATATACGTCTGGATATATTGTACTTCTAGTAATTGTAGCTGGAAGTTTCTCGATGTCCCTACCTTGCAAATTCAAACAAATTGAAGGTTCCTGGAAGTTTCCAGACATATTCTCTCTCGCGGATTATCAAAGGTTCGAGAAGCAGAGATGTATTAAATCTGAATATTTGTCGCATATTTAAGTGCTTTATGGTATAAAACTGGATGAAATAATTTTTATGATTCATAAAGGCATAATAAGTTCCTGGAAAAATCTTAACACACCTCTCGTATGCGTCTCCCATTTTGATAAAGAACAACCAATAGATAGGGAGGACAAGCGTTATCACAATAAATAAAAAGCTTATGGTTCTCTAGAAGTTTTATGGAGTAAAACTGAAAAGTTGACGTAATTTTTACCCTGCCGAAGGATTATAATAGTTACCTGGGTTCCTCCACGATAAATATTCGGGTACGCTTCTCTAATAAAAATTGATATGACTTCTAAGATTAAAAAGATTAGTGTTCATTGTCACCGTAAGGAGTCGTAAAAGATATCGGCAAATCCCCACAAATCCCGGTTATGAACCCCAGCCCGTAACGACTAACAGCAGGTAATTTCTTACATGATACTTACCCAAATATCCTTAGAGACATTGGCATAAATAATTTCATTTTTCACACATTTAACTTCAATTTACGTTTCTAGCACCCTCTCGCGATAAAAGTTTGCCCACAAAGTATATTCCCTACGAGGGCATATTCCCTAAGCACCTCCACCGGTAGACAACACATTTTCGATAATTGAAGTCAATGCTGGTACAACAATATAGATATTAAGCATTGCACCTCCCTCCATACCATGGTCAATTTGATTCAATTAAAAGGATGTGCGAAATATGTAAAAATTATTACGGCAATTATGTCTGCAAAGCAACAAATGAGAAAACTGTTCTAAATTTATGGAATGCATAAAGAGACGGCAAAAGTGCATCAAACGCGTTGAAAAATCCATTGAAAAATCACATCACATACGAGTTATTCATGAAGTTAGACCCCAGATAATACATTTAAATGGAGATTCCGGTGAAAGTTCAGATGGAAATAGGTCGAAAGATGAATTGCCTGAAACTAATTAATTTATGGCTTCCTTTCCATCTGTTTGGATAATTTATATTATCCCTTACTATTTTTAAAGGACAAATATTTGTCATAGGTTTTGAGTAGCACTGATAATTAATTCAGTGCAACCCAGTATTTATGGTATTATTAATTGGTAATTTATATTAAATTAAATTACCATAGTTTGTGAAGCGATTAGTTAGCTTAAAAAATAAGAAAAATATCGCTGAAGAATCAATGAATTCTTAGGGGAAATTTTCGGGATGTGTATAAATTCTTGACAATTTTCGAGCCTACATCTATATAATGTAGCCTATATATGTATAAATATTCTCATTCTATATAGTATCTATATAGTACCTAATATACACGTATATAAAACGTAATAAATTATAAAAATCTATAAATTTTACAATTCATTATAAGGGCATCATTAAAAAATTCAAAGTTGTTGGAAAGTAAGTTTATTCTGCAATTTTATCATTGTAATTTCCACAATTATTCATAAGAGGGAATTTTTAACGGTTGAAAGATTGCAATAAATCATGTTTTGTACACTGAAGGAATTCTAATACAATATAAATAAAGCATTACAACAGCTTTTCATTTTCAAGCTGTTAAAATTTTTTTTCCTTTAATTTTGTAATAAGGGGTTGTTTCTAAGGGTTGAAACTTAGTAATATGCCACAAATCATATTCCGGAACATGAAGGAATGCTTGTTTTACATATTTAAACATGATTCAGGACCATATAACTTTTGAATAAAAGTTGGGTCTTTGAACGTTGAGAGTTAGAGTTTGAACTTGTGGGCAAAATAATCTTATTTTTAAATTTGCATGAAAATCACGATTTTCACGAAAATACGAGATTCGAAAGAAGAAATTGTAGTACAACGTTACAATTTAAAAATTTCATACTTTCATCTCAATCTTTTATAAACTGCAATTAAATATTAATAATATTTTTCTTTACAACAGTCGATTTCCAAATGAAATACGTATTGCTGATATCAATTTATTAATTCGATATTTAGATCGTTAACATTTTTGTGTTCGCTTTGAAGAGAAAAATTAGCAAGAGTTCAATCAGTGATTAGAACTACAAGTAATGATTTACTGAGCTATATTACCTGTTATCGAACTGTATCAAATGATAGTGTTTTCTTAACTACTTGTGTAGGTAAGCCTTCATTGTGTAAATTGTCACGTTGTGTAAAATCAATAGTTTAGCTACAAATAGGTAGGGTTTCACATGCAATTTTTTCCAGCAAACATCAAGAAAAGTCGTTATACTCCATAACACATCTCTACAAATAGTTTGCTTACGATATTAGCACTATATACACTATAAGTAATGTTGTTTAAATATGTATGTCAAATTCCTTGAAAGAAACCATTCTTGGTCTAATTGTACAAACAATATAGATTCAAAAAGCCATAAAATCAGCAAACACTGAAGCGTTAATCAGTCGGTACACAAATTATTTGTTTTATTTTCTGATCTAGTTCAAAATTCTTGGAAAGTTTTCGGCCATTTTCCTCGGAACCTATCTCCATTTTTTCCTCCAGAAATACGAAAGTGAAAACCGTTTAAAAAAGTTCCAAATTTTTTTTTAGATGTTTATCCAACCAATCTTTGCCGCACTCCTTGTCTATTAAATTCGGTTCGAACAATAGAATCAATTATCGTGAGCTCGAGGAACCTGTGGCAAAGGTTCTATTCTCTCTCCATTTAATCATTATTTATTCAAACCGCTAGCATCTCGAGCGTCTAAATAACTAATGAGGTGTAGAAGCACGCGTCTACTAAAATACAAATATACTAAAATTGGAAGTTGAGATAACATTGGCGGGGTTGCGATAATTAACTGTACCATTTAAGAGGCTTGGATATGCCTCCACATCTTATGTGGATAACTGTTAAAAATTGATATAACTGGATGTGGTTTTCGATGAGGTATTTAGAGTTTAGCATAAAATGTCGAATTACTAGTGCAAAGTGAAAAATATGATTCAACGGTCCTATTAAATCGAGTTCTGAATGACCGTGGTTCCCCTACATAAAATTGTGTATCATTGAATTCAATCTGATTCATTCAAATGAATCGTCTACAAAGATAGATGAAATTTTACTGAGACTAAAACTAAACCTTTGCAATTAGTTTTGTCAAATTTAAAACAGACCGCCATTCAGGGATTATCTAGATGATTTGGTTTATTTATGAATTTAACCGAGATTTTGAGACTTTTGAATTTTGCTTCGTCTCACTTTTCCGGATTCAAAAATTCGACCTCTAGTTTGAAAAATTTCTCTTATATCCCATATATACAAAAAAATTAAGGATGTGTTCAGAGTTAGGGACACTAAAATGAATAACTAGTTAAATTATTTTAAAGCAGAAAAGTGACTAAAAATCATTAAAACAACGTAGGTAAAATTTCTGGAGGACTGTCCTGAACTAGTGTAGTTAATTATGAAATATATGAAGTATAAGTCCGATAATGTTACTATAAAGCGGAATAGGAATGTATGCGCATTGGGTATAGCTACGGAATAACACCTTGTGCATGCTCCTCCACGCTTTCAATTTTATCACATGGCTTTGTATTTATTTGTATGTGGATACTCAAATATTTTTTGGAATTAAAATGCTTAAAACGAAGTTCCCATTTTGCATAACAAAAACCCCTCGTTTAAATGAGTTTTTCGGGCAAACCTTTGACAATAGAAATACTCCTTCAATCCTTTAATGTACACAATTATTTTCTTAATTACAGTTCCTATTTTCTGCAACGGTGAATATCGTGCTTACCGTGAGTGGGTACAGATATACGTCATCACCTATTACCGAGTATTAATATAATCTAAACTTTCATTCATGACATTACCCTTAGAAGTGCTATACTTCTTCACAATGTATATGCTTTTTAACAGATTATCAATTCTATTTATCCATCAGTTTTGTTATTGCTATTATTTTATACACCTTATATATGCAACCACTTTATAAATTGTAGCGTCTAAAGAATTCACAACCACATCCGTCTGTCGTATTCCCGGTGTGCCATCGATTTCTCCACCACTGCACCCTCTCCTGCAGGATAAATAGTCTTGCCTCCGTCGATGGCAATAAAGTTTGGAATTGCGGCTAACCTCGAAACGCAGAGGGAAATGTTAACAGGTATGATACATGTGTCTTTCTTAAAGGAAGAGTGCAGCTCCGGAAGGGAGTATGGCTTCTCGGAGGAATTCTAATAAATTGAAGGCCGTTTCGGTTGGCGTTTGCGTGCGTTTTATTAGGCTTTATGGTAACGATGGAAAATAAAAAAGATCGCCATGGGGAATTTCAAGAACAAAAGGAGAATTGGGGTTGGAGATATATCTACCTCTTTCCTATCTACTAACTATTTTGTCTACTACTGCTCTCCTATCTGCTAAGATGACTAAGCTCTAATGCACATGGCATAGACAAGCTTGATTCTTAAAGAAACTGAGCGTGTGATTGTTAAGGAAAAATATGTAATAGCTGTAAAAACAAATATCACCATGTCCTAGAATAGGTACTATCGCAGATTCATTGCATAAATTTAATATTATAAGAATATGGTGATGTACTGTTCGTATGACACATAGGTGTATGAGTTACTAGACACTATAAGTTTGCGACCCTCGTTTACACTTTCATAGAAGTTGTTCGTAATCACAATAATTTAATGTCAAAAGTTATACAGTGTACTTATTTAAAGCTACATTGAAGCCCAAAATGGTTACAATAGGTATAAAATTTAATTAATGACAAAAAATGAATCAAAAATGTAATAGGTAGGAAGCGAATCACACACGCAATTAACATTTTTAATTTTCAATTCGACCACGTGCTTGTATCGAAAATATTTGAGGTGTAAAGATCCAGGTTTAATATGAAATGATACTGAAGTCTGAATGTCTGTTATCATCTTCAATTATTTCGCCTTGCTATCGATGATCCAAAGAAGATTTCTTTTAAAACGACCATTTTGATAATTTAAAACCCTTAAAATATTGTAGTTTATAAAATATTTAAGACTAATAACATGTTCTGCTATTCTTGTGGCATGTAACGCAGAATATGAGCAATCTTGATGTTTATATGGTATAAATTAGTTCACAGTCTGAACAATGAATGCTGTAGACAACATTCGAAATCTTTGAGTCTAAGTTAAAGTTGTTTTTAGTTTACAAAAAAATATAGGCACGTTTTTCAGCAAATCTAATTTTGAATCTGTAAAGGCTTTAGACACGAATATACAATTTATCATTTAAATTAATTATTCTAAAATGATTTATAAGTTACCAATTTATACGGAGGTTTAGTATTTGCCCCAAAGGTTCATCGCAACTATGTAAAATTTCAAAATTTCAAAAACTATGGTTCTGACATAATTTCGAATATTCCTTAATCGTACTAATCTTAATCGTACTAATACTTAATCGTAGTAAGGACTAATCGTCCTTCAGAGTGCTATTCTCTCAATTTCCGAACATGAAATTGTGAAAAAAGCGTCGAAAATATGTCAAAGTTTTTCGCCCTTTGTCTTGATAAATTATTCCACTATTTATTACTTTACCTCCTCATTTCATTCGAGTAGATTCCAGTAGCCCCAAAATAGTTTAGACGCACTCAAAGTCGTCCTAGTGAGATGGAAAGAGTCCATGGTCAGGCCGATACGAGCAAGAGCAACCCGACACCCCTTTACTTGTTCGCCCTCTATTAAATTTTGCTGCGGCGTGATTTCCTTTGACAGGAGCGATGATAGATTCGCTCGCCTTCCATTCATTCTAATTCTGTGAGGACCTTCCCAGTATTGGGTTTCTTTTCTTTGTCCCTTGGCATGTTAGTCTCTTTGAATCAGTAAATTGTACTGATTTGCCTTCGACGATTATATAAATAGAATCAGCGATTGGTGCTTTGATCTTCCATGTGATTTTTCATGTTTCTTAACTTTCGTGTAAGCCGAATGATAAATTTTATAATGTCTCAGTAGAGGAATTCCACTTAAAGCCGTCTGATTTAATCAAGTCATTGATGACAAGACCTTTTAACAAGCAGACAAAAGAACAATAAAACCACACTTAAGCGGTCCGATCAAAATTTATATTGAGATCGACCTCCCCTTTCCGATATCATTATTGTCGGAGTTAATTGCCGCGTTCCGAACCTCCCACATGTTTATTTGTTTTTTAAACTTTTCGACGATAAATTGAGTTTTCTCTCAATTGATTTATGGGACAACCCTTCGTCTCAATTACACCTCATGGGCCCATTGTTTGATAAAACTGACTTTTCATTGACCTGTCGGAGTAGGCCGATTCCAGCCCAGCATTTATCGATGCTCTAATGTTTACAATAGGTTGAACGGGTGGTCCTCGATTTAAATCATATTTTATCGAAAGTTTCCGTCCAATGC
This sequence comes from Cryptocephalus primarius, assembly GCA_963576515.1. Lineage (NCBI taxonomy): Eukaryota > Metazoa > Arthropoda > Insecta > Coleoptera > Chrysomelidae > Cryptocephalus > Cryptocephalus primarius. Next base: position 12,174,738 of record OY754936.1, read on the forward strand.
ATTTCATATAGATGACGTCTCTCTAAGTTACCAAATGCCTTGTCAATTAATGCAAACGATGTTATTAAAAAAAAAAAAAAAATACACACGGTGAAAAGTTGATATTTCACAGCTTAATTGTTTACAAAGTAGTTACTTACATGTTAACGACAGCTTCTGGCCAATTTCTACTCAGAAAGTTTAGAAATTACATTACTCATTAATTTGTTTATCACGATGTGAGTAAAAATGAAAATAAAATAATAAACAAGATGATAAAACAACTCGCATTAAATCAATTTTTTTCTAATGCCAAAAATATAGTATTGAAGCAAAATTAGAATCAGTGATTAAAAAAATAGGCAAGTTTTTTTAGAACTAATGGAATATAAAATAATTTAGTTCGAATAAGGCATTCAAAATTACTAACTGCACTAATTTCATTATTGTTACGTCGTAACATAAACTTTATTTTTGTTGAACATAATTTATATCAATTTTTTGAAAATTAAAATGTCAACTCACAATTTCATAGTAAAAGTAGTTAAATTTTTTATATAAGATAATAAAATAAAGGCTATTTCAATAATTTACTGTCCTAATATTCACTTACAAAATAATATGCCCTTCAGAAAAGGTAAGATGCATGGTATCACAAACAATAATCTACTTGAACATGTAGAAATCCCAAATGTTGTGATGTTCTAAAGGAAAATCAACTTATTTCTGGAATATTTTGTTGCCTCTTATAATTGTCAAAAATAGTTAGTAGCAAAGGTAACAAGTCGTGAAGGGTTTGCGCTTTGCATACGCAATTCTAGGGTCCGTTGGAAACCTTGTATCTTTCAATTCCTAATAGAGTATATGAGAGAAAAGCACCTTAAGAATATTACATCGAATGAGTTATTGAAAATTTTAAAAATAGCTTTACGGGATACATTAAATTGGCAAATATTTGAACAAGTCTATATGTAATGGTACCTTTGTAACTATACCAGATCGTGAACATTCCAAATATTTAGGTGTGATGCGTAAGTAGAAATTTTTCAACCTTTTCTTATCCATCATTACTTTCTTAATTAAAGGATAATATTTAATATCGATCGTCATTTCGTCTTTGATTCCTTATGATTCTCATTGATGCTGATGTGGTGATGATCACAACATTTGGTTCTTGCTCAGTTTCATCTGAAAAGAATATTTTTTCTTCTTCGCACTTGCTACTAATAGAACTCATGTACATCGAAACATTTTGTTCTTTAAAGATTCAACAATTGGATTTTAAAAGATAACATGCCCTCATTACGTCTAATCTAATAACGAAAAATAACTGAGTTGAAACATTTGAAATAGTATAGCAAATCAAAGTATGAGTAACGATAATTCTACTGAAGGTTCAAGAGAGACAAGTGTAGAACTTTTCTGATTAAAGCAGTTAATACTTTAGTTTTAATAACAGATTAGATACTCTCTTTTTGTTAAATTAACCTAAGTATAAATTGCCCAGTCTCGCGACTCTGCATAAAAGCAGCTGTATGATGATAATAAATGAGAAATATCTCAAACGTAGACTGATAAAGAAGAAAAGACAGGTATGCAGAACGTAGGACATGCAGGTAACCAATTTCTATGGTACGTGTACTAGTGCCAAAAAATATTAAAGGTCCATACAAAATTCACAGGAAATTTATAGCTAGTTCAAAATTTACTAATAACACCTAAACTGAAATTGTGGGGGGTTGCATCTTTTTATCTTATTAGTTAGACTCTCGCTTTTCGAAATGAAAGGTAAAGAAAACAGGATATACTTTCATTGGTGGAATATATCCCTCCCTCATTTTTAGTTTGACTATGACATCGGCAACAAGATTGACCACGTATAACCTCTAAATTCTACTCAACACACAAACGAATTGTAATTTCCGCAATTCTCGAGCACGAACCGCTTAAAAATTTGATAATTCCCCACGATCATCGCGCTTTACCCACCTCAAGTCGACCGAACCACTTCCACCATATGCGCCATCAAATTTATTATTTACATCGACTCTTGCCTTTTACCCCGACTATACTTCATCATTAACTTTCACGATGGTGCTCTTGAATAAAAAAATATTTACACTGCTGTAGTTACAGCCCCAGCCTGTGTGCCATAATTGAATAAGAAAGTCCCGCGAGAAGCAAAGCGAAATGAGAAATATGCTCGACTTTAATCAGTCGGATTCATATGTAAGATAAACGAGTATACTTCATCATCTCCGGAGGTTCTTTTCACTTCTATCTTGAATCACAAGACCCAGCAGCGTCGTGTGACATTCGCTACGGATGTGCCGGAATTAAAAATGAATTAGGCAGGTAGAATTTATATTTAGACCTTCGGTCGATATTTTTTATATTTTAATGTGAATCACATACAACTTGTTTAATGCTTAACGGACAGGAAAACCGTTAACGTTCAGACCATGGATATTTCCAGAATTCTAACCAAAGTATTGTATTAACCTCCAAATAGTTATCTTCCCTAAAAAGAAAGCAAATCTAAAATTGTTCAGCGTTGTTGTTTTGAGAAAATCTCAACGTGACCACTTTGAAATTCTTAAGAAATTAAACTCGTTAATCATAACATTACCGTAAAGGGCATCGGTAATTATTTTAATTGTACTTATGGACCAAATTGTTCCTGAGGGATCAGCGATGGAATTAAGTGCAAGATGAGGTGGGAGACTGTTTGATGGATTACGGGGTGCGTGGAGGAATTAACGTTATTTTTTTAGATTAATTACAGCGATATTCGTGCCTCTACGGCTCACCCGGGATGTTATTTTTGACTGCAAGTTAATTTTCATTATTTTTATAACATTAATTTGTCTTGGTTGGACATGTTTATAAAAGATACATTAGAGCAATTATACTCAAATGGAAGAAATAAATTTCAAGAGATAATTTGTGAGCAATTTTAGTTTCTGCAGAAAGAAACTAAAGTAATGTAGTTAACAAGGTAGTACCTACTGTCCGTTTCAAACGTGTTTAGTTCACTTTACTGGTTAATAAGTGAAACACTGTTTGGTAAAAACATATTTTTCACAGTAGTAGTTTATTAAAATTTGAAAGCATGAATTTGTCGCCAGAAAGAAACTAAAGTAATGTAGTTAACAAGGTAGTACCTACTGCCCATTTCAAACGTGTTTAGTTCACTTTACTGGTTAATAAATGGAACACTGTTTGGTAAAAACATATTTTTCACAATAGTAGTTTATTAAAATTTGAAAGCATGAATTTGTCACCAGATACAATGTATACCATACCACCTGAAAATAAGGAGTAAGTTATAAGTAATAACTTGTAAATGTGATATCGGCACTAAAGCAATACTGGCTGTCATGACATTGATTATTTATCTTGACAATAAGGTGCGAAAAAGTAGAGGAAAAAATAAAAACGAAAGTGGCACGAGGAAAAGTTTTCAAATTAAATGAACAATTGCATTGCCTGCATTATAAAAAAATGAAACTAACAACGTAGATATAAATGCAGAAATAATTGAACGAAGTTTAATGAGTAGTTTCTACTAATTTTGTTGTTGTAATTGGTCAAAAATAAATGTTATTTATCCTACGCATTAAAAAGCTGTAGTCTAACGCCATTTATTTAACATTGTAAATTTCTTTGTGTTAAATGTGTCTCGTGAATGCTAAAACCTTCGTTACCGAGAAAAGCGGGCGAGAAAAGTAGGTTATTACATATAATCCTAAGTAACACGGCATTATTTCGCGTGGCAATAATAAATAAATTAACATTTTCATGTCTCATTAGTCAAGATACGCGCTTTTTCAAATTGCTTATTAGGCCATTTTTGTCACGACCAACACCTAGAGTTCGGGGGGTGGCGCGATTTTTTATCGCGTTCTCTATACCCCAGAGTCAAATTCGGTGAGGACTTAATCATAAAAGCGATAAGGACACGTTTTACGTGATAATTACCGAAATGCAGGTTTAAAAAAATGTACCTAATTCCATATGGCGGGTTTCAATCCTTCCAATGGTCGATAAAAGGTTTTTTAAAGTTTTTCCATCTCTTCGGCCGCAGAGAAATAAAAAGGGTGAGTCCCGATGAATGAATGCAAGCAGCAAGCTAGGATAATATTCTTTATCCTTTAGCAGTGCCCTTTGTGGATATGTATTTACGCGTGAAATATGTTCAAATGTGTCGGCTTAAAGGGCAGAACAAGTGCAGGAATATTATAATGGGGAGAACGGTTTTATGAAAGGAAGGAAGCAGGGGGCATTTATCAAATCTCCCACTGGGGGTGGTTTAACATCAGGACAGTGGAATACATACAGTACGTACATGGAATTGCATTATGCGAAACCTCAAATGAGGTTAAATTATTCTCTTTTTTTTTCCTTCGGCCTATTAGCGAATTCACTGGCAAAAGACTTTCATTGGCGTATTAACGCTTTTTCTTGGATTTCTTCATGATATGGAATGCACCACCACCAAGGCCTATCCTTATTTATTGCCGAGAGGACTCAACTAGGGATCGTTTTAAATATGCATCAACCTCTCGTCTCCAATACGGGCTTAATATAACACGGTGGAGGTGGAAAATTCAGTTTTCTTTTCGACGAACGAAAAGAAAATTGTAGTTGTGCGAAAGGGAAGACTTAAATAGGGTCTGGCAGTTCGAACAGGGAACGATTTCAAATAAATGTTACTTTGCGTTATTGGGTTTAGGCAATATACATCTAGGGGGATAAGAATTCCAATGAAGTGATGAGCAAAGTATAAGGACTTTTCAACTTATTTGTGTCAATTATAGAAAAAATTAAAATCAACAGTATAGTTCAATGCCGTTAGGTCTATTAGTCCTTAAACTAGTTGCTTATAAAACTTCCAGCTGTCCATCAGCTGACAATGTTTATATCGGTACTTTTCACTGTTTTTTTAAACTTTATTGAAGAAATATGTAAAAATTTGATAATTATGTGACCACGGACGACGCTATCGATGACGAGCCTTCCCTCCCGTCCCAAAAAGAATAAATACATAGAAAAATAATTTTATCCTTTCAACTTCATAACAATTTGAATATGTAATGCTAATATTTCGTATTTCAAATTCAATGAACTGAATTCAATTAAAATAAGTTGTGGTTTACTGAATCATATTAACTTATTCCCAGTAATTGCAGAGTAAATCCATAAATAATATAACAACGTGTATAAAAGGTTATAGCTGTTGAAAATCGAAAATGTGGAATACAAAATTTATTAAATACTTCCAACTTGTACTTCTTGATAGGTTAGAGATAAAATATTAAAATTATGAATTATTTTAAAAGAAATTTAATACTAAAACTCCTTTCCTGATGACATTTATTGCAATGAGAAGGGCTGAGGTGCAACAGACAGAAGTTTCAAGAAAAATGTTGGGTGAAATTTTATTCTATACATTGGCGGCTTTCGCAGGCGAATATTTCGATAAATATTAGGGATCGAGAAAGAATAGATAGAAACAAACTTGTGGGAAATTTTAGTAAGTTAATTCTGGTGAATGTTTTTCCACATAATCAACTGTTTTAGAGATATAAGCGAAATAGCGAAAACAGCACCTTCTCAGTGCCTCCTGAACACGTTAAATCCGAATTTTATTCGAATAACCATTCTAAACTCTTAACTCTCTTTAACCTCCTAACCACTCTAAAAAAATTCCAGAATAAAATTTTCCCTTTCAGCCAAAATGTTCTACAATTTCAACCGCTCAAACTCTTCATTGACCGGACTAGTACTTAATATAATCTGGACATTATCTGTAAATAAAATCAATATTTTAGCAAAATACCACTCCTGTCTTAAAATGCACCTACACATTCATGCACCGTCTATTTTTTTATATATACGATCTTTCCGACTTAAATTTCAAACATGGAACTAGAAATGGAACACACACATACGTAGATACATTCCGAGAGGCGAACTTTTCATAATTGGGTGTCATGTTGTGGATATTGCAATTATCGCAGATTGGTCGTATAGGCCGTATGAGTAATAAAAGGTCGATTGGTTAATTCGTGACGTGAAAGCGTTTGAGTAATAACTGACGATAACGGAAAGTCTCAGAAGTTTTGTAGGAAGGAACACATTTATTTAAACGATAAATGGTAATTTTGAGTCACTAGGGAAACTATTAATTAATTGTGGCGTTCTTGTTGGTATGACATTTCTTTGTCCAAGCGCAGTGTTTCCTTAAATTTGTTATTGTTATTAGGATGGCAAATATATATAATCCATCAAAAATGTTCTCCATTTGTACTTTTGATCAACAGCACCTCTTGACACGAGAGTGAACCACAGGCCCAAATATGAAATTCATATTAATTACTTGTAAGATAGTGAACATTTAGCTGGATCGTCCAAAAATTCCTAAATACTTAATGGTTAACAGTTAACTGACACCTAAGGTTTAATTAAAAAATTATTACGACACCAGCTGATAATAATGCTTGGTAAGGTAAGAGAAAAAATTGCATTATTATTGCTAAGGTATCAACACTTACCACAAAATGTGGTCTGAAGCGAGTCGATTTTTTTGAGGCCATTAAAGAGATGTTGAAATGTTCATACCATTTAAAATCACATTAATAGAAAAGAATTTTGTTTCTTCCCGACTGCTCTTGTGTTAACCTGCTGGAATTTCCTTCCAAACATTAGAACAATTATGAATGAACTATGTTTCAATCTCCAAGCGATGCCGAGTCATCTTTCTCATAACAAAATCACGATTCTTGCTTTGATTAACTCAAGTGTAATGTTATTAGGGTAATTCCGGTTAAACAAAGAAATCAAACTAGTCTTGATGATGTCAATCAAAAACATGATTGTTCCTATCTGACTGACGTATCTGAAATCTGCAATAATTCTATTTTCACTACTCATTGGATCGTGGGTCATCCAAGGCGATCTCGTTTTAGACCAACATTTGCAGAATTTATCTCACAAATTACGAAGCATTACTTTAACTGAAACAAATGAATCAACTTTCTTTGTAAATTAACCGTAAATCTTACTCTTTCACTTTTATTGATAGATATATCGTGCTGATTATTCAGTAACTGTTCTACACTATCATGATTTTAGAAGCCAGTTTCATAATACACGTACTTGCGTATTAGTGTCACTATTAACTTTATTATGAAACCAGCCTCAGCACTAATATTGATCAAGATTATATATAAGACCTCTGCCGGGTTTATTCCTTTTATACCAAAAAAGAACTGGATTTTCAAATTAAGTTATGTGTGGTATTCAACCGACTTGTTTCAGTCATTCTGAAGGTATTAGCTTAGTAGCGCTTACGAGAATATTGCGTGGGTTTGAATGAGGACGTAAAAGGGCTTTAATGGAGAGTCGATTTTAAAACACTGTCATTACCTTTACGGAGTTAAGTACGTTGCAGTTTATTGTTATAATCCGAGCCGTACATAAAATAAAATGAGTCCGGTTTGTTGAAGAGATATTCGTGTCAGTTGGATCATTTTAAATTATCGCCTCTTTTACCCAATTGTTTTCTATAACAGCCGCAGTGTGTGATGTGGAGATTCCATAGATAATATTTAATAAATTTATATGTTTCTTCGTGCTCAGGTGTCCGTCAAGTTCCCGTAATAAACATCCTATAATAGCGTTCCCTCGTTTTGAAGTTATTGGATAACCATGACAATGAAAGCCGGTTCTCGAATGACTGAGATAAATATGGCGGATCGTGAGATGGTGTTCTTTGCAAGACGTCGAGAATTATGTAAAGGTTTCACAAAGCACTAACGAACAGTTTGGATGTTTATGAAGGAATTTTTCATGCAATACGTAATGATATTCTTTGGCGTTTATTAAACACAGGCATTAAATGTAATTACGAATTAAGAATTTTACATGATTTGATGGCAGGTTGCAATTTTCGTACCCATAATTCGCAATATTTACAGTTAGTACATACACGTACAATCAGTTACTTAGTGTGTTACGAACTGAGGTAAAAGGTCGAAAAACATGAGCAGAAATAGGCATAATAATACAATGGGATCGATAAATACAATTTCTTCAATTTTACTTTTTATCTCAGGAAATATATAATTGTATCGGAAATTATTAAGCCGGTTTAATTCAGTTTAAGGCGATTGAACCCTTGGACAATATCTTGGAAGCTATTTGAAATACTGTTCTAAAACAAATATCAGTCTAGTTATTTACCATTTAGTATGGGTAAGTACCTTTTCTAAATGTGAAGCTTATTACAAATTTAGAATGAAATTCTGTCTTAGTAACCGATAATGCATCTTATCACAATGTATGTACAACTCCTAATCCTAGCTCTGCTTGGAAAAAAACAGATTTGAAAAGAATAGAGGAAACTTTAGACAAAGTGAAACAAAGACAGAATTGTTCAAAAAAGTTCACTTACATAAACCCGTCAAAAGATTTATGCAGTAGACAAATTATTAGCAGACATTCTGCTGCACATAAAGCAACATATAAAATGAACGACGTCTTGACTGTGACCAACTAAAAGTTAATGTTAATTGCAGCAGAAGTTTGGAAAAGGGTCTGTAATTATGTGGACAAAGTAGAAGCAAAATACGTAAGTCGAGAATACATTATTGATGAAGTGGCAGAACTTATAAATACTAACGATGAGAGGTGAGTCATCTGAAGATAAAATTGTAAGTGTTTAGATTTTTAGTTTAAGCAATATTTGTTTTAAAATGAGCGAATTAGTGCAGTCGACAGAAATTCAAAAATTCGAGAAGTGAAAATGTGCCTCACGTAAATATCCTATTAATACTGTAAATATTTTAACCCTTCAAAAATATCAAAATTTCAGTACAATACCGATGTGTACTTGGGTTTTTACTTCTACTGATTTGTGATTTAAAAGAATATTTCCAATGACTTCAGAGATACCGTCTTTGGAGAAACTCGACCTTTGCAACCGCCTTAAATTAAATCGGGTTAGAGTAATAGGCTTTTCATGGTGGATATTCCACTAGTCCTGCTGCCTAGTTTACTTATTGTGTGTGCGTTTGCGTGCGTGTGTATGTGTGTGTTCGATAGAAGAGCTTTCGAATGGCTGTGCAGAATTTAAAAACGTCATGTGCATTCTCGCCAACTGCAATGCCGTTGCACTCCAATACCACTTGGATATTACTGTAAACGTGGAAAATTAAATTAATCAATTTCAGCTGCAGCACGCGGACTTGCTGTGCTAAAGTTAATTTCGAAACGAAAGAAGAGATAATGATACGGGAAAACAAAAAGGAGATACAAATAGCGAGTTTGGTAAATATGCAGTCCGACTGTCTGCCCGAGCGTTTTTCGCGTTATTTGCGACGCCTGTTTAACCCTTACAATCGGATGTGCCGAATAATGTTCCGCTGTAATCCAAACAAGTAATTAAAACGGAGGTGTTTTGAGCAATAAAAATTTCAACACTGCAGTTAAATATGCGTGATTTAAAAAAAAAAAGGCTAGTGCACCTACAATCGCGAGCTCCAAGTAAAAACCCACAGACATGCAAATATAATAACTTTTATCTGCATAACGACGATCAAAATTGATTATTAAAATAACCGCAAAAGTAATAAACTAAATTAATTAATGTGGCTCCATACACGTAACTATCGATACTTCTCCAGTATTACTCACTTTTTGGAAAAATTTCACTTCGGTCCAATCTAACATCAGAAAAGAGTTGTTAGCCAAAGATGTAGATAAAAATTGACATAGCAGCATAAAATGGCGATAAATAGTGATGGTGTTCAACAAATCTCTTTAAAATGCTAATTCAGTCGGACAGAGATAACATCTCCAATTAGGAGTGCATAAAAAGGCGGTATTAAGAGTTCTTTTCAAAAGGAGAGAGAGCATTTATGAAAAAAGGTAACCGGACAAAAACCCGTCCCAAAGAGTTTTAAATTAGATTTGTAATGGTTGTAAAATAGTACGGAACGTTGCAGAATGAGATAATCATTACCGCGAACTTACAGATTTAAATTGCATGCGGTGATGCTCTTTGATGTTTTCTTTTGTTAAAGTCGATCACAATGGAGCATTTAAAAAAAGCGTATAAAAGAAAAAGGTCACCCTCCCAAACTAAATATTATTACTACGTTCTCAGCACCCAAGAATTATTACCAGGCAGTACGTAATATGTAATATTAGGTGCTTATATCGCATATAGAGATTCAAGAAGCAAACAGTTGTGTGTAACGCTCAACGTTCCACACATAATGTAGGTACATTCTGTGCATTTTACTTTTCGAACGTTTCCAACATTCGCAGATTTGATTTAGTAGCGATGAACATAAAATTTTTATTGTACCTCTGCTCTTATTATGGTTTGCTTCTAAATTCATCAATTTTAATACCACCCTGGTTTATATCGCATCACGGCGTTCTAAAAGTGCGACAGTTCATAAAATTCTTCCACATGATGCGACACAATATCACTTAAAAATTCACGACCCCAATCCGCCCTATGACGCTATTCCGCATTAATAAAGTGGGTTTAGCCCGTGTATTTACTGCATGTAGTAGTTCTACCGACAGCTCTTTATTGCTTCGAGAGCTATTACCACTTTTATACTTCAATCCCGGTGGAGCAACAGGATATTGAACTGGAAGAGGCCAGGATGATAACGATCGATGTGTATATTTTAGTTTTCATTACTAATTTTCTGTTCTTTTCCAGACATACACCCCCACGATGGGCAAAATTGAAGTTTACCCCGGGTATTTGGTATTCCTTGCATGCATTCGGGGCATTTTAAGTTTCGAATCCACTTAGCTTCGCACATTTCTTAAACGAAACACCGCCTGTCCCGAGGGCTGGCTAATGGTGCAATTCGATTAACTGGAAAGGGTCACAATAATTGAATAGGTTGATAGGGAGTTAATGTATTTGGATACTTTTTTGATAAAGATGAGGGACGACAAAATCGATGAATAAGTTTTACGTTTCCTTTTGTTTAAATTTAAATAAATCGAAAATGTATTCAACCATTCATAATCAATGGAACGTCAAGTAATAGTGGTAAAGTTTCTTGTTTCCTCTGCGAGCTTTCGACAAACGTTTATTGCATTTATCAAGGATAAAAAAAATATCATATGTTGGGAATAAGATCCCCAATGAATTTGTCACTATTAATCGGTTCTGTTTTAGTTCATATTTGATACCTTGATGTAAAGATTTTAATGTAAAAGGATTGTGTCGAATTTTTAAACTGTTATTACGTCAACAAATTTCCAATAAAAACACATGTGGATACCTACTAAATGAAGCTATCGAGAGCAAAAGTAAAAAAGTGTTTCTTTACAAATTGAAAACGAGTTATTAAATAATTGTATCACTCGAGAAAAAAGTCAATTCGACACATCGAACCTCAAATCTTTGACCGATCTACGGACAAGACAACCTCCCTGGCGACTTTTTACTCACAATCGCCTCTTCTGAAAGATATCCGACGAAATAAGGCAAAAATAAAGCCCCTCAAACATTTTCAAGACGAAAATTGATCTCAGTGGGACCTTTTCACGATAAATTGGTGTTCTTAGAATGTCTGGACGGAAGCTGGAACGTTGAAAAGCGCTGACTATGTTAGAAATTCGGATGAGAGATAGCGCTCGATTCGACTACGAGCTATCATTTTCATTGGGCAAAGATTTCCGGGGAAGTTTCGTTTTTAGACGATTTAAAAGGGAAAAAATTAGTGAGCATGTGAGACCCGATTGATGATTATTTACAAACACGTATTAAATCACACGTGTTGGAATGCGCACCCTAGATAAACAGAGGAGGGTTAAGTTTACCGAATCGGAGAAGAGCGTTGGGGCTCAATGTTATGTTTCTAATGACGATTTTCTGCCTGAAATTACAAATCCTGTTGACGTACAAAGACGGGAGGTAAAACATTAACAATGATCGAACTTATCTACGACAAAATAATCATGAATCACCCTTTAAATAATTGACATGCTTTTGTACCCGGGATGTGGGATTGCGCTAAAACTTTGCGAATATGCTGTAAAGGCTAAAATAGAAATAGACATGCTAATTAGAGTCGGGACGTGACCCCTTTAGTTTAGGAGTGCAACTTTCCTGAAAAATATTTTTTGAACACAGGTTTGTGTAAATTTTCGTCAGCTTTTCGATAACAATATTGCTACTTGAGCGAAACGATCGCAAATGGTTGCAAGTTCTTCGGTCGACCGTTTTGTAAATTAATTCTTGCTGTCACCACCATATTTGAAACCGTTCTAAATATGAAATCAGCACTACTAGTTACAGCTTGCTCTCTCGTTGCACGAAACGCCCTTAGGTCACCTTTATTAATTTCGACATACAGACTTAGATTGAAGTAATTACGAGGTTATGCAATTTTTCTGTCGAACTTTCGACGTCACCCCTGAGTAGAAACTATCCGATAGAACATAATAGATCACACTAAAACTAGATAAAAACCTTACTCTTCAAAGGTGGCGCCATATATGAAACCTGAAAATTTCGAAACTCCTAAGGAATTGCAAACCGTTTCCGCGATGAATATAGGGATGGTCAGGGACTGAACGTCACCCTTTGCAGGTCTGAAAGGGGCACAGGTAGTGAATTATCGAGTCAGGTAATAGAAAAGGCCGATGTTGAGAATTTTCAAATAAGTTAATTTACTGTAAACCACCGTAAACAAGAAACTAGAGAGTGAGGGAGTGAAAGAGAGAAAAAAGACAGAGATAATGGTGAAGGGAGAAAGAAAAGGACTGAGAAACAGGGAGAGGGGAAAAGAGAGCATAGGACGGAGGTAGAGGAAGGAAGGAAAGAGAGGTGGGGAAAGATGGTGCTTTACCTCCGTACTCCGCTCAGCTAGTTAGTCGTATGCTACCATTTGCGAAAGATGGATTGAGCAAAAGGGTATAACTACAACAGCTTGCTCGATTCATAGATTTAACTGCAGTTATTTAAAATGGTTGGTTTATACTACACAGCCTAGAGATACACGCGATTTACAAAACAAAATCATAATAGCACAAGTGATAAGTGTAGCAGGCACTTGAAATATTTTATTTTTTTTGTATGTTTGTGTATTAGTCTAGGTGGATATCAATTTGGGCACAAACTGTAATATTTGTTTTGGCGTGTTTGCTTGTTTGGTCGTACTGCTTTACACATTAAAACAAGGTCCTTCACAAAATTGTGCTAATATACAGTCTCCTATTTAACATTCTCATCCAGTTTTGTGATCGCAAATACGAAGTATCAATAAAGATCTATTATACTGAAAACGCAACTAGCTTTTAAAATCTTCTAGATATCGACCCGTAAGTCATGGGTTAACCTGTATACACTACGATCAACGGTGGGTTAAATTTTTCTCAGTTCGGTTCCTCTTTCAACAACATACATATCTTTGCTTTTACTAATCGTAGAACAACGTACGATTTATAGTATTATTGGCAGAAAAAATACGTTCAATAAACATTTCTATCATACGTTGTAACTGATTGAGCAAACTTGCACTTTCGTATTAGTGATTTATATTTCTGTCATTTTCCATTAGCTTTGCAAATGATCACAAAAAAGAAAAACGCCCTAAAAAGATATTGTCATCGGTTTTATTTACCCTTACCTCACATTTTTTGTACATTTTCACATTTTGTACTTTAAAAACATTTGTACGTTACAGGTATGTAAGTCTGTTGAATATTCAAACTTCAATCTATGTGAATTTACGAAATATGGAAGCTTTTCTGCAGCTTTTTATGCGAAAATCCTCAAAAATATTACTTTTGCTAAAATATGAAAATAGAAGAATATTGTTTTAGTTTTGGTAGTATTAATATTCAAAAATGTCGTAATTATATGCCCCTTTCCAATATACAATTATTAACATTTCATTTAAATATGTTGCAACAAAGTAGGCGTATCAAAAGTCATAAATCAGCCTATCTAGGCAGATTTAAATATGAATCGCGACCGATTCGTGTTGAATTATTTACGGTTTCCTCGTAGCATAATTGTAGCCACTAAACGTCAAGTATAATTACGTGAAAAGTTGCCAGTTTCATTTTTAGTAGTTTCCTGGTACTTTTTGTTCTAACAGATGGAAACACTTTTGAAAATCTAACGGTTTATCTCCTTGTATTAGAATAATCTAATTAGTGGTGGGGTAAATTTCGTCTTTGAGTTTTTAAGAAGCTATTTTAACGCTTTTAAAATGAAAAAATATGATCTGAATTCTATAAAAATAGCATTGGAAATGTATTTTCAATCTAAACACATATTTTCGATTTGATATGATTGGATTGGATCGCAGGATTCGACTGAATAAAATTGTGCAGATATTTAGCAGACTTAACGAAAAATAGCCTGGTATTTTAAAAATAACTACCTACTTAGACGCTTTCAAATTTCCTGCAAAATTCAAAAGCTAGGTAAACTTTCCGTGCTTTTCCCTATATTATTCATTAGAGGAACATTTTATTAAACCTTTTATATTATAGATTCTTGCGTCTATTCTTTTTTTATTGCGCATTTTACCACATTGCTTTACAGTTGGCCAAAACTCAACTGGTAATTTTTTTGATTCGAATTTTATAAGTGAAAGTCATTCTTCATGCAAAAATTAGGTAAAATCAAATTCAGATGACAATCAAACACCGTTATAATGTTTCTTGTAATATTCTAATTTCGAACACGGGGTTTCCACGGCAATTAAACTCCACATTTCTTATTGGTGTACAATCTACATAATCGCCATCCTTGACTTTCGAATAGTCTTAAATGCAAATTTACCGACGTAAATGTAACATTGTGTCATTTTTAAGTAACAAAAGCAAAGGACGTTTTGTCCTACTCAGACGTGTACTCGCTGAAATCTGCGTGTTGAAACTGTTGAACGTCAAAAATGAGAGGAACCCGCATTTGTAATCGGAAATGTCATGAGTTAGCATTTTAAGAGACGAAACCTACTTCCACCAACGATTACCAAATGTGATTCGACCTAACTCAACGTGCTACAATTAAACAAGTGCTAAAAAAGTGGTACAGATAGTACTAGTACAAATATTTTAATTTGTTTGTGAAGTAGTGATCAAGCTACGTAGGATGAAATATTTATTGTGGTTCTTTCGGAGCTGTTTCTATTAACTGAATTTTACTAATATTGTCTCTAATTTGGCTGTCATTTTCAATATTTTCACGTCAACAATATAAATGTTTATAACAAATATCGACGAGGGACACACAAGTGTGTATTCATGTGGACATTTCTGTTGATAAAGTG
Source organism: Cryptocephalus primarius (assembly GCA_963576515.1). Taxonomy (NCBI): domain Eukaryota; kingdom Metazoa; phylum Arthropoda; class Insecta; order Coleoptera; family Chrysomelidae; genus Cryptocephalus; species Cryptocephalus primarius. Next base: position 12,190,046 of record OY754936.1, read on the forward strand.
ATTTTTAAGTCATTGTAGAATTTCAATTCTAGAGTCAATCAAAGAATTACAATGAAGTTTTACGTTATGGTTATATCAGCAAAGTAAGGCCACTAAATAAAATTCCTTTAACTACGTGGGAGCATTCGGGAATATTTCATACCTTCTTCCTACAATGATCGTAAAAACGTAATTAATAACTCTTAGTAATACTATTATGGAGATTCTTGTGGTAATGTTATGGAGGCGTCAATACATCGAATATAAGTGACTACATATTAATAAAAACTTATTTTAATATAATGGTTAATTGCAGAACAACAATCGTTCTGGAATGTACCGGTTTTAATTAATGGTTAAAAGTTATCAATATCTCGAGATACAGAGGGGCAATTTTATATGTACAAATATGTATTATAATATAACGTATGATTTTAAAAGCCAGGATTTTCAACAAATAACAAGCCTCTTAAATATGAAAATCCCGATGATCAAAAATTTTCCTGGTTAAGATTAAACTGAAACGAAATTGGTATTTGACTATGTTTTGGAAAATTGAAACCACTATTAAATTTTGAATTAACAAAAAAATTCCAGTTAGGATTACAGCCCAATGAAGGTTTTTACGGTTACCTGAATTGTTCGTATTTTTGGTTTTCATTTGAAAATTATCGATGACAAACAATTTGAGCCACTTCAGTGTACATAAATCAATAGGTGCCACAGTAAGTTTTAAGAAGATAGTAAAATCCGTTTTTCGTTGGGGTTTTCAAAATATTTTGGGATTTATGGAAAAAACATTTAGTTTCATCGTTTGCCAGCGTCAATTTTAAAGATTTCCTATTAACTATTGTACAATTATTCTTAAAATTTGTATCAACTCGCTCATAGTAAATTTTAAGCTACCAGCGGTGGAACGGAGCAGCCCTCAGCTCGCGCCCCAAACCGTAGGCGGGCGTTAAAAATTATTTTATTATTGTTTACAATACTTTACATGTACATTCCATCTAGCTGTCTGTCGGAAAACAGTAATGTGATTTATGATTTTATTATAGTCGGAACAAAAGTTTCGTATCATCGTGTTTTGTATGTTCCACGGCCTGTCACTCTCTTTTTATTTGCTTGCCAATACGGGGCACTCATTCGCAGTGCATATTTGTGTTTAGTTTAGTTTTTATTTCGACATGCATACATAGTGAGATTTATTGCGTCGATGAAAAATTGTGGAAACTCAACATGTCCAGAGAGATGTGCGAAAATATTTGGGCAACTAGCGAAAGCGTGGAATAAAAACAATCACAATTATTAATGCCACCTGACAGAATTCGCACAGGTCCGATTTATAACAATCATACAGGGCGATTCGAAATCGTAAGCTTTTGGAATACTTCCTCTTTAACATGTTAATGCTTGTATTGTTTGCAAATAGAGATATCCAGATGTGTAATTTAGATATCAAATTTAAAGTGGTTTTACGAATTAATTGTCGACAAAGACAATTTTTGTCCAATTTCTTATAAGAATTTCAGATGTAGAAATTAAAATACACTTGTTTTCAATATAATGAGTTCAAAATCACCAGTGTGGTATTAAAAATTCGATAAACCAACCTCGATTCATAAATTCAGAGATATGTTGGAACTGGTCCAATTTATATCAGGTTTTTTAAAGTACGTATGTGAATGTATGTGTGTACCAAAGAGGGAGAAAGATGAATATTGAACGGACCGCCGAATAGAGGAGATAATAGCGGGCAATTCCGCTAGCCCCGGAGTCATACACGGATTTATTGCGGTAAATAGGGTACGGCGTGTCGAACAGTTCGAATTACAATTGCTAGTTATACAAGAGAATTCGTCGTAGGGTCGCCATCACACAACACCATCATATAAAAGGCCCTGAACACGTACCGATATGCATTTTCCTTGTTTCTGGTGATTTTATGCACACCCGAGGCCTTATACCGAATTATATCGCTACGCTGGAGCCGATGAATTAACGTATTACACGTAAGCATCGAGCTTAGATTTGGAGGATCGAGAGCGCTTTAATTATTATGTAAATGAAATCGAGGCACCGTTTAAATTATATTCGGGAAGAATGAATATACACGATATATGCAGAGATGTCCCGGAAATTCGCTGCATCGTTTAACACTAGAAAATTATTGTTAAATCTCGACGGAATGTTGTATACCAAACAAAATTTTTTGAATGAAATCCATCAAAACCGAAACGAAATGTAAGGGAATTACATTTATGAATCTCGTTGTAGAAGGTAACAATACCTTACCTTTATTTATTTAAATTTGTCAATGACAAAGAGACTCAAGTGATGAATTTATTTGTCGCGACTGTCATACTGGTCATCGGCAATTACATAAAAAAATGTAACAATTATCCATTCATAATACTAAATCAGTACTGAACATCAATCAATAATTAAGAACTAACAGTAAGTAGTAATCCGGTCGTTAACGTTGGAGGCAAATATAACATTAAGCTTACATAATTTAAAATACTAAATGTAAACAAATCGAATCTGCGTGGGGAGGAATACAATGCGAGCTTAAAGAAATACGAATGAAGCGTTTGTGTTGATATTGCAACTCCTTCTGACAATACTACACGAAAACCCACTTCACAACTCATCAAACAACCAATCATTAATATCACTTAGCATTCCGTTTATTTTGACTGTCTCAGTTCTCGTTCCGGAGATACATCTAGGCAATTATATGTTTGATTTCTATGTTTTTCTGTCCGCTAGTTTACTTTTAGTTCACCATTAATTATGGTGAGGACTTGAAAGCAAGTCTCTTTCTCGATCGTCTTTGAAGATTTCTGCGATAATTACGATGATGGCCAAGGCGGCGAGACATACTCCTTGGCATCAATTCAAGACGGTACTCGAGCAATAAACATACGATATCATTTGTCGGCATCGGCGGACGGCGAGAAATTAACACATTATCCCTTTTTTAATAAGTATATGCTAATCGAGATCTCAGGTACTAATTGTTTAACGAGGTTACAGTAAATAGGTTCGTTGAAATTCCAAATATACAATTACTTCGAAACGATATGGCCAACGATGGGCACAAGATTGAGAAAATCTGGATTAATAAATGAGACAAGAAATAAAAGAGACAATCCAGGTAAAATTGTAAGCCCTAAAAACCTGCGATTCTCATGATAATTTTTGGTGAATACCTACCCCTATTTGTTAAGTAATGCATTAATAGTTCTTTTTCTTTGAAATTTAATAAGGGCTTATGTGAATTATTTAGAAAGTATAAGATTTTTCAGAAGATTTCACAATTTTTTATAATGTGCTACAATATCCTCAAAAATCCCATTAGCAGGGGTCTTTATTCCTCACACCATTCAACCATTACCACGGTTTCACCATTTCCACAATGTTCTAGAAACATCTGCGATAAAATAAATTTGTTTTATTTCTCTAAAGAGTTTATGAAAGGAAAACCGTATTATAATCAATACTATGCATAGTGAATAGGTCGTTAATTATCTTCAATTACTTCCTTCATTTATTAATCATTTAAATTTATTACAAAGCGGGGATTTATGACAAATAACAGCAAATATTTCCATCAGATTTATATCATCATCGATTTCATTTATAAAATACAAAACATTTAACTTTAGAGCATAATTCCATACGTTTGCCGAACGAAATTAGGGTACCTGGATTTTGTGAATATTTATCTACTTTATTAAGTACACCAGATATTCTTAAATTTAAATTAAATTATTCATTTAGCCAAACGATCTTGTCGGCTCTTAAATACTCCCTATTAGTTTTGCAATTAGTTCTCAAAGAGTTGGTTTATTTTATTGTTTGGACAGGTGCAACAGCGACAAACGCGCTCCAATGAACTCCACTGGTATTACTAATTTTACTAGTAAGGTACCACGTATAAAATTGTCCGAATTCATAAAGTTGATGAAATTAAACTGGTGAATATTATATGAAGATTGTAAATGAACAAGGAAATAAATATAGAATATAAATTTTCATTGCACTTTATGCTTAACAAAAAACTACCTTAAATGATCTCTTTAAAACGTTTAATTCGTATCATGAGATCAATGTTAAAAGAACGTATCGATAAATATATTGGGATACTTAAGGTACATTTTCTTGCATTTAGATTTTAATTATAGGAATAAATGCAGATATTTATATATGTAGTATTGTAATTCACTGAATTGTGCACTGTTTAGTATATATTTTTAATTAGCATACAAAATATATACATAAGACACAATTTATTGCTTCATGGATTTTTAAGACAAGAGAAGCCCATCCCAGTCCAGTCATCTTGAACAAAAAACTTTTAATTCTATTTTTAAAGAGCCAAATTAACAATTCCATTAGTTTCATTAACAGTTAATCATTCAGTAGATCGCGGTATCGCAAAAATTATTAAAATTTTTATCGCGACCAAATGTCTACATTTCAGTCAATTATGTTTGCTTTAACCAGAAGCAAATAAACAAGTGAATCCATCACTGTCACCAATAAAATTAACTTGGTAAAAGCAGGAAAATCGTATTTACGCAATAAACCAGAAAGTTCTGTTGAAGTGTTACGTGTTATGTGGAACGGTATTTACTATTTTATAGTGTGAAACACTGTTAGAGAGGTATAATTTAAACTAAATAGTGCCTGTTACATATTTTCCTTTTATTTCGTTCTATGGAGTTTTGGTTTCATTCTGGCCAACTTGACATTATTTATTTATATTAATAGCGTCAAGAATTTTCTATGTGCCTATATACAGTTGTAGTTTGTAATTTTTTGGATATATCGTAGCGACAATTTCTAAAAATAAAATTCTGATTTAAAATTTGCGAAACTGATTCATACTAGGATACATTTCAGTGCATTGCAGGACATATTTCATGAAACTTAGAAAACGTTCATAAACCACGTGGCACTATGGTATATATAACCCTCTCCATCCATACAGACATAAGGGCTTTTCGATTGAAAATGCCATATGACATTTTGCTTTAAGATAACTAAATACAAATAAGTATATGTTAAACTATTAACATATGAATATATGTTATATTACAATACACATATGTTAGGTACATGTAACTATGTGCAGTTACAAACAGTGAGAGTAACCAGTCGTGTAAATCAACTATAATATTATACTATTTTGTGACATTAATAGTTTAAGTTAGCTTAGTTATAATTTAGCTTAATTAATAGTTTAGTTTAAATTAGTAGTTTTAATTTTTCCCTCCCACAAGTAGCTTAACGTGGTCTTTTGATACACTCATACACTAACCCCCCTTCCAAATGGACCACGTGGTTTATAAACATCCCTTACCAAAATAGTCGTTATCCCAATTTTGTAAGTTGACTTACTAAATCGACTCTTACAACTTCCCATTTTATTCAAAAAATCCTAACGGTAACCTATTTTCTCCGCCCCTGGAAATTATCTCTAATACCGTCCTTACGAAAATTGATACAGCAAAAAACTATGAAGTTGTTTATTAAACACAGACGTTGGAAGCACAAAGGTAAGGAGCAGTAAAAGCAACAAAACGAAGTTAGTGCTTTTGTTTGCTATTAATTATGTGAGAGCAATTCTCGACTCACACAAATAGGTGTACTTGATGATTGTTTTGTCTGCGCGAGCATATGGAGTGCGGAAAAACAGTCCGCAGCTCCCAAAAATGTCTGACCATAAATTACAGGTACACTCGGTTTTGTGTTACTTTATAATCGTGAAATATCGTATTTGAGGCTGTACCTAGACCGTGAAGCTGAGTAACCGTGCTTTGCTCCAATCTGAAAATCCGCATCGCGAATCATGTCTTGAACTGGCTGCGCAATGTTGTCGGTTCACGATGACTTCGGTTCCTACCATGAAGACAAAAACTGAGTTGGCTTCCAGTAATCGATTCGAAATTATATTTTATCTTGGAGGTACACCATAAGGCACTCGTACTTAAACAAATATACATAAGTGATTTAAATTCTGGAACAAAATTAAGAGTAGTTTTCTCTCTTCATCGTTGTCAAGATGAAATGCATACAGATCGTTGGACTCAAATAGGCCACCTACTTTTAACTTTATTTTCGGTTTCTTTACTTTCTACTGCAGTTTACTGCTTACAGAAACATGAGTCACTTCTATGAAAAATCAGAATTTCTGAACCTGAATCAACGCCTGTAAAACAAAATTTAGTCGCGTAGTAAATACCATCAGTAAATACAGAGGTTCGTGTGGGAAACAAATATTGTATGTGCATCTGAAAAAATTGTTAACAAACATCTAAGTGAAGCTTTATGAGTGAACCAGATGATTCTGTAAGCGACAAACCACGTCAAGGTCCTAATATTTTGGAAGGGAAGGAGTCTGTGCACCCACGTTTCTAACTTGAGCGTATGTGAATATAAAACTGCACAGGCACCAAATGCTCTTCCTTTCTCTATATGTCTACTAGCGTGAATGGGTCGGTATGCTTTCCTATGGTTAATCGAAGATATACTGCCGGGAACGCAGTTAATCAGTTTCATTATTCAATGAAGAGGATATTGAGAGTGAGATCACTTGGTATGTTGTAATGAAAATGTGTTTGGTACTGCAACCTTTGTCGATCTCCGTCGCGAAGATTTATGTGGTCGTAATTTTTTTATCATTTCCTTACTTGACTTTGGAAAGAGTATCATACTTTAATTTTTGCAAAAAAATAAACAAACTAGCAAATCAGTCATGTTTACACTTCGTTTCTGTAAGTAAATGGTACAGATCTTGCTTACTATCAAGCGTAAATGTAAAAAATTCTGTTCCATTATACCTATTTTCTAAGAACATTGATATTATTCATGTAACTTATAATTGAAAACCGAAATACTTCTTGTCGAGCCTAATAAACGGGAACTAATGAAATATTTTTGGTTCAATTTACTGTACAAGTTATTAGAATTGCAATTATGATTTTTTTAAGTGCCTTGTAATGAAGCGATCTATAAATAAGAATTTAAAATTTCTTACCCTGAAGATGTGCATAAGCGCAGTAGACACAGATCTGACCTAGCAGTCTAACAATCCTGAGTTAGAACTCATAGAATACTTTCCATAGATTCTCAAAGAAAATATTTCTACACCTTCTCTGCAGACTTTTGAATGTTTAAAAATACTGTTAACCTGTTTAATTTCAATAACTATTATTAAAACATTCTTAAGCCGATAGGGTTAAGTAGTGAGGAGTAAATAATGATTCTTGTAAACAGGTAGTGATGATTTTGACGATTTCAAAATATTAAAATTTATAAAAATAACTTACTTAAGATTGGTTTAACTCATAGGATGAGAGAAATTGCACCCCTTGCATGTCCCATGTGTTCGCGTCTGATTACCATAAGCGTTGTTAATATAAATGCATATATTCGCATTTTGAAAAAAAAAATGAATTTTCAGGCAAAAGGACCTAAGCCGGCAACACGTTTCTCCTCGATGTCCGCTGTTGAGTAAAACGACGACACAAACCAAACAGTATATTCTTCTGACACTGTTTTATCTCTGTTTGTTATAAAGTTTGCACGAAACGCCAATCAAGAGATATTCGATATTGTTGCGGTCATGGAGTTTGTATTTATGGAAAATATTTCTATGGCTTTGTATATACATACATACACACAACAAATGCATGCGCGCATCTCGCTTGTTACGAGGTTTTAAGTATAGGTTTTCTCTTTTGGTTTTATTGCAAGGAGAGAGGACAGATTAATATCGTGTATGTAGATGACAATGGCATTTTCAGGCGCACATATAAAAACATACCAACTTTATGAGATACCGAAATATCAAGTAAAAATATTTTACTTTGTTAAGCAAAAATACGCAGTTATTATTAAAACATTCATACTCAAACAGTGATTTTAATATCGCTCTCTTAATGACTGGTAGGCACCGTCAACTGTTATTATTACGAAAGGTAATTGGTACCAATTTATTAATGTAAACTTGGGAATTTTTCGTTAGTATGTTTACTACGAGCGAGAGAGTTTTAATGGATTTCATGAAGGAAGCATGAATCGAGATATTTCAGGAAAATTTGTAACAGTTTAGAAACTCGGCATCGGATCAAAAAATTGTTTTAATTATTTTGTTCCTCATACGACTTTACATAAGGTTGAGGTATTCGGAAACGTCTGGTCTATTCGAAGAGTTGGAAAATTGCGTGGAAAGTAAAAAGCGCTTTTCTTTATCAGTTAATAAAATGGGTTAGCGTGCAGAAAATTCAGTGCAAATTATTGGAACTGTACCACTTCGCAAATAGAATATGTCCTCCTCAAGAAGTCGTTGTCATCTCATTAGTTTAGCATTAGTAATTGCATTATGTGTTAAATTTTTAAAAATAATTAGTATGTAATATAGGTCAAAATAGTTCTTGAACTTTGAACGAACTTATAAAAATTATTAGTCATTAGCCTAAGGATTGTGCTTCTTTAAAAACTTCGATATCACAAAAATTGTCAATTTTACATCTTTCAAAATTAATGCTGATCAGAGAACTATTTGGGGCCTTTAGGGTTTTTATAACTAATAGTTGTTTTTATGTATATTATAACAAATAAAATGGATTCTAAGAATGAAAGTCACCTCCATACGTAATAAATCTTCCTCCTGTAGAAAAATGAACTTTCGTCGTCTTTTTTGTCTCGCAAACACCGGTTAAATTTACTTTTAAAATGTTATTAGCTACAAAAGGTCTTCAAGTTGCAATTTGTTTTGTCCTTCCGTTTTCCTCCGGAAATGATATTCGGGACGCGGCGCGAATTTACCACCGACGTCGTCCTCAGGTAATTAAATTTTAGAAAGCAGTTAAAGTTGTATTTAGCAAATGAGTTATGGAAATATTACTGCTGCCCGGTACTCCAATAACGAATTTCAATATTTTGATACTTTGAGACGTTTCTTTTGCAACGACTTCGCACTACCCGGATTTCCATTCATGAAACCTTATTAGAGCAAAAAGTAATACCCTAATCAACAAAACCGTCGGAAGCCATGAATGTTAATATAGAATATCGTTGAATTACAATTAGGACAAATTTGATTAGATTGCAAAATGTAGCGACTACCCGAAATTTCATTGAAAACTTCCTATAACTATGTATTTGGATATAAACGCTGCGATGAAATTTTCTGCAAAACCTTTATTTTTAAAACGATTTCGAATTTAATCATCAGCTAAATTGTTGACACGAAGTTAACTTTCTTGTTTGACAATATCGTAGGTCACATATGTCCAAAAGACAAGTCTTCAAATGTACAATCATTCGCATGGTCTTTTATTTGAAAATGAAAATTATTTTCAATTACGGAACAAATTTTGTGTTACAAGTGCACTTAAGCTGTAGGGAGCTCTACTGAGAACAGTATTGTATCAATACATTGTTCCATTCCTTTCCCCAATTATAATAGCAAGAATGTAAGATAAGTATTGTAGTGACCCTGAAAATTTAAAATCGAAAATCGGGTCCCCGAGTCGAAAGACAATATTTTTGGAAGCTAGTCCACCCTTTAACGGACGTATTGTTAATTACTATACAAATAACCTCAAAATTGACTTAAAATGGGTCCAACAAGTCCAATTATTGATACTATACTCTTTACAGTCATAACATCCAGACATTAATGCAACAGTCAACGGTGACGACGTTGAATTAATGAATGTGTGCTATGTAAGTTATAAAGTCGAGCAGCTGATTATTGTTTTCAGCTGCAGTTGTCAATGGCGTAACGCAACAACAATACACGAGTAAACCTTCTTGAGGAATACGAGTATCTTTCCCGCGCCACTTACCCAGAGCAACTCACTTGAAATGCCGAGCACAGCAACTATTACGGAGTAATGGCGTGTAACAGAAAAAGATAATTCAGGCTGAGTTTTTTCCGTAGTGCCTTCCATTGAAGTCATTAAGGTAAGAAATTTATAGGCGGTGGTGTATCTTAAGACCGGTCGACAGCACTTCATTCATTTGTTTTCGAGATTTCGAACACAATGACGCGAAACCGGATGAATGATGATAAGGTTTCAGTGACCGGTTTCAAACTGATTGAAAACGAGAGGAAAAACAGGACGAAAGATTGAAGAACCCATGTAAGGGAAGTTACGATCGGTATGAGCCGACTTTTTGTTTCCATAAAATTCTAAATGAAATTACCCGACATGAGTAATTTCGGCTTACAGACTCATACATACGTAAACATGGAGTTCATTCACGTGTACCACTTCATTAAAATGAAACAACAATCTCCAACCCCGTTTTAACGTAATACGTGGCAACATCAACATACACTCCTTTATTGCTATAATCCACTCAGGAATTAGTGACTTCTCTCTCTACAAAAACCTTTAAGCAGATCCACGCTAAATTACATTTAGGTGAAATTAGATTCATTCAAGACGAGCTTTGCTTTGCACAAGGCTGCAATGTGCCCAGACAACAAACTTGTTTTCCTCTGAAAATATATAATAAGCTTGGGAATTTATCGGACAACCAAGTGGGAGTGTTGTCAGTAGCAAGGATCGAGGATAAAAGCTACGATGTATTTCTACGAGTAGGCATAGCCCAGCAAGTAATAAACTTTACCTAAAAACTTTCTTAAAGCACAAAGGAGATAGAAAGTTTCTCCAAATATGTGAAACATTCCAAGAATTTATAATTGGACGTAATTTGCTGGCTAGGTACAAAGAACCTATTTATGTCATAAAAATTTAAAACTATAATATGATTTTTTCCGTTGTTTCAGTGGTAATAAACTATGTATGTGCATTTCACCTAAATTGTTCTACTGAAATAAAGCATTTCCTGAAAATGCATATTCAAAGGAAAATCGTAATGACTAAAACAAGGGAAAACTTTAAATTATCTAAACATTGCTTTTATTAATATAAACCAAAAATTTTCCAAAACAGTTGAACGTAATCTATTTTGAGTGCGCTAGTATGCCCTCTTTAGAATTATGTAAGTGCCTTCATTATCCTAATGGTGACTGTATGCCCAATAAAAAGAAAGAAGTTCTTGCAAATTTATATTGTCCTTCAAAACAGATAACGAAACTAGTTTAGAATCGTCTGTATTACTTCAATAAAATTTGTGGATTCAAGGAATTTCATCGGTTTATCTGACAATAGTGTTTACATATCGACTTTAACTGAAAATGCTTGGAAGGAGTTTCTAGAGAACTTTAAGCAATTGTCATAAACCGATGACAGTTTCAAAGGAGTTGTATTAGTTATCGTAAAGACAAAATGTTTAAAGTTTAAGATATTGTTCGTGTGGAGTTACTAATGACAATTGTAGTTCGTAGACCACATTTTAAAAAAAGTTGTAGTTGCCTTAAATCAGATCTAAAGTAGAAAAGGAAGTTGAGGAGTTTAGAATACATTTATGAAGATTGTATTAAATAACAATTGACTTCTTAAATTTAACTGCACCTGAATCAAGCCTGACGTTTAAAAGGAAATTGAGTACAAATAAAACCGTTTTAAAGAAATGTAACATTGGAAATAGGAAGTTTCATTTTGGTAAGGACATTTTGGATAAAGCTGAAGAATTTTTAAGCCACTTGTTACAATTCTATTTAAAGACAGTTTTAATGAGTTGCTTGCGATTACCTTAAGAAAGATTTGAGATTTGCAATAAATTTAAAAGAGCTTCGACGTTTTCAAATACGTTAGGAAAAGTACAGAATTGAAATTGGAAAGTTTTTAAAGAGCTTTTGTTTATATTTAACAAAACATTAAATTTAAAATGTAATTTTTAGTAACCACTTTTAGATGGTTCACGTAAGTTTTAACAATTTCAAATTATTTTTGAACGTTAGAAAGAGTCTAGAATATAAATTCCCGAAATTTTTTAGGACCTTAAAAGGCAGAAAGTTCTTTCAACAGAATTTAAAATTTCCTAAGCGGCCGTAAGTAAAATCTAGGCGCTTTTTAGTTTTGATTTCAAATACTAGAATATCGGAACCATGCCGAAGAAAGATTCTAGAATTTTCTTCTTGTGGTGTAACGATGCAGTGAGTCTGCGCTTGAAAATTTTGTTTACTTCCAAATCCAATAAAAGTTAACTTACCGTGTGCTCCCGGACTCTGTCGAGGCCCGGGACTCCTGTGCTTTGCACAGATGGCATATTCACAGAGATGCCATTGATATGAAATATGCACAGGCTATTTCAAATTTTCCATCAAGGTATTTATTTCAGTTGTTGCCGTAATGAAGGCTTATTGGAATTTCAAAATAATTTATATTCCCCTTTGAAATGTGGCTATAAGTAGTGTTGGGATTTTTTTGTACAATTTAAAAGAAATGTTTGAAAACTATGTAACTTATGATTAATACATATAACCATACATATACATACATATAACATATATACATATACATATACATATACATACATACATATACATATAACATATAATGCACCGGCTGTTTCCTATTTTCCAACAGATAATTTTTGTTAGTTGTAATGAATTCTCCGAAATTTCAAAATAATTTATATTTTCTTTTGAAACTTTTCTGATTTTCTATACATCTATTATGGAAAATGTGTGGAAATTATTCAATTCATGAATAGTGTATGTGATATATGCACCGGCCATTTTCGATTTTCTATAAAAACAATTATTTCAATTTGTTACAATCAAAGCTCATAGAAAATTTAAAATCATTTATAAATTCTTTCGAAATTTCTGGTTATTTTAAGATATTTGCAAAAGTTTTTAATACACGCATTGTATTAGGACGGTTGAGAAGGTACAGGAAAAAACCATGTTAAAAATTACTCTAAAATTTGTACCCTTTAAACATGGGAGGCCATGATATGTTAGGGTCCGTTAAATTTCTTCTCATACCCCAATGCGTTTCCCGTTTCGATCACCGGTGTTAAGGCTACAGAAATCAACATACTACATTTGTAAAAAATGGCAAATAATGTTAATTTTGACTTCGCATGATATAGTACTTCGTACTTCGGGTTGCGACAATAATAATTCATGATTTGATTTACAACTGTAATTATGTTTTAGTATTGCTGTTATTTTTAGTTATAGTCAATACTTACTGATAATTTGCTCATGTCATACTCTACGACGCACACTTACCTGAAAAAGAAAAAGAAATTAGAAACGTTAACACATGTATGGGGAAATTAGGCCTATTTATGTTACAATAATGTGTATTGCCAAAGGTTACTTGCCTTTAAAAATTTAACGTATTAGGTGAATTAATTTTAGATGTAACAACTAACTGTAAATACATGTAGCTTTGTAATTATTAATTGGGAAATATGAACCTGCTACCAAAACTCTAATTCGTGTAAAATTAAATTTAAACTCAATTGGTAATTACGTTTGATACGTTTAACATATTACGTTCGTGAGCGTTTGCGAATCCTTAAAAAGCTCAACGTGTGATTTATATTTCAGAGAGGTGTTATACCTACAAGTGGAAAACGCCATTTTACACAGGGAGCGAATAGCGGCATATAAAGTACTTATCCGTAACGACTTTCGTCCCATTTTGTCAATGTGAGAACAATCTTTAACGGTTTAGCAATTGTTTTAGGCAAACAATAAACCAGTTAAATATCAATCGAAAGACGAGTGCTGTCGCACAAAAGAAACAACACAATCGACGAGAACAAAAGTCTGATTACCAAGAACTTTTCTTTTAGGAGGCTTTATCCTGTGAAAAGGGCAACGACTAAACGGGCAGTCGAAGGGGAGAGAGGCCCTTTTTTGTTCCGGGTGAAAAACAGAAATATTTCGAGCCAGGAACAAATAGGAAGGATCGGTCGAAAGCTCTCGCTGGTCAAAGAGAGAGTTGATTGGGAAAGAGGATTAATGAAGGCACTAATCAGGGATGGAGGATTAATGGCAATCTGCTCTTATATCGCATAAGACCGGTTCCCGTTAAGTTTCATAACGACAAACATTTTGCATCGTTGAATTCGCGTCACTGTCAAGTACAGCATTAAAATTTTTATAAGTAACAATTTAAAATTACTGACAGCATGTTTCTGTAAGCAAATAAATAAATAAGACTGTACCCTCGACTAGTAACCACCTCCTCTCATCCAATTATCATAATCTAAGAGGAGTATAATATCACAGCAATTTAAACCAATCTACACGGGTAGATTTGCCATAAATATCGAGATGCAAGTTATTATAATCCATTTACAATCTCCATAGATAAGCGAGATCAGCGGGAGCAGATAGTATCTCGATGATTTAAGGCTACCATTTCCAGTTCATTATATTGGTAGATCTCGCAGCGACCTATGGTATGTTTGTTTATGGGATTCCTGCCCATCTAATCGTATTATTTTACTGTAAGCCGTAAATCACTTGGATCTTGAACGTAGATCGCAATCTTTCCGATAGAAGACTTGGTAGACAGGAAGTGCCTAAAACCATTAAAGTCTTATCTTCAGTTTATTACACCACATAGATAACACTGAAATAATGAAAGTACCTTTAGAAAAGGGTTTTTGAAACAAAATTACTCACTGAAAAATATAATCTAAAATCTTTTCTTTAGTGTCATTATTACTTCATATAGTCACAGTAACGCTATTGATTTTCTTGATAGTTCCAGTCAATGCATCAGTGGCAATTTGGAAAAAATCTCAGTGAAAACCTATCTGACGTACTGACAGTATGCAATATTTTATAAATAAATAAAAAATCAATGTGTTGCTAATAATAAGTAAATAAGCAAGTAGAAGTTATCGAATTTATCGTGACCATTGAATTGAACGCTTAATTTTTCTTCGAAACTGCTAATTATTGTTTAAATTTTTTATCTATTACAAAATACACTGTTTCACCACTTGTCCCATTTTTCTGAAAATTTCTTAGATATTACCCTTTTTGTCCCTGAAAAATCTGATGTCAATGTGTTTCGCCTAATTTATTAGGCGTAAGTTCAACCGTGAGCTTTTCGCCTCGCCGAATTTCAGATGACCTCAAAAGTTCCCAAGAACTAAACATTTCTCGCACACAGACCAAGCTGGGTGTAGGGCCTGATGTGCAAAAGCCCCAGAGCAACGTATCGTGAACATAGCAACATATTTATGAGGCTGTAAGTCTATAATTACGTGCTCTTTGGAGAGATGCTAATTGTGAGTGACCTTTGACATCCCATCGGTTCATGCACAGTTATTATACCTCTTGTAGGTACGAAGTCCGTCCGAAGCTACCATTTTTCCATATTTGAGGTCGGATTTCAGTCGAGGATTTATGCGTTGTATCTCAATCTTTATGATTTATGAGCCTAACAGCTTTCAAAGTATAGAAAAATTGAGAGGAACCGAAGTTGGCTCGATTTTAAACACCATACACATTTAGGGAATATTTTAAATTATATCTAAATTGGTATTGAAATTGCTGCGGATTATGTATATGGTGACTGTATAAATTTTGGGTGGCATGACGTGACGAGGTGATTTTTGTATCAAAAGAATCATACGTAAGTCTCGATTGTCCAAATATGTACATCGTTTTTCAACGTCAAATTCAAATTTCACTGGTAGGTATCCTCAAGAACATTTTTCTTCTTCGGAGTAAAACAATCGTCTTTGTTATCTCTGAAACCAATCTACCGCTTTGTTTGATCAAGGGAACCCTCATAACATTGTACGGATTAATAAATATATCTGATATGACGGGTGGCTTATAGGACGACCCGGGGTGCATATCATTTTTCATTTTTTACCTGTTGACAGCCTTATAAAATTGTTTTCCTACTAATACGAAAGTTTCGTGGGAACATGCTTCAGTATTTATAGCCGGTTGGCACTTCATTCAGCGAGAGATCTATCAGGAACTTGGCGCCGGATTTTTAATTATATTCACCCTCAAAACAGACCATTTCAGAACCAAAATATACGTACAGGTTTCTTAAGAGGGACTGGAAAGTGTTTTGAATTTAATATTTACAGTTCCTTGCATCATTGAATTTAAAAATTTAAAACTGGATTATTTTTAGGTTTGTTGTTTGGTTGTCGTCCTTACAAACTTTATAGTGCGCTTTAAATAGGATCCATTTACATATATGGAGATTACCTTGGGTAAGGATGTAATGTTACCACCAATATTTAGAACAATTATTACATCAAACCCTGTTACTATTGTTCTCTATTACTTTTTTTATATACCGGGTATACAATGTTTAAGTTTATTCGATAAAATTAACCAGGCTTTAAATTAAAATTAGTAACACTATAACTTAATAAATTTAAATAAATTAAAAACTATGCTCCCTATTTGCATCGTACGTCTAAGTACATAACGGGTACATTTTACGGCAGGACGCACCAAACGTGAAATGTACGCTTCATATATGTACAGTGACTACAGAAAATAGTATAAAAAATACCAACGTACTTTTAATACATACTCTGCAGTATAAGGTAAGGTTCGGCCATAGGTAAATGATTTGCTAAGCAGTAAGTGTTATTAGTACCATAAACCACTCTTCAGCGAGATGTTAGCAGGGAGTCCGAACAGTGGTCATATTTGAAAAATTGAAACGATTGAATAAGATGCTATAAAAAAAAGAATGTTTCAAGATATCGCAAAAACGTAAATGAAATCTTCTGTCCCCTGTTCAAAAAAGTGCTCACTATATTAAAACAATTTTCCAAACTAACTTAGAAATAACCAGAAAAGTTTTCCCACAAGTACCTGTATGAAGCTGCTCGGGGTAAACTCGGCAATTTTTCATTTTGGGTCATAATTCAAATTTCAATTATTAGTGCCACAATACCTTTTGGGGATAATTAACATTGTCGTCGGGATTGTTTGTCCTCGAAAGAACAATAATGTAGCAACAAGCGAACGGACTGATGCTGCCTTCGATTAATCCGAAACAATGGTTATTTTCGCAAATGGAATGGCGGCGTCGTGAGAGGCAATTTCTATATAACCGTTAATTAATTAACTTTGGTATTATCCAATTATAATTTCGTGTCAGTTAATTGGAAAGCTAAACGTCGGTTGGACGGAAATCTTTATAGCCATCTGTACATACAGGGTAAAATATCATCCATAGGGAACGAGTAGCAATAAATATTGTTCAACAAACATTCCCAAAGAGTATAAATTTCGAACGTCGTTTAGTACTTCATCTACACCGTTTCGTGATCTAAGTTGGTTTTCTTGTTGAGCAACTAGAAAAAATGTGGTAACCCTTCAAGAATCGGATTTATAGAGTGATATCGTTCACAAGAATTTAAATGAAAGTAGTGTGTACCTCTAAATTATCCACTTTTTCAACGTTCGTGTTAAAAAGTCGTAAAATCTCGAGTATGTTGTGTCGCTTAATAATGGATTATCGAAAGGAAATCATCGGCGGGTTCAAATAACTCTGAGAGGCCAGTTATAAACATCACAGAAGAAACTTTTTTTTAGGAGGCAACCACCAACCCTTCTGAATAATGCAACAAATTGTTTCATACAATATATTTACCATATTTTAAAAGCATCTAAGAGAGTAAGCACATTCAGAAAGGTTTTGCAGTTTTATAGTGCTCGACTATAAAATTTTAATGGTTGTTCTCAACACCTATCCCTAATTGACACTTGCCCAGCGATGTAAATTATAGCGAGATGTCTAGCTCGAAGCTAAAGCAATATCTTTTAGTTTCATAGGAGTAGGTTTATAAAAGTTTTTTCCAATCGGATATTATGGCCTTCTTGAATTTTCTAAGAGGACAATAAATTTGAAAGCGACGACGTTTGACGATAATACGGGCTCCTCCGTATCTCCCTGTATGGCCAAGAGGAACCCACCAATTAAATAAATGTTACTTTCAGAAGGAAGTCGAGCGATTTTGATGATTTATGGTAATATGTGGAGAGTGTAACGGTACGAGAACACACCAAATGTTACGTTTGACATGACAAGAGGGTTAGGGGGCTGGGGTTGTATCTTATTTTACCCATTCAATGAACTGCAGCCTTCAGCTTACCGAATTCAAAATTAAATTTAGATTAAATTGTGAACATCGGCCACATTCAATCAAGTAGCGTAACATCATGTAGAAGGGCGCTTCGCTATGAGGAATAATCAAAGTGCTCGGAATAATGCTGAATTAAAAAAAAAATAATAAATTTATTGCCATTTTGTAAATTATTATTTTGACATAATGATAATATGACAATGACAATGATAATGACATAATACTTGCATGTAACGGTTACTCAGTTTCCTTAAAAGTAATTTCTGGAAAATCGAATCATCGTTCCTAAAGGGAGTGCGTAAAATTTATTGCTATTATTATTTCACTTTTCCTCAAAATTATTCATCAATACGGCTCATTTTGTAAAGTTTAAGTAACGGATGTATGTATTTTAGAACTAATTTATGCTTCTCTTGAAATTCAACCCCTTAGTGGATTAAACGAGGTGAAATGTGCTTAAGTGTGTATACTGTACATTTAGATACGTAAAAAACAGCTTTCTCCCTTTAAAATTATATTTTTAACGGAACAAAAAGGTATACAAACTGTTTTCATATTTACTTAAGTGTTGAACACTACAATACACCTTGCTTTTCCGTTATAAGATCAAGTGAATAGTTCAGAGATCAAATAGAACATATTTGTCATACGTAAGGGACGAGAGAAATGCACTTGAAATTTTGAAAAAATGCGCATTAGATGCCATGAAATGTTTAAAAAAAATGTGATTTCGGATAAAAAATGCAAAAGGTACCTTTAAAAATTGCAAATTTGATATGGATAATATATTATCTAAACTAGTTACGACGATAGCGAAAAAATCTTTAAGGCATGTATTTTTAGCCATCAATATACAATATATAATAATAATATGATAAAATCATTCAAAAACATTGTGAAGAAAAATATGTATTCATAATTAATATCGGATTGTTAATTACAGCTCAGTATGTGAACATTTTTTTTTATTGGTAAATACGCATTTATCATTAGGCGTTTCTCAAAATATTAATTAGAAACGTTTGTCTCGCATCTGTAAACTTTTTCTTAAAAACTGAAAATGTTCACTCCACGTCTACAGAAGTATCATGAGCATCTTTCAGCTTAGGAACACTGGGGCTATTATGAGTATTAGTTTTCAATGGATTTTATTTCTGTTGATTACTAATCATACCTATTATTATATAAATTAGGTTGTAACAATTTTCGACCGAGGCATAAGGTATCCTTCACGTTTTATCCTTTTGACTGATTTTTTGAAAAAGTTCGTGAAAAATTGTGGTGCTTGTGATTAAGAATTTTGGATCGATTTAACTGTTTTTTAAAGATCACAGTGAGGGAACTCAAAATTTGTGGAACACAAAGATAATCGCTGAAAGTCGACCAAAAAGTACTACTAAATTTTTAAAAAAGGCGAAGATAAGATGGAGTGAGTACGACAGGCATAAAAAATGTTGCTCTAATAGCAGAGAACAATTTGGCAGTGAAACTTTATAACCATTTAATTTCTCGATTACAAGACATATCCCTGCGAGTGCAAGAGCAGAAGTTCTGTGATGAGTTTATTTGAATGGGCAAATATATAATTTCCAAGTAATGTAGGTTTCGATTTATAGTACAAAAATATCTCTGCCACTCTTTACATCTTGTACTAGTGAAGCCTGTAAAGATTTGACTAGAAGCATGTTTAGTTAGTTTAAAACGGCTCTAAACAAAAGGCACAATTCACCGAATTTCAAACTCTTTGTAACGTGGAGGCCCCCAAAATTTTACGCCCATCATAAAATAGATGGCTTTCATTATTTATTATAATGGAAAGGATAATTGATCAGTAGACTCGTCTTCAGTTGTATTTTGTCCGAGAATGGACCCAACATAGATTACAATCTTGAGAAGGAATTATCAATAGACTGAATAATATGAGAACTAAACCTTTTTAACTTTTCTTTTACTGGATTTTACTGTGTAGCTCGCTCCAAAGTTTATTAAGCTGATTAATTTTCTTCAAATATCTTATAAAACAGTCAATAGCTCAACGAGGCGACAAACTAAAAATTTCAAAATAGATAAAAACAATGTTCTAACAAAAATGTGTTCAAGTAACCAGCGTGGGTGGTAAGCGTTCCGCTAACTATATGTTTGTTATACTACACATTTTTGGTCGATCCTTTTTCCATGCAATTTTTGTACATACACGAATTCGTATTTCTGTTTTTTGAACTAAATTGCCAAAGTCTGTAAGCACCTACAACTATCATTTCAAACTGTAAACAAAATCATTGTGCATGTTATCGAAATTTTAAACAGTTTAGACGAATCAGATTTTACGATCGAATGAAATGTAACTGAAACAAAATGTATCCATTAATACAATCAATTGGATTAATTTTACGGCACATCATATTTATTGCCGATATAAAAGACGTAATAACAGTAAGAATGCGACAATAACTTAGTAGTCTTAGTACCTACATATGTGTTCGTTCGAAATGATGTCCGATTCAACAGTTAGAAAGTTTATTATCATTTTCAATAAATAATTGTACATTGGAAGGATTCATCACTCCTAATGTTGACACTGTCACTAATTGATGGAGTTATTAGTTTTCAATGTTTCCACAACCAATGAGCGTTTAGTCGAATTGTTATTATTGTATATTACCATTATGAGTAGTAAAGTTAAAACATGTACCTTTGTATCAGTAAAATATCGCCTGAATATCAGAAAGAGCATAAATCGATATGACACAGCTAAAATATACCTCCAAATGTGACGCACTCAATCATACTTTTTATTATTATTCTTCTGTGATTATTTTTACAACCTGACGACGTTCCCTAACATAACATAACCTTTTTTTATACCCTGTTAAAATAAAAAGCTGGACGTCTTAAGATCGACCCCCCTCGAGGTCTGGTCGGACTCGATGGAAAGCCATAAGTCACCCTTAAAAATCGGTCTCCAAGGGATTTATTATCGAAACGATACTTGTTATAAATTCGAAAAGGAAATAAACCGTAATAATAAAATTTTAGACCTTTAAATTTATTAAGTGAACTTCTGTGTTCCGAATCCCTTCTATTGCATAATTTAATTGAACGAAAAGCATAGCAAAGACTCGAAATAAAATCACTTCAGCATACCAGCTGAGATTGAGACCAGAGGTATACAAGGTTTCTCGCATGCGAGTATTACAGGGAAAATGTAATCTCTTTCTCTCTCGTTTTGCCCGAGAGGTTGCTAATTTTATGACTGAAGATGCACAGTTTTATAGACGCTCGGATATAAAAATTGTTTTATGAGTGGTGCATATGGAATATTATAGTACTGGTAATAACAATCAAAAGAAATAAAATTATGCGGAGAGCCGGAGGATAGAGATTCGATTTAAACTTTTAATGCAAACACTTTATACAAATCTGCTCGGTTTGAATTCATTTTTATTTCACGTGAACTTAAGAAAACCGAGATATCAAGTCTCGGTCTGATTTATATAGTAGTAGTAAATTTTTAGTTATGCACCCTGAAGAATAATACTCGAAGTGACATCAACATTTCAATTTGTATTTTTATCGAACTTCTAGCGATTTGAATCAAAGCTTCCGCTTCCGTTTCTTAATGATTTACAAAATGAAAATGCTGCTTTTAGCTATTTTTCGTAAGAAACTTCTACATGTACTAATTTCCCTAAAATTGCGAAGTTATACTTCAAGTTATTATTTATAAAACTAATTGTATATGCCGCCAAAACAGCTTTCTTGCATTCTGATTAGTTATTAATAAACGGCGGGAAAATGTACTTGAAATCTTTAAAAAATGTTCTTGAAATGCACAGTATTAAACATCGATTATAAACCGCATCTCTCGTTCTTCCGGCCAAGAAAAGTGGAAATTTACGGAATCTCGTTAAAACACAGTTAAGACGTTTGTGGATACTACGGAAAGGCCAAATAATTTAGCACAGCAAAATTTAGTCTAAAATATATTACATCTTACATCGTCGAGAACGATTATTCCTTCTAACGGGAGTTGGAATTCCATGAATCTCGGTAAAATACAAGCTAGACGGTTTGTTCATATGGTAAGGGCAAAGAATTCCGCAGAATGCATACAATATACCTTACATCGTCTAACTCTTACTATATAAGAGTATACGATAAATGTATACGTCTCAGGATATACAGGAAGTTTTGATTATTAAATTTTCACTTTTACACAGGTCGGTGACGTTCAAAGGCGAGACTCGAAGTATATATTATTATTATTATGCCCTGCTACCGTTTCTAGATCGTCGTGAATTTATATTATTTAAAGTAAGTGCAATTAAGCTCAATACGATCTGAGTAATTAAAAATACAAAACTATTACATGTTCGCTACAAAACGTTGTATTCCTTCTGCACCCGAATTATGTACTAATGATCCACAATCGATGTCAATAGAAGAATTATTATAACCTTTTCGGATGATTCATATCAATATTCAGGTTCTGATTTGAATTCTTATTCCACTTGCAATGAGAAAACGCTACATGCGAGGAAAATCGTTTAAACTAAGATTACACAAAAGAAAATGTTTTACAGCAATCAAACTAGTTTGATTGTACTTCAGGTACTCAGGTACGTCAGGAGCTAAAACAAGCTCCTAAAAATGTCTGTTTCTAGACTATTTTAAACCTTACTCAACGGATTCATGGAAGAATGACGTCTGTTTTTGGTCTTCATTGAGGCTTATTAAGAAGAAATAGCAATACAAAATCGATAACCACTAAAATGAATACTCTAATAGCTGGATCGACCTGTATATTAGCCAACGACGACATATATATTTCCCAAACTGCTCCAGATGTAATGCATACTTTGAGATTTAGGTGAAATTTACTTAAGGAAGGAAACTTGTTAGTGTCCTCTAATGTAAAGATATTTCGTGGAAACACCGCCTGTTAATTGGTAAAAAATATAACAGCAAACACTAAGATTCTTAGACAGTCTACAACTTAGTAGTCTAACAGATTCTACACTAATCAATTTTCCTTTATCCTTCCCGTTTGTTAAAACTACCCCTCCCGTTTCTGGCCCATAAACCATGGAACACCTAAATTAATGTTCATATTTCATCTCTTTCATAATTCAAAAAAACTTTTAAATTATCTAATTAAACTTCTAGCATTCTCAAAACTTTTTTCAATTACACAAATTCTCGGTATTATCGCAACACTTTTAAAAGACCTAACCGCTCCCCATCCTTTTTTCTTTCGCCCTCTTATCTTCACCAAAATTTGCTTGTTCGGTTCAAACCGCGGTAGATTTTTGTTCCTTTTTTAGCGTACTACACCTGAGGCCTTTCTTTCACTTTTCCAAGATTTCCACCAATGTTTTATAAAATGATTTAATGTTATTTTTATAGCATTCGATGTCTTACTGATTCAATATGAAACGAATTTAAAGTATGTAAAGGAAACTAACACGTAGCTTTTAAAAATATCGGAGTTGACTCTTTGCACGACTCGACTCAAACGCTAATCAAATCTTCCAATTTCGATGTTATTCGATACATAGTCCAGACGCGACATATACTATTTACTTCCTTCGACAAGTAGTTGAAAATTTCATCACGAACTGACGTTTCGAGAATCATACCCTCTATTTTATAAGGTAATTTGATTTTTTCGCCAATTTCGTTTCTTTTAGTGGATACAGGGAATGCGTTTTGAAGTGCACGTGAGGTAGATACGGAGAAATTTAAAAGGAAGGATGTGGAAGTAA
Organism: Cryptocephalus primarius; assembly: GCA_963576515.1. Taxonomy (NCBI): domain Eukaryota; kingdom Metazoa; phylum Arthropoda; class Insecta; order Coleoptera; family Chrysomelidae; genus Cryptocephalus; species Cryptocephalus primarius. Next base: position 12,213,826 of record OY754936.1, read on the forward strand.
ACGCCTGTCGCCGTGGGAGTTTTCAGCGCATCTAAATTAAATTTCGCCGGCGTTTGAATATCTCAAACCGCTAAACACCATACTAAGTTATGTCTATAAAGTTGTCGAGACGGTTTCATATGTCAAGATTCTAACCTAACCCTAAACTAAACTCTAACTAAAATTAACAGTTCTGAGTACATCCTTATAGGATGTTTTTCTGTTTGCATGAGTATTATCACCCCCTGAACTTCATTCCAAAACACCCTGTATTTAAAATTTTATCATTATACATACATATGGGAGTAGTGGATATTTATTATTTACTTACTTCAACCAGGTTATATAGAAACAGTAACACTCGGAGCTTAAGCTACAAGCGTACTTAGTTTAAAGCTTCTAGCCATTCGGGAATTCATATAATATTTTTCTGGACCATCTCGTTGCTTATACTATAAGCTTTCTAGGTATTCTGGTATTGTAAAATAAGTTTACAATTTTTCGCAACCATTTTAAAGCCGAAGCTATAAGCGTGCCTAATTTGTAGCTATTCGAAGACTGCTAAATAAATTTCACCCTAATTTTTTATTATAGGAAACAACCTACGAGCTAAGCGGCCCTAGTTTATGTATTCTAGCTACTCGGACTTGGAACTCGGAATTGGAAATTTGGAGTAGGTAGTAATATTTTTCTGAATTATTTCGTTGTCTAAGTTGTCGTTAAATTAATCTTACTCCCGTTTTTCACACCCTCGGGAAGGGAAATTCGGAGTTTTTAAATTTTTTCAAACCACCGGAGGCCTAAATTATCACCGTGCAGAGTTTAAAGTTTCTACCCACCAGAGAAATACCTTAAAATAAAACCGACAAAAATAAATTTCACATCTATTTTTTACTCCCTCGGAAGGGGAAATTCGGGGTTTGCAAAATTTCTGGTTCCATTCGGGTGTAAAACCATCAACGTACAAGGCCTCAAGTTTCCACGTAATCGAGAAGTGGCTAAACGTTTCTCAACATACAACATACATTACACGTTACACGTTATTTAACTGCTTAATGAATAATTACTCGAGAAAAAGGCATACAAAATTACAAGCATGCGCAAAGATATGCACTTTTTTTAACAGATATATGCAAAAAGACTAACAAATACGCAAGAAATAGAAGATGATCATTTTACGAAATTATGTAAAATACAAAATAATTGATTATAAAAACAAGAAACCACATAAAAACCACATATTCCCCAAACTTTTTTTGCCCTTTAGATATTTTCACTTAATAAAACACAAATCGATGTCAGCACATACAATATGCCGAATATGCAAAGTATGCACATTGTATAAATGCCTTTATCTAGAACTTACTTTCTTCGCCCTGTGCCCAATTTCTAATATTTTCTCAAAATCTGGGAAGAGTAGCCAGCGAAAAAGAGCGTACTCTACAAGAGCAAAAAATTGTTTGAAAGGTAAAATCAACAGGTCAAAAAGAAAACTCTGAAAGAAGGTCGTGGAGGAACTAGAATCACTCCTTTCAACTTAACCAAACAGAAAAAGGTGGAAAATAGCGAAGGCACATCTCCACAAACGGCGGATAGATGAGTAAGAATAAAGGAATGGTTGTAGCATCGAATAAAGTATCGCAACTTTCGTGACGTACATTTCTGTTTCTGCAGCAGAAACTACTCAGTCATGTCAGTAGTTTTGTCAGACCCGCTATTTACATAAAAAGCCGCATATTCTCGCCGCTTAAAATGGAACGAAACGAAAACATATTTCACCTCGGATTTGCTAGGTGGAACAAAAAAGAAAAATATGCATAATTCAATTATTCCGGCTTAGAGTGAAATCCTCTGAAATATAAAAGCGAGAAAATTGGCGTATCAGGAAGCGAAGTGGCGTTACGTGGGCCTAAATTGACGGCCAGCCACGAGTCTAGCATGAGCGTGATTCCTTTTTTAGTTCCCGACAATGTTGCAAAATTACAATTCGACGTGTGAAACAAATGGAAACTTTCAAACCAAAAATCAACCTTACATGCATTCACATCGGCCCAATGTAAAATATACAATGATCGATGAGAAAAAATGATTTAAAATCGTTTACATTTGTAGCTGCCCGATGCTGTAATTAATTGGAGGTAATAAAATAAAAGGATACTCCATAAGCCATCGGTTCTGGAAAACTCTCTGACCCAAATTCAAAAATATTTCCGCGCTCTCCTGTCACTTCCTGTGATTACAAGCTAATAATTCAAAACGGTGGCGTGTTCGTAGAGAAAAAAAATGAACACAGCTCCCGATCATAAGCTTTATTAATAGCTGCTGGCCGAGAGTGGTTTCATGCCAAAACCAAACAATGATGTGGAAACGTTTCGGTTTTTATCGGCCCGTAAAAGCCGATATTGCCAATATTTGTGACAAATAGTCAGATAAGTTTAATTTTCCGAGAGCTATTTCCAAACGCGGTCTATATATTTAGTCCGGAAGCTGTGTAAAAGAGAACCGATACATTTTCTCTACGGGCGGGGGGCATAAAAAATGATAAATATTATAGCTAAGTCATCTGCACATGAAAGACATGGGGATAAGAACGATGTATATATCGCATTTATTGGAGCTACTTCAAAAAGCTCGGGAATGCTTATTGTTAGATCAAATATACTGTAGATATCTACATTTGACTTTTATGTAAAAGATAAAATGGAGCGATGTTAGTAACAACTTTTGACCAATTTCAGCCTTCGCCACTCGCTACCTTCCTGCTTAACTTGTAGATTTCAAAAGTTAGTACCTTGTTTTGTGATCATTTTCACTTATCACTTTTCAATGAGAGCAAGTTACAAAGTTACCGTGATAAAGGCACGACAACGCAACGTTTTTCTATTTATTAGTAGTGATCCAGTAGTAGGACATTTACCATATCTGCTAATTCTCAACATTTGCTTTAAGTATTTAAGAAAGATTTGCAAAAATAATCATATATTAATTCGCTTTCACTCCTCACTAATGAGTAACGCAAGGAGTCTCAAACTCGATTCGTCCACTGCACACTCCCCGAAAGTTCTCAATTGTTCAACTAATATTTTATCAACACGAAAAAATTCTTTCTTTCGTGTTTCATCCGAGGCTCCTCCGTCGGTCCTATTCAACTCTTAAAAGCTTTTAAAACAGTTATCAACAGACGCCTTTACTTATTCGACCTCTGCTTTTGATGGTACTCTTATAATTCCATTTCTAAGATCCTGCTCGTGTTCGGGCATTAATGTCCTGTAATAAGTTAACTTTAATTTACACGGCTACATGCTTGTTTGCATCAATTAAGGATTTGAGTCATGGCAGAGACACACAATGGATGTGATTGGTTGGGTGTATCGTTCGACTTAGATAAACAGAAATTAATTGAAAATGTAAATTCGAAGAAGCAACACGGCTAATCTGGAAATATGATCTCTTAGAAGAAAGTCCCCTCAATAGCTTTAAGGAACATTCCGCTCAGATGTTATCCGAATGATCTTTGTTCGAAATTTGGCGAATTCCTCCTCATCTCCTGCTTGTGCTTAACATGCAACAATTTTTATTCAAATATATTTATTATACCACTGAAGTTTCAATGAGCAATTAAAGTTAAGTGTTATTAAAAACATTCTCTTAAAAAAATATTAAGCACTTGCTAGGTTTTCAAAAAATTTGCAAGATATATTAGAAAACGCAAAAGTAAATTAATTTGCAATGCCAACAAAGAAAGAATTTCATGAAACGGGCGATTATTATTCGAGATACAAACTGCTGTTTTTTTCTAGTTTTACTTTCAAAAAAATAACGGTATCTCCAAATCTATGAAAGTTAACAAATTGAAACTTAGTTACAGAACTAAAAAGTACTGCCTTGACTTACCCTGCAAGTTTCATTGCGAAATTCGTAGTTTAATTTTTGCTCTTAAACAAAACGGAAAGTTCCCTTACATTTATTTTCTCAAAAAATTAGAAAAGTTAAAAAAATCTATTAGTGAAAGTTTGGACCACAAACGGAAAGCAGTAATTCCTTCTGGCCAATAGTAAGGTAATTTCATGAAAAATGTGTTTATTTATGGACATACGAACTGCTGAAACTTGATACTATTTCTTTCCTAAACGAATCGAAATATTTCCAAAACTGTTGGAGTTAGCCAATAAAATGCTTCCCTTTGATCTACCCTAAGATTTTCACAGAAAAAGTGATGAATTTAATTTATTTCTTAAAAATCAAGAAAGACGTAACTGTTCAAAACTCAAAAAACCTTGGGGGGGATTTAGTTTGCTTCTGGCGCCCAATCATTAGGATTTGCAACAAACTAATAGAACCATAGGATTCTACGAAAAACAATATATGGGTGGAACACACAAATGTAGATAATATATTTTCATAACATTTAAACAACTTTATGCGTTAATCTATTGCTGCATTATTTTTTTACAATTCGTATATAACTGACTATTTGGGCCCTTAAAGTCAATTTAAGGTTGACTTCACTTTTAAATAAATCTTTAAGTTATGAAACGTGAATTGCAAAACATTGTTTTGAGGCCAACAGTCGTCCCAGATAAGTTTTATGTACATTGGTACACTTCATTACAGTAATGGATCCAGAGACTCCTTGAAAAGAAAGCAGATCCCAAGGTTTACAGCATCTCTGTTTCTAAAATACCACTTATAATAAACTCAGCGAACATAACAGTAGTAGTCCAATGTACATTAAATTCAGTCCAGAAAGATGAATATCTCACCGTTTCCTACTTCCATTTCGAGATACAGGCAATGAAATTAAACGCCTTCTGTCCGTTAAAAGCCACAGTTTCACCCACCTATTTAAAACTGAATTTGCGAGTACGAGAGTGACAGTGAAAGAAATTTATTAAGTGAGAGAGCGTCCCATCACCGTGTGAGGTCTAAGTTAGCAAGATCTCCTCGCATAAAAATAACCTGTTGCTACTTGTGTGTAAACTTTTTTTAAAATTTAAAATGTTGCGAGCGCTCCTTAACGATGAATATTCAACAGCATTACAAGTTTTCAATTTTCGTTTGTTCGGAATTAATTAAACATAACTTACCGATTTGGGACTTTAATTCAGCTCTGTGCTTTTTTTGTTTTCGGTACTCCGATCGAGAATTTCGATCGTCACGTTTAAACCTCTTTTAAAACGTGTTCCTGAGTATCTCAAAATGCACCCCTTTTATGCGGTTTTTACTGTGATATTTAGAGAAATTTCCATTACTGGGAAACGTGAGAATAGAACTATTAACAATACTAAACCTCCACATTTGTTAACGCAAAATCAATAAATAATAGCAACCACAAATATGTTCTTTGTAGATTTTTCTGCACCTAAAGATAACCCAGGCGTTGGCCCAAAATCTCTAACATATACTACATCTAACAGAACTCGTGAGAGGAAGAAAGGGAAACTGCATATACTTTTTCTTTCTCATACCTACACGGCTATAAGTTAGTGCATACAAAGTAGAAGAAGTGGTGGAAGGCGCCTTGCTCAGTTATATGATCCTTGCATGTGTCAAAATGATGCCTGATACAAAATGTATTATTTACGTTAAGGGTACTTGGTCAAATATTGCATAGTAGTAATAAACGTAGATTAATAATCTACACATTCAAAGAATGTTTCAATAAAATATACGTTCTCATACATCACAAATGCGCCCTTCACTTCATGAAAACCGCATAACATATATTTCTTCTTTATATTTCTTTATATTCCAATAAAGTTCTTTATATTTCCAAAAAAATCACTTAGTTTAATTAAGCACATTAATATGTATGGTATCGGTTCATTATTTCCGTACATTCGATTCATTAATATTTAAATGAACCGTAAAGTAGGACGCGTCAGTAAAAAAAGCTTATTTTATAACCATGTCCAAAACATCGTTCAATAATAAGCGCAAACGAAACGATAAACAGCGTTGTAGTAATGTCTTCCATTTCTTGTCATAAGAACGTTTATACCGTGTTCTGCGCCATCTTTAATACGCGATTCAATTATTACAACGAATGACATTATATATTGTTTTACTCATTCAAGAGAATACTAGATATATACACAGACGACTAAAACGATTCCTACCAAATAAATTTAAATTAAATTTGAAAACTTCCTCACTCATTATCGAAACATAGGCAAAGGAAATATATCTATTCATTTCATTATTATTATTATTATATTATTATATTATTATTTGCAGTATTATCAGTATTATTAGTATTATTTGCAGATACAATGGGTAATTAAGAGGGGGGTAATCAAACCAAAATAGAAACATATTAAGGTTTGCTTTGAATGATAAATAAACAGAGGATCGTTCTTTTGCTTAAATGTTCCATAGAATTCCGATTTTCTGTAGATTATGTTAAGGTGTACATTATTTAAGTACCTGTAGTTTCAATTATTGCAGTTTCAATAGAAAATCATACTTATTTTCCATGAACTGAGTATATACATTTTCCAATTATGGAAACTTTCTTTGCGACAGCAAGTAAATATGCGATAACAACAGTTATAACCATGGCAGATAACCTGATTTCTTACATTCTAGTGTAACTGATTAATAAAAAATATCCAAAATGTGCTTGAAACACATAGTTCGTTCAATGCTTTGTGCTACAATGTCTTTTAGGCTATGATCAGTTACTGTCAGGTGTGATTTATAACCTGAGGAAATAAAGAAAATTTCTTCAGTTTAAGTATTTCAAATTAACTGGAGAAGTTCCCATTTTATTAATATTAGTTTCTTAAATACGTGGTGTTGTTTTAAAAATCCAGGGCCATTAATTTTTTGCTCCATATTATGATTAATAATAATTAATATATATTATTTAAGAAACAACAAAGGTTTTAAGCTGACATCCAACGTTTAAAATCACTTACCCAATTGGAAAAAACATGGACAAGTTTTAAATATGTGACGATTGTAAAGGGTACTAAGCCAGTGCCGATTTGATTCTCTCTCGGAATTAAATTTAATTGACATCTAGCCGTTATGTCTCTAATGACTTTTTGTTATGAACTATATTTCTCTAAGACTTTGGACAGATTTAGTGCAACGCCGTAAATACGTTAATCAGACGACATTAGGTACAAGCAAAGTCCCTTCCTTAAAGCATTATCATTTTACAAGTAAAATCACCCCTACCTTAGCGTCAACTGACCGCTAACAGTAATGGCGTCTTTCACTTGTCATGACTGGTACCTATTTCTAAATCCGGAACGTGACAGTGGCTCCTAAACTACTTTTACGTGACAATTAAGGGATATCTCGCTTACGTTGGAGGCTTGTTCTGGAATACGGTCGTCAGCAAGCGCGTCATTGATCTAATTACAGTTTAAGCGATCGGCTTTGGATTTAGTAATTCTTTACGGTATTCTCACACATTCTATAATGTAATACAAAACGTAAAACAGCAAAATTATCATGCCCAGTGGACGTCATTTAAAGTTACCTTCGCTGCCGCCACAGCTAATCTGAATAATAACAACTTTACAAACATTAAAGGGCGCTTATGCCGTAATTATTTTTACTGAACAGCTCTCGGACGATTACCATTTGCATACTTACTATCAGAGCAGCTCATAAAAAATCGGCGCGGAACTAAACTTAGTTTTAATAGAATCTCGATTAAAAATTGTATAAATGCCGTGACAAATTTTTAATCGCTTAATTTTCTAAGAATCTTATCAACAGCTATGCAATATGTAAATTTTAATAGTGGTGTGAATGGACTTCACTTGTCGCTATCTCAGAGAGTTAAGATTGGAAATGTTAATTAGGCGTTTGCTCCACGTTCCACATTGGACTCGTCAGATAGTTTCCCGTTAATCTTAGAAATACGTTTATGATGTAAAATCATTCCCTGTTATTCTAAAATTATATTAACAACTGGCAAGTAGTACCCACCATAGAGAGGTCAGATTACCATTACCATTCCTGGGGTATTAGATATTTCAATAACCATAAAACCGTAAATCATACACCTCAGTTATTAATTATAGTGCTACTGTAATTCGATAAATGTAAAGGAATAGGTTTGATAACCTTCTAATTACCATAAGAGAACAAAACAATATCCCAAAGCTATTCATCATCTTCCCATGGTCTACTTAAAATAGATAAGTGGATAAACAAAGCACTAAGTGCACGCTTGGATTTTAATCTCGACCTCTACGCACTCTGAGACCGGGAAAGGTGGAAACCAGAGACAAAACGTGCACCAATCGGATAATGAACAATAAATGAGCGTCGTTTTGTTAAGAACAGAGGAGATGTGATTAAATGCATGAAGTATGGGTGTCGGGATGATGGATAGCCCTTCTTAGCTAATTGGGACAGATCCGATCTAGCAGCAGCCAGTAACATCGACGACCTGGAATATCCTATCATTCGATATGAAAACGGACAGCTAAGACACTTGAAGAGTTACACATTCGGTGATACTTCGCTATTTATCTCGACTTATCCGGTTACAGAACAATCGAATTAGACTAAAGGTATGACAGAAATAATGAGTGATAAGCACATATATATCTGATTTCATTTTTTCTTGTCCAATTTTTTTTTGCAAGAATTTAAACTGGGGCGTGTATGTGATAGTTTCGAGTACTGAATACTAACGGTACATTTTACTATACATTACGTATATTGCCAGTGGCATAGGAATTATAATGAGTTAATGGGTTTTTTAAGCCCATTTCGTTCGTCTGTCGTTTATCCACTAGTTCATCAAATTAATCAGATCGTATTTTTGCTCGTTTAGCGTTAGGCTCTTTATCATTTTTCTTCGGATAGCATCTGAAACGGTAGATCTCTATCTGCCACCTGAGGCATGTCCTATTCAGATGTTATCTCACATTTTCACGACGCCCATTACATATCCACTGCACGTGTTGACTAAATAACATTAAGGGTTCCCATCCAAACCCAGAAAGGGATTCACTGTACGCTCCAGGATAGAAGGGATGTCCTTACGAGTGGGCCCGGTTCACATCGAGATTAACAAAGTTACTGTCGACAAGGGGCAAGAAAAGAATCTTTTAAAAAGAATTTATTGCATTAGAAGAGGCCATTCAGATATTAATTGAGGTATTCATCGAATGCCAATATGTTTTATCACGACTTCCCCTTTTGTCTGTAACTTTATGTAAGTAACTTTTCATCAAATTTTATGAAAATTGTCGTATAATTTCAAACACACACCTAGGTATACTCGTCTAAAGCAATACCTGAATTGATATTCATGGAATCTCGCACTACTTTTCTCCGCCGATAGGTAATAACGACATTCATATTTCACTAACAATTTTCGAACAAAACCATTCTATATGGTAATATCCTAATTTAAACTACTCTGCCTACCTTGTATGTCATATATACGGGAGATGAAGTAAAAAAATTGTATAAAATTTGAGTTTTCGTCCATGAATTGTAAGGAAATCAAGAATTCTACATTTATTTTTTATATGTAACGGGAAATGGAGAATATACTACGTGCATCTCAGAACATCCCTTATAATTCAAACTTTGTTTAATTTATATATTCACAAGAAATTAATAAAAATCATTTTGCTCTGCTAATTAAATCAATTTGTCCTATTATGTCTATTCTGTAACATTTTCAATTTCAGTATGGGCCACAGGTGCCACGTTTAAACGAGACGGCAATCCTTTGAGTCAATTTAGAAACTGAGATTTTATAGGTATAAATGAGGAATGCATGTAAGAATAAATGTCGAAAACAACTACTGCGAAAGTTATTACCCCTATCGACATTGAATTACACGATTAATTCCTCTATTACCAGTTTTAAGAACCGCAAACTTTAACGTGAACCTCGCTTGCCTAGATTCGTACACTTTCAGCTCAGGGAAATTTAATGATTCTGGGTGGGGGTCGGCTTATATATCCCGCTTATAACGATTGTGCTATCAAGCCAGATAGCCCAATTGATAAAACAGTGGCACGTAATGACGTAGGTTGAAATTTAGGATCCTATTCGGGGTTGGCAACTTTTTAGGATGCTAAAAAAAGAAAGTTTAAGATTAAAAGGATGCTGTAAAGTGAGCCATTGATTAAAGCATGATATGCTGATTAGGAATTCACCAATCATCCTTTCAGAAATAATACAAGCGGGAATAAGAGGATTCTTGAAATTCACCGTCTGTCATCGTCAAAGCGTGTCTGTCTGGTCGTGTTGGTTGCACTGTATAGGAATATTAATGGAATATTCTGAAACTGCCAGAATAACGACATTATAATGAGGTAATAAACGTGAAAATGATGTTTGTAACAGAATAATTTATAGGCGCCGTTAATACGATAATGACAATTTCTGAAATCGTTACCAGATACATTATCTGTCATAAAGGTAAACGAAAAGTGTCGAATCATCGGAGAATACTTTATGAAGATGGAGGAAAAAGGAACGGAAAGCGCTTTATTCAATTTCGATCGTAAAGGACAAGATCATAAAAGGCAAAAATTGATATCTACCGCTTAAAACATTGATAAAAGTGACAATTAAATTTTGTTACTTCAACCGCCATCTACTTTAATAGAGAAATTAAATCGTATCGACCAACTTATTGGTCGGTTTTGATACCCTACAACGTTTATAAGACCGTTTCTTGTACACCATTTACAACACGTCGTTATTCCCAGCAAAAGATGTTAAATATAACCCTTTTTGCTAAGATCATCGTCAATGTTATATTCGATGCGGTACGAAATAAAAATGTCGCATTTCAATTGAGACAGGAAAAATAAGAGTTGCTTTCTTGGGGATATATTAAATAATTCATACCTATGGAACAGGCAATTGCAAATCCCAGCTATGATTAAAATTTTTATCCTTCAAGTACTGCCTCATTTTATTACAGGTAAAGTGAGCTACTTAGCTAATATAGAGTATTAATCATTTAGTTAGATTGGAGTTTTGGGGCAAAAACTTTCTTCCACTGACGACTATTTAACGTCATACAAGTGCCCTTTAGGGCGATTTTAGTGAAAAAAATATTTTAAATAAAAGTTATCGGTGTTAAATAGTTAAATCATGTTGCAGTTTTATGTATATCAGTAAAGCAGTGGGAGAAAATTCAGAAAAACTAAACGTTCTCAATAGTAAAGTGCCTATTGAGGCGGTTTTAAAATAATAATAGGTAATAGACAGGTAAGTCAAGCTAAGAAGTTTTGAAGAAAACTAAAAAAAAACTAACAATTCCTAAGAGTAAACTACTCCATAGAGCGGTTTCAGAAAAAAAAATGTTTCTAATAACAATTGTAAGCATTTAACGTATTATTTCAGAAGTAAAGTTCAGTACGTATAGGTAAAGCTGTTTTGAAAAAAAAAATAAGAAAAACTGAAAATTCATAAGGGCAAAGGGCCTCTCATAGAAGGTCAGTCAAGACAACGATTACTGCAATACATTTGGATTGAATACTAGATTGAATATACAAGGGTTAGTTTTCGAGATTCTACAACAATCACAAAAGAATAGTGCCCTTTGTTCTTCCAATTTTGCATGGATCCAAGTATTCAGGAGACCAAGCCCAAATACAAAGTTTCAGCTTTCCACTATTTACAGTTCCTGCGAAAACTCTAATACATACACACACAAGGGATCTTAAGAAATGCCCAATACCTCAAATTCCGAAAATCGATCCGATTACAACACTTTCTCATTATTTAAGTACATACATGGAATGAGTTTTGGAAATCTGTTTTGGATTACAATTACAAATTGGGATAATATCGACTTGCCTAAAAATTCATGTTATTTATGATTACCCGTCTAATTTGTCGTCTAATTCTTTAAACAACTCGTCAAAGTTTTAGTTTTCAATCTCAACAAGTTTATAAGATTCGACCTGGATTTAACAGCGCAACGAAGTTTTGCAATTGAAACCAACATCAAACTCTAAAAAGTGACAAAAGGGCACTGAAAAATTTTGGGGAATTGGACTACAAAGCCTGATTGACAATTTCACAGAATTGACTATTTCTATTAATATATAAGATAGTATATAAGATTAATATATAAGATATTTCTATTAATATATATTCTATATAAGAGCCATTAATACGAATCATTATCACAAGACGAATAATAAAATCTTCATTCATAATACAAATAACCCCCCAATAACCCCAACCAACTTAAATTGACATTTTTCCAGCGATAGGGAGATAAGACTTAGGACTAAGTAACATAATTAAGTAATAACTCTTCAGATTCACTTTATTTTTTCAGGGTTAGAAAAATATATATAGCTGTAATTTTATATATGGGAGCGCCACTCTTAATTTTGTTGACTAAAAACTGGAAGGTATAATTTATGAGTATATAAAAAAGTGTGAAATTGTTGGGCATTGCGTAACTCCCTTAATAACCAGTATGTAATTAAATCATTATCGATAATCAAGCAGGATGAAATTTTGTTCAAGAAGTAATAAATGAAATTCCTCACGATTATGCTTTGACGGCTCTATCGGTGTGAAGTGCATCATACATCATTTTGATTTTTAAAGTTTAATGGCCGTTATTGTTCACTCTTAGAACGAGGAAAGTGTGATGAGGAAAATCAATTACACATTTCTAACACCTCGATAATATTGTTTCGTCATTACACATTTTACGATTGTTTTCATGGGGGTACGTACGAGTTATAGCAGAGAGGTGACGTCAGAGGGGGATTTGCGTAAAAAACGAATTTTCACCTAATCAACGCTGTTTTGTCTTTTTCGCTGTTTACTTTTCAAGAGTTGGTTATCCGGCCTGGAGGACCGAAATCTCCCATTAGCGTTGATTTTAGCATTTATATTAAGGCAGAGCGTCGCGAAATACTCCTTCCAGACGATAAAATCTCATTTTAGTTAAGGTGCCTCGCTTCCCAGCAGCAATTCGTTATCATCTCTGGCTAGATAGCGACGTCAGGACCGCGATATACCGATTCAAAGTGGTAATTCGAGATTATGTGGAATTGGAAACGTATTTCTCGCGTTAACAAACGCTCTTACTTTGTTTGGACAGATAGAAAGAGATATTCACACTGCACGAACACGGCCCAGGGAAAGCGTCAGATAATTTGTTTCTTCGACGTTATTTAAGAAGAGGAGAAAGAAAAAAGTTTGGCCGGGGGCGCCTCACGCCCGTTCTCGCCTGTGCTTTTCTGCCGAGGATTTTCACGGGAGAGGAAAAACACAAGAACTCTTACCGGCATGAGAAACGACGAATTAACACATCAACAGAGTTTAATAAGCATGTACAATTTTTAACAATGAACGGTATATTAAACATTAGACGCAAATACACGTCAATCAGTATTTTTACATTATCTTTCCCCGTAGCATTAATTTTGCACTGATTTCCATAGTTTGTTTTTTAAATGCAATATTCATCCAAACAAAAAATTTTAGTCGCCACAACAGAGTAGAAAATATGCACCATTAACAATTTGCTTAACAAAAGCAACTTATTGACTCCACAAGTATGCTCAGTCATATCAATTCTTCTCATCACATAATCAATACAACCGTATATATACTTGCGTAAAAATTAGATTTTAACATTTTTTCTCTCGGCAAAGTTAACACACCTCAAATTCAGAAAGACAGAATTAAAATCGACTTAAGATGACTTTTTCAATCTATCCAACCTGGAAATATCATAAGAATACTTTTATGCCCCCCTTGCAATACATCATTTTAAAACCAAATCTGCATGTAGTAGCGGAAAGTAACTTCCTGGGACAATTTCTATATATCAAGGTAAATATCAACTTAACCAATCATTCAATTCATTACAAGAAAAAGTGCAAAATTACTTTCTTGTTGTAACAAACTTATATTCCAGTTATAACATACAGATTGATTCGGAAAATATTTTTTGATGTTGGAATCGTTTAAGAATTATCATGTCTATCGTTCTTGTAGTATATTTATGGTCACTTTTCACATATACTACCGTCCTTAAGACTGTGTTGCTAGCTATGGAACATTAAAATAGCTGTTCCATATATTATCAGTGTGTAAGGCGCTGTTTACGATTCGATCACGACACAGTTGAAGTACGACAGGAGCACGGTAGTATATGTGGAAAATGACCTTAAATTTATGAGTGTCATTTTTGGGAGGAAGGATCTGATGAGGTTTTGTTACATTATCTGTTAGTATCCTTGTCCTATTTATCAAGCACATTTACAAAATATTAGAAAACAATGATGGATTCATGAACCACGAACAATGATTCATACCACAATAGATGAGTATGTAAAAAACTTCTTTTGTCAGCACTAGGCGGAAACAGGTAAAAATTGTAACGAGTCGGGGTACAGGAAGTAGCGTAAACAGTTATTTTAGTGTTACGTCGTTTATTACAATAAGTTAATTAATTATTTTAACAGAATGCTCTTACGAAAGTCGTTAATTTGCCATTAAAACAATGCACTTTTGTGGAATAAAAAAGATGGTATTAGTGTTACTAGTGCATCACTACAATTACAACTGTTATTAAATATATAAAAAAATATTTTGAAAGGAATCTATCAATTCGAATATATTTTTGAGGGACGTAGATATAATTTTGCACAGCCTTTCAAGTAGCCATTCAGTTGAAGAGACCAGGAACCAAACAAGTATGTATTCGATACAAGCCAAAAGAAGCATGATAATACAATGTTACATGAATTTTTTAAAATATTTTTAATAATGTAATTTGTAGTAATATAAGTTATATGGGAAACCTGTGGCTAAAAAACTTGCTAAGTACTCTTCTGACTAATAATACAGTCTAGAAAAACCTGAAATTTCATTTTAAACATATAGGTGCTATAATAACTTAGCTCTATTATTAGCTCTAGAGAAAGTTTCATTTTAACGCCTTAGCCAGTGTCATCTCCTGCATCTTTTCACCCACAAGCATTTTTTTTACCTGCGTAGTAGGAGGCACCTTAAAGAGGAAGGCCACATCAAAAGTTCAATAAAGAAATGAACACGGTAAATAGGGCTCAGTTTGGTAATAATTATTTCTCACTCCAAAATACTCCCTGTGTGCACGCGGCATTAAACGTTATTGAATCTAACTGCCGATATTTCTGCAATAACATCTGACGTTCAATGTTTATTTACGATTTATGGGCATTAACGCCAGGGAAACTGGAGTGTCACGTTAAATGCATCTTCTGAAGGGGAGTGTCAAATTAACGGTTGTACCATTCAAAAGGGTTGCTCCGGTATCTGTTATGGGATCTATTTTCTACGAAGCCGTGCAACCGGTCGGATTAATGGAAATAATAGAACCTGAAATAATTGTTGGGATGGCCGGTAGAGATAATGAAGATCCTACGAAGAAAATCTTATCAACACGGATTTAATAACTTGCGCTCGAGTTTGAGTAGACAAAGCTGATCTTTTCAAATAAATAGGTATTTACAAAAAATTAGTTTTTGGCATTTAATTAAGGATAATTCACCTGAGTGGCCGTAAAGTAAAAAAAGTGTAAGATTTTAACCTGTTCTGCTTGAGGTGTAGGTAATTTTGCACACGAACTTCTAATTTTAAATAAATTTCGTCGTTATCGTTACATTTTGAATACCTATCATTAATGTTTCGAAGATCCTTTTTTTCCTTTGGATAACAAGTTAAAAAAAGCTTGGAGTTGAGTGGTAAAGTAGATCCTCAAACAAACATTTACGATGTAAATAATTGGGTGTTGAGGTTCATCGCCCAATAATGTTCTCTTCCCATCGAAACAGTAACGGTAATAAAAATAATCAAACAAATCTCAATATCACTCACTCTACTGTTTTGACGTGTTGACTAGTAAACAGGTCGCATATTTCGATATTCAAATCACTCAACTGACATAAGTGTCCCATGAACCAATACACTAACCAACGTGCCAAACAACAGATATTTAATTTTAGAAAGTTGGCACCACTTGCGTCGGTGAAAAATATTTGACAAGTACCTAGGTCTTTCGTTTTGGAGAGAAGGTAATTATGGTAAAAATATTGAAAATTTTCGTTAGAGATACGTGCGACCGCACAAAGAATTATCTTTAAAAACATAGTTGGGATTAAATATTTCTGAGGCATTTATTTTATGCTTTCGATATCATAGATGACAATAACGTCACCATAAACGCCATTCTGCTCTTTAAACTGGGATCACGGCAAACACAAAAAATACACCGGTTTTTTGTTAATCTCCTTTTAGTAACCTTCTATCATCACAAGCATCGCATAAACGTCAGCCTAATTTGAAAATATGCCTCGGACCTAAACTTCACCTTATGTGCGTACACTTTTCTTTTCTTACATTCATATACACATGAGACTTTTGTTCATATTTAAATAGCCAAAAAAAACCCCATACAAATTCCGCATAAAATATTTAAAAACTACAGGTTTCTTTTTTCCCAAATCCATCCCATTTAATTGGAAATACATACAGGACAATCGAAACTACCATTAATAAAATTAATGATAAAAACTACCAATGTTGCCATGTAACCTGCACGTAGATTTTTTTATAAATCTTATATACGGTCTATTCCGTTTGATTTATGAATTTGTCCGTGTGTACGTATGTTTTAAGAGATGGTATCTCGATTTCCTATGGCAAGATTAACTACTATCAGTTCGTGCATAAAAATTGTTTTCGTGGCTTTCATAATGCTGGGAAAAGCCATAAATCTAGCAAACTGTGGGAAGTTACAGACAATGATTTCCTGAAAAAGAGCTGTTCCGATGTTTGTTTGAATTTTTTTTAAGTATCCCGCCACCGTCACTTACATTTTACATAAAGATTAATTTATGAACCCTTCTATTGGAACGGGGAAAATTGTTTAATGTCAAAGGACCCTAAGTTTAATGTTTTGACTCATGAATTTATATTTAGGAAAAAACTAATAGCCATGAAAATGTTTGAAGGATATTACATCGAAAACATATTATTACTAGTTCACTATTAATTAAGACAACTTAGTAGTAACAATATTCAAACTTTAAACAACAGTTAACAAACAATATTGTCGATTAAATTTCGTTTAATCACATAATCAATCTATCGGTAATCTGACCTTAGAAGCTATTAGATTTGAACTCATCTTTATGTATGTATGTATATCACATCTAGGAATCTTCTTTGATCGTATACGCATGCATACTAATGTATCACCGCGTATCTCTCCATAGTCACCTATTTATGCTCTAAAGGAGAATTATTAAATGTACCATATGGATTATAAGCTATGAATGCTCCAGACAATGAAGGGGTTGGTGGCTCGTCGGATATATTAATAACTTTGTTTCGGTCTTTTCTTTTAGGCCTTTGAATCGTCGAGCTTGCAGTGAAAATGCTATGAAATTACATCTCCACTTAATTATCTCTCCACAACACACTACGTTTGAACTCCAGTTAATCATTTAATTATATTAGAAGAATCGTTGCCTCATTAAAATACAAAAGAAATTAGGGGGCAAGTGCAGGTATCTTGCAACCTTGACTCTTTTAAACATATATACCACACAAAGACTTTTAATGCTTAATCCAATTAATTTTTCATTAAAATCATTTAAGCCTTATTCGTGTTTGAAAATGATCATACATCACATAAATTTATTTTAAAGGGATAATAGAAGCTCAATACAACATGTATTATGCATTAACTTATTAAAATAATAAATTAAATAGCGTTAATAAATAAAATAGATAGGATTCTTAGTAGTTAAAGAACATGTCGTTACAATGCATCCATAGAGTTAATGGCCGCATTTTATTTCAGTCTGATTGAACTAAGCAAAGTACACTTTATTAAAAAATTGAAAAACTTCCGTTCCAAAAATAAACCATTTAATTTCTTCGTTGTTACCCCTTTGTCCAAATGAAACAACCCCGTTTCATCGCAGGACAACGAAATCTGAATTCCAGAAAGTCTTGTGGCTCTAATATCCTCGGTGGAGAGGTAAAAAATTACTTGGAAGAGATTATTCAGATTGTTTGCATAATTTTATTACGAAACAATTTCTTTCCGCCTGATGAAAATAAAGATGACTAGAGGGATTTGCACTTGATCGTCCAAGGTAGTGGAAACGGACAAGATATATTTATAAGGCTAGATCTAAATAGCGAAATTCATATAACGATTAAAAGCTTTTACGACTACTACTACTACTACATAGTTCATCGATTCCACTTTCATCTACATTTATTTAAATTAAATTGCAACGTCAGTGAAGCGGCAAATTTAAAGGTATTCAGTTTTTCCGTGAAGTATCTATAATTAGGCAGTTTTTTACAGATATGAGTTAAGTTAGCACGTTAATAATCATTGAAGTTGTAATTACTCATCAGAATTTTAATAAATATAATATAACATTGAGGAAAATTTATGAATAACTGCAAGTTGGACTGAAAGTACCTTATAATCAAATTTTGTTGGTGGCGAAGAAAGATTTTAGAAGTTTCGATCAGTGGAGCAACAACGCAGCAACGGATCTGTATTTGAAAATTTTGCTGGACATCAAATTCACTAAATATTAACTTACCATGTGCTCCCAGTCCCTTTTGGAGTCGAGGGTTCATATGAACATGACACATCTGTAGATACGCTACTTATTTTTATTGTCAACGGAAGAAAATATTGTCAAATAGAAGTAGTGCTCTGTCTCCATTCTTTTCTATCTCTCATTTCATTTTTGTTTGGATGGAAGTTTACTTTTTCTTTGTAATATTTCTGTAACTCCTTGCTTCCATTTCTTCACTAGTTATACATATTCAAGGTTCTGCTGCTTTAGGCGTAAAAATGTCTTATAAACCAATCGATATTATTAATGAACGATATTATAAGTGATCTCTAATATTACCTAGCTCCCACTTCAAAACCTGGAAAATGGTGCTTATAATTCATGCGTACTGCAAAATATATATATATATATATATATATATATATATTTCACCCTATATTTTTTTTCTAATGTTAGAGCGGTTGTTTCAAATAAATCTGACTGACCGTATTATCTCCCCAATTTTTTTCTATTTACAAACTTGTACCTTTCGCTTTAAAACCCTGACACGTCACGTTTTGAGGATTATCCCTCGACAAACGGCCCGCTACGTCTTACATTGTATCAAAAACAGCCATAAGGAATTTAGGGCTGCTTGTGGGAACCTTAAGGATTCCCCAATATGCTCGACAAGTTTCATTTTAAGGTATGCATAATGCATTTTCATGCATTTAATGCATTTTCATGCATTCCATGGTTAGAATTAAAACAGAAATTAGTGCATTCTTGGGATACTTGAATTTTTAAGTAGACGATGTTACTACGCGAGCATTCACACTCCGGGTTTTTAATGTTATCTACAGTTTATCCGACCCATTTGTAAACACTGGTAAAATACGTCCATAAACATCGAAGAGATAGATAACCAAAGAGAGGCACCCATAATACCGGTCTGCTACCTCTTAACCACAAACAATTAACTCTCTATAGGAGGTTGATTGTTAAACAAGGTCTAAAATATGTCGACGTAAGGGGTACCAACGTCAGGAGAAAAAAAAACGGATACAAAGTATTATAACTGATGGGTGTGTATTTAGATGAGTTAAAAGAATGGATGGGATGTAAATCAATAAGGAACAAGGTACGGTTATGGTTTGGGTGAAGTGAAATGTGTACGAAGAGTGCTTAATGAATCGTTAGGCTTGAACGTGGAATTTACGACTTTATGGTAATTCTCTCCGTTGTAGTTGTTAAAATTGCCAGCTTTATTGTCCATTGTATGCTTTGATTTTTGGCATGAAAAATTTGCTGGTAGTATTAGGAAAGATTCGGATTAACGTCCGAAAATAACTGAGATATTTGTCATTTGTTGTATCCATGGCCAAGTTCTTTATTCTTACCTTTGGCAAAACACTTCCTGCGAAAAATAAAACGACATGTAAATGTCCTTAAGGATGTCTGGGTAAGTTAATGCCATCAAAGAATTTACCGGTTTCTAACGGCGGTGGGAATTTACCGCTATCTTTTAGGATCCACCTATGAAAACAATGTAGTGGGGTGTTTCTGACCTGAAGGTATACCACGCTAACTACTCACCCAGAGTAGAGTAGTGGTGTTAAACTATCGATTGTACTGTCCATAATTAGTGATTTATTAGTCGACTGTCGAAACAATCGACAGTTTTTAAAACTATTAAGGAATTGTCAGATATAAAATTAAAATAGAAAAGCCAAAACTAAAACAAATTTCATAGAATGACTACAAGGAAATGCTCGGTTAAAACCACAACAAGAAATTTAGTAAACTGTAAAATGTGAATTTAAAACTCTTTATATCACTATCCTGTTCTGTCACAAAACTTCTACATTTTATGCTATGACTAGGTTTTTAACTTTTGACTACTTTTAGATGAACAGATCAAAATCAAAACAAACACTCAAAAAGTAATTCAATATAATGGTTAAGTGTCACTATAAGTCATAACACATCGGTGGATATGTCACTAGATTCTTCAGAGTTTTGAAAGTCCAAAATGGCTTTAAAATCAAATCTAAGAGATTATTGGAATTTCTAGACTTTTCCATTTTAATTTTAAAGGCTGCAAAGCCTAAAATATATAGAATAAAGGTTTTAGAAGCTCTTCTAGAAACTTACAAAACGAAAATTGCTGTAAAATCAAAACTAGAAATTTCACAGATGCACCAAATGTGGCCTGAAGTAGAATCTATAAGTACTTTCAGAAACATGAACAAAAACATAGTGTTAATAGATTATTAAAATATATTTCATTACCAGGTTTTTCTTCACAGATAAAAACATATTAAGCTGAGGTAATAATAAGAAATATAATAATGTATTTAATATAATGAGATTATAATTAATAACCTTCAAAAATATGTTTTACATTAATCTGTTCCAAAATATCCATGAACGGAAATTTAAAGTTTCGTTTCATTCCCCAGTTTATTTCGATAACACTACCAACACACTGTTATAAAATTTTAAAACTGTCGAAACTATCGATAGTTTGGCACCACTAGTCAAGACTTTCGTCGTCTAAAAATTAGCATTTGCCCCATTTAACATTTTTTCAGAAGTTCGGCAAGTAAGTGGCGTAACAATGTAGAACAAATGGAAAACTTGAAGCATTACCCATAAACGTTTACACGGCACATTACTTCAACGTGTGCTATCATTCATCGATAAAACCATACCATGTTGAAGTTAATTCTATAACGCCTTCTATACAACACGTTCTGTATTTATAAATACAGCCAGAATTAAAGTCATACGAAGTCGTTCCATTTCAACCGCCATCAATCTCTTTTTTGTAAAAGTTTCCATAAACTCCAATACCAGCACGTAAGCCCTGTACGTCCTTCTGCATCATTTGACGTCAAAAGAGAACACAAAAAAGAGCAACAAGACTCTACTTCCTGTCTGCACACATCGGAATTAGTAATGAGAGCTCGTCGACGTCGTCTATCTCCCCCTATCGCCCCCTAGAGCTGCGAAAAGTGCAATCAGTGTTACTCATCAAGCGTTTCTATTCATGAGCACCAAGATTTAATCTTCCAAATTCAGGGTGTTTAAATTTACACTCGCCGAGATCATGCGGGGTGAACAATTTTTTTCTCTCTTGCAACACGATCTATTAATTAATTGATTTGATTAAACCTATTTGTATTTGCATTATTAACAGGACGAGATTACTCGCCCTTCCGGATCTAAATCGACGCTGCATTGTCTGTTTTCTCCTAACTTAATGCCAGGCTCTATTATCCAACCGGTTAATAGTAGTGTAAAAATAGTGTCAAACTACTCGTATTTGCTGGAACCGAAAATAGTTTAATTTTTTCAGAACAAAGGAAGGGATGACATCAACTGTCACTTTACGACCAAGCTGTAAGAACCGTCTTTAGACTATCTGAATGTTTTCTATGTGAAAATTTTGATTGAAGCATGTCATTGTGGAGGAGGCTGCGTATTTGACACTAAATGAGAAAGGTGAAAGTTTGCTAGCACCCATTGACTTCATTCGAAAGAAACTGTCGGAAAATGTGACCGAGATACTAGAAAGGAATAGATGATGCAAAAATTTACAGTAAAATTGGTGAATACATAGGGAAACATGTGTACTGATCAGATAACACATTTCTGTGAGACGAAAAATGACCGATATTTGTGTAAAGCTCAGTTAATTAATTTGTAGGGAATTCAGAAAAATAAGAATATGATGAATGTGAATCATTCGAATGATATTTGACGAAATATGTATGAAACAAAAGGAAAAATATTACTAATTTCGTTGAAAAGTAAAGAAGTGGTGCAGGTACTAAAAAAAACCTAAATTTAATAAACGCTTGGTAAATTAAATAGAGATTTTAAATTTTTTCCAACCTCTTGGGGATCTAAGCTATAACTGTGCAGAGGTTCAAGTTCCGAACTGCTTCAGAAAACCCTCAAAATAAAACCAACTAAATAAATTTCAATCTTATTTTTTACCCTGTCAGAAGGAATATTCGGAGATTGCAGCATTTTTCTGAATCATGTTGCAGCCTGAAATATAATGTGCCAATTTTAAACTTTCTAACTATTCGGGTATCGTGAAATATATTTTATCCCCTTTGTAGAGTTTAAAGTTTCTCGAGAACTCAAATTAGATAGAGATGGTGAAAGTGGTGAAGATAAAAATGGTGATGATAGCGGTGAAAGTAGAGATAGTGCAGATAGTGAAGACGGTAGAGCTAGTGGTAGAGCTAAAGAGGATGAAGAGGGTGCCGATGGTGGAGATGGAAATACACACGCTTCAGAAGGCTTAGTTAGGGCCCCATCTCCCTACCAAAAAAATATTTAGTTTCACTCTTCCCAGTGTCCTTTGTACTGCATGATTTTTCCTGTTGTTCCGCATCCTCTATTTTTGTTTAAAAACCCCTTTCAGACACATTATTTACAGAATACTGGACAACATATAAGAATATTGCTTAGGAAGTGATTTCGCCAACACGCTTCTGTTTTTTGGATGCAAATCATTTTTCCGTACAGTAGAAAACCAAGTTCCGTCCATGTACGTTTTGTGGCTGAAACTTAATTTTTGTCACAACTGACAACACTATTTTGGGTCATTTCAGTCTTACTAAAGCCAACAATTCTATTTAATACCGCATGTAAAATCATGTAACAGTGACTCTTGTTCCAAATCGAGTGGCGCCTTCCTACTACTAAAACGAAAAGTGTGTAGGTTTCTGCTGACGTGTTACTTTATGTTGCCAGTTACTCCTTTTACTGCCCACCCTTTTCACCAATAAGTTTCTTAGACGGTAGCACACGCCACCGTACATTTCCGCGGATAAGGGTTACAAGTAGCAACAAATTTTGTAAAAACTTTTCAATTGGTAATTTGTGGTGTTGCCTTAAACTGTTTGTTCAAGATGAAGTCTTGGATCAACGCTTAGACGATTCCTGAATTGTTTTTGTCGAGTACGCGATCATCAGAAGAACAAACCGACAATAATAATGTTTAAAAAAATAGCATACTGGATATATTAAATTGATGGGCAGATTGTGTTTAATTTTGAATACATTGTACTACACGCTCTAATAATGTAGCCGACGCCAAATCACCATTTGAAATCCGTTTTCTACTTCTTGGCAATAAATAAATCATGGCCCATTAAACAAGATTCAGAATTTGCTAAAGGGGCCCCCGCTTTTCCCATTACTCAAAAGGTTAACAACTCAGCCTAATAAAACTAAGGAATTTGATTCCACTTCTAGTTTATTTTAAAGTAGATCTATAGTAGGTATGCCAGTATACCATTGGAATATATATTGAACAGTGTAACTCTTCAATTAAATATATTCCAATCATTTAATCTTTTTTTTTTGAAATTTCCGTCCTGTTCCATTTAAGTGCTTAGAGTAGAAACTTACATAAAAAATAATGTTTTACAATTTCTCCAAACACATGTAAAATATGTTGGTGATTATTTCTAGGTTATAAATTGTTTATGCCATTAGTTGAAGCGACGGTAAACCGCTAGCAATTAAGCGCTGGCCGTAAATTTTCCGGATCCGGATTGATAGCCGTTAATTCAAAAGAAACGAAGAAGTTACGTTCATAATTTATTTATCATGAAGTATTTTAAACACAATTTCGATTCCATATGACTAATTTATGCTTTGATTATGATCTCAATAACTATGGAATTATTTGTCCATTTATTCGTTCAATAACGCTAAGATAATATGAAAATTCATGGATTGTACTTGATCGCACCAGCATTCTCAATAATTCTTTAAGATTTTTCAGTATTCACTCTGTTATTTTTTACCAGTAGTTTTATGACAATTTATCAATTTAGCAAGGATCGACGTTCTGATCCATAGGGAAATTTTTTAATAGCACATTACGGAGAACAAATCCCTACCCGTTCAGCGAGCTCCTTATATTGTGAAACGAGTGCCTCCCTTTGTTTCTGAGGTTTCGTGCATGAACTTCAAAACAAAAACCCATGCCATGTTTTATAGCGACACGTCAGGTCATTAACGAGTTTAAGATAAATAATTTATGGTTGTTGAAGTAAATGCATGACTGGATGAAAAGCTCACAGGTATGCGACGCATACATGGTATCATAAGCGAAGTCGACGATTAGAACGACGGCGTCGTCGTCGACAACCTTTCCATCGGATTTAAATTAAAACGGTACTCGACGAACATACAAATGGGAACGGGAACCGCGACCCGTCGCCAGTTCATTGAATATCCTTCAGGAAGAAATAACGGTATGAAGGTATTCTCTGGAATATTTAGATTTAGCACCAGGGGGAAACTTCTCAAAAGTTATCTGATGACCAATCACTGCTGTACAAATTTGTAATCTTCAAAATTTACTGGCCAGATGTACTATAAATAGTGTACAAATACAAAACCCAGCAGCTTTCATAAAATTCCATATTGGTGGAGTTTAGAAATAGAAAGAATTAGGAGAAAGTTAGAACCGAAGGTGCAGCTATACGGTGCACGTATTATACATACACTCCTCTTCTCGATCCACCCCCACTCTCCCCGATTCCTCCCACTAATTTTGCGAAGGTGTAGCATGCAGTGGGGGTGTTCGCTGTTTGCATGTTCACGTTTGCTTGGTTTTAGTATCCACTTTTACTAGGCAGGCCAGATTACTTTGAAAAAGAGCAACATAAAATATTCTCACTTTAATTAGGAACTAAAATAAAATGATGAAATGTTAATTAGGTGAGTTAGGTATGAAAATGTCCATAATTCCATTGAATTCCATGGAAATGTCCATAATAATTGTATTTGTTTGTGTCTTTACCTTTTTCTTGCACATATCATGTCATGAAACAAGCACTTCTCTTTTTCAGTAAAATAAAACAAAACATCATTGTTATATCATGCCGATTTGTTAATTTGTTCGAAAATTTAAAAAAACGCGGTTGATTGTTTTATATGGTTAATTATTTAGTATTATAACAAACTATCATGAAAACACCATCTTTTCCATCTTAAATATTTCCATTTTATATTAAATATATCTTAAATCTAAAGAAAAAGCGCATATATATGTAATTATTTATATCTTGCAGTTTTATATGCGTATTTGCCCTTCTCTACTTGTGACAGTCAGTTAGGAATTTGAACTTCCAGTAATTCACACAATTTAGTGCTCACCAAAGAACGTTCATTCCTTTATTACAAGCTTTCGTGAATTTTGAAACACGGATAAATTTTTATAATTGAGATGAAGTTCTGAAAATAAATTACTACGTTAATATCAAATATTCATTAAAATAAAACCAGATTACCTTTTCCAAATAATTTAAATAATGTGAAATCGTTCAAATTCCAACACACAAAATTAAGCGTATCTAAAAGAAAAATAATGTAAGAATTGTGATGATGTGGTAGTAAGATTTATTCCGTAATCAGTGATAAATCGACAGTTGGTTTGATGAACTTAAACAGTCGCAATAAAACGACTGCAAAATATGACAGAAGAACGTGTAGACGGATTTTGCAACAAGAACAGTAATTGTAAAACTTTATTCGTAAGGGAACAGCATGAGTGAAATTGGAGGAATGGTAGCACAGCATTCGCCAATTCAAAAAATCGTCAACAAGTTATGAATAAACATTGCAGAATACGGAGAATGAACAAAACAAAAGGGAAATAAAGGAAGGATGGGAACGTAACACGATATTCTAAAAACACGATGAACCTTTGCTTTTACGTAAAATTAACAAAAATCGACGAATTAATTAGACATACTTGAAGTGGCGCACATGCGAGTGTGTACGCATACGGCATAATGAAAGGGAAAATCTAACCGTTCTCACTCCTTTGATACCATTGTTTTTTTATGTAATTACGACAATACGTAACTTGAAAAAGACAATCTGGTTGTATTTTAATAATCCTGTGATACTATTAACTTAATGACTTTCCAGAATATTTTAATTCCGATTGGTAATGTTACAGAGAAAATTGTAATAGAGAACTTAATTTTGATTGGTGTATACTCAATTGTATGAGTAACTATACATAAAATGTTGCCGAACGACAAGGAGGAAGTTTGAGATATTTTAACACTTAAACAGTAACACTATAGTTTCTGTTATATTCATGTTCCACTTATTAGTAAAAGCTAAATTTGACAAGAAATGCCTTTTTGGGGGATAAGTGCCTATTTAGTAATAAATGCACATTTTTAAGAATTCTTGCCTGTTTTCCGTTCCAAAGTCCAAAAAATTTTTTTATTGCACTGTATTGTATGAATTACTTTAAATTAAATAGTAACATAGAAACATTTACATTATTATATCTTAGGATTATGATTACTACCGATCCAGAAACTGTTGGGCCTTAAAAACGTACAAGGTGTTTTCAAAGAAAGGTAGATTCAAAATAAATTGATGTACAGAGCAACTAATATTACCATTCTTGTACAAACAATTGAGGCATTAAAACACACCAAATAACACCATTTTTGAAAACTGAGAAAAAGGAAAAATTATATGAAAACCCTTGAATTACCACCAGATGAAGTAGTAAGAGAGGCATACAACAAACTTGAAATTACACAAAAATACAAAGCATTTATACCTTAGCGAACTAGCTAAAGTTTTAAGTGGTGTCCATTCAAGTAATCGCCACATTACAACAGAAGAATTATCAAAATATAGATCATTCTCTTTAAGTCTCTCAATATCATGTGATTTTTCAAAGTATAAAAATATTTTGTTAGATAGGAGGCAAAATTTCACACCAGAAACCTAGTCAATTTATAATTATATGAGTGATGCATATTATTTAGTCTAGATATAAGAATATATGGATAGACTTATTTAAGTTGTGATTTGATTTGTGACGAAATATTTATTTTTTGGTGCCTATATAAGTGCCAATATACAAATCTTTAGCACCTAATCTGCCTGCTTGTTTAAACTTTTTATGTGCTTTTAAATTCCGCCCCTACTTATTAGTGTTTACCATTATGTACTGTGAAGTGTAAAGACATCGATACTTTACTTAATTATACAAACATATTTACTGTTAATTAATGTCATGATAGTTTA
Source organism: Cryptocephalus primarius (assembly GCA_963576515.1). Lineage (NCBI taxonomy): Eukaryota > Metazoa > Arthropoda > Insecta > Coleoptera > Chrysomelidae > Cryptocephalus > Cryptocephalus primarius. The sequence goes on from OY754936.1 coordinate 12,241,453, forward strand.
TTTCCTCTTCGGCTATATTAAATACGTGATGATGTCAATAGCTCTTAAAACAAAATTAAAAATAACTAGTGCTAAGTGAAAGTGTCAATTTATTATATAAATTACGGTTGAGGCATAAATATTTCACTTCACATAGAACCACTTGTAGTATGACACACACTTTAATCATACAATCCGCAGATTTATTTGGTACGTTGCGTTGAGACGTGTTACAATATACCTACTTGTGTTTTCATAGTTTGAAAAATTGTGATTTATATGTTTAAACATACATGAATCTAAAATTTATTGCAGAAAATTAATTATTTTATTGCACAGAAATGTAAATATCTAACTACACTAAAAGGAAATAAATGACGATACAGTTTGATCAATTTGTTTCAACAAATTTGTAATCTTCTTTGCTCATCCGTAAAAATGGAAAAATACAACGAAGTGTGGTAAAAAGTTATCTTCAAAGGCAGATTTTATGGTAACGAATGTATCCCAAACAGCATAAATTTTTAAAGAAATGGGCCATTTCTGTGGAGGATTTAATGAGTGTTAAAAGGGCACTGTCAACTATATTACTGAACTTTCGGAACCTTCTCTACTCAGGTAACCTGGCCTAAAAATACCTTTCTAAAAATTTACTTTTTCAATTAGTGCCCAGTCTTTTTAAAATAAAATATGGTGTTTTCTCTTCGCATACAATTTACAGCTTTTTAAGTATTTAACGCCACCAGCCACGATCTGCAGTGAAAATTGATCCATTAAGTCAGGATATTATTTCATAAATTCACAGACACCTAAAAACATTTGGGTGTTTTAAAATAAAATTTTATTTTATTTTATAGAATAAAGGGGGGGCAAAATAAAGTTTTGAAGTTGGGTCGGTTAAAAAACTCACTTTTTAGATTAAATTACAATAAGTAACATAAAGTATACTAAAATCCCAATTTAATGAAAATAAGAGGAAAGGTTTTAATTTAGATAATATAAAATACTAAAAACGCACAATGTACATAAAATCCATGAAGTAAATTATCCATTATCTGCTATTATCCAATGTTATTTCTGTATGTACTTTGTTCTTAGGCACGTAACATAGCAAGAGATTTTTTTATTCGCATTTATCCTATTACCTAGTTGGCTATGATTTATGGTTAACATCTTTTTATTTTTACTTTCGCCGCCCAAAATACATTAAGATGTTATAATCGATATTGATATATGGTCTTCATACTACTTTTCCGAACATTGGTAGTCTATAATTATCTAAATTTGATAACTGGTTAGTATAAGTTATGGGAAATCGATCTGCTTTTCTAAAATTGTTGGTACAGAAGTTTAAAGAAAGAAGATATAACTTGCTTGATTGTTTTGAGAGAGAATACATTAGAAACTTTACTCATTTGTTTTTCACATAAATTTTACTTACGGTGCGAAAATGCCCACTTTTGCCTTTCTTGTGGTTTATTACAACAACCGGTGCAGAAAATTTATCCCGTGTCTTGCAACTGCACCAATCTAACACATTTTCACACTTCGTTTACTTAGCAAGCTTCCGAAGAGAAAATTATGGTCCCATTCTTGGGATTAATGTTATTTTCGACTGCTTACAAAGCAATTTGCAAAGTTAGGAACAGAAAAGTTTACCGGCGATTAAAACTGTCGTAGTAATCGGGACCGTGTCCCAAAGGGAAGTAACGGAAAGATCCAACCTGCGAGAATTCACCGCTTTGTTATAATTCCAATTATAAATTACTCTTAAATAAATTAATGTCAATGATGGAAACATTCAAATGAAGCTGATACGTTAACGGTAAATCGAATTCGATATGTTATGCGGATTCACTGAACGTCCAATCTATATGAAAATTCCAAACTTATTTTTCCTATGCTTAATTAACGATGTGACTATAAAACGTTCTGATGTCAGAAGCCTGCGAGTTGCCTCATGAAATGCATTCCCAAATGCAGGAGTAACGAAATAAGACGCCGGGGACCCACACAATGCTGCAACAAAACAAGAATTTATACGTTTCTGGAACGTTTATAGCGCTGCACACCGCAAATTGAAAGTAATGCTTGTTTATTATTTTTTTGTTTCGAGGGGCGGGGGAAAAAGTCGATGAGACGATTATTTATTCAAATTTAATGTGCTGGCTTTCGGGTACGCTTCGCTTTGTAATGGATTTATTAGGCGGGGAGTTTTCCAGAAGCGCTAAGCGACAATCGTTAAAAGCCAGTTATTTTATTTACGATATAAAAAAACTGAAAATATTCCATAGGACCTTTTAATCGCTAATTGACATTTATAATCTACGCTGGCGAAAACTTAATCTGGAATTGTATCGAATCAGTGTAAAACGAAAAAGAACAAGAAGACGTCTCGATTTTCCGCTAGAGCAAACTTTGATTCTTAAATCAGCGATTAGACTGTTCGAGGAATCGACACAGAAAATTTTATTTGAACATTCTGCTACATGATTTCATAACGTTTCGTCATTTTGCCTTTAATTTATTAGCCAATGGAAAAGGTCAGTCTAGCGAAGCGTAAATTCTCCTAACTACATACCATCCTTGAGATTTGTGTTTTTGTTCCAAAAGTTCGATCGAATCTTCCTTTAGTTACTTTATACTTAAGAAGAAGGGGGAGAAAGCGAGCGACAATAAGAGAGGGGGAGAATAAAAGAAAAATGTCAGTTTTTATATTTAGAGTTTAGGATTCGTTGACAACACAACCTTTAACGAACCCTTATTCAAATGTGGTGTCTGACACAATTAGGAAAATTTTGAAGCTGATTCAGACAGGAGTGGAGTCATTTGAGAGATATTAAGAAATAAACGTACTCGTAATCGAAATAAGGCATGTTTGTTTTATTTCTTACATTAACCGTGTTATAACACGTTAAAAGTCATGAGCGCTCTTTTCCCACCGTTCATCTCTTAAACCGTTGGACCAAATATTTTGAAAAAACCCCAAACTACGTGAATACACTGTCTGTAAACAATTTTAAGTTTCTTAAAATTGTCGTTCGTTTAAATCACGAATTTTTAGTATCTTCAAAATTCACGGGGTGATTATTAATTAAATTTTAACGAGACGTCAGACGATTCATAACGTCAGATGACGTCATCGTGAGCTGTGATTGGTACATGTGTCAGTTACCAGCAGGATTGATTTTGCTTTGCAATCTATGAATGACATTCGTCATATTTTTTTGTCAATATTAAAAACGGTCCAAATTGTGTTAGAAAAGATTCCTGTCGATGAACATTTTGCCGCATCCAATTTAACAAGATAAGAGTAACGAACGGTTTTCGTCTTATAGAACGTCAACTTTGGAAGTACACGTACACGATACACGTAAACATTTTACATAAGTTTCTCTTAAAATAATTGAATACAGAATGAAGCATCCACTGGGACTGGTATTTCTGTTACCACGACACGGTAATATAGATTCATAATTGGGTTGATTATTAATTGTCTGTAAGAGCGACGATTAACACAGTTTAGTCGATCGATCCAAAAGGCCCGAAAATACCAGCTTGCAATTATTAAAAGACTGCCATACCTTAATTATAAGCAATAATCTGTTCGACCGACGTAATACTAATTCGGATAGCGTCCTCAAGTCGATGAATCAGCAACTTTTTCTCTATAAATACTGTGGAATGAATCAGTAGAAACAGCACTCGTTTTTCGAACACATTTTGTATCAGATATACTCACGAATGTCTTCAATTTACGTAAAGTACGAGAAATTTTAGTTACTTCGCCTTCAAACTTAACCTAGACAATAAGTTCAAATATCATTTAAAAACCTGACCAAAAAACAGATCGTTCTAACGGCTGATGTTCCACAAAGCACATTAAAATTTGATCATACCATGTTGTAAGGAGATCTCACAAGGGTTTCTGAGTAAGCCCAGGCAAGGTTATTTCACTTTACTTTACAATAAGTGAGTGGTGCTTCCTATACGTAAAAGGTAGTAAAGTATACGTAAAATGGGTTATTATGCGTCAACTTTATAGATATCCAAGATAAGTTGTCTACGTTATGCAGAACGAAGACGAAAGGAAGGACTTAACCATATAGTCTTTACTTCGCTGCAATATCTGAGAGACTATCTTTTGATGAGCTACTCCAGAGGACACCCAAGTTTAAGAATTTTCAAAAATGCACAACACTAAGTAATGTACCAAGTTCTATAAATCTTCAGCGTAAACTTAAAATTGCTTCTATATGTTTGCACTGTGAAAAGAACTGGAAGTATTCACACTCTCAAATCTTTCAGATGTTTCCAATGTAATATTTAACAAGCCTTTTAATTGCTCATTTTTTAATAACTTGTTTGTTTAGATGGGAAAAAATTGAAGTAGATCATAGGCAATTATCTAATTTTAATCCGAATGTAATTTAATAGGCAAACCATCCAAAGTATTTGCAAATGATCTAAAGTGACACTTGTCGATTACCTCTTCAGCGTTGTCAAACTTTGGAAAAAAGACAGAAAGCTGAAGATTTTATAATCGGCTTTCGGTCTTTATTCCCCGATTTGGTGCGTATGTATACGTATGGGTGGTGAATCCCCCATTCAATTGCGCAAAAGATACCTTATGTGTGTACGAACGTAAACCGCTCTGTATATACAATAAAATGTTATAAATATCTTTTGTGTTTTACAACGTAATTAACTTGCCCCTCAATATTCCCAGAGATTAATATAACGTGTCATCTCGTTAATACGTACGCACAGTAAGATAGCATTTTAAAACACGAATATGCGTCTCTATCTCTAGGATCTTAATAACTACACCTCTATAACATGCTATTTGATAGATAGTATCTAGGCAAATTTTAGAGGAGCACCCGTTATCCAAACCAAGATCTCAGTTTCTAAATTCTCGTCGCCAGTAAAAATGATATTTATGTGTGTGATGCCAACGTGCATACATATACGACGTGCAGTAAAAATCGAATGTTCTTTATTTCACAAAATATATAATATAAATAAAGATATAAACGTAATTTATGTATTTTCACGGTGCATTAAAAAAATGTTGCTTAAGTATTTTTTTATTCAAAAATAAATATTTACAAAGTGCTCTTTCGATATGATTATTTTCAAACAATGTCAACAATACCTCACTGTGTCCCAGTTAGACACGTTTCATTATGTTCTCCACATAACAAAGTTCTTCAAGCGAAAATGTAGACTATAAAGAGTCGGTTTCTCAATTTTAAATTCAATATTCTTTTATTGCGTCTTATAAATTTGACGGAATCCCTACATGCTTCATATCAGAGTCAGATTCAATATCGCACCAATGTGTAAAGGAAAGCCCTAAAAACTCTGAATAGGAAGAGGCACCAGTCAATTTTACTCCGTCATACGCCCTATACGAAGCTAAGCCTCTATTATGTTTTCTTTTAGCTTTATTTGTGATTACATGTTTCGAAGAAAATATATCGTACCTCTGCACCGTCAAAGGGTTTTCACGAATTTTATTAGTGACGATACAGGAAATGTAGTAGTGGAGTAAAAACTGCAGAAGGTTCGTTCATAAAAAATATTTTAGTTAAATCAAAAGGTTAAAGTAATCTACTCCATTTTATTTAAATATTATATTACCATTAAATAGAGATTAAACTAATGAAATACATGCTGTTAATAAATGTTCTACTAGCGGTTTACATGCAGGAAAGTGTTGGAAAAGTTTAAATATTGTTAATTAAGTCTAAGAAAATATCTGCTATAAACTGATTTTCAAATGGGTATAATATTTTACAAAATGACACATGGGTTAAGTCGCATTAAAAAGACAGTACGAGCACCTAAGTAATTTTCGTGCAATAACCTACGTATTCTTCGACTAACTATCCATTAATAACCTCTCCGGACAATTCGAATCAAAATTAATTCAAACCTTCCCATGAGCGACTGACGCCCCATTCAAACAATGCCCTGCACAATGGCGCCCCCTGCGGAGATTTAATACCTGATTATATGTAGTTCAGTCGAGATGTGTAGGAAACTCAGTTCGTTAACGGTCTCTGGGTGTCGGATTAGCTTTTTGCCGGATAATCTGCCTGACAAATATTGATTAAGGCGAGAAACATGCATCTATTACATTACTAGAAGTGCATATTTATCTACAATTCTCGTAAAGGATATAAGTGCAACGTACCAAGGACAGAATGAATTAATTTTTAGCTGCTTTGCAAACAATTCAATGAAATGTAATTTTAGACTTCGATTAAAGAATATACGTTGCCTTCGTTTACGGACACATTGTGGGATTATATTTTATGGAAAGAATGGTATAATAAAGTAATAGAGCTATTACGAGCGCTTCTACGAAAGAAATGCAGACCTATTGCGGTCAGACTGGAAAAATTTTATTACTCCTTCATTACGTGACATTATTATGGGACTGTCATTTCCGCCTAAATTATTAACATAAAAAACAAAAACATTTCCGAGAGTCAAAGATGCCGTATGGGAACTTTTTAAATATTTTTAACTCTATAATGTCTTCATAATGTTATGAAATTTTATGGCAGCAAAACGGTAGATTTTTTATTCAAATAGATTTAAAGAATAATTTTAACTGTGTAACACCCAAAAAATTAAACCTAAACAGATTAAAGATGTATATACCTATAAAGCAATGCTCACGACCAATCTACAACACCTCGAAAACATAAATGAACAGCAAATAAATATTGACAACTTAAAACAAGCAAATTACAGGTACAATACAACAGGTTAGGGAAAGTGACAACAAAACTGATATAAATACAATAAATATGATGAAAGCAAGAAAAATAATGCTACATAAACACGACAAATTTCCCCCACCGAAACATTTAAATAGAGATATTTATAAAGCAACCAGACTAGATATCAAACACATGTGGAAGACGATTGAAGATAATGAAAGTACGAACGAACTTTGACGTAAATTCAATTTAGGAGAAAGAAACATCTGCAAGTTAACAGACAAATGTGGAAATATTGTTTAAAAAAGAGACAAGTTACTTAAAATGAAGAATTCCATTCATAGCTTTTATCACAACAGAAAGCTAAACCGCCAAATCAACAGCAAATACCAGAAGTTAAGGAGACAAAACATCAGAGTACAAGCAGCGATGGAAAGATCAATGTTAGGAATCTTACTCAGGGACAGAATTGGCTTATTTATTACATTAGATTTATTGACAATGGTTTAGTTTAAAAGTTATGTATTTGAAGTGTGTAGTGGTAACTTCCGAATGGTTTATTTGTATGTCACATGTGATTTTAGATAGTTTTACATGCATAGATGGTAACGTTGTTAGAATTTCTACTGATGATTTATCCCGCACCATCTAAACTGAAAATAGCCAAATTGTTATAGTCGAAATTATAAATTAACCTCCCAAAATATTGCTTTTAAATCCATATTATTGCTCAGATCTGTGGTGTTGGAACTTTGTACACTGGTTTCATGGTTAAAGTTTATAAACGCAAAGTGATTTTTGGTTATTTTTCACACTTATGCCGATATTATAATCTCCCATTTTTGTTTTTCCAAAATTATGTGAAAAGTACTGTAACTGAGTTTTCGAATTATTTCCTTAAATTTAAGACTTTCAAATCTGAAGGTCTAAATCTAAATCGAATGTTTACGAGCCTCATACTAGCGTATAATAATTTCGAGAGTAGATGTGATCCTGGAGTTCAAATTCCTATTTTCTATTTTTTTGAAAAATATCTGGACACAAAATTTATTTATTTACCTCAAAATGTTTAAACTATGTCCTCGAACTATTACTCTTCAAATCTGAACGTATTGTTGACCACACTCTTAGATTTGATAACAATAAACGGTTTATCAAAATTTAACGATTGTGAATTCCATTGACCGGATAATGCAACACATACCCTTGATGCGTAAAAATGTAAAAATGAGTCCACATAAAGTAAATTGTGCTGCAACATCGACCATTTTTGCCCTCTTGACAGAAAGAGCGCAAAGTTGGAATGCACTGCGAGTGTAGCTCTTGAATTAGACGGATTTTAATTAGACGAGGGCATGTTTTTCCTTAGGCGAATGCTAATTAACGATTTAATAATTAAAACAGATCCAGGAGACTTTATTCGTTCGAGTATTAATAAATGTTTCGATAAGGGTCGCTCTTACTTTTTCAATTTACCAAAATGAGATTTTTAGAGCTCGGCTTCGAGTGGGACGGGGAACTTCTTTGTTTTTCAAATGGAAAAGTTTTAAAACAAATACTTTTTGATCTGGAAATGTTATTAAGCTTTCGAGTAAGTAACTTTAGTTTCATTAACAGGATTGGATCATTTAATATTAATTTAGTTTAGTAATAAAACGGAGTTGTTATAGTAGTCGTAATATCTTATAATACAACCATAAAAGACTAACGGTTCACGTGGTTTAATCACTTACACTAGTCTCTACTTTCACTAATTTATTAATACACTACTCAACCTAATTTACATTACAACACAGAATAATTTATTTGGACATTTATTTATCTCTCTCAGCTCTATCGTAATTATTTGCTCGCTTTATCGGTAAACCTGATTGCTCTCTCGGATTCGAATTCCCTTTACATCTACCGGTACGATTTTCCAGAGTGTTCCTGACTTTCTAGTGTTCCCTCCGGTTTACAACTAGCGTTGTAACTCTGTGGCTCCCTAGATCTAGATAAGAATTTCAGCACAACGTGGTAAAAATAAAAAGACGGAAAAGTAAATACGAGCAGTTTGTATCAACTCAACAATAACCTATACCTATATAAAGTTGGAGGTTTTATATGAATCGTAGATACTGAGAGAAAAAATTAATGCCGGTGTGTCCCTGTATTGTTAGTTACAGGAACAGGAAAAAATAAATCGTAATATTAATAAATCTCCGTGTATAAATGCAGTTGCCGTCAATAAAGTTCCTCAGATCACCTCGTGAACTATAAAGTCGCTAGTTGGCTTGTCTCAGGGATTACAAAATTTAGGGCCGTATGAAATATTGCGAGATGGTGCGTGTCCAAATCCTCCCTTTCTACCTCGATAAGTAAATCAAAAAATTCTCAAGATACCGATTACGAGCTAATTTCGACATAATACCTTGCACAGTAAAATTCTCACGGACCGTTAAAGTTTGACAAACATAAGATCCCGTAAGGATTCCCCTCCTATTAAATACGGGAGACATCGAGATATCGGCATCGACATCGTCTTCGGCGTTCTCTTTCCGAACAAATGGACTTTGAGGATGAGGAAATTGTTTCTTCGTTTGTTTTACGCCGAGCGTTCGCTCTTTTGTCCATCGAATAATTGATGGGATCCACGATTGAAAACATTTGAGGAATTGCCCGATTGCATCGGAACGAAAATTGATACTCCGCATTCTTGGCAGAAAGCTAGCCCCGCACTCTTTTATTTAAAATAGTTACCGCTATCCCAATTTCTATGAATGCCAATTGTTTACCTAACAACCAAATATCCGTAAAAATGTTCTGTATCTTAACCGTAGAAAAAATATATAGCAAATAGAGGAGGCAAACTATAGGTCTGCCTATAAGTCGAAGCGTGCATAACCAAGAAGTATTTCTAGAAGAAGCTCAAAACTGAAAGGAAACAATCCTCTTTTGACTAGTTTCTTCACTAACTTGGATAGAAAAGGAAGTAAAGCAATGTAATCATTTGCGCATTCTGCACTGATATCTTTTTGGGAAGGCACGACCAGGGCAGTTTTTAGGCAATTAGGGACTCCTTAAGTAAAAAAGATATTGATATTTGATGTTACAGTGGTTATAACACTAATAGGATATGAGTAAGAATTCTAACCGAAAAGCCATCGATTCCAGAGAAAATTTTATATTTGAAATAGGAGAGGGTGTATATTACTTCAACACTGTCAGTGTAAATGAGAGAAAAAATGAAGAATTGAGGTGAGGGGAAAAAAGAACAATGGATCAACACCTAGTAAAATCTTAGAAGTAATATTGGTGGCTACATAGGAGAAATGAGTAATTAAGTTTGCTAGGATCAAGGAATAGGTTACAAAATGTTTGTTTCTCGAATCAATAACGATAGACCATGTTTCTCTGGCAGGATTTTTCGAACCAATTCCTCTATTCTGATAATAGACACGTTTAACGGATTAAATTGCATACTCGTAGTAAAATAGTTTGTTATAAGTTCTAAAAAAAATGTAAATTATCACTGGACTTTTTAATACAAATCAACGAACGTACTTTTTTTCATGCTTTTTGCTATTTTACACTAAAACGCCTCAATGGGAAAGTATATTGGTAGACAACGTTAAAGTTATTGACAAAATGACAAAATTCGTCACTGACACTTGACTTAAGGAAAACAAACTCATGGAAATTGGTAATTACTACGGAAGAATTTATGTAAAGATCAATTTTAAAATCTTGTTGGGAAGACAGTGAAACAGGCTGCGAAAAAATTACACAAGCAACCCAGGTAATCAGCTATAAGTAGCGCCAAAAGCGAAATAGTTACAATGCGCAGGTTATCATGGAAATACGAGTGAAGAAGAAATATTCAAGACCGAAAGGTCGGAGGAAAAATGAAAAATGGTAAACCCATGAGAATAGTGAAAATCAATAATTCTGGAAGAAAACGAATAATGTACATCAGTGGCACCAATTCACTAAAATGTTTACCAAGAAAAACTGTGAAATAACCAGATTTAAAAAAAAGTTATAAAGAAGTTATCTAATAATTAAGGGCAATTTTTACGGGCAATTTAAATAACGTACTTTATTGTATGAGAAACATATTGCTCGTTAACGGTCAGTTTCACTGTTAATTTCTTTTGAGAAATTTTGTTTTTTTTTAGATAAATCTTATTAAAGAAATTTAATTTGTTTGTTGGAAACTGTTAAACAAGAGGGGAAAGCTCCATAAGTACAATAAGTGAAAGTAGCAGGTTCTCTCACTAACTAGCATTACCGGCTGTATTTTCGCAGAACATAGCTAGTTAATGACTTTTAAAATAAAAATATCAATGAGGTTACTTGTAATTCACCCTACTTTCCATAACGCCTCCTTATTTCCATCGTAATAATTCTAAATCAGCGTTCTGCCATTAAAGATCTCGTTTACACCACGCGAAGCTTTCCTTTTTTCCGCTTCGTTAAGGCCTCTCCCGACAATATAACAAGGCTTCTCCTCGGAGACGAAGAAAAATAACGTTTTAAGTGTAAAAAATCGCAAAATTCATCCGAACTTCCTTAGTAAAGTGCATAGCGTCGTTTCCCTTTATAAAAAGATAGCTCGCTAATTTCCATTATCATTTATCTTGTGGGGCAGTGGCATCTAGCGTGAAAACTGTGTGACATGTTACGTTACTTTAGAAAGAATGGAGGAAAGAATTTGTTATACTTAGTAATGTGCAAGCGGTGGCCGCTTCCTATTTTGCGCCCCAATACACGCCTTGTGATTTTACCTTAAACAACTGATGCTAAACGGTTTTATATTTTTCTTCAAATTTGCCATTCATTTTGAATCTGTTATATATAACTGATTCCATGTATTTCTTCATTCGTTCGTGTATGTTCGAACAAATTAGTGACTTCCCAATCCGATGCTGAAATCACATAGTGGCAGCGCGAAGAGGAAGCCTGGGTTGCAATTTCCGGACACGAATACAATGGCTGTCGACCTGATGATCCCTATGGATTTGTGCATGAATCAAAGTAAACACCTGCTGAAGAGAGGGAGAGGGAGAAGCACAGCGCGAGAAAGGGAGAGAAGCGCCTAGAGCAGATTTATTATAAATCTGAGAAAACGTTCATTCAATGAAAGAAATTGCTCTACCACTGAGACAATCTGGAAGATTTTTATTTTTCCACGATTTTTCACTGAATAACACCAATAACTTCGATTTTAACCTTCACATGTGAATCGAGCATTACGATACTGCTGTCAATATTTTATGAAATTTAAATCTCTTCATTATTATTTACCTATTTATTGCAATGCCATTGAATATAATTCTGTCATTCGATTCTAAATACTTGTAAAACTGTTCACAACACTATAAATGACACAATTCAATTTGAATTTATTGGTAGTTGATATCATGTTGAGCACTTGATTCTATTTAATGCAAATTTTAACTACATAACAGATAGGCGTAGAAACCTTGCAGTGGTATATCGGACTATTATAATCGGAATAAGAAGTATTATCCAAAGTAACTCAACAATTCCTTTTATCAGCTTTTGAAATAAATAAATTCTTAGAGGAAGATGTAACACCGAATTAAAGAAAAATGAACATTAGAATGTGTAGGACGTTGATTTTTTTGTCACCTGTGCAAGTTGAGAGAAGAGGTAAAGTTTGCCCTTAAAAATTTTTGTAAAACCCTCAATAATATCTCACCGGCTACAGTTAATAAATCTGGTTCTGTGATAAAGTCATACAGCTTTAAATTAAACTTTAAGCCTTTAGATTAATTTTTTTCCTGCTCTGCAGAGAGCTTAGTAAATTGAGTAAACGTAGTAAATTAGATTAGTTGTGCGATCTCAATATGTTATAGGATTTGGGTATAGCCGAGTGGATAACTTTTGTATATAATGGTTCTAACGGTTAATTCAAGTTTGGTTATGTTTATGACAATGCTATTGTACTATTTGGGTAAGGTTACGTGTCTCATTTTTCCCATGTGCTAATTGAGTGTTACTAAGTACTTAGTTTACTTTAATTTAAGAAGACAGTTTATACACAACGAATTAGTAAAAGAAATATACGTTTGAAGGGATTCATCTAAGTATCATTTTCGTATATTGATACTTTGAATTTTCCAAGGTAATATCTTTCCCGTAGTCAACTATTTTCAATACAAAAGGACAAAGTGTAAAGTTACCAAGTAATTTTTCCAAGAAGGAAAAATAGCAGCAGCAAAATACCTGCGTTTAAAAGTGCAACGACTTACCAACGGGACAATGTCAGTTCACTTACCTAAAACAAAAAAAGAGAGTCAATAATAAAAAAACACATTAATTATTTAATAAGCAATTAATAGAGCAAGATTCTAAACGTTTACTATCGCCCATCAAAAGTCAATATATCACCGCACTCGACTTTTCGATTAGAATTCTAGTCGTTTTGTTTTTGTCGCAATCATTAACTATTATTTATTATTATTGCCTATAAAACATGTGAAACAGATACGAGCCACAACGAAATGCCATAAATATTTGGAATATGGTATTTGTTAATAAATAATTAATGAAGAGTCACGATCCCGCACTATTTCTGCCACAAAGGAATAAATATAATTCAATTATCATTAAAGATGCACTTAATGCACGATCACGGAGATATCCGCAATAACTAATAAAAGTTAATTTTCCTCTAAGCATTTCACAAAGATATAAGAGGACGAGACAAAAAATAACAAAAGAAACAGTTTAACTTGGGACTGACGAAACAAAAGAGCACATAAAGCGCAGTAAATATCCCGATAAAACGCTTAAACACGATTCGTGGAACAATAAAGGTAGGTTACATTGTTACTTCCATAAAGCTCCGTACATATAATTTTGATGAGTTCTGGCTTACTATAACGGCCTTTTCATCAAACAGTGAATTCAATAGCAACACCTTATCCATTATGGATGGACTTGAGCTACGTTTTCATAAGGGTCGAAGGCGTATAATAGGTTGTTAGGTTTAGAGACATACAGAGATTATTACTAAACGTATTAGGGCGCATACAGTCGTAAATACGTGCCTGAAGAATAAATATCACCGTGTAGATTGTGCAAAAATAGTTTCATTACAAAATACGATATCCTGTGTAAAGGCATGACTGATCGATTTATTTTCAGTAAAATAAAACCATAATTTTCTATAAAGGCTCCTTTGTTAAAGATTGAATATTTCTCAAAGAATAATATTCTGGAGAACCTGATAAGGCGATAATAGTGGAGGCAGGGAGAGCACAAAGGAAGTATTAAAAGTTAGAGGATTTGAATAAAACCCGAACAAAATATCGTGGAACGAAAAACATAATAGACTATAAATATAGTGATAGAACGAAAGAATAAAAAAGCGTAACAACCAGGTGTAATACAAAAAAAAATGAAATGCACAGGGAACTACTAAAAATCTCAAAAACATAACATCATAGTGGTTTTAGAGAAATTTTGTGAGTGTACGTCTGTTTCTACACTCTATGCGTTTCTGTGAATGGAATTCAATACGATGGATACGTGAAGTTGATAAAGTTTTCCCATGGCAGCTGCGCAATAAAGGTGTTCAACACTAATAGCGTCATTAGAAAAACACGAAAGCTTACATCGCTGAATTATAGACATCATTAGGAAATTTATTGTCAGTCAGCTTCAAGCCGAAATCAAACGGCCTAATAGAAGCCCGCATCATTTTTCCACATACTACAAATCATTGAAATCGCCTCTATTAAGTTGTAAAGAATGGCCCGATTAAACCCACTATCTGGTGTCTTCTCTTATTAAATTATTTTAATTCCATCGATTAAGTCAATTGGAATTTACATATTAAACATGCTTGATTAAGTATCTCTAAATATTGATAGTGACAGATTTATCGTGTCTCTTAATAGGGAAGTTTGTATAAAAGCTGGTAAACAGTTCACGTAGGACGCTTTTAATATTAATTATTTCTCGGGGTGCTCGAGGGTACGGAACTGGAACCTCTATAAATCTGACGTGTGTAGGTGTCAACAGGTTCTAATATGTCGAAATAAATGAAGCCGCGAGATAATTGGACATAAAAAATTAGACTCGGCTGTTTGTTCTGTTTTGATCGATAATAAAAGTATACGATTTTATTGCGACAAAATGTAAATAACAAATAGTAGCAGTAGTTTTAGTATAAAATTTATTTGTTACAATCATGAGTATATGCTACATACTTTTTAATATGAATCCGTTTACTTAATTTCGCTGACTGTAGAAGCAAGATGAACCTTATGATTTAAAAAAATACAGCTACTGTTTTAAGTTATTTTGTGTGTAATTAATGTATATTTTCGTCGAAAACTCAGCCAAATCTACTATACTGATATTTACATATTTGTCTACATAATGTAGATGCGTCAATTAATATTTGTAGAACTGGCACCACTTTTAATTTTTATTCGAAGCATTTAGTGAACTGAAGTTGTTTTCTCCATAAAAGTTGTTTTCTCCTATTTTGAATAACATTGGCCAATTTAAAAAAATTAGAGGGCGTTAAAGTTGGAAATCCCAGATTATCTAATGTGATTTAATATTAACTTACTTCAATATATATTATCTGACAATTGAATATTTTTAGATATTCATTCTCACTTAAGTTTATCATTGGACAAAACAAAAAAAAATAATATTTTAAATCGGTGAAGTATCGTATTTAAGATTGGAAAACTGGAAATCACAATACATTATTTAAGTATTAGAAGTTACGTTTACCATAGTTGTAAAATAAAGGCTAAACTTTATCTCGCGTGAACAGTGTGAAGAACGGTGTAATAAATAAATTAGGTAAAGTAACGACTACTGTGATTTAATTGATCGACGTGAAACGTTACAATATAATAACGTAGTTAATTGGCCTACGGCAGTTAATTGCTCTTCTATCGTTATATCAGCACGTGTAATTTCGATTCTCAGCGAAATGCATACACAAGGTATACGAACATACGTTTAAACATTTAAACGTGTATGTAATAACATATTCCATTCGTGTAAGGTTATTAGTTATTTAAATGGACCCCACTGATTTGCAACAATATTACAATAGTGTGCCAATGGCTTACAATTTGGAAATTCATATGCCATTTGTTATAATTTATACTAACCATTATAATTGTCTGCGTAAAGTAAGCGATTGTTAAAAACGTATTATGAAAATGTTATAAATTAATCGGTGAACACATATAACTTTTTCCCAAATGTTGTAACTTATTTAATTATACGAAGAATTGACATATTGTATATGTTTAGGAACCTTTTAGTCACGTATGTCACGTATAAAGTTGGTCCACGCCAGAAGTGTAGGTATGCCAATCAATTCCTCAGAATTATTTTTCCCTGCAGGTGTTATTTTTTAGTATCTTGAATTTTATAAATTGTCGTTAAAAATGTTGCTGTAACAAATTAATGGCCCAAGAGATGAGATTTTTCCTTATATACTTTCTCTCAATAAAATCGATGTTTACACTTTTTAGGTGTCAAAATGCTAATTGGCCTGGCCTATCAATCCACATTCAGAACAAGGTAAAAGAACTCATTAAGTGAATTATATTTTTAGAATTATTTAAAAATCCTTTTAAAAGGTTTCATCATCATGTTTGGGCTTTGATAATAGTACGTTATTTATTTAATTGTATTGAGCGTAAACTTTTACAGTAAGTTTTAAAACAATAATTAGCTACCAAAAAGCTGAGAGATACATTCTTAAAAAATAGGCGTTTTATAATTATTTCTGCTTTAAAATGAATATATTCTTGTTATTCTTAAGATTAAGCGACGCTTAGCTCATAAATAAAGTGAGTAAGCCAACATTTTAGTAACCCGTGAGAATAATAAATGAGTAAATCCTCGGATCCATAGGATATGAGGTGGTACGCTTACAATCTGACAGCAGGAAATTGCTGAGAAGCTTTGCTGTGCCATAACCTAATCAAAGCATTTATTTCTAATATAATTTTTTGCCAGGCATAAAATTCCAAACTTCAATAAAGTATTCAAACTTGCCGTCTCAATTACGTAACTTTTGTTTACGCTTATTTATTAATTACGAGATAAAAATTTTCTTGAGTATAACCCCTGCATACGTATTTATCACGAATTAATCCAAAATATCAAATAAGAAGGAATCGAGTTTAGGACTGATAACTATCGGTTTAACATTTGTTTATAAGCTATACATAGTAAAAGCTTTCATACTTCCAATTGGCAGACAAAAATAAAGTAAAAATTTTTCCAAATTTTCCTGGACCTGGACCTCACGGTCTATACTTCAATTTAGAAATAATGTGAGTGGCCTGTAAAGGACTGTAGCTGTAAAAAACTGAAAACTACTTAAGACAGAAACGTACTGTAGCTAATTTCTGAACGCTTGTACTGAAGTTTTTATTCTTTTAGCTAACCGACATATCACCCTAACTAATGAATTTCCGCTTAGTCGAGTCTACTAAAATATTTCAAGTTAATCGATTAGAATACAAAAATTGGAAGATTTACTAGAGAGTAATATCCGATGAACGTATGTTACTGTTATTTTGGCAGTGTTTGAATTATTTTATATTTACCACTGCATAATTTTCGCACAAAGGCCGTGCAAGCTCTTCGAATCAAATTCCAATAAGTCCACTTCGTCTACATTCTGAAAACATAACGAACCCGAACTAATTTGCTATTCGCCCACAATAAACGAACAATAATAAATACCGAAGCAGTAACCATTAGGCCGCCGTCAGTTGCAGCGATTTTCCGTTCCCCTTAAATCCCGGAAAAAATCTGAAATGCACCAGCATTCGCAGCAATTCAAACAAAATAATCGGCTCAGTATGCCGGAAGGTCTTTTCAGAAGTGGGATCTCTACTGCAGAACGATATAGATATGAATGTGGCGCTTTGTGGGTATTTGAAATAGCGGGGATTTATTTCCAGTGGATTTTTAAGTGATTCCCCGTCTATTGGAAGAAGAGAAAAGGTGAATTAGATCGGACAGGAGAGATCGAGATAGAGAAATGGGGTAAGGGGGAAACTCGACTTATTTGAGGGAGCGAACACGTATGGATGAAGCTTCGAGAGAAAAATACGAGACTTCTATAAAAAATAAACAAACCTTTACAATTTAAGTTTATTCATTACGTGATACGGAATATAAAAGAAACAAACTCACATAACTACAACTTTTCATTGCAACGAGGTTTTAATTTTGAATGGTGTTTTCAAATGAACCAAAAACGGTGATTAATTAAAGTAATAAAAATATTGTGTTCTTGTATGTAATTGCTATGCATTATTTCCCCCAAAACCAGCTATGGAACTACGTTATGCGGAGAAATAGCTCTAAACATGTATGTATTCGCTATGAATTCAGGTTTTTCCACATACAATCCCACAACTACAAAATGTTCTCAAAAACGAAAAAAAAATTAATAGACATTCACGGAATACACCTTATTTGCAACTACTTTCAGTTGGAATAAACGCATTAATAGAACGTTTTGTGTACTTTACATTCACGGTAATTCAGCGCAATCTATCGTGGGGTTTAAACTCCACTGTCAAACAACATGCTTCATTTACATTAAAGCATAATTAACTATCAGAATGTTTCTCAGGGATTCTTAAGATTTCATCGATATTTTCTCGTATTTCATAAAAGAAAAGTAAGACGACTGTTCGAGATAAACAGTATGTAGATAAATTGGCTGCTGCTCGTAGAGCTACGATATAATCGGCGCACAAGTGATTTTCTTTCACAGAATTCCATTTCATTGCAGACGATGCGCCGTTACACATAATCGCCAAGATAAAGAAAGAATGGTATTAAATAATTTTAGTCAGTGAATCGAAAAGAAATACAATCAATATATCTCGAATATATTCTCTGTAACGGTACCCAATACCTACATTAAATATTAATCGAAATATCGAAATAAACTTTAGCAGCTCCATCAAATAAAACAAGAGCAGTACTTCGAACGGTATTATAATTTAAAACCTGGTCATGTTCGGGCAACTTATCCCCACCTAAATCGTTATCCTTATCACTCAGCTAAACGCAGTTGACAAGATGATGTTAGTGATATGCGTTTAAGAATTATTTAAAAAATTACGTTAACTAATAAGGACATTCAACAAGTTCAAAAATAAGTATTGTGCCAAAAGAACTACGTAACAAAACCGACGGGGTTAAAACAGCTCCCATAGATGGCGCATCTAGGTATCTAAAGTTGCGTATATTATTCCATGCTACTATATTCTGTTTCAAGCAAAATAAGAACTTAAAAACATAAACGCTGTTAAATAAAAATCCATATAGGAAAGGGAAAAAATAATTTCCACTTCCATTGTGAAACTGATTTCCACCGTTCGAAACACTCCTCTTATTTCATTTGGTGCAGGGACTTTAGAAATTTTTTTAAAAGGATTATCTCTCTACCATCGGAGAAAATAGACAAAACAGTAGGAAAAGTAGATGGCAGCATATAAGCATTTAACGACGTAGTACGCTTTGAATAATCCCATCTTAAGCATATATTGCTATTACTAATTTAAATGATAAGACTCGACTATCATTATATTTCCTCCATTTACCAATTTCTTCCAAAGTTCACACATGGAACTTCGCCTATTGATAACTATTTAATTCTAATTCTCCCTTGCTGAAACCATAGCATAATCTCCCTGCATTAACAGTTACACGAAAGTTATGAAATGCTTGATATGAGATGAATTCAAGCGATAGCCTGCAGTAAATTTGTTGAAATGCTAATTCCGGCTCGAAAGAAATACCGTGAGAACCTTAATCGAAATTTAAGGAATTTTCATTGATTTTCATCGAGAAAAATGTATAAAATCGTACGACGCCTTAAACACGACTCATTAACCTTTCCGAAGCAGTTTTTCGACGTTGAGTATTCGGATCCTGGCACATACATAAACCGTTACATTTTCGTTTTATAACGAAATGGCTCTTTAGTTACTTTAGTAACAGACCGCGATATCAAACAGTTTAGTAATGGTATTATTAAAGACACGAAGTATGTCTCAAAAATAAAAATAACAAAACGAGGAATAACAAATTGATAACAAAAACAGGTTTCTTTAGTAACTGTTAAAAAATTACACTGAGGCATATTTTAACGTATATGGCAAGCCATTACTTAATTTTGTTATTTATTAGTTCTATACGGCGGGAGAAGAAATAAGCGATAATTCTGCCGTGGTTTGTGATTTTCTGAATCGCTAAAAACCGGTTGTTAGTAGAGCACGTCAATGGGTTTATTGATATCATGATCCTTTACCTATCACACCTAAAATGGACAATAACTGAAAATGAAAACGTAAATAACCTTTGCAATGTGTGCAATAAACATAAAATTTATGCCCAGTAATGTTTAATAATATATCACAGTTAATGAATGATGAGGTGTACAAACAATAGCAATTACAAGTTTATTACTATTTTAGACATACGTCACTAGATTTATTGGAAATTGCCATGGATGCAATGGTTATTATATGGTAAGAACTTAAATCTTCTTTATACATACAAATTGCCTTTGGATCAATAGTTATACATTTTACATTGCCATGATACACCTTCATCGCAATGAAACTACTTTAATATTTTAACCGTACTGCATAAAAAACATTTAACTCTGTAAATATGTCTAGCGGTACTTGAAACAGTATTTAAAATAACTGAATTATAGATAAAGCTGAATGGATTAAATGTCAAACCTAATCCTGAAACAGTGCAATACCATTAGATCCAGAAATTTGGAATTTGGTCTCCTCACAAAACGAAATTAAGCGAGTTTATTTTCTATGTATGTAGATATCGATTTGTAATCAATGATAATTAAATTAATAGCCAAAAATGTTGAATTTAAGGTTGGTTAAAGTTTGGTACTGATTTTCCTTTTGTATTTACTAAGGCTGAGCAAATACATATATACATGTTTTCTCCTCATGTGCATATTAGGTAAATACGTTCTACTTTAAACGTGGCTTTATTTTGCATATATCGCATATGTTGTACAACTTTTATTAATACTACATGTTTCGAGTTGTAAATACTTTATAATGCATAAATTTTTAATGTTTCGCTGGAACCAGTATCACATGTTTCTCAAAAATAATTCACCAGTTCCGAAAAGTTCGATCTATACGATCTTAATCTCACTGAATTAATTTTATGGCTTTGATGGAATTACAGGATTGAAATAACTTTACGTTCACGAATTTGTTTCACTTGAAATTAGAATCACTTGGAATCACTCAAATTAAATATAACACCTAACTTTCTCATACTGTGGTTACAATTATGACATATTGTGTGTGCATTTAAATTCAATAAACTCTAATACCTCCAACCCTGGATCTTTTCATTTCACATGTATTTTCGAGAGGCAATAAATAATGGATTACAAGGTATCCCGCTGTGACTGGGAGCAAATCTGGAATCCCCTACTCTAGGATAGTCAGCCAGTCGAGAAAACAAACCGGCAAATTCGATTAAACTAGTGTTTAATGCTAGAAGTGGGCTAAGAAGTAAATTAGTTAAAATACCGACTCTTGCGATTTGAAAAGGACCAAAGTAAAACATTATCAATACGTGACGTGAAAGCGATGCCTTTTATTAACAAATTGGTTTCATAGTATTTTTCGCACTATAAAATGGTGTTCGTACGTTTCCTGTATGCTAATATTTGTTTCATTTCATTCCCCAGCGCAATGCTAATAAACTTTATTTGATAACTAATCTGCTTGGAAAGTATATACATAATGTCCTTGTACCTATAAATATTAATAACGTCTGAGGTGTGAAAATATATCTTGATATTTGATTTACATTTTCGTGACTATTAAACTGATGAACTACCATAATATCTCAATACTTACGTAGTCGTGAAACATTTTAACATACATATGTATATCTGAAACGTTTTTCTACTGCCAGATCACATATATCAGATGCTAATTCTTCGTTAATTATTCTTTTAAATGTCTTCGCGAGTTAGATTTCAATTGATCTGAAGACAACTAGCTTGCTTACCGCTATTTCAAGAATCGACGAACATCTGATCGTATCGATATTTCCGTAGGTATTGAACTGAATTATTCCGAAAGGAATTTACGTAAAGAGATTATGTCGCCTACTCTACTTGTTTTTGTAGTAAAAGAAATAATGTTGGGAAAATCAGACCAGTCGTAGAATTTGTAATGAATATTTGTATCTCGTAAAAATTACCACTGAAGTCGAACGCTTCCTGAACTGATGAATTAAAATAATGTGTGATCGTGATAACTGGATTTAAAAACGATTTACTATTCCCCTTTTAACTGTACTTTCCGACAATTTTAACTCGTCACTACAAAAACAAAAACACAACGTCTTGCCATTAAATTATTAATTAGCGCACTTAAAAGATACCAAAAAACAATCAAAAGATTGTGGCAAGGAAAAACTCAAAAGGACGAAAGAAAAAGGACAACTCCAAATCGCTTATCAGGGAAACAGCACGAAGAAATGGCCCTTGTGTAACGGCAACTTACATCCTTATTTCCCGGGATATCTCCGGCTAGGCGGAAAATTCTCCACTTAGACGAGAGCATTAGGTTCCACTTTGGGATTAATACAAGTGTTTCCGTATCTTTGCGCTGGGCCGCAGCTGATTAAGAAAATGCGGATAAAGGAAGTTTATTCAGTTTGTTTCCAACCAAAATACTGACCGGAGGAAATCCGAAAGCTAAATATAGTTCTCGAAAATAGATAGGAAAACGCGAGGAAACTTAATTGCTGGGAATAGGTCACTTTTAATTGGAACTCGTAATTTACTCGCTTCCTTATTTCGCAGATGAAACTCGTACTATATAAGCAATTTTAGAATGAAACGTCACTAAACTTATTTCCTTATTAGTCGCTTTTTAAAAAACACCCATACACAACGAAACAAATTTATCATTCCTTTTTTTTTGTTTTATTTTAAGTCTATGAATTCCTTTATAACATCTATCAACAATACAACTCAACAGATAATTTTGCTTTCAATAAGAAAGGAATACACCACTCCAAGGTACATATTTTAATTTACTTAACTGTGTATCTTGAGGTAAATGTCTAGAAGCATTAAAATTTAATATGCAGTTAAATTTGTTATATGATTTAAAACGATCTAAAGAAATTTATTTACAGTTAAAGTCGCTACAGTTTATACCTTTGGTTTTGTGGCTTCAGACGTCACAAATAAAAGATAGGTTGTTACAGCAGATACGGATTCACGCTTGCCAATTTACAGCAGTTTCGAAGGATTGTTAATTATTTCCAGCTTAGCTAAACAAATGAGTGAACGTTTATATGGATAACTACATACCATCCCGACTGCTATGTTCACGTCTGGTTTTCTTCTATTGTAATTTTTGTAACATAACTGACTTAAATCTTCGCAATCAATATCTAGGCTCAAATTCCCTCATCTTTACCCCAGGAAAGATAGCGACAGTGGTGTAGCGCTAGTACTGCGATTGCGATTCGCGATAAAAGATATTCCCTATCCAACTGGCAATCGTACTGTAAGAATATAAGTATTACACTACAGCACCCAATTTCTAGTTCCTTTATCAAACCAACCTCATTCCATGTTGCTGATTTGTAAGGTTAAAATTGATTTCAATGCTCTTGCCGTTTTTAAGAAGCAAATTTCGTGGAGTAAAATTCACTTGCATGTGTATCTCCTGAACATAATAAGATATCGATATGATTAAGGTAGTATATTTTGATGCTAATTATATAGTTGCTTACATTTGGCTCAATATATTGGACTCATCGCCCAATAATCTGTGTCAGTCTACATTAAAATTAAGGAAGAAGGATGTGCATTAAAATTAATAGTTTGATCAGCTGGTATTTGACGATGGGAAAACTAGCCTGGCGCACAGACCGTAAAATAATTTCATGGTCTATGGGTTGACCTAACCCTAACACTTGTTTACCGCCAAATTATTAGCGCTAATAATATAGCGTTAATAAAATATTCTCCACCAAAGCAAATCCAAACGACAGTTTTAAATTTTTCTGTAATATAACATTATTGGCAAATTTAATAATATTGTGGTAATCATTCTGTGATTCATTCGCGATGAATTTGATATAATCAGTAATGACGAGCACCCAAAATTAACACACGCTGGCATCATTTTTGATGGTGAACCTAAATCTATAGAACACGTCATTTATTGTAAAAAAAATTTCTCCTTACGTTACTTATGCAGAAACAAACATATTAAATTTTCATTTGAGGAAGTTGCTTTACATTGTAGAGCCAATAAGTTCTTAAATTTAAAGAATGTGCTGCACAGGGCACGTAAAGAGCCAGATTGTTTACAAAACCAACATTTTCTCTTCACTTTTGCATCATGTTTTGTTTACAATGTCATCGTCGTTAATTTCTAATGTAAGTAGTTTATTCTGGAATCAGTTTCCTAATTTTTGAATTCCCTGATCGGAATATCGCTAGATATAGAATTTTTTGATTTCAATATTCAAACACTACCTGCTCATATTGTGCCAAGTATTCAAACTTACACTATTGTGAAAAATGCGTTTCTTTAATTGCACGAAATCTCCCTTAGCAAATATTTAATATCTACCAGTATACGCGCAAATAACATAACACAGGAGTGTTTCAAGTTACACATCCACATGTTCCAAAAACGAGAGAAATAAAAATGCAAAATCATTTTGAAAAAAGTATACCCTCGCGAGAATTCTTCTGCCTCGATAATAATATCGGAAAGTAAACGTTTGCTGATTTGAAGGTAAACACTCTACGGACATCTTCGATAATTCGATTCATCAATTTTTCAGTCTTTGTGTAGAGCCTCGACGCTCCGTCCCCACAATCGTGCTCCCTCGAAGCGATCACCTTTTTCGACGTCACAAATTGTTCAAGTTGAAATTTTATATTTCGCCACGAGAAAGTATAATCGTGTTAAATATGTATTATGAGCGCGTTTAGTTGGTGGTGCCATTACCGGACTTTTAGGGAGGCATGTTTCTAATTTGAGGTTTCGTATTTAATAACAAAATCCATTCTTCTCGATTACATCACCACTTTCAACGACCTTTTGAGACGTTTATGGTGCCGAGACACGAAAATGGATAGTTAAGGGGGTTGTTCGAACTTATTGCTCACTTGCTTTGTGTGGGTGTACCGAGGGAAAATGTTTACCTAAACGACAATTCGCGTTTCCTTTACGATATGTTAGTGAAATACGCGACTCCGAGGTTAAAAACTGAACTACCACAGCTAATTATCGTCGCTGTAATATCGTTGAATTCCGTTTTATATAATTCAGTCGTCATCCATAACTCAAACGTATATTCTTCGACACGTATATGTATATCTATATTACAGTATCTGCTAGAAGTCATCTCGGCTTGTTAAACATTTCCCTTGTACGTACACCCGTAAGCTTTATCCAATATTTGTGCTGCATAATTTCTATTTGACTCTTCATACAAGCTCTATGACAACACGACACCCATTCTTTGGCAGCTATTTCAAAGGCATTTGAAATTAAAGTACACAGAACGAGCATAAATTGCCTTTAAACTTGAAATTAATATTAAAAAAATGATTCCCGAGGGGGATCGCTTCTTTGGTCTTTCAAGCGTAATCAGCAAGGAATAAAAATCCAATCAATATCTATGCAGGAGGTAGTCGAGTTGATTTCCACTGCAGGAATCAATCAACAACACTTGTACTTAATTTCATTTTAATATCGATGCAGTTCATCAACGGCAATACAGTAATAAACGGAAAGTTTGCTACGTTTTTCATTCAATTAAAGAAATGATAACTGTTATTAACGCTCACGCTAGGTGTCTGGTATTTCAAAAGCTTCATATAGACTACAAGTATTTTCTGAGGTTTGAAATACATAGGTTAATAATTTTCGATTGAATACGGCAGTTTTCGCTGGCGGTTCAACAATGGGGCAGCTGGGCACTTCCTTTCTTTCTCGATTATTTAGGTAAGCATTTATCATTCTTTTCCGCACATACGGTCCGTTTTATCGAATAATTCGCGCGCTGCGTCGCATTTATCAGTTATTTCCGTTCCGGGAGAGACAGAGAGAAAGAAAAAGAGAGGGAGAGAAAGAGAGGATTTAAGCTTCGAAAACGCTACCGATCCACGTACAGACTCCATTCGAATGTATCTTTTCATAGAGATATATTTTATTATTCGGCCATTGGAAATGTTTGATTTTGAATAGCCTGCGATGCTATTGAAACTTTATGTGTCGAAAATAAAGCCGGAGATCGTATTTCTGGTCAGGAACTGTGAATCGGGCACGTACCTTTATTTATAGATATGGATTTTGTGGTACTAGTTGTTGCCCGAGGTGCGGGGGCGGAAGTTGGACAGGGGTGCGTAGGTTTATACTTTAAAATTATAACACGACGAGCTATCGCTCGGATCAGATATAGGGGCAGTGAAATCCTGGCAAAATTGTAAACAACCATGGTTAATCTCTGCACCAAAAAGGTATCGACACATTCATCAATAGCGTAAATGTGACAACTTCTACAAGTAGCTGATACTGTTGATGAAAAATACAACTGGTCTATAGTAACTTGAAGTTACTCTTAATTCAAGTGAATAATTCAATATTACTCCTGTTTTTCTTTCTCTTCATAACATGGGGTGTGTTTTCGTTTGATTCGACCACTTTTCTTCATTTCTTTCGGTCTTAAATTAGCGTTTCTAGTGTCATCTTCTTCTAAATCATCCCATTCGATTTGGCCGTGATCTTATGCAGGACGGTGCTATGCTACATAGGCTACGCTCCTAAAAAGAAGAACGTTACGTTGTCTAAGTGACGAGAACTGTGTTTACAGTTATGGACTACAGTTATTGGATTACAAGAAATGGAAGAAGAGGTGAATAGGAAAAAGAAGAGTTACAACATGTTACAAAATGCCAACAATTATAACGCAAAAGAAGGTGGTGATTCAAAGAAAATGATTGAATTTCGAAACAATTAATCATAAATGTAATGAGCGTTAAAATAGAAAAAGAGCAGAACATCAAGTAATAACAGGAAAAAACTAGAAAGAACAAAAAGGTAAATCAATAATTTTCGAAATTGCACTATTGAGGTAAAAACAGCCCGCAAACTAAAAGAAGCAACGTGTTTACTCTAAATGGAAAGCAGGGACGAGAAAAGAAGAAGCAAGCAGAATATACACAAATTGAAAATTTTCAAATAAAGAATATTTATAAATAATAACAGTGACTGGCAGAAAATGTAAAAGTAAATAAAGAAAATCAGAAGTCATTATCCAAAAGTCAAGGACTACGGCACATATGGAACTCCCATTGAGTAAATCGACATCAATGTCGCTGCACCACCTTCACAATTAGACAATGGCAATAAGTACCTCTTGGTTGTGCTCAATTACTTCACCAACCAGCCGGACATTCTTTCCATCTCTAACCAGTTTCAGTCTGAAAAACAGGTTCACATACGCTGTATTCACCAATATTCGTCAGATGATGAAGATTCACAAAATCCACGACTCTCTTACAACCAGTGAGACTGTATGATAGAAATTCTCCCAAATGTCGGGAGAACTAGGACGTTACCTATTGATCTTCCTTATTACGTATCAATCGGCAATAACACCGGATGGGGCAGCCAAAGACATTTTTGAACCTGAGCTAAAGTTACCATGTAACGTACTCGTGAGGATATTTAATTACAGAATACCACTGGATTCGTGATCGAATGAAGGTTAGGTACGATCTAATGGCGAATGCTACTCATTTCCAGTCTGGAAGTATGTAGCAGAGTATTGCATTGCTTTATAATACATAGCTTAGAAAGGGATTGTCTCCAAAACTGACGGAGGGGACGTATTGGGGTAAAACCAAATTAATAACGTAATGTATCGATTATAGCACAGTCTCAAAGCAAAGATAAAAGTTAGACATTTGAATGAATTAGCTATATACCACAAATAACAGACTTTATAAAATGATCATGCTTATTTCAGAAGGTGGTCCATTTACCTGATTTGCTTTTATTAAGTGTGTTCAAATATTTCACTGCATTAGTTGAACTACCTACCAGAACTTTTCGTCTTTTGTCTTAACGGTTTCCGAAATAGAACTGACATATTATTGTGTTTTCACGTTATGCAGTATATTCCAGGTTTAAAGTTAAATGATAAATAAATCTTAAATCTACTTACTGAGATCTTTAAAACACACCTCATATGTCACAACCTGCCAAAAATGGGCCCCCACTTTTCAGTCAAGAGTCTATGGGTGTTCATACATTTTCCACAAATTACATTGCTGACATCTAAAAATCAATACACATATCATTGAATTTGATTAGACTGTTCACGAGTTACAAACTTTACTTATTTCGGAAGAAACAAAGAAAATTCGACAAACTTTTGACTGTTGTAAAACATTAGGAAGTGTTTCCAGTTTTATTTGCCACTCTGTATTTTATAACGAAAAATATAGATATTAATCAATACTCGATCAAAAAAATTATTAACGCTCAGAATAATGAAATTAAGGTATTAGAAAATAAGTAAATTAGTCATTTTCCTCTTAAAACAAGAGTATGTATAAATTGAAATTTTACACAATTACAAGTAAGTAAATCTGATCACTCGTTAAAATACGTGAGAAGCAATTACACCGGCTTCTCTTGTTTTTCCCAGGAGATATTTTCTTAATAAGGCACCCTTGTTTGAATTCATAACGAAGACACTAAATATCCGAATTTGTTTAACAAGTTTAATTAGTTGATAAATTCCATCATGTTTTTGGAAATAAAGTATTATGAGGAACATGTTCAAATAGTCTAGTTACTTGACGAGATTCGAACTTAGCCCATTTAATTAAGCTGGGAAAAAATACTGATTACTTGTTAAGAAAACGCAATGTTTGTTTGGAATATCGGGTTTAAACAAGTTTGTATGTAATATTCACTTTTTATTTCACTTCACTTGTTCATCCCTTTTCGCAATTACTAGGTAACTCCAACTGATATCTCAACACAAATTTCATTTGTTCTTTAAACAAAAATCGAAATTTTCAACCGCAACAGTTTTTTAGTGTTTGTTACAATTCAAAATAAAACAAAAACGAAAGAATCTGTCTTCTTCCGATGCAGCGACACACTCCATATCGTATCCATGAGCATCTTAGATTCATAAAATTATTGAATATGCTGCAATTAATGAACTAATCTCTTTAACCTCATCATCATATATTTAATTCGCTCTAAATTTTATTTTATAATTTTAAAAGTGAGAGCTGAACCTAAATATTTCATACAAATACAAAATATTACTTATTCATCGCACATCTCCAACTGTCAATGGGACAAATCCTCGGTAATCGTCTGAAAAAGTAAAAGTTCCCCATGCTGCAACGATGAAGGGCTGCAGAGAGAAAAAACGTCTGACAAATTTGATTCGACAAATCCGTCAGAGCAAACTGGGGTCACTGCGCTTCTTTCATTTGTCTTCCTCGACCACTAGATCCGGCGTATATTGAATGAGGAGTGGAAAGAGAACAAGAGAGACGGACCTCTCGAGTGCTTTTGTTACAATATCTTTGATTGTTCTAGAGGCTATGGTTCTAATTTTCGTCCCACCTACGATATCGTATACGATGAATGTAATCAGATGAGCGATCGAGCTCTACAGGAAAACTTCATTCTATGGAATAATATTTTACAGGTGAGAGTTGGTACTGCTCATTAAATTCTGCTAATAACTTTAAGCATAAAATATCTCAAAGAAAGTACATTTAACAGCACCAAATTTTCAAATTACGACCTTCGGGTACAAAGCTACTATGTCATTGTGATTTGAGTATATTTCTAAACGGTATTTCGTCAGCATCTTTAAGCTAATTAACAGTTTCATGCTACAAGTCATCACCTAAAGTGTGATCGACATGACCATTGGTCCTAAAATCGTATTACAAAAATAATTTCGTACATTTTTATAACTGTACCCTTTGTTGTTTTCCACTTATTTGATACCGCAACCTACTATGGCGCCTAGCTATATTTTATTCAAAGAAAAACGTTTCCTCTGTCGATATTTAAGACGCTCATTTGTGCCTCAAAGAAAATGTTTAAAGTTTTAAAATTGCATGGAACTTTCCTACTTCAAAGACAAGAGGAGTGCTCTTGAAAATTTTATTAGAAAAACGGAATTGAAATACAAACCGACTATAGAACAGTTGAAGGTGGAATAATACGTTTATTTGAATAAGCAGGAAAAAAGGGAAAACGAACGGAGGAATTACATGGCAAAGCTGTGTGTTTTCACTTAATATGCTTATGTGAAACGTTCGGTCTGAGATTTCATGGTAAAGTTTTATGCTTGAAAGGTTTTTGTGTTCAAGTACTAAGCTTAATTCAATACCAAAAATTTTCGGTCGGTATAATAAATGCGCCGTTTTCACGACAGCGTTTCTCGGTTCTTTTCACGATACTTTTTACATATCAATAGTCTAACCGAATTAGTAATTTCACAAAAAGAATTATAATCCAACATCAGCGAGTGTGCTTACTCTTGATGCCAAGGATTAGTATAAATGCACCATGAAAATTTTTGTGGAAAAAAAATCTATTAAACAATTAAGAAGCGAGAAAATGTTCTTTTTTCGAGCTACAGCAAAGTTATTGATTAAACAGCAAAATGTTGTATACGAATATAATGTGTTTGAAAATATCTAAAACATGAACCTCCCTGCATTAAAATCGGCTCATTTATTTATAGGCGATTTCAAAGAAATAATTAGAAAACAACTTGTTTTTTTTTTATTGTTATACAAATAGAAAAACACACCTATTGTACGTAATATTTCCGTAACAAAACGTTCCTATGATACAGGGTATTCCCTCAAAATTACACGTTGAAAAATTCAATAGTTTTTGATCAATTAATTTATTAATAAGAATAAGTCGCATTTTGTAATGCAAATTCCCAGTTTATGAGTTACCTTACAGCAAATTGGGAAATGTTCTTGCTAGCTTAGGAGTTGTACTAAAAGTCTCAAAGAAAAACAGAAGAATACACTGTAAATTATCTGTTTAAATGCGTCATGTAAAATAACTCTCAAAAACCGTTGTGACCAAATAGAATATCGCTTCGACAATTAGTTTTATAGAAACCGGAATAAATAAGGGCGATTACTGATATTTCTATGCATATTCTGAACTTTCGAAAATCTCGGTGGGACCTATAGAAGCGAAGGTAGAGTTCTTTCGTAGTGGGCTTGTTTATTTAAATTGTTAAACAATTTTTAGGGCAATCTACAGATAACGTTTGAGATAAATCAAGTTCAAAAAGAAAGTAAAAGTAAAATAAGCTTATGAAATGCCTAATTACTGTGTGTGCATATTTAGTCGAGATTATTAATAAAGTTTATAAAAAAAATTAATACTTTATAATTTGTAGTACTGTTACTGTGTAGTTACAAAAGAAAATATTGAGAGTTACATGAAATATTTTGCTGTATAATCTATAGCTTCTTGGTAACTCGAAAAAAACATTTTTTCACTCCTTAATTGTTTTATAACTTTTTCCAACAAAGATTTTCATGGCACATTTATAGAAATCCATTACTTTAGCGTCAAATCCTCTTTCGCTGATCCACTTCACTGCAAAAATCTACGATTGTGAAGCTAATTCAGTCAAACTTAATAACATTTCTATTAACTTTTTGGGAAGTTAGTGTGCATTTTTCAGTTACCTGGCAGTTGAAATGAAATTAGTAGTTGTATTGGTTTGTTTATTAATATATAATTCAGCAGGTTTAATTTATTTTAAAAATCCCTGGAACATATTTTGATTTAAACAGAATTCGCGCCTTTATGAATAGTTGCACAATTATGGTTGATTGATCATTTGAATTTCGAATGGTTAGTTGATTTAAATCCCAAATATTTCATCATAAACATCCGCAAACAATCGTCCTATCCACCAAAAAGAGCATATTTCAAACAGCCTATTAGCAACACTAGTTTTTTCAAAGCCTAATTATTCTGGCTGCAGCCCAGAATGTTAATAAGCTTGTATTAATTACTGAGCAAAAATAATATATCAAATGAGTGGGTTTCGAATTATCACTTGCACCCGAAAATTATTGCAGCAACATTATTTCCATTTTGCGACCATATACCAGTATATTATGATTTATAATGTTCATAAAGTATGCAAATTTATTTATACGACGCGTTCCGCGAGCTGAGCAACCACCATAAGCGCCAACAAAAGGTGCACACTCTCAATTTTTTTAAAATACAATTACCTACAATGTCAATAAAAAAACGGCAATTGTGTCTTTTGAAAACATTACCTTTTAACTCACTAAATGATGGTGTAAAAATTCTTTGTTAGTTTCAAACGTATGCAAATTTTTAGAAAATTAAAATTATCAATATTTGGCACATACATATTACTACGTGTCTATTCATTTTAAGTTAATTTTAATTACACACCTTTTATACCAATTAAGGTGAAAAATTTTCGATACGCAGATGTGCCACAGAAATAAATCACGAGGATAAATTTCTACCAACATATTTTCTATACATTTTTGTCCTCCATTCTGTTTGAATGGATTTTAACAATCACCGCCAGTTTAAATAAAAAGTGACACGTAAATCAACAAATGTAATTTGAATTGTAATTTACAAGTTGAAAACAAACATAAAATTAAATTTGAAGTACAGACACTAAATTATTGGATTAAAACTCCAATATGCAATAGGCTAGTTACAAATAGTCTAAAAAATGTATCATATTATTGTATTTTTGAATAAATGTCGCTATTGCTGAACAGTAAATCGACGTTGTCTAAAGGACTGTTAAAAAAGAAATTCAAAACAGTAAATTTACTTCGTACAGTCATTTACTGTGTTAAAACCAATCGGAATGGTTGTCGCAATGATCAGAGCAAACATAATATTGCACACGGTAGCGCAGCTTCTTCTCGCCAACGACCGTAGATGATCGGAGCGTTCATTTAGCAATTACGCATGCTAATATCACTGCAATACAAGATTCAATATGCCGTACGGGTTGTCTCGGTTACTTATCGTAAGTTTATTGAATTTTAAATGCAAAGAAAACCGCATATAATCCCTTTGAGTGACGGACAGTAAACTACGCTGTATAGTTTGCTTGTTCTTTACACAGTCAATACCTACATTACACATGTGCATATTAAAATTAATTATTTATATACGTATGCGTACTGCGTTGGGTTTCCATTATTGGTAATGGTGGCATAATCAACTCAGTGTATAAAGTTAGTATGATAGTTAGTACATTTATCTATTACTTACTGACTGATCTTCTCTGGCCCTTTATCCTTGTGAAGTTTTAGTACTTCCTCATTTTCTTCAAAAGGGCTTTAAATTACTACTGAAACTACTGAACTACTACATTAAATGCTTACAATATTTGTTTGAAATATTTTTTATAAACGCGCTCTAGGGAGCACTTTACTCTTGAGAAGTCTCAGTTTGTCTTAATTATCTTCGAAGTGGCTTCGGTTATTTATTGCCGACTTCGCAGTTAGATTTAACTATTTAATACCCATAACTTCTGCTTGAAACATTTTTTTTCTGAAGCCGCTATAAAGAGAAATTTAGGTTTTAGAATTTTCAGTTTTTCTTAATTTTCTTAAAAAAGAGTTAAGTAACTTGTTTTAAACGTCGCAACTTCACTTAGCTGTTCAATACCAATAGCTTTAATTTAAAACTATTTTTCCAAAATTGCCGTAAAGGGCATTTTACTCTAGAGATGTTCCTAATAGTTTGTAACTTGTATAGAGCGCGAACATCATATAAGATGTCCATACGATGGACAAATCGTCAAATTTTGGAATTGCAATTATACTAGAATTGCAGTATATTAGAGTTAAGCGTTGTATAAATACCTTAATGTTATTTTTTTCTAGGAAAATGAAACACTGCATTGATATTTTGTGATAATGAGTATGCAATATTTACCGTCGAAGGGCTGTAACGTGAAAGGGTTTTTAGGAAAATACATATGATTTCGGAAAACAATACATTTTTATCAAAAAATGTCGGCTCTCAAAGAAGGTAATTCAAAAGTCGAGCAAGAAACTGGTCATATCGTATAACATTCCAGAAACCAGTACGACATTCTTTATTAAAATATTTAATCTACGCGTCGAACAAGCTAAATCAAAGAAGGAACTTCTATGCCAGTTTTAACTTTGTAATAGTCTGAAAGTTAACTCTCAGAATTAACGCAGAATTAAACTGAACCTGTAATGCATGCCATAAATAAGTTTGTTTATTTTATTTGTGGGCAATATCAACACAAATCATCCCTGAATAATGAGACTGTGCTTCAGTTGTGGACATTTTGCATTATCGATGTAGCTTACCAAAGTTTTCCTTCTAGCACTTTTTTGAATATTTTGACAAACCCCAACTCTCAGTATTAACTCATCAAGCACATCAAATGCTTCCTGTAACAATTTCCTTTTAAATTTTAACGTAGCGTGCTACCACGTTATTACTATATTAATATCATTCGAAACTTTATATTAATATTCCGGTATGAAACGTGTTAACTTCTGAAAACTTTATATTTAATTAAAGCAACTTTCTTGTTGTTTCGAATCATTGCCGTCGCTCGCCAAAAGGAAGCGTACAGCCCCGAAACAATTGAGTTGGGAATGACAGGTTGAAATTTTTGAATACGACCTCGGTATGTACGGATTCTAAATTCTTTTGTTACAGCTTTTTTGTATTATTGAGGCTGGAATTGGAGCAGTGATCCGGTTTATCGTCTATATTCTGGTGTTTTTATAGTATTTTATGCTTCAATGTGATGTCTATAAAACGTCACATGTTCTTACTTTATACGGTAATATCACACCCAGAATAAGGTGATATATTACTTCCAAAATGCATTCTTATGCATAAACGTCGTCAAACCAAATATAAACATTTCGTTGTTAATTATTAGATATAGCATAATGGTTGCCAGATTGTGACCGTTACCATTCTTTTTTGTTTTTGTTGAGCTTTATATTTACGCGGTACATAATTCAAATGTTATTTATTATTCCTACACGAGCTTAATAGCTGGCGACATTGTTTCATCGCTTATTATTTTGAATCATCTTCATCGCTATTTAGAGCCGGACCATAACTATCATTAATTAAACACGATTGCAGTTAATGTTAGGTGTTAATAGGATCATAAATTAATGCTTAAGTGTCTTCTACATTTTTTGTTGAGAGCGTACCATCTACTCGATTGAAGGGATTCCATGGCCGCCGCAAAATCCCTTTTCCATTTTTCGCCGGGCGATTTCAAAATATTAAAAAAAAAAGGAAGGGAATAGACCCCCGTCAAGCTCCATAGGAAAACATTCGAAAGCCGGGGCCGCTTTTGAACTGTTTGTGACAATCAAGTCGACTCAGTGATTTTTCGTGTGTCCTTCATTCAACTGTTTTTGATGGCGCCCCGAGGCGCTCACAAATCGCCCTACCACTATTTACTAGGGCTCCGTTTTATCTGATAAGAAAGAGATAAGCGGAAGAGCTAGTATGTGGCGGTCAGGAAGTCATCACTCTCGGGGGGGTGATATCGGAGTGCAATTGTCGATTCTCCGGGCTAATATAGAACCGTTCGACCGATACCTATATTATCGTTGTGGGCAGGAAAAAGCCAACATTTGATAACCGGGGAACGAAAATATTCCGAAAACGTGACCGATACGGTAAATAATTGCGGAAGCGCGACATCTTCAAAGATCGGTAAAGCAAAAATACATGGGCAGCTCTCAATACCAACTTTGTAACTTTATGTTACTTCATTTTCATTAAGAATATAGACCAAAGTTGTCTAATGACATAGATCCTACAACCAATCATATCATCCAAACTGCAGGTTGAATTATTCATGTAGCGATAGTTATAAATAATCTCAATGTTAAATACAAAAAAAATTAACAGAATTTAATGCCCAGAAACGCAAATCAGCTGTTGAGCCAAAGACTCCTTTAAATTGTTTAAGAAACATGGTAAAATGTTTTAAATAGTTCAAAACGTTCCAAACATGATAAACAGTATGCAGTTATAGGGTCCACTGAAAACATGTTAACAACAAACACGTATAATTCAATTGTTATTCGGTCTTTCGGTCCATCCCAAAATTTTGAAAATTTTGACTGATTCGGGCTAGAGTTATCATTTGAAATGTGCAACTTTGCAACCTAACGAAAATTAACGAGAATAGTTTTATGCATATAGTATGCAGCGTAGTTATTAAACATACTAATACTAAAAAATTTATTTGCCGATGTGACTTTTCCACTCACTACAGCTAGTTTCCAAATATAAAGAACTTATTGCTTCCCTTCCTTACTTATTTTCATGATTTTTGGAGACGGTTAGGGCCGGAAGGTTATGATGTTTGTATTATTAGTGCCGCAGGTAAAATTACATGAATGATTTTTCTTGTGCCTTATATAATCATTCTACTTCAAATATTTTATTTCAATACAAATAATATTTTTAAATAGAGTGATATGTGGAATAAATACTTGGACAAATTATGGACACACGTGGTACAGCTGCAATAAATCAAGTGATCTCGTCCTAAGCACGATAAAATATACTACAGTTTTCAAAACACAGTTAATAACTTCGCGGCGAGAATTATACAAGCAGAACTATGTTGTTGCCAACCAATTTAGGCAAAAGTTAAACAAAAACGTTTATTGGCTTTCATTTTAAACTCAATTTCTTAGATATTTCAATATTTCAAGCAAATTAAATTTTACAGTCCAATTTGCATCAAGAAAATATTAAGAGACTTCTCACTCAGTGTACAAATGAAATTAGCAACACATTATTAGCAAGATAAACATCCGATGAAAAGAATTCCCCAAAATTCAAAATTTCCTAGCAAAGAATGTGACATAAATGCAAAACGATATCAAGAAGATTACTAATTCAAATAAGTGGTGATATAGAATCTTCCCTAAACAGTTTTCGTTCCTTTCCGTTCCACTCTCCACATTTTCGCTAACCAATTTTCCTTTGACTAGAGAATAAGCCGGCAGCTCTGAATTTGAAGTGACCTTAAAGACGTTATTTCCTCGACATAGTCCAATCTACCAACTTGGGCAAAAGAAAAAGTAAAATGTCAGCGAATTTCTTGTTAATACGTTTCAACGGTATCGAATTCGCTACGCTAACCCCTTTTTACAAAATTTTTAAAGAAAATAAATGCGCAGACAGACCTCTAAACCATTGTTTCGCGATATGGGTATCTTTATTCGGAGAAACAATATAAATCTCACACCTGAGCTATTAAAACTCAATGAATTTATTGGCTATTATTTCAGCTTCAACACAAGAGTTTAATTCGAGACACGTTTTCTATTGCACGCTTTTTATTGGTTAGGCTGGCTGGCGTTATACACACTAAATCACAAAGGAAGCATTGAATCGTTGTCAATCAAGAAAATAATTTTTGAAATTAACAATGGGACGTCTAAAAAATAAATACAGAAACAGACACCTACATTTCGATTAATGTACTTCGAAGAAGAGACATCAACGGTGGCTGAATTTGTCACGCCGATGTGTGAATCGATGGATGAGTTTTTCACCCACAAATTGCCAAAGAAATCAAAACGTCACGTGTTGAAAATGACGCTAATACGTGGGAAGGAACATTCAAGTTTTTCGTATAGAATATAAAGGAATTATATCATTTAGAACGCATATTCATTTTTACTTTAACACTGCATGTTTAAATACAAATAGTAAAATTTATAACCAGTAGGGCGTTTGGAACAATTACTCCGACACATTCGCGAAAGATTTAATATAGCCGCAATTAATTTACTGATCTCGTCCTAAGCAATATGTAAAATATAGTTTTAATATAACTAATAAAAAGAACATATGCCTTACTCGTGTAAGAGTATTTGAAAAAGCGTATATAAAGGCAAATCAATGCCTTTTCCTGCATATTTTGACATATTTTTAGTACGAGCGTTATTTATTCGATATTTTGTTATGTTTTACTCATTTACTTTATTTATGTTTTACTTACTGTCTTACTATGTTACTGTCTTACAAATATTTTGAAAAATATCCAGTATCTAGTTATAGTATAGTAATAGTATACCTTGAAAACGAAATAAATGACACTAACGTCACTACGACATTGTTATCATACAGGCGTTATGCGAGATAAAGTGTCTTAAAGTATTCTTGCTTACTCTTTCTGTATTCTTTGCTTAGTATTAAATTAAAAAGTATTGAAAATCGTCAATTTAAAAGTTTTAATTAGGTATAAATGCGACATCTCATCAAATATTGTATACAACAATACTCGTATATGGGTTACATTCGCCATAATCCGTAATACAACAGAGCAATCTACAGTATAATATAGCTTAATAATAAACTAGTCTGGACTATTCTCTTTCCCAATTAGTCTGTCAGATGTAATGCTGGTATACTACCTAGAGGATATCTTGAAAACTCTGTTTAATTACTCCAAACTTAAGTTCCATAACTGCAATCTAACAATAAGTATTTAGCCGTTGACTGGCTTAATTGTTCTCATGCTTATTAGCTATTGTGTCATAGATATGCTAAGCGATACAGAGAGGTGCTGCCTATAAAATATCTTGGACACTTCATCTAGCGCATTTAGCAACTTGAAAGTTAAAATTGCTATTTACTTTAACTGATAGGTCGTATATCAAAGAGTAGAACCATTTCATTGATACTGATATTAATACATTGTAAAGAACGATGGAATGGTGATCGCATAGAAACCCTCAGAATATATTTTACTTCCTGTTTCCAAAATTCCAAACGTTTCCATCCCGACTACAGCCCTTGCCGTCGCCCCGATCCTAAACCTTCTGCACACCCCTTCTGCTTTCCCCTATACTTTTAAAAAAACAATCGACCAACACCTGTCAGCCCATTTTGCTGAGGTCCTAATCTGTTCGGGAACGCGAGAGAAGAGGAACGAGTAGGATTAGTAGATCAGAGATTCCCCAAGGAAACTGGAGGAATTAAATTAAGAAATACGAGTCCGAAACGGAATAGGGGAGAGATACCGCCGTAATATTGGTTGCTTGTATCACGACTAATTGACATTTATTGATAATTTTTTACCTGTTAGGGTGCCGAACGAAATTATAACACCGAATATTGGATCTGGGGAATGACGCGGACCGTGCTCAAGGAGCTTAATTTATCTATTAATGAGACCCAAATTAAAATGGGGTTTTAATAAAGCGGTTTTAGGAGTCATAAAAGTGTTTGTCTCGGTAAAAATCTTGTAAAATTATTAAATCATGTAGGATTCGGTGGAGTTAATTGCACAATATTTGCAAATTTGTTCTTAATTCAGAATTTTTACTTGTCTATATTTAATGAGATATATTATCAACATAGCAATCAGAAAATATACATATCTCAAACTATTCTTTTGGCTTATTTTTTGTCCTAATGAGATTTCTCTCGTTTTTACACGTAAAGACCATTAAAAGAAGAGGGCCCCTAATGTTTCCAGTACTTTAAGAGAATACATAGCAGATAAAAGAATTCGTAACCTAAATATCAAAAAGGGCCATTTTCCAGTTTTCCTTCTCAAACATTATAGACTCTAGAGGTAGATGAAACAGATATTGTAAACTGAATTTCCTTTTGTTAAATTTCCTGTGTGCAAAGTTATTTTCTTAGTGCTCAAAAATTTTACAACAAAATATTTTAAAGCAGTACTAAAACACTCTAGTTTATAAAATTAAAATGCACGGTGGAAACTATGATTGCTAAAATTTTTATAGCAACGTGTCATTTAATTAATAAGATTTCTTTTTCAATTTTACCTAACATTTTATACCTAATTCCACTAAGATATTTATAAGAAATGTAGGTATTTAGCTCGCTTCATCCAATTTTTTCATGTAAATACTACATTGATTAGCCAATCTTCGTTCTTGAGACTTTGTCGTGTTCAACGAACACTAAATAGTTACAAAAACATTCGAATTTCACAAAAAAATATATCCCAAACAACAACAAAAAACATCCGACATATAAGCATCGATTATAATCAGTCACCGTTACAAATTGACTACTGACTGAAGATTTATTGGCACTCAAAATATTTATAGCATATATTGGTTAATTTTCTCTATTCAGTCTATTATACCTGAGGATCATCCCATCCGTAAGGGTATTGGTCTATGAGCAGGTAGGTATCACAGGTAGATAGGTAGGTAGGAGGTAGATAGGTATATCACAAAGTAGGCGACTCTTCAAATAGGGTATAATGCTTAAAATAAACTAAATGTTCAATTGCTAATTACAACTATTTACAGTAATAATTTGGCTAGTATTAAAAATCAGCTCATTCTCAGTTATTCTATGTTGCCTCAAGTCAATTTTGAGTTCTTGCAGGCTACTGATTATATAACTATTTCTATAGTAAGATCATAATTTTGGAAAATCTAAGCTCTTTACATATGTTGTTAAACAGAATGTAAATTGTCTACCAAAAAAAATTTAAAAATTCAGTGTTAACGTATCACAAGAAAGCTGTTAACACGCGGTGATCAATCCGATGTAACAAGCAAATAAACAATATACACTTAAAACCCATATCACTGCGCGCAATTTACACAAATAAAAACCGTACAGAATATGAAAAATATTTAAGTGCATTATAAACGGCGTTTTAAAAAGAATTAACAGTCCTATTTTATTGATCGGGCAACCGAGTGAAACTCCATAAACATTTTCATAAAAAAAATTTCACCTTATACACACTATAAACAATTTATTACGAGAACTCTGGCCGTATAATAAAATTCTAGAAGACGACGGCTTCAAGAAACATTTTTACAGTTAACAGACACGTTTATAACGTGTACATTGTTATTTAATAGGGCTGGCAACAAATTAAATACAGAGATGTAACCGCTTTTGAACAAAATCCTGCCTAAAAGAGTTATAATATTTGCATAATGACCAAAGTAATATCAATGAACTTGTTCAGTGCGTTGTAACCACTCGAGTAATTCACATTTTAAGTGCTTATAAAAGTGAACTGAAACAAAAGAGTTCGTATAAATTACCACAGGTGGGTCGAGAATCGTTCTAAGGTGTGGTAGTAAGAAAATAGTAAATTACCTACTATTTTCGAACCAAATGAATGATTTGTAAACCGTCTCATTAGCAGCGAGATAAACACCTGATAGGAAGAAATACAGTTACCGCCAATAATAACTGCAATAACTAAGATGGAAGATGGTTACATGATTCGAACTCCCCTGGCAAAGAAAGTGATATAAATGCGAAATTATACCAAAAAATTATCAAATCAAAACAAGTAGTAGTTGCAGTAAACAACCTTCCATAAACAGTTTTCGTTCGTTCCATTTCATCTTCTACATTTTCCTTTGAGTAAAGAATATGGAGATAGCCCTGGATTTGAAATGAATATTTCCTGGGCGTAGTCCAATATACCAACTTCAGCAAAAGAAAAAGTAAAGTATCTTGCTAATACGTTTTAACGGTATCGAATTCGCTACGTACACTCTTTCTGAGTAAATTTTAGAGAAAATAAATGCGCAGACAGACCTCCGAACCATTGTTTCGAGACATGGCTATTTTTATTCGAAGAAACAATATAAATTTCACACTCGAGTTATTAAAACTTGATGTATTTATTGGCTACGCCTTTCAGCGTTAACACAAGAGTTTTATTCGAGAAACGTCGTCCACCGCACTTGTTATTGGAAAGACTGGCAGGCGCTATACACACTAAATTTACCAAGAACGGATTGATTTACGATTGATCAAGAAAAAAATTTCTAAAATTACTAATGGGACGTGTGTAACAGTGTGAACAATAAAGACAGAGACACACCAACACTTCCATGATTGTATTTCGAAGAAAAGACATGAGAGATTACTGGATTCGTCACGTCGATGTGTTAATCGATTGATGAGTATCTCACCTATAAATTGCCAAGGAAATAAAAACTTGACATGTTGGAAACGACGCCAGTACGTGGAAACGGGCTTGCGAGTTTTCCAAACAAACGATTTCAAATTAAAGCTGTTAGGGTAACCACCTCTGAAGTCTGAAGCCCAAAGATGGATAGGAGCATTAACATTAATATGAGGTGCTAATAAATCCATGGATATAGGCTAAACTACGATAATAAATTCTAAATCTGAAATTCTTTTTTATCTTCGCTTCAAAGTTTTAAGATTAAACTCTGGCAAAATACAAAATTTATGTCGTACACTCTAAAATACTAAATTGCCTTCATTTGGTTTATACCTTATCTAGCACAAAATGAAATGATGTATACAAATGTGTTTTAAGATGTTTGAGTAAGTAAGTATCATAAGAGAATTTCCCTACTTCGAACGGGACCTGGTTGAGTATAATTTTTTTTTCAGAAAATAATAAAATAAAAATTCATAGTAACACATGACTCAAAACTGACGTGATTAAATCATTATTACATTCATTGCTCAATATTTAAAAAAAATGATAGTTGAGCAAAATATTGGAGACCATTGGTAAACATAAATCAAGTAATAGATATTTACCTATTTATTTCAAACAGAAACTCGTCAGTACTGTTTATAATACTAATATACATAAGAAATTATATTAATAGTTTCAAACAGAAATCGTCAATATTATATTACACTATTTGAAATATTAAAGCTCCCATTTGTAAACTCTTAGTTAAATATAAGTACATATTTTATTGCAGAAAGTCGTCTTCGTCAGTACCACTGTCGTTATTTATATTTATTACTACTGAATTAACTCTCTACCAAGATGTTCTGTATGCATTTTCACTTTAATAACATGTTTTATTGGTTGTTTCCAATTATCAGCTGACATTAAATCGCATGTGATGTAATTAAGTCTAAAACGGAAGGTGAACAAGATGGATTTAGTATTATTATTTCTCAGAATGTTTTGTTTCAGTTAATCCCACATTTACTAAAAAAAAAAGGTGAAAAAGGCGATTTTATCCTATTTCATTTGATTAGGTCTTTACTGATTTTTTTTACCTTTTCTCAATAAATACACTTTAATCAGACATTTTAAACAGGTTGTTTCATTATTTTTATTGATCAACATTGATTAGGTTAAAGTTGCTATATCATTATGTTCACAGTTTGTGAATCTTATTTCGCTAAATTAAAGGGGAACAAATGAAACAATGAAAACGTCTGCATTGCAACTTTTTCAGTACACCTTCATCAAATGTAGCTTATTCTTATCTCTATTTAACATCAAATTTCATACTAATTTGTACATTTAAAATATATTTATTAACTATATTTTGCACAATTTTTTGGTAGGGCGACTGTTATTTCTATATTGTAGAGACTCAAAACTATATTTAAAAGAAAGGAAACAGAATGTTCGATAACGGAAGTGGCACACTAACTATACACCCTTTTAAATTGGTTACCCGGGTGGCTTGCACAAAATAGGGTTAGGGGATTCATTTGTAAACTTCATTTTACTAATTTCCTATAAATTTCATTGGAACGTTGAACTGCATCGAAATGTTATAATTAATCTCA
The DNA here is from genome assembly GCA_963576515.1 of Cryptocephalus primarius. Lineage (NCBI taxonomy): Eukaryota > Metazoa > Arthropoda > Insecta > Coleoptera > Chrysomelidae > Cryptocephalus > Cryptocephalus primarius. Next base: position 12,284,909 of record OY754936.1, read on the forward strand.
TAATTACACACAAGACCTGATAACGGCGACAGAAGAACTGCTGTTCTCTTTAACAATTTTTCTCGATTATATACAATGACGGGTAACAAAATGTCATCGGCTCCCGGACTATAACTGCATAATTCATTTAAAAATTTACACCGAATTGCCCTATTTAAAAATATGCATTTGCTTCATTTCAGATTTGTTCTGAGCAGTGTTTTAGTATGGTTTCAGAACGTTTTTAATATTGTTGGAACTGGTTCCATGCGCAGGCGTCAACACTGCACCGTTTCAAAACGATTCTGGAGCTGCTCCATAAGATGTGAAGTACTTAGTACTGTTTTAGAGTTTTAGACTAATATTTACCATACTTCAGCACGGCGGCCTCTGTGGTACACAGGTAAATTCATATACATAATGATTTAATTTAAAATGTTATTGGTTACCGAATCGATTAATAACCTAAATAGTTTTCGTTTATGACCCGTATTTTAAATCAAATTTATGGAAGTGGTCATAACGCCGGAACGCCTTTTATCTGTTGCACCCGCGCTGGACAGTTCCAACTTCCAGTGTCGTTGTTTTGGTGCTTGGAAAAACCTTTTATACGGCAATGACGGAATTGTCACTTACCTCAAAACTCTCCGAAGCTCGAATAGGTCGTCCCAACGGGTGTAAGGAAACACTAATGTAATTTAAATCGCGGACACTTACGTTCTCCATCCGACAAATTTCTAAACGTTTTCTGAAACTACCGCCTTTCGTTCGAATCATACGACGTATCCTTTCACAGTGATAACGCGACGACCTGGCGAAGGGCCGGCCGGGATCGAATCGAGATCAATGATACATTTACACACGATTTACGGTCGAATTATGAATACCTCAGCCGGCATTTAACGCGGATGGACTGGCCCATTCCATTATCGATCGATATGAAGTACATTATCGCACAACGATTTTAAAATAACCGAAAATATAAGTTTCTCAGAAGGGAAAGCGTCTCACACACACACGCACACACAAACGTCGGATGGAAACAGGGTAGCCGGGCGCCGACGCATGCGTCGCTTTGACAGTAGAAGGATGAGAAGTGACCGGTGATGCCTAATTACTCACAACAGTATCGACACCTGTTCCGTAACTAAAGGATTTAAATTTGAGGGCAGTTAATAAACCACCGTTAATTTCAAGGTACGATTGTAAGCGTAATACCTGATTAAGGACGTTTGACACTGTATTATCCCCATGCTGCGTAATGTTATTTTGAATCACAGGCAAAAGACAAATGGATCGTTAAATCTTCAAAATTCTTTTTCAGTGCGGTTCTGATTCTGTTAATTAATTGTAGAATTGATTTCATTCCATTCAATTCATAAATGATTAGTACATTTACCCAAGACGAAATTTTTACAAAAGTGTCTTTACCATGTCTTGTTTTGGCAACTTTTTAAATACTATTTCAATTCTTCATTAACATCATATCTCTCATTTCATTCATTTTAATTCACACTTCCTTTTATCGATAACTACTTATCTACCTTATTTAAATTGCATTTAAATTCAATTAACTGTACTGTGATCGAAGCGACAACGTTGCATTTTTCGCCTATTCTGTCTCTTATCACCTGAGTCACAACGTGGGCAGTTCTTTTTGCTCCACTTTTTGTCTTTACGTCCGAGGTAAACAAACCACTTTTGTGCGAAGGGATATTCGTACGTTATAAATCATTTGCATGGCTGAAACGTTCGGAAGCGGGTCAGTTTTAATTACCGGCGGCATCTTGGCGATTTCTTTAAAGTTCTCAGAAAAGCGAGTGTTATAAGTGCGCGGGTGCACGGGACAAATCGGTTTTTCGTATGTTCGCGTCGGGCAAAATGATTTTATGGCTACGGTTCAAGTTTAGAACTTCTTTCGGCCGCATTTTTACTTACAATTTTACAGTGACTTTCTTCGAGTGGGATGTTCAAATGTAAGAATTTAATTAATAATTACACGTCATATCATGTCCAATAGTATATTTTCTTTAATTATCTCGAAAGGACAATCTTATTTTCTTTCTAGTTATTGTGGTTTAAAATTGTTAATATATTATGATTTTTCTTTTAGGTGGACATTACGATCAACAATGGCAGAGAACTTCATTTAAGGGCAAGACACATGAAGCTGTTTGTAAGGTTAGTGTCCTGTTTTTAGATTGTCTTGGTTAGTTCGCTTGTTTTAGATTGATTCAACTGTTATTTTTGTACATAGGTTTCATTATTACCAACATTTTTTTGCTCTAAACAGTATCCAACAAGTTTCGTACACGAATTAAATTAGTACGTTATTAATGGAGCTCGAAAAAGCTGCAAAATGCATATTTAACAAAACTTTTAACTCAAAAAAGAATTTATCCTTTTCAATAAATTTTTAAAGAAGTTGCAGTCATCTTAAACTAAATGTGATGTTTCGTCGAAAGATCCGTTGGAAAGTTGAGAAGTTTATAAAGAATTTATGGAAATTATGCTGAACTGCAATTAAATTAATATAACATGATAACAAGTTTCAGAAGTAACTCACGAAGGATTTAGAGTAATTTTAACGGTGATTAAAGTTAAGGGGTTTCTAAGAAAATTGTAACAACTGTAATCGACCCATCACATTTTTAAAACAATTACAATTATATACTTTAAATATCATTTGAGATGCGGAAAGTTTGCAGAGTTCATAAGAAACTTGTGATAATTATAAGGAACCGATGACATTTTCACTGAAGTTGCAACTGTTATTATTAAAATACCACATTTGAAATAAAGAACCTGTTGTTTAAAACAAATCGGGGAATTTCGAAGCTACTTGTTACGATCATAATGTTAAAATGCATTTTTAAGGAGTTGAAACTACCTTAAAACATTTTTAAAAAACTTTGAACGCTTTCAAAGAAATAGAGAAGTTTCTAATGAATTATTGACAAGTGTAACGAACGATAACATTTTTAAAGGAGTTACGATGATATTACAAAATTTAAAATAGAAATTTCGATGTGAAACTACTTTTGGCAGTTGTAATTTTCATCGATATTTTCAAAGAAATTGTAGCCATCTTAAACCAGATTTGGTATATCAAAGGGAGTTTCCATAGAATGTCTAAAGTTTGTAATGAACTACAATTGACTTGTAATTTAAATTATAACTCATGAATTTTTGAAAGTAGTTCTGAAGCTGAATAAAGCTATGAAGTTTTTAACAAAATTATAATATCTGTAATATGCCGAGATATTGTTAAAAAATATAAAGTTGCCTGATTAACATGTAAGGTGAATCGTTTTCAAATAAGTTTTCACACAATTAGACAAAGTGAGACGTTTTTGAGACACTTATGGCTTATGAATTAGGAATTTCTAAATTACTTATTGCTACTGTAATATTTCTATTACATTTGTAAAGGAGTTGCAAGTGTTTTAAATAAAAGATGGCATTCAAAATGTTGATTGTAACATTTTTAAAAAATTCTACTTCTTTCAAAGAATAGTAGTGAACTGTAATTAACTTAAAATAACCTAAAGTTTTATATGTAACTCATGAAGTTTTTATAGTGGTTTTAGACGTGTTAACATGTGAGGCATAACATGTTAACTGAAACAAAAGTACTCAGAAAGGATAATAGGCTGCTCGAAACAAGATTCTTACAAAAAATCTTAGCAACAGCTTTTTATTTATAGTCTTTGTATATGAACCTGCAGCTTGAACCCAGGACTATTTTGTAAAATAAATTGTATTTACATATTTTGCAAAAATTGGCACAAATATTGTTATTTTACACCAGTAGTGAAGGATGAACAAGAGCTATGAACCCCTTCACGATTCACACTGAATTTTATTGAATTAAGGAATAATTTTAGGGCGTTAACAATTATTAATCTATAATATGGCGCTGCAATTTTAAATTACCTGACCGCATACGATATTATGTTTTATACAAGCAAATGAATGACTCTACAAACAAATACTTCTAAAGCAACTGAAAAGTAGATAGATGCGATATTACATTATGATGTTATAATATAATCAAACAAACCCATGAAGACGGTGAATCTACCTTCAAATAAATAAATTTGCAATTAATACCATTTTCAGGGCGATAATATTGTTTATAATTTGTTTTACACTTAACAATTGCTTATTTGTATTTTGGACTAATCGACAATCAATATATTTAAATCTTTAATGTGGAGCATTAAAAGTTCACGTTTTGAGAAACAAAGTCTGAAAACACACTTTCTCAATAATGCCATTCACAAACTCCCCCTTATCGTTTCTTTTTAAGACCTCAAAGATATTTCCACATCGTTACAAATCCCTGAAATATTACCAGTCGCTTTCATCTGCAAACCTCGCCATTGATGACTGAAACTTGGACGTAAGGGAAAACGGTCTTATTTTATTTTTAAAGAAGCCTTCCTTACCCTCTACTTAACCTGAGTAATTGATTTCCCTAAAAGGACCTTTTCTTTTTCTTTGCCTATCGAGTTTATAACGAAAAAGATCGGCACTTTTAGAGTGCTAATTTGGAGCATTCATATAAGTGGGCAATAAATCGAATTCCTCTGGATATTTTGACGATCGTGATAGTTATAGGCGTAATAGGAAATAAAAAATGCAAGGTCATAGGTAGATTTTAACTTACACCTTATCAATCAGTAATTGAAATAACAGGCAACAATGTACAGGACACGGAACATTTTCTTTAAGGTCTCTCGTTTTTCTAGAAATATTCAGAAAAGCGTCATGTATCCTGTTTTCTGCTGGAATCGTATAATGGCGAATGCTTCAACGGAAATTAAACTGGCCAGTCAAGCCACTGAAGTAACAACTTTCAATTTCATAACTGAACAATATCAATGGAGATGAAAAATTCAATAAAAGTCGTTATCGGTATTACACACGATGAACAAATATAATGAGGGATGAAACTGAGCGGAAAGCGTGATATATCTAAACCGTGACGCGGAGTTTCCTTCGGAAAATGTAAGAGGAAGCTTCAGGGTTTTTACATTTAGTGAATGAAGATTGTTGCGAATAATAACTATTAGGTTATAGTGGAGAAATGGTGAATTCGTGTTTGACGAATTCCCAGGGAAATAATTACGTTTAAACAAGAAAGGAAAACAACTGCCCAAAGTGAATTGATGAAAATAATTTGACAATAATCGCTTAGGTAGATAGGATTATGATTATCAAAATATATCAAACGCCACCTAGAACTTTAATTTATTCTAAAAGATATGACCAGTAAACGCTTCAATATGTAGGATCAAGCATGAATCAAATTACCTTTTCCAGCTATACTATGCCATTCAGCACCTATTGACCATTAAATCATAAAACAAGTTGACCAGTTCAATTGATTGTGCTAAATGACAATCAAAAACAATGTTAACTAGAACGAATGTTTAAAATCATTTACAGCTTCTTCCTACTATATTATTATTATTATAACAATTAAAGTTATGTTTAACTCCCATTCATCAAAAATTTGCCAGTCTAAGACAAATATATACATACCTCCGAGCATTTCGCCGCATCGTTTATCATTTCTATCGATGCAAACGTATCTATCAACTTTTGATGTTTAACTACATCGAAAAACACTTGCGGAATATCAATCAAACCTTCTTGTAACCGAGCAGATACAGTGTAAAAAGATCCGGCACCATCATTCATCATTTACCAATACTTTTATTTCTTTCCATTAAAACGGGGGAAATGGTAGGTCAGCCAAGTTAGCACCCATCGATAGGAAGTTCGTAACTTCATTTATGTCGTTCGGCTGACAATGTCCAGTGAAGGATTTTGCTCGGGAAAATTGTGCTAGGTAGTAAAGGAGCTACTGCCGCAAGGCTCCTTTGATTAGCGGTGGACACAAGATCGGGACAATCTCAAACTATCAGCGTTTCGAGACAGACAATTAAATTAGATTGATCTCCAGAAATACTGAGTCGCGAATTTTTCGACGAGTAATATACAGCGTGTCCCAAGTTTTTTTCCAGCATATACATCAGAAATACTTCGTCGATAATTCTGAAAAACGTTAAGTACTTTAGTGATGTTAAAATAATCGTTTAGGCGCACCCTTCAATGATATTTTGTTTAATTGGTGTATTATGATTTACCAACAATTTTAATTTTTACATCGCACTCCTTTAATTCAGAAAATGTGTCAAACTACTATTCCTGACGTGGTGTCTTGTAATAAATGTTTTAAGGACTGTACAAATTGTATTATGTATGTCATGTATAAAGTGAGAAACGAAATTCAATAAATTATAGTAAAATTAAATAAAACTAAAAACTGAAAAACTGAAATCAAATGAACTAAACAAGTGAAGTGATGATATGTTTTTAAATTCAATAAATCAAATAGTGTCAACATGCATATTAAGAATAAAAGTCGTTAAATCATGATTACCAGAAATTGCCCATGACTAATCTCTCCACCAGTAGTCAAACAGGTTTCATACCAATTATTCTGATCTTGCTTACAGGACACTTCAATCAAGGCAAACTTTATCGTTTGTCTGATCAAGTTTTTCATTTAAGGATTCCAAATTTCTAGGTAACGATTCATAAACAATTTGATTTAAATGACCTAATAAGAAGAAACGTACCGGTATCAGATTAGATGAATCTAGCTGGGCCTGTACGGACAATCCACTTGCTTCTCTCGCCCAGTGTGTCCATGTGACCAATAATGAATGTTATGACTATTTAACTTACCATTATATGGAACTTTAATTCGTCAGTTCACACGATTAAATCAAAGAACCTAACATTATCTTCAAACAGCACCAAAATGTGAGCAATAAAAGTAACTCTTGTCTCAAAAGCCTTAGACAGAAGTGATTGAATCAAGTGCATGATATTTTTAAGTTTCTCATATTCTGTGTACAGACGACTTACTTATACCAGTTTCAGCTGCGAACGTTTGAATTGAATTTGGAAGAGTAACAACTTCGTCTATGTTGACAGGCGTAACACGATTTACATGCTTAGTCTTTTCAGATAATGAATCTGCTTTCATTTTACTTTCAACACAGGAAAAGTTTTCGACACGAAAGAATTTGGTGAAATTCTGCTCCAGCTCGGGAGTTTTTGTGGTGCTTACCATAAATTAAAAGACTATAGATTCGTAAGGGGTAAACATAAATAAAATTTTTAGACATAATCAAATTGAAATAAATGCCGAATTTGAGACAAACTAAAATTTCTACCTTCTCATACATCCGTTAAAAATTTGATGAGGCATTATGTAAGGAATAAATGGTGATTAATGATGAATTTTAAAAAACGAGTTTATATTTAATGACCCAAATAGGTGCCAAACATAACCAAAATCTAATTTTGATGAAACGCTGAACTTCCCTGCAATTCTTATTACGACATCTACTGAATACATACACCTACCTGTTAACTGTTATAATTTAATACTCTCACTCAAGTTTCTTTGGAATGTAGTACGGGTTTATGCCTATTATTTATGTACTTACTATATGAAACTGACATTTAGGATTCATTCCTCTTTCTCTGTCATGTTGGTATTTAAACTTAAACAATATTTTTTTAGAATTATGAATACCTAATTATTGAGGATTATTACATTACCTTTATCATTCATGACATTTTACCGAGCGCTACCAATTATTTATTAAATATACAACTGAGTGAGTTACGTGATCAGGTGTGATATGCATTAATAACAGAACTATGTTTATACGTAAAACAACACCTAGACGTACTTAAATTACGTAAGAAATTTTGTTGTTTTGAATTACATGTTCAGAAATTCTTCCAATTTCTTACTTTAGGAGGGAGAGTTAATAATGTATCATAATGTTTTATCAGACCCATTTTTATAAAACGCCAATAGGACGTGAGAACGCGTATCAGCGTAACAAAAAAAAAATCTGAAGAACTGTATCCGCCCTTTGGACATAACACTGAAAATATCTCAAAAACATTTTCCTAAGAACTTGACCTGTAGGACAATGATACCCTTCGGGTTACACCCAGAGATCTCAGGGACCATCCCTGCTGATTCCCAGTCTGGGCAAAGGAGGAGGGGCGAACGGACAGAATTTACTGAGCAATACGAAATATCTGCACCGAGTTTAATAATAGGGTACAGAACGAATCTGTTTCACCATTCATCGGGGGTGTGAACGGTGGTGGTATTGGTGTGATGGTGGGTAGAAGCAGGCGATACAGTAGAAAAGTAAAAAGAGGAGAGGACACGAAACAATGAAATGCCCTAGCAGTTTGCAGCAAGGGACACAAAAGGGAGGCCGGCACGGAAAAAGAAGCAATTAACGTGTGTCCCGAGCAGACAGACCGCATTCACGCCGTGTTCTCTAACGAGCCGTCAACTTGAGTGACGTTCCGTTTACACTTCCGCGCGCTTTCGTCACGGAGCGTTTCTGCATTCACTTGTTTCTGTTTGTTTACGTTTTGTTTTGTTTCGACGCACTGCCGCGCCCTTGTTCGGACGGACACACGGACAGATGGAACTTTCAGGACTTTCGAGAAGCCGGATAGTTTCGAGTAGCCTACAAAGCCCCGTTAATTTATTTCCCTTAGAAAAGGATAGTAATTGTACGGATACATATGCGCATAGGATACACAGCGCGTCCAAAATTTGTTTCTCACAGAACAAATCGGTAGTCTGAGCCTTAACATTAATCGAAAACTCAAAAATCTTGTCGATGTCGAGATGCAGAGAACTAGTTCAAAATGTTTCTAGTTCTAACTCGAGAAACTTAGTCGAGTTCAACTTGTAACGAAAATATTCATGTTCTGACAGTAAATTCGTGTCCTGTGACCGCGTGCTTAGTTTCCGAACAAACGAAGTGATGATTCGCAAAACAACTTAACAAACCCTGAGGTGCTTGCTAGACTCTCGTAGTATGTCCTTTTGGGACGTCCAAAACTTAAAAGTTACCTTGATAATTTTTCACTGTACATTGTTGAATATGCCTGGGACAACATATAAAAAGCTACCAACCATAAAGTACCTACGCCTTATTTATAAATATTTTTAAAAACGCCTCGTGTTTTTCCTAATTAAGATGTTAATTGGTATAACAATGAAACAAAAACATTGTACCTAATATAAGTATAACATCAGCGCATTCATTCATTGCTTGCATTTGGAATTAGTTACAAAAACATGACTAAAACAAACACTTAACATATCCCTAATTATAAATAAATTAGGATATCAAATTTGGGGCGGGATGCAATTACCTTAGTTTTGTACCTGTCGATCCTCATTATACTCTTCCACCCAATTTCGCAATGTGTAATATAAGCTTAATTGGCGCTATATTATTACGTAAGCTTATTAAACCCAAATCTCACTGTAGAAATTCTCACTGTGTTAATTACATTGGAAATTGTAAACAACAGCAGTAATTGTACTTAAAAGATAAATTCGATTACGTTGACTACCAACTGATCGTTTAACATCATGGTTTGGCGGTTGACAGCTTATGCTTAAATTAAAAACAGTTTTCGGTGATTTCCATGGCTTAATATTCCGTAACTAATTTTGTCGTTACACAAATAACGACATGATTCAACTCTACAAACTGTCAATATAAACAATTTCATAGTTGAGATCTCACGCAATACATGCTACATTATAATACAAACTGTCGACTAATAAGTCCAGTAACCGCCAGGAAACGCTTGGACACAATGCCTCTTCAGAGCTTTTTTATTCATTATCATTTTAGTTCCTGCCTTGTAAATATCGTGTTTAACAATAAATAAATATTGTTTAAAAAGATCTTATCCGAGTACCAAAAACATAAGTGACGTAGTAAGTAGGATACTAGTGCCATCGGATGTTACGAAACGGCATACCATATTTTAATACAGTAATAAGCCTATAATGATAATGATAGCCGGGTCCCGTTCAAGCCAGAATAAGCTAACCTTATCCAAGGGTTTGGCAGTTGTATTAATAAATTTAGATAGTTAAAAATGCATCAGGTAATTAGTTAGCATTTCATTTGCATTGAAATATCCAATCCTATTGTGTCAACTAAAACAAGGCATTTTAGTTATATCTACTCGGAAAAGAATATTTCAGTTAAATAAATGATATACTGCATGAGATATATTAACCGAATTTTCAGCAAAAATAAATTTGTATGAAGTGCCATTAATTTAGAAAAAACATAAGTATTCGAGATGTTATCAACATCGTAATTTTTTGATTTAATTAGCTCAGTTTTTAATGGTATTAACAGTCTAAAATGATTCTTATTTAAGATCATGAATATAATGCTTACACAGTTTTACTCTCTTACGTATCTAAACGAACGAATTGCTGCGTTGTTAATATTGATATTATAGCGATATACAAATATCTTTAGGATGAACCAAAATGGATTTTATTAGGTAATCCGAGAATTTGACAAGTGAACGCAAGGCGTCTTGTTAAGCATATCTCAAATATTGACTTTTGAATTCACAAGAAAACGCAGTCGTCTCATAATGCTTGCCATACCCATAAAGTTTAAGTTCCTCATTCACAAAGTTTCACAAAATACAATAGACTCTCTTTAGGAAACTTAAAATAAACAAATTCGGAGCCCGCCGTAGCCTTCCTTCGCTAGCACAAAATAAATATTTTAACACTTTTTCATTGTCTGTCGTTAGTAAACGGCTGGCTTTACTTCGTTTTTATTAAAAAAAAACAGAGTTTTTTTTAAGAATGTATGTCAGACAAACTAGCAGGTCTATTTTCGTGACCCACCTCACCACAAAACAGCTGACTTATTTCAAAAATTGCTAATAGATAACACACCCAAAGTCATTTCGTTATGTATTGCAAAAACATATACAATGTTTAGAAAGAAGCCAAATATCAAGCCAAACATTGTTCTTCTCTTCAAACTGTAAGTCAACTAAATAATCTTGTCAGGTTGGCATCATTGCAGAATGTGTATAAATTACGTTCATGTAGTAGTTGCACCATCAACATTATTTTAACATCGCAACGACACCACGCCGATGAAAGAAAGTTAGTATAATCTGAAGTATTTGCCTTCACCATCATCTCCACTGATGCAGGGTATTACAACGTTTTACTTCGTGGGCCGCAATAGCAAAATACAAATATCTTTTTCATATTTGATGCATTTATTAGAATTTTAAGAAATTGGTTAAACCAACGTATTTACTAATGATAAAAACAATCAAATTGAAAATTCAGGATTCAATCATCTAACCAATATCAGTCCATATCTTGGTAAATATGGCGCCATGAAACAAAGTTTATACGTGCGGCCAGCGATGTGACTGCTCAATGATTAACGGAAATTTTTCATTTCTACCCCTCTGGAAGGTTTATGAAAATCATTCATTGCCTGTATCTAGGCTTCTAATTGACTAGCTTATCATCTGCATTTATACAATTGTATATATTGCTCTGTACATGGATATCACTATCATTTTTTAAGCCATTCTTCTTTTGGTCTTTATTCACATTACTGACTAACACCAGAAGGTAACTCTCAATAAGATTTCCATCTGTCCAAAAAGAAGTTGGATATTCGTCGCGGATGAATTTCTTTGTCTGAAACAACCTGTATATTAGAGGGGAAATCAATAGTGTTCCGTCGCCCGTAGCCCAACCGCAAATGCCTTGCATAGCCGGCATACCTGATAATGACGTTAGTTTCCAACTTAACAAATTATGATCTACAAGGCACAATTTGGCGTTTTCCTGTGATTCGGCAAAGACGCAATATAAACCGGCTTTTAGTCACAGAAACGACGATGGCGTGTTAATGTTGGGTTATTAATTGTTCTCGAGATTGGGTAGTAGACTTCTCTCTGATATAATGGTGAGGAGTGGGTGTGGAGTTGGCAGATTCAGTTTTGGGGAGGTCTAATGAATGTATGGGAGAAGGGATTGTATGAAAGTGAATTTTTTAACTAAGTCGGTAATAAAACTTCATATGGAATTAAGTCAAAATGATCCTTATGTTCTCGCAAAGACGTATCTCTGAATCGTGGGAATCTATAATGTTGAAACGGATTTTTATGTATGACGAGTCATTCAGTGTAGTTTAAGGTAATGTTGAACCATACGATTCTGACAATTTCGGTTAAAATGTTTGAAGTGGTTTATTGCACTTCCCATTAGGTTCATCCTCAAACAATCATGAAAGTGGAAAGATGAAGACTTTCAACTTAAATGGTTCGTATTAAAATATTTGTCATGCATTATTAAAGGGTACCATTTAAATTGCAATGAATTGCATCGAGTCGTAGGCACATGCAGGTACTACCTTGTTAAGAACAAACACGCGGAAACCGTTCGAAGTGAAATTTTATTTTCCTGAAAATAGTTAAGCTGCCGTCACGGTTAAGAGCAAGGCCTCGTGATATATCAAAAGTCAACTAACAACAGTGTTAGTTATAACGTAGATTATAAAAACTAGCTAATAAATTTGAGAGAACCTATTAGGGCTAAACTCTTTTACCTGTTGATTAAACAATTCGAGGTAAGGTAGGTGGATTTACAAGGGGGAATATAATTTTTGGCAACTTTAAAATCTACCACTTTAAATGTGCATTGTTTCTGATTTATGTATCTGTATATATTTTGAAGGCTTCCTATTTCAAGTAGATCACCTATACAGGTACATAGTTTAAAGTAGTATTAAATATAATTATTATTTTTTAGTTATTTAATTTATGAATTCGAAAGGTACTTTATAATGGTACCAATATAATATTTAAAAATTCCATTCACTAATTACCTCTTAATTATATTTTTTAGACAGTGAACTTATCTGCGAGATGTGGATACCTTATAATAAAATAATTTCCAATTCGGCCCTGGTACATCCCAGTCCAAGTTATCACTTTTACAGCGGACAGCGCCAAAGCCTCATAAAACTATTAACGCGTCAAGTGTCTATTGTTAGGTCGCTTAATCCGAAATTGCCACGGTCCCTTGGTTCAAGTTTAAATGAACATTCTTACTAAATTTTAAACTTTGAAAGTATAAATCCGCCCGGACAAAATTAAAATTATTTTTAAAAATCTTGAACCGTTAAAAACGAACGCAATTACTTCAGCAACTTACTTATTTCAGAAAATTGTGAAATTCCAGCAGGAAATAAATCGCAGGTAAATTTAATATTACAGGCACTGCATTTATTTGTCAGTGTAGTATAATTTATAGTCTGAACTACAAGAAACTCGAAATAATTCTGAGTGATTCATTCGATGGCATGAAGAGCTCCGCGGATTGAAATCGCAAGAAATAGACACTCATGGCAGGGCCCTATATATCTTTAATTTTAACTTTTACTTACAAATAATCGAAATTATACCTTTTAATCAAACAAAACAATGTCATTTTATTTGCATTTTGGTAATTATAATATTGAATAAATTATACCGCTATTACAGACATCAAGTAGTCAGAAGAAATGTTACCTAATCAAACATTTAAGCGCCACTGTTGGCACGCACTTATTTGGATAATTTTCTCAGGGTTGCCATTCTACCTATTTCGACTACTCCCTGTAGGAGGGATTTTTGAATTTTGCTCGCAACGTGGCAACTTCAATTATCCCTCATTCTTTACGTTATGATTTCCCCAAATCTAGGTTATAAATTTGCAGGTTCTGCGTGTATCACACGCAATTTGTTGGAGGACGAGTCACTCGGATTTATTTGGAGATTTCAGTAAAGACAGTTATTGCGTCTAATGCCGAATACCATATAGCGTTAAACTGCCAACGAACCCCAGTATTGCATGTACTTGTTAAAAAGTGTTTTAAAATAATTTCTAGATCTACATTATTACTTCGTAAACATTAAAATAAAATTATTTCTAATCTGAGAACATTGACAGCTATAACATTTTCAAGGATTATTCAGGCCGTGATAAACCATCGTACGTAAAATCTGTAATTATTACGAGATTCGCGCAGAATAATCACTATGTTAGTGAATGATCATGATGACATTCAAAAAAAGCTGTTGCGTAAGGAGTTAATGAAGATAATGACATTGTTTTCACCATCACATTGCGAAATGTCTACAGCAAACCTAACATCTAAAATTCGAATATCTGTAGACCTATCAACAAGTAAAGTTAAGTTGTCGAATTCATTAGGAATCATGTTTAAAAGGTGCCTGATTTTGAAGTTACCACATGACAATTTTGAAAATTATTAGTTGCATCTCTGGTGTGACGTCATATGAAAAGGTATATTGTTGAAATGACCAAATATTTTTAAACAATCTACTATTAAAAATATATTCAGTTGTGTGTGTGAACTTTAAACATGACTTTTGAAACGTTTCATGAAACTAATATTACAGAACTAATTGTCGAGATTTTGAATTTCAACTTAAGTTTGAATTGTTCCAGAACGCAGTACTAAAAATGCCATTTGAAAATGTGTACTTAACTAACTGGATTCAATTCTGATCCACTCAATCATTGAAGGTATTAAAACATCCTCGTCCGCTGTTAATTTTTCCAAATGCAGCTCTTAAACTTTAACGGTTGATCAGAGTTTACCGTTGCATTTCAGACGAGCAGTGAGTCTCTTATTTTTTCGCAGTAGACTTGATTATGGCATTAAGGACTTCCGTTGCGGGATGACTGGGCAAAAGGCGCATACAAAAGGAATTTAGTAAGTTGTTGCTTTGAGCTTTTTTCTTATCGATTGCACGCTTGTCATATTTAATAACGAACGGAGTTTAGGTGGGGAAAGAATTGGGAAGGTTGAAGGAGCGCCAGCGAAGCGTAAGAAATCTTCATTGAATACGCATTCTTCGCTAAGTAATGCCATAAGAATAATACAAATAACGTTTTCAAACGTAAGATGATGCAATCAAGGAATATTGATCGATGCACAAAATTATAATTTGAAATTCTATCCTTTGAAATTTATTTTCAAAAATTTTTTTTTATTGGAAAAATGAAATTATTGCATTTTCAACTGAATTTTAGTACCTGTTTTCTACATATCTATACATATAATATAACCAGTTTGTGATTCCAACATAAAATTTAATATTGAAAATATCGAAACAGTCGATATTCGAAAAAATATCGAAAATGTCGAAAATTATGAAAGGATTTTTCTTTTGAAGTTTTTCAAAAAGTCGACATTTTAGCAACTAATTTGTTGGCTCAATAACAAGTTATCGAGCTGTGCTTGGTACAAGCACCTAAATCAAGATTTTAAAAAGTTGTCTCTTAGAAAACCTAGGCTCTAGTAATAATATAAATGGAAATATTGATTACGAATTATACCTAAGCACTGAAATTATAATTGTACTGAATAATTTTCAAGAAACGATGACTACGGCGAAGACCACGATACATGGTAATTAAAGAACATGAAGAGCAGGGTATGAGTAAAATAATTATTATTACATCGCTTGAAACAAATGTGTAGTTGTGAATATAATTAAAAATCTGAATTTATTTACTGAACCTGGTGTATTTGTTTGACGTGTAGCTTTCAACAGGAGAACGCAAATAAATTCCTAGATGAGAAATTTGACATACATGCAATGCAAATGGCTTTATTCATTGCAAATTTTGAATTAGTGCCAAAAATAATACCGCCCCTCCCGACGAAATGGCAATTTATCTGAGTTCATTAAACCCTAATTATTAGCTTTGATTTATAGCATGGGCCGAATTTCACCAACGCACTACAGGACGGTATAATTCATAAATTTGCGGATAGAATAACGGAGTCCTGCAGCCGAATAATTGATTGGCCTCTTTTCGATTTATATTACATTGGAAATTATGTGGTAAGTCAAAACGTGTGTATAACACATAGCGTGTTTCCTACGTTGGTAATCAAGTGTGAAATGTACACAAGTTAAATTCGTTAGAACAAACACGTGACATGCAACATCTTGAGGTGATGTAGATTTTAAACTTGATACCCATTCCATCAGTAACATATGCCGCGTGCCTTTCTATTTTACTACAAATCCGTGAACGATTTAGTAAATTGGCTGCAGACGCACTTGCATATGCTGCATTTTTTCAGGGATACCCAATCGAAGTCTATAAAAATATTAAAAATATATAAAAATAATCATAGCAATAAAAACGATTCCCAGATGTCTACTTAGTATTTCATAAAATTAAGCGAGTTATGAATTCCATAAATCTCAAAGTAGTTCACAACCCTTTTATTGACTGGAATATTATTTGTAATTCTGAGGAAAACTTTTACGACATAAAAGCCAATAAAACTCGGCATGGAAACGTGGTAACGTAAAATAAAAATTTTTCATTTCATCTCTTATTTTCAAGACGAATGCTATAATGTCCACCATCTTTATAGTATTAAAGATTGCTGCAAAGAAATGAGGCCAGATTTCGCTTTACGGAGCCGTAAAACTAATGAAAGTTTACATTCAGTTGAATCGTTTTAATACTTCAGACCGAATATTTACGTTCTGCCCTTATTATTAAGGTTTTAGTTTATAGTTGGTTGAAAAATTGTGGCCTTCGCAAGGATTCCAAATCTTCAAATGAACTCCTTATTATTTATATTGTTCTACCCTGTGATGTTTCACACCTTCGTTTATCTCATTTCAATATAGTAAACTACCCACTAATTTATTATTTAGAGAGATAATGTAGATCATCGCAACAGTTTTAATGTTCTTTCGCTCGATACGTAAATTACCACGTTAATTGTCAGCCAAACGCTCGACTTCACCTGACACTTTAACGTCTTTGTAGAAAATCGAGAAATTCAGGTGGCGTCCATGAGGTTTTCGCTAACTGTCTCGAAATAATCTGAAATTTACAACTCCGAGGAATGCGAAGCGCTTATTTTGTCCCCCTAGGCGCGAACATAAATATAGGTATTCGCCTAGCCAGATTCGGTGTGTAAACGGGGATGGTTGCGACTTTTACAATCCCTAAATTGAGGACTTCACCTGATGGCCAAGAAATCCTTTCGGGCCCTCTCGGTCGCAAGCTCACAACACGTCAACATTTTAATTCCTTAAATAAAAAAGGTGGTGATCTGAAATAGATCCTAAAAGTCTAATTTTTTAATGAAGCAATTGAAGGAAAACCAACAATAGACGGGACCATCAATCATTTTAGCGCATAAAGGGCACGGCAATAACAGTGATTATTTACACAGTTGTTTCTCGCTATCATGAGAGGCGTGATTCAAACAGTTGAATTCGAAAGCATTCCAAATATATAATGACTGATTGCCATCAAATTTACAGCTTTACTGAAATAGTCCATCTATTGAAGCATCTAGGTATATCATACACTCACTGTCCACTCGGTAAAAATATTCATATTTACGACTTACATAACATATACACATACTTTCAATCCAAACTCAATTCAAGAAGTTACAAAAAATCATGTAATCATGTAGATGAATGAGCTGGTGAATAGTAAACGAATTTGCATGGAAACCGTGCTAAATTAAATGTTTCTTGCTATTGAAAATTTTGATTTTGAAATTGAAATGTTTCTTGTGTCTTAAATCGAATTTGGAATGAGTGTACCCTGTGTCAAAAGATTGGCCACCAAGTTGGTTCTGCAAACAAAATCGTATGTCGTGAATTAACAGGCAATCTAATTACTCTCAGTTAATTTAGTCCAAGATATGTTTTCCAATGCCTACTGCTTTGAGCCCTATTTTAAATTTAATAAATTAAAAATAAGAACAACTGTTAGCAACTTGGAAGCAAAACATGTTTAATCTTAATTTCATCACCATCATAAAATAAGAGTAATGTGACATAGTCACATTCAAGCCAAGCCACGATCGTTAAAGTTTTGGAACAAATTTCATAATTTTGTGATACAAAGTACATATGTACCTCTAACGGTATTTTAATTATAAATCTCGTTAAATATGTGTTTGTGGCATATAATTAGACACACTTAAGTAACTGTATTTACTGAGTATGAGCGAGTTTCGAGATACCACATAAAAGCTCGGTTTTAATTTGGCCGAAAAGATGCTATTGATTTGAAAAAATTTAACTCTACAACACTTCTAATTGCTTGTTGTATTGGTACATTAAAAAAGAACGAGAAACCCAATATGAAGCTTTATTCTGTAAGCAAATAGTTATGGCTATTGTATTGATACATAATAACTGTAACAACCTTTAGAGGGCGCGCGACATAGAGAGGGGTGTAACGATAGAGAATAGCGTCACCTGCTATAATACTCCTCTTGCTTCAAACGAGAATGGCAATAGATAGTAAAATGTGACAAATATCGACCATATAGTTCACTCGTTTCAATTCGTTTGATATGAAAGTAGTTACAAAGTACAATCACAGTTTATTGCTCACAGAAATAGTTGGGTCACTCCAAGTGGAAAGGGAAACCATAATTATCATCAACTCTCGGGAAACAAAATTGAGTTGCGCAGTAAATAGGGTTAGGAGAATTAGGGTCGTTATCATTGGCATCTTAACCATCCACCACTTCATCATTAAGTGAGGACAAATTAACATATAATAAGTATCTAGCAATTAAATACACTTTAAACATAATACAACAATGAAATCGAATTCGTTTGGGAGAAATCATTGCCTTCAAAGGTTTTTACGAAGGATATATTGTATCATTGCAGCGTTAAAATCTTCTGTCTATGATATGCACAGATCAAAGAAAAATTATGTTAGCAAAGCTTTAAAAATTGATATAAATGATTACAAACAATTGAACATTTCCGAGAAAACCACATTTGTATATATTGTTGGGTAACTTTAAGAAAAAATGTTTACATGTCTAGTTTCATGCTTTGTGAGAAATATGCAGTTAGCAAAAAGAAATTAAATTCTTTAACGATCTACTCTCACTTTAGAGCATACAGAAATGCAGCAAGCTATAGCAACTTTCCACAATTACTGTCATTTTACAAACCTTGCTTTAATTTCCCTTACAATACCTTATTTTCTTTACACGGTAAAGTAGGGATATTTTATACCACAGAATTTATTAACGTTAACGTATTAACGTAACAAGTTTAACAAGTAAAACAATAGATTTCACTTAAAAAAAGTAAGCATCAAATGTGCTACAGTTTTCATCACGTAATCATTTGCATTTAAGAATTTTTCTGTTTTCTGGAAGCAACAAAGAGCAATTGTAACTCATAATTTTAGGCTAAATTATCCATCGTCTCTCCGACAACGACAATAATAATATGGATATTTCTAAGAGCGTTGTTATTTTGATAGTACCTATTAAACACAAAAACCGCCTAAAAGCTGTATTATAAACTTCAAGGCAATAGTCATAACGACCATCTACTAAGATTCAATCGAGCATTGTTATTAACTTATTAAAGAGAAGCTTAAAAAGATATACTGACACTAAAACAAACCATTCACTACAACAATGTACATCACTCATGGCTCGTACATGGAGTGTTTTAGTTTTTTGTCAGTTGTCTACTGTTTTAAGACTAAGTGAGTGCTTTTTACGTCAGGAACTTGGGTGGCACTATTTAAATCAGTAATTTAAAAGGGGTTTTATCGACAATAAAATCAAACGTAGTGACATAAAATAACTCACCGTTTAATGTACGTAATAAAACTAACAATCTGCGGCACAATATTCGTTCTGAACTATCAAAAGATCCCTCATACGCTTGTTTTGTCATATCAACGAAGTTAATTAAACCGAAAGGTAATGATGGGCTTATCAAATTCAGTTTGTATATGTAAGAGGTGTCGCCTGTTTAATAGCTTCTCACATAATCTGATATGGCGTCGTAGAGAAAACAAGTTTGACAGAATGTCTTCAACGTGACAGAGGTAACCTCATTTTGGAAATGTAATTTAAAGGAGAGGAACAACCGCCGTTCAGACGTTATACAACGTTAATGCCGGAAAAAAGGATTCGTTGATCGTTATTAATTTCAATAAAAAGAAAAGTACGTAACAAAATATTAACCTAGAGATTATAAACGCCTATTGTCTCAATGAAATCATTGATCCGTACAGTTCCGCTCCCGGAAATTTATTTAAAACACAAACTATAACTGGAATCGACATGAATTAATTTTTAATTTATTCAATGCTACCAAAAGCCTATCTAAATTACCCCCTAATTATACCCTCTCGAAATCGATGTCTTTCACTCTACAACTAAAATTATTTTTAATTAATGTCGCTCCTCACAGAATTTTCGTACTCGAGTTGATAAAGTATCTGATAGCGCATGCATTCGGTGCCTGTTGATTACATGGATTTCATAATTAATTCAAAAAAATTATCCTAATTGAAGGGGTATCGGTAAAGAGCTGATAATCAATAACACCTTTTATCAACGAATTGTCACTCAACTATCGACGCTAATGGGTATGAGGCGATTCAGAAAAATAGTCTCGAACGTCTCTTAGTGAACCAAATGCGGTTGGAAACCAAATTTAGAAAATGAAATTTGGTTGCAAGAGTGAAATATAAAATTGTAAACAAAAAATTAGACAATGGGTAATAATAAAAATTATAAAAAAAGGGCGCTTGTCACACCTCATTTCCCAGATTATCCAAATCTGCGCGCGTATTAAAATATTTCTGTCCCGGCATTCAACCGGACGCAGTTTGGAAAACCCTTGCTTGCCCTTTAAGCCCTAGTTTATTCAAATTATCTGAATTTTAGCGGATCATAAACCCTAACAACCTAGAAAGGGCGAGGAAGTCGGCACAAAGAATAATGTTTTCACTGAACTGGGGAAATTCTCCCGAAAGGAAACAAGATAAACATGTCAGCTTGAACTATGGTCCGTACTTAAAATAAACAATAATTCATAAAAAGCGTATCAAATTACTTTGTTAACTTCAAAGACTTTTATGAAATTCAACAGCAAAGAGTGTTCCCGGTGAAAATCCAAGTCGGGACACACAAAAACCGAGTTTAACTCATTCACGCGGTGTTAGACTTCTGGATGTGTCAAAACTTTTAAGTACCTATAAACCTGTCAAGCAGAGGAGATGATCGTGTTTGTACACATCTTTAACCGGCCTTTTAAGAGGCAAAGCAAAAGGAATTTAGAGAAATTTCTAGCTCATCCAGCATTTCGTCATAAAAAATTCGGGAGAAAAAAACTCGATTACATAATAAAGCAATCAGCCTACTCGTCGAGAAAGAAGGTTTTAATAATAGTTCTTCGAACAACATTCAAATTCATTAGAAGCAAAGAAATTCTAGACTACATTGCACCAACAGTGATTTGTTAATCTAAGCAAAGAGCTACTACATTGCATCTAGTGGTTTTATTTTCAGCTCTATGAGAGTAAAAGGATTGGGTCAGATTGGATTCAATACCTCACCATGTTAATAAATCACAAATGTTAGGTATCTAATTTATGAGTTGGTAATGAAACATGACAGAATAACGATAAGGGTAGAACGAGGACTAGCTGATGAAATATTGTGGAATATTCTGAACCTAATTAAAATGGTGAAAGGAACAAAAGTTTCTACTTAACATGGCATCTTTCAAATTTTGAAATTTGCAACTCAGTAAAAAGATGCAGTGAAGTATCCATTAGGCGTTGCAATTTTCAACCCCTACCGAGAGTGGCAGATGATTAGAAATGTTAATGTAGGAAAGCATCCGAAAACGTAACATGTCTCGAAATTCATTCTGCTAAATTTTTTTGAAAAGAAATCCGTGGCAAGAGCAAATTATTCGTTTTAGTTGAAATTACCGACTTTGTACGTTCATAGTGATCAGTGGGAAAAAAACCAAGGCATAATTTTAGTAAAATTGCAAGCGCCTGTTGCGTTACTCATCATCTCAAAACATCAATTATGAACCAGAACATTTGTACAATACACACACATGAAACGGATAATACAGCTATGGAAAACTAACTGACGGAGGAAACAATCTCATCTGGCAAGCTATGTCTCCAATATACAGACCATGCCTGGAACGTGCTTTCCAGGACAAGCCACAACTGTAGAAACCATTCACGTGCTCTACATGAATTAGCTGTAGTTGCTAGAGAGGAATGGGTTTGTTTAAAACCTTTGGAATAACTCCCATTGATACCCGCTGTCACGCAGCTATAATTCACCGATAGATAAATGGTATGCTTTTATAAGTAGCTTCAAGACGGTTGACCACCGCCTCGTTTTAATCTCTTCAAGCGACAGAACAACCAAAAATAGTGCAAGGTTGGATTCCACCGACTGTTATCCTAGTGAATATTTTATGAGAACCGGAAAGATAATAATGAAGAAAATTATTGTTGTAGTCTTTTCCTTCAATTATGTTTTTGTTTTGTTAATAAAGTGTATGGGATGATTGTTTTCTTCAAATACTGTTTTTATGAATTTAACTTCTTTAAAATTCTCAGTAGATAAAATGTTATCGGTTCCATCTTACCTATAACGTTTTAATAATTCCTTTTTTAATTGATACATGATGGTTAGATCCATAATTTGAGTATCGATTTGTGTAGGTTGTCTTTCTAGATACACTGGCAATCAAAATATTATTACTTTTTTCTATTAATACATGCAGATAAAGTAACTTGTTATTTGTTTCCATTCCTTTTAAGAATTAAGATGACCTGAATTTTCTTAAAACATATTTCTTCTTCAATTTCCTGCTTTTAATTTTATTAACTATTCCTTAAAATATGTTTAAGTTCGATAAGCTGTCGAAACACGCACTACCTAAATAATATTATTGCACTAAAAATGAAAAACAATAACGTATAAATGGCAAATAATTGTTCCAATACAGTACCAAGTTCCGATTTTTGACATACCGGCCCATTCCAAGCATCTCCTTGAAGGGTGGTTTATGGTACAATTTCCACCGACCTTGGCTGCTTATAAAATCGAACCAAATATCTATCGGTGGACCTTATATTCTACAAGTTGATATATTAAGTAATGCAAAGGTTTAGAACTATTTGAAATTATGTTATGTTATATAATTTAAAAGGTGTTTATTTTATCTCTACTACTAAAATTACTATGCCTAATATGGGTAAAAAAGCGATTCAATTAACTCAAATAAGTTAATTGAGTGTATAAACTACAGTGGACCTGTGTAATTTCTCCAAAGTAGTTTAACTGAATTAAATAACAAGTGTACTAGGTAGCAACTCAAAGTAAATCGTCTAAAATATTTTGAAGCTAAAAAACATTAATCTGCCAAAACAATTATAATTGAATTAAAATAAACTATCTAAAAAAGGATTATAGAAAAACGGTTCATTTCTTTGATGGTTTAAAAAATCTTGCCGGTTTAAAATTTCGATGTAGCAGATAATCTGTGTTCCAAAAGCAATGTGTTTGGCCATGCTATATTGAAGCTTATCTTAATATTACTGTTCCAGAACTAGCTATGGACGAATCTGGAACAAGCTTCACTGTAAGAATAACCAATTAAGACGACCTACACGGATTTTTTATTAGCACGTAAACTGTTTTAAATAACTCTTGCTACTGGCTCATTAAGAAACTAGTCGAATAAACAGACTAACATCCTCATATGAGTTTTCAATTTCTATAACAAGACCAGTGATGTGTTTTGTTATTGGAAGTAAAGTGGGAGTTAACTGTCCACCTAATTCCATTAAAAGCAAAATTAGAACCTACAAAGTACGAACGAGTAATATTCGTACCTAAAACATTCTATAAAATAAAATACCTTAAAATCGTCATATAAATGGGACAGGTAACAGTTTATAGCATGTTTCGAGTAAACCAAGTTGGGAGTTTCAACAATAAGATAAGTGTCACAATCTCGGAAAATACAACAAATTTAATTGCCCTTAAGTAAAATTTGAAAGAAGGCTTGGATGCGTATTCTCTCAAACCCCAATTATTTTGAAAGGTAAGATGTGGAAGCTTAAAGAAACGAAGAAAAACCACATTCTACCCGACAATTACTGAATTATTAATTGAATCGATGGTTATTCAAGTAAACTAACACTAACATTCTCAAATTTTTATCCCATGAATTCAACAAAAGCGTTGCTTCGAATTACTGCATTTTACCGGAATTTCCACTTGAAAGTAAATCACTCTCCCATAGCTTTAAATTAAACTCCACTAATTCCCTAAAATTCAATAGCCAGGTCGGTCATTATAAATCTCGCGAATTTTAAAATTTCAACTATTTTTGTCGGCACCACTTCCTGTGATAATTTGCAATAGCGTTTTGGAGTCGGACCTCGACAAAGCAAGTTTCCAATTTTCCGCCAACTTGATGCCGAAACAAATTAAACCAACTTTTAACTAGTTTTCGAACATTAGCAGTGGAATTAAAGCGGTATGCTGATGCTGTGGAATTACGTTCTATTAACTTTTAGCCATTTTTACATGCATGATGGCTGATGATTTTATTTCGCCAAATGTGCACAACACTCTGCCTCATATTAAACCCAGCAGACGTTACAAAAAATGCCCATTTCGAATAACACGTTGAACGAATCGATACGTGCCCATTCTTCGGAATCGTTCCAGATGAAGTATGTACATGTTCCAGAAGAAATATCCAACGCCTTAACTCATGAAGGTACTTACAGTCTTTCGGTGTCCAATGGGATGTTCCTGGGCACTGAGGTGAGTCCTCGTCTGGAACAGTCCACGTTGGTGCCGACGCATGCGCACAACCTAGGACATCTGGATCCACCGAACGACAAATGGGCGATGTCATCAGCTTCGGTCGGCGAGCTGGTCACCATCAACACCAACACCACCAAGATGAACGGCACTGATGTGACTTTCATGGTGTTTATCTTTTAACGCTCTTGGTTTTCTTTTTGCTGCCGCTGCTGTTTTCTTTCTAATTAATTGAAAGTCTCGGAGATTAGGTCGAGGAACGGGCGTAGCTGGCAGTGGTGGTAAGATCTGCGGGAGGAAATGGATCCGATTATAATGCTAAGTTATTGATTTCGTTTAATCACGCGGATGACTAAATAAATAAATTTAATATCAGGATAGGTCAGGATAATTTTTGTGGCCCATACGTTGATTTTTTTTCATTTATGAAGTTTTTGCAAATCATAATTTTGATGAATGATCACAGGATAACAAAACTGCTGGAATATACTTTCATCAGTACCTCCCTAGTCTATATGGCTTTGACAGTAGCAAGAAAACTGTAGAGATTGTAATAAAATGCACAAAAACGATAAAAATGTTGGAGAATACTGCAAATAATTATAGACACGCAAGTCGATCAGAAGGACTGGAATTAGAAATAATATTTCACTGACCACCCTTGAAGCAAGAGAATGTATTTAATAAAAGACAACACACTTAAATAAAAATATAAATCACTAAAGAAAACGCAGGAAATAGCAGATAGGAGAAAGGAGAAAGAAAGTGGTTTATAACAGGATAAACAGCATTGGAAATGGCTGCGACAAACAACAAAACTAAAAAGGCATAACCGTTTTCTCTAAGAATATTTAACAATAGATATTAAACACAGAAGGGTCACATGGGGAAATTTAGAAAAATAAATAGGCTGAGGACCCCTTTTCTAGAAAATTTGATAAATAAAGTATTGACTGTGTTAAAGGGCCAATTTACACAGCTTGAAGTTTGTAATTTTAAAAACTTTGCTACCAAAACTGGGACATAACACTGTCAACGTGAAATATAGCACCAACCCATTTCATCAAATTACTGGACAAAAGATTTTCCTTATTGATTTTCAACAGTATTCGAGCGCATACAAGAACGTCAGGTCACCTATAACAAAACTTTCTTTGTATAAGCATGCTTGCGGTCGCACAACAATGGAATAATAAAATATAAGGTAAATTTTGTGGAAAGTTGATAAGATTGTTTTAAAAAACATAATTACCTTAGGGCGAAAGCAAGCAATTGAGGATTTCCATGAGTATCAATTTAACTAGCGACCAATAACTACGTAGAATTTAGCTATGCAACAACAAATTCATGTTAAAAATTAAGTTTGCATTACCTAATACATCTTTAATCTTGCAAATTAAATTATGTAAGTGAAGAAAAATACTGAATTAATCAATAATTTTAAACTAAGAGCTCCTTACACGCGAAATTCTTATAAAACTCAAATGTTGGAATTTCAGAGACTATTTTATAATACAAAGAAAAATCTATTTCAGAATACTTTTCAATTATTAAATATTATGAGATTTTTTATTTTCATCGTTTTATCACTGGTGATTTGTTATTACATTGAAACTAGCTATAATCGACCTGGGACACTTTACTTGCAATTCAAAAATTACCTGCAAATTAATCAATTCTCACACGGCCATCAAATTCTAATTAGTAAAATCGACATAGTTCCCAAATGAGCAGCTGTACAAACAAGAGGCTACAAAAAATCTTAATGAGAATATTGTTGGTGCTTTCAAGTCTCTTGCTTTCAACCAGCAACTATTTATAAGATGTCGTTTGAATGGAGCAATTTATAAAAGAGAATTTTAATGAATTCCCGCCGGACATGTGAATGTGACATTTGTAAATTATTCGGAAATATGACTGACCAATGAAATGGAAAATACCTAAAAAGTATGGCGATAAAATTCCATGTATGAGATTAAACGTCCCACAAGAAAATTTAACGCGACGAATAACGGCTGCTTCACTGGAAACGGGTATTAAGTGGTAATTGTTTATTTAAATTCATCAATGGTCGTAGCCTCATTTCAGCGACTCATTGATGGGTTGGTGCTTGATTGACTGATTTAATCAATGAACTCATTAATTCATTAACGATAATCATTTGCCGAGAGCTCAAAACAGAGTATGTGTGGAGATAATTCCCGGAATTCAAGGTACAAACTACAAGTAAAATATTCTTTTTTACATACGAGTTTGTGTTTTGTGTAAAGTATGAACAAAAATGTGTGAAATTCGGAATGTCATGAATGGATGCCCAAATAACACTGAGAAAAAATTAATTAAAGGTTCATCGAGTAGAAAAGTAAGCAGTACGGTAAACGCATTTTTTGAACAAAAATTTTAGCAACGCCACTGCGAGAATCTTCACTTCGACCTCTGAGGAATTTCAGAAGCTACATTTTACATTGAGTTCTTAGCAAGAGAGGAAAGCAGGCACAAGCACATAGCCCAAGGAAGTAGAATAACAGTCTTAAGAAGGGGAGGACCCTTCCTTCCATTATCCATTATCTAAATATCTTCGCACAGAGCCTCAGGTTATAGTCGAAAATTTGAAAGTCGATGAAGTGGAAAATGTTCGACTGTCGCCCGGATCTTTTACCCAAATATATCTACATTTTGTTTCAAAATGAAAATCCGTCTACATATCAAAAAATATACATGTATTCCTCTGTCAATGGAAATATAAATATTCCGCATTACTTATCCGGGACTCCTCGTCCTTTTGTAGAACTCTTACGGAATCCCTCAGCATGAAAATGTAAACCATTTCTTTTAACTAAAACGCAACCCCTTTCAACAAATGTTTACAAACGAAAAAACATAGTCCTGCATCCTTGTTGTCGTAATAACTTTTCGCTTGGCTGAATTTTCGTCTTGTTTGCCCATGTCGACAAATAAACTAGTCGATCTGCTTTTCTCCTGGGGACTCTAAAAGAAATCCCGGAACCGGAAGTGGGTATATTGAAATCGATTGACTTCTGTTTTATGTGTTTATATAAAACACACGTATAAACTCTTCAACGACGACGCGCGCTTTATACTATCCTACTTCCGGATGTTTATTCAAAGGGATGATTTTTATCTTATTTTAAAGTAGACAATTATGGGGAGAGAGTGTATCTAAAATTTTCATTTTTAATTAAACATTTATACCAAATTCAACGGTAAACACATCAAAAAATATGTCTATTAGGCTGCATCAACCATTTCTCATCGTCGCCACCGAAATAGCTGCATAATTTGTAGCTAATTCGTACTATCGAAACTGATTTTATAGTTCTGCTTGTTTCCGAGAAGAAATGCACTGCAGCTCAAGTAATAACCTGTAGTAGCCATCCTTCAAATCTCTGGAACGGTTTGGAATATCGAATCCTTCAAAGCGGCAAAATTTGTAGCTGTTTACTACACTTCTCAAAAACTACCCCTTTTTCGCATTTAACAGTTAATAGTACCAGATCACGTGTTGTAGGTATCAGGTTTTTCATATGAGTCAAGAAACCTGTATTTTTAAGATACAAGGTTTTACAAAATTCTACAAAAATATGGAATCTTCATTTTAGGTTTTTTTTAACGTTTAAATGTAATATGGAATTATTGGGAATTTCTATAAACCTACTAGATTTAATTTTTAAACCATTCTACCCTTTTAACATTCTATGCAGCCTCTGGAGACTTTTCGGCATGATTCAGAATTTATTATTATTTGAAATCAAAACAAAAACGTTTCTGTATTCTACTTGAAATGCTTAGGAAAATATAGATGTTTTCTGTGGCTCTTGGAAAATGAAAAAACTAAATTTCCTTAATCTTTCCATATTTTTGGCGGTTGGACATTCTGGAAGGATAGGGAATTTTTTTTAGATCCTTTGTAGCTTTTAGAATTGAAATGAGAATATACAAAATGCCTGTAAAGACAAATTTTTTTACCATAGGGTTTTGGAAACACTTTCTAGAATCTCCAATCTATATATTTTAAGCTGTGAACCTCGTCAGCACCATCAATGACACACGTTTACTAATTACTTTAAACCTCGAGATCCGTTACAAACTTCGAGAGTTCTATATTCTTTAAAGGCTAATGAACTTTTTGCAAAGGGAGACAAAGTTATATACGTGATTACACAGAGATATATAAAATATCACCAAAATCAACATCTAGGTGCAGTAGCTAAGCGCTTTATGACGAACACGTCAAGTTAAATCGAAGTACAGAAAAAATTACTTTGTTTATTTGAACCGTTTCTTCTTCTAAAAACATGGGTAGTTTTACGAACAAAGGGTGGTTTTTGAAAAATATAGTCACTTATGAGCTACCGAATATATTTCGCACTACTCGAGTTAGGCAGAGTGGCTACTGCAGGTTAAAACTAGCTAGAGTAGCCATTGTTACGTGGAGATGAGTAGAGTTACAAAAATGATTTTGGCCGTACAAATTAGTTACAAATTAACAACAAATTATGCTTTCATTCCCATAGCAGGGGAATATGAAATTGCTGCTGCAGCTTAATAGACTTCGAAAAAATGGCTAGTGTTATTTATATTGGCTATTTTGCTGCTACGTAAATTAATTCTAGGTATTAGGGCAAAAAATATTATGAACGCCATTCCGAAACGAGCGATTTCACAAAATACCAACTGAAAACTTGTACAAAACTGCAATATCCTGTCAAATAGCAAACTGATCTTACCTTTTATAGTTTAGGTAATAACAAATCCTGAATCTGTGTCACGTATACTAGCAAGTTTTAAAAAAATAAAGGCATTGATCGCATTAAACGCCTCACATTACTTAATAGCGTCTGAGGATAGCAATTTAATTAATCGGAGTGCAATTTGTAATTTACTGTTTCCCCGTTATGTTAAACGCTAGGTACTGACAATAATACTAAAATCCGTATCGGATAAAATTTAAACGACAGTTTGCCACGAGACGTTTACAACGTTCAATATAATTTAAATAAATACATATAATTCATGTCTACTCCAGCAATAAAATTGACTGAATTTGTTTAAATCTAATTTATTGGATTTTTATATAACAATTTTCTGCCAGCCATCAATCCCGGAAATTTTCTTAATTCGTATTGCAGAGAAATCCATCTTTTTCATTAGATAATTAAAATAGGGACGGTTTATTAAATGAAATGTAAAATATTTTTAGAAACCGATTGAAATGATATGAAAACCTTTGAAGTAAGTTTGAAGTAAAAGATTCTGTTGCTCATTTATTTCATATCGAGTTATACATGTGCACCAAACAAAAAAAAATAGTATGAGTACAATTTCATTAAAGTTTTATAATCTAAGTTGGGCGTCACCTGAAATTAATTCTTAAAAATTTCAAACTCGAGTTAGCTAAAAGCAATTAATAACAGGTACAAATTAATTTGCAATCTTGTTATGCATTAGATACTATTGCCCACTCCAAATTAGTTACAATTACAGACTATTTTGTTTGATAGTTTCTATACCTATCTTTCTATAGTTCTATCGTTTCTATAGTCTATATATCACGTTTGATTTCTGTTCTAGTCCGTCAGAAGTAGTATATTTGAGGCTCGTATGAATTGTAGATTGTTGTCAACCAACGATTGGTTGGTGATTATTATCAACCCATTTGATCACTATATGTATTGTTTAAGTGTTAATGAATCTAATTTATATCTTTGGGCACGCTATTACATAAATTAACATAGATATTTATGAAAATTTGGTATAAGCTAAATATTTTTTTAATGAATGGTCTGCCCTTAATTATAACTTATAATTCTACAAGTAAGTTTTATTTGCTTCTGTATTTTCTTCGGTCTCTTTATCAAAACTGACACAACTTCTAGTGTTTCTTTAAGTTTTTCCACTCGCACTCATTTCTATTCTTTCTGCAATGATTTCTAGATACCGTATGCGTTTCTTCAAAGCACCGATGTTCTACTTTTGCTTCATGTTTTCTTTCATAGTAGTTCGACATTCTTCCAGGTTGATTTAGTTCCCTTGTTTTATCGTCATCAATACTGCTGCAGCTCTTAGTATTTTCTCAATTTTTGTCTACTTACAATTATTTTCTTTTTCCCATTTCAGTTGATATATTCAGTTTAACGTAAGAAATACCACTTAAATTAACGCATCGATGGCGTAGTTTTATTATTCTGATAGAGAATGAAAGTAACGACACAAACATTTTGAACATAACTTTGCTTGAATGGCAGTGATTGATTCGCATAATCTCGCTTATCTATTCTATGCTCTATTCACTTTTACTTGAATGATTCAATAAATCTTCAAAACACGTCAATATCACTTTTTGTGGGAATATTTTACCCTCCAAGATGCAGGTGGATGTTAACACAGCTGATAAACTTTCGACGGCATCGTCGGTCGCTAAATACCAATACTTATGGTAATTATTTAATCTTAAAGAAATATATGTTGTTTAAATATCCTCAAGTTAAACAAAACGCAAGTGAGTTAAAATATCAAACGCAGTAAATAATTTTGGCACCGAAAATTCTTTGAGCCCGTTTATTATTTTTACGCCATGCAGAAAAATTGGAAAGGCTCCATTCACATTAGCTTCATATAAAACCACGTTAAGTGGGTCTCAGTCGCTCCTCTGCGGTGACAGATGAATATCGAGGAAAAGTAGAAGAAAAATGTTGCTACACAAAATAAATGGAGCACCGTCTTAAATAAATATCTATCTGCACCAGAAAGTGAATGGTGAATATTCATGAATTGGTTCGGTTATTTTTGATGAGGCACTAATTAGGTACAAGTGTATAATAGGTAGTGTGTGTAAGATTCGTTTACACAACGAGCTGATTAAAATTCGAGATAGTCTCGATCAATATCGAGATTAATGTTAGCAGAAAATACATTCAACATATCTGTTAAACTTAGAAAATATGTGTTGTTTTGCATATTATAATGTACCTAAGCCGTACAGAAAAACGATACACAAATTCTCAAAAACGTAAAACCAATAATATAGATCGGTTAATTGAGAAGAAGCCAAATTTAAAGGATTTCAAAGATCCGCTGTTTGGTCTTAAAATACTTATAACCAATTTAAACCGAATAATTTTCAGTAAAGTTTTTTCGATTGATATTAGAAGGAAGGGGTTGAAAACCCCTCGCACTAGCGAAAAAGTGACTTCGGATACATAAAAATTGTCCACCTTCAAAAAATCTGTAACTTACGAACGCCTTTTACCAAAGTTTTGACAGTAAATGCTTCGTGTTAATTGACACTAGAGGTTGAAAATACAGGGTAGAGAAAAGTAGTAAAAAATTGTAATTTTCCTAATTTATCTCCTATATGTACCAGGCAGACAAAAAATTTCGCATAAAAAAGTTTAGGTAAATACTTTAAGGTTACGTTCAAGGCAAAAAACATAGGTACGTAAATATTTAAAGTATATACCTAATTTTAATCTAATTTTAAATACATTCTTACATTAATTGTCTCAGAAATGTTTAATTACGATAATAATTAAAAACCAAAAATCTCGTCGTTTCATAACAATAATAATTAATTATATGGATATATTTGGTCCAAATTCAAAAGAATTGGTTCAGCATATATATACTATGATAACAAACTGCCATATTACAACACCACAGTGTGATGGTGACATGAAGCACACTTAAATTAAGTTCGGTAAGTAAAAATTACAAGACGAAAATGTTACTCATTTTATATAATGGTAACAGGCTTATTCTGAAAAGCCCAAACAATGTTGGACTTTGTTGTTGAACACATCTGTAATACTGAATTAAGCAAGGGTATTTTGTGTCTTAAAGAATTTAAATTTGGATTAATCGAAATTATATCAAAATTTTGCTATTCATCACTCAAAAGCTGAACGTTCAAATCTTGCGCCATATTTTCGTATCAGAGTAAAGGACTCAATATTACAAACTCTTGTATAAATATTTTATAAATTTTAAAATTAGTGCTGTTCACTTTGACAATAATTATCACTACAACTTATGTTATATGTTAAACTGCCAAAAGTTTAATTGAGTTTAATAAGTAGATCCTAACAAAAAGTTTTTTTATATAGAACAGGAGGGTTGAATATGTTTTTCGGATTAACTGTAACCAACTATAAAAAAGTTGTGGTTAGTTAAAAACCGCCATAATTTAATTTAAACTTAACAAATGAACCCAATCACAAAGTCACATTTCTTTGTATCACAAAAATGATTTAATAGAAAAAGTGCCTATCATAATATTAAATTTTGTGCGTGTGTGTGTGCCTCAAGAATGAAAAGGATCAAATATGTTTTCCGTGTTTAGTATTATCGAGTTCGAATATGGTTAATAAAGTTTATGAAATTTCGAACTGCCACATTAAATTCGAACTTAACAATTTTGCCCCCTTTAGACACCTTTTTGTCGATCACATTGAGAACAAAAATATCTAAAAAAGATTATCTGATACGTTTTGCAATTTTTTTTTGTACTTCAAATTTAGTAAGTGGTGGTTCACGTCAAATTTCAAACTGTCATAAATTAATTCAAACTTAAAAAACGTAATGTGTTTCAATCACCTTTATTTCGATCACCATAAACTTTTAAAAACAAATTAGTCCCCGAAGGAAGAGGACAATCAAATCAACAAAAACAAATTGATATCTTTGGGAAGCGTATAGTCAAATATCCTTGCCAGGTTTAGTACCAACAATTTTGAACACGGTTGTTAAAAATTAGAAACTGACAACTTCCTAATAACAAAAAGTTCCCATAAAAGTTTCCGATTCGATATGGTAGAATCTTTTCTGAATTAAATCCACGATTTGAAGAAAAATAAGGCTCAAGTATGTTTCTCAGATTGAGTGAGAAATTGTTTTTACAAATCCTATGCTTAATGTCCAAGTAATACTTCGAATTTAAGCAATCAAAAAACTTTCCTACTCGCCTTTCTTTATGTGCCATTATACCCCATTGTCGTCCTGTTGTGAAAACAAATTAGTCTCTGAGGAAGGGACTGGAGGGTTCCAACCTCCACCTGAATCGAAGGTTCGATCGAGGGAACCACGAGCGATTCTCCACGAGAACTTAACACTAGAAACCCGCTTGCACGAACACAGGGAGAATTTGAGTGAGGGATGCAAGAGAGGAGCGCGTGTTGTCGCGTAGTGTCCGAAATTCGTCGGCCGACAACCACCCCCTTTCAAAGCTCGACTTGAACTGAACGAAGTAGTCGCGTCGAGCTTTCCTGAAGGCTCACGCTCACGAACGGGGACTTGTTCCGTGCGTGTGTCGGGCGATTGGTGGGAGGACATCGCCGACTTGTCTGCATAAGAGGGAATCACCTCTGCCGTGCGAAAGTCGCTTTCCTCTTCTACGAAAGAGGTAAATAAAGGAGTAAATAAACGGAATAAATAATTTATCAATTTTGTTGGTATGGGTTCGCCTGATGTGTGTTTTTACGAGTGTTGCCTTGCTTTTTAGTGTGTCGAGGAATTTAATGACCTTTTATGTTGCCTGATTAGGCCAGGTACAACTGAGGCGCAAATGAGGCAGTTGATGGATTTATCGGTCGGGGAATTGATGTAGGCGTGGGACTGAATTTCGGTCAATTTTGTATTTAACTCAGAGATTTAGTAATCTAGTACCTTGGCTTACACAGGCTAATAGTCCAGGGAAATAAAAATTTGACAGAACTGTGAAATGTCCAGGTATCTGTAAGGTGTTTCAGGTAACATCGCCTATAGGAAAAGATTCTACTACTTGCCTGCGTGAGATTCGGTCATGTTTTCTATTTATTAACAATTAAGTGCAAGATATCCAAATTTTTCTTCTTATCACATATCATTGCAAAAGTGCATATCGAATAAAAGTTCTAAGTAATCATTTCAAACTTGAAAGAAGCTTTAAAATGGCATTTTATAAATGTTGACCAATTAGTTTGTTTCTTAGGAATTTGCAAAATAAGAAAAAATATAAATTTATAATAAATCTTTAAAAAATTCACTTAAAACTATGCTAAAAACGCGAAAATGTGAGTCTTATGTTACTACATAAACCTGCTTCCAAATTTCAAATCGATTGATCAAATTTTATTCCATTTGTTTATCCCAGAAACAATTTTTTTACAATAACTTAAGGCAGAAAATTATAAAGATACAGCAATTCTAAATACTATAAGAATGAAGCAGAGCTAAACTATCAACGTGAATAAAAATAAAAGATAAAACAAAATGATTTTTCTGTTGCAAAATTGTACAGAAGCATAAACATTTTTAATTATAAACATTTAAATAACTTTTTCTTTATTGCTCGAAAATAAAATAAAAAATTGACCTAGAACAAGTGCCAGCTTTCAGAATATGAAGAAATATTTTATTTTGAAAACGATTTTCTTTACCTTTCTTGATTCAAATTGAAAGTTTAGCTCTGTAGAATTGCTGTATCTTTATTATTATCTGTTTTGTATTATTTCCAAAAAATGGTCTCTGGGATAAGCAAATGGAATAAATTTAAAACTATTTGATGGATCGATTTGAAGTTTGGAGGGTTCATGTAATACCACAAGACTCACATTTTCGCGTTTTTAGCATAGTTGTAAGTATATTTTTTAATGATTTATTATTAATTTTTATTTTTTCCCTATTTTAGAAATTTCTAAGCAACAAATTAATTTATCAACATTTTAAAAACGCCATTTAAAGCTTGTTTCATGTTTTGAATGATGATTACTTAGAACTTTTATTGGATTTAAACGATCTGTCAGCTATCCAATAGAATTTGAAAGGAAACAAGCCACAAATTTGAGAATTTTTGAATACAGGTTTACCTACTGAAACTCACAGTGGTTTTACTTATTTATAATTGCTTAAAAAGTGAAAATATACATAAAACAGGACACGATGTTGTTAAGTGAAGAGGTAAATTGACAAATATTCCAATTTTCACGATTTATTTTATCATTAAGCGAGACGATAATGTTGATTACTCTTTAAAGAGGAAACGTATCGTAAATTGTGGTACCTCCTGAAGCATTCAAGGATTCGACGAATGATTTACGACATATATAAAGGAAGTCCCAGCCCTAGAAATTGTTTATTCATTGTAAAGACAAGACAAATTGACGATTATCGATATAAATCATTAGAGACTCTACGTGAAATTTTATTGGAATGCGGTTTTAAATACAATAAATTAAATTCACGAATGTATATCATGGAATCGCCTCGTATAGTGGAAAGCAGGCAAGATTATTTAAAAAAAAATTCGGCTTCTCGGGAAAATTCTAGAAACATTGTTTATTTATAGAGAGGTAAGGTAGATGATTCCAAAAGTGGTGCGTTGAAAACTCCGTGTTCGAGATGGAAACGAGTGACTATTCTGCACGCGGGGAATGAAAACGGCTTTGTTCAAGGGGCTTTACTTCTTTTGGCGAAAAATATCAAGCAAAATTTTGCAGGCAATCATGAAGATACGTCCGCAACTTTGTTTGGGACTTTGGGAAATATATTCAAGTTTATATTGTTCATCTAAAAAAAAAATACCATGCCATGTTAAAATGTTATAATTTATTACATATATATATTTAAAATATCCCTTAAGGAAGTTAGCTTCCCTTCTCATCGGTTACTCCTGGAGTACCACACTCCTCTTTTTGGATTTCGTTTAGCTGCCACACCTCTGAGCCGTATAGCATTACACAGTATTATAAATTAGTTTTTTCTTTGATACGAGATATCCCTAGCCCACAGCACCGGATTTAGTGATCCAATCACTTCGCTACGTTTACTAATTCGTTCTTCGACTTACTTCTCGCACCTTCCTTTACTTGTGTTATTTACCCCAAGATATTTATCTTCTTCGCTGGCTTCAATCTTTACGTTTGTATCAAGTGCCCAATCTTCTAACTCACCAACCTCAGGTGTATTGTGTTCTTTTTCTTTAGCTCCAGTCCTCAGTTCTCGTACTCTTCGAACAGTTTTCTAGCCATATATTCTAGATCTTGTCTTGAGCCATTGCTATCTGGGCTACATATAATATAGATAAGAGGTATTCCCATTCGAGAATACTTCTTACGCCAGTTTTTAAAAGCTTCCGATAGGTAGATTTTAAATACAACTACATACTACTCGACTATAATACACATTTAAAACAAATCCCAAATTCCCAAATTATATAGTTACCATATTCATTAAAAATATGTGATTTTTTTGGAAAAAAAAAACAAGTAAACTGTCTTTATCTTTTATCTCGTTGTTACGTACTACTGGCTAAAGTGATTAAAACAGTAACGTTTCTTTTGAAACTTTTATTCGACAATTATATTAGATACAATAGTATGACTCAAAACTAAAAATTTAAATTACATTGAGAAACTTAGTTAAATTCACTCGTAATCACGATAATTTTCAGGACAGTAATTGACTAGTCTCAATGTTGTTGTTGACTTATCAAAGAAATAGCGCTCGAAAAACCATGTCAATTTTGTAAGGAGGCAATGAAATCGGATAGTATACATGCAAAAATCATACGCTAATAAGTTTAAGTACATGAAGACCATGTTCCACGTCTGATTATTGATGACGAATGGACGTATAACATGAGCGGTCAGAAGATGAGTCGTTAAAGCCACGACAGAGACGACGATAAAATAACTGCTTCCTTGATCTTCAGCACCGTAAGGGTTGTAATTAAAGGAATAGTAAGCAATTTCAGTACGTATTTTACGTAGAAGAACTGAAAGACCACCGGACACGCAGATACTCAAAACTAATTTGAAGGTGAAGACGTTTGTTATTACAGTAAAGGGAATTATCGATTCGTCCAATAATTTTCGATCGATCGAATATAGATATATTTCTAACGAAATATCACCAATAGGAAAAATATCGATGAAATGGTTTATGAATAACATGTTCCTGATATATTGCATAACTGAGAAATAATATTGTCCATGACCCTGGAGATCGTTCAAATAAATCCCAGTGTCTATCGTAAATACATTCCGACGAATCACCTTTATCGTTTCTACAAAGAAATATAAACAGAGGATAATACGTTGTAATTGTTTCTCTCCAACATTTATTCGAATAGGATTTGAAATATTCTCAAACAGGAATAGCGGAAGGAGGAAACATATTATTCCTATAGTGGCTAACCATCCACAGACAACAATGAACTTACCGAAACCGCGAATGTTTGCGACAATTTGGAGTAGTTTAAAGTTCCGGAAGTGTACGGAGAGGGCCGTACAACAGTTGAATGTTAAATTTCTTCCCATATACATAAATATTATAGGGAGAAAAATTTGGGGTGAATAATAGGGCAACAAAATTTTGGATATGTAGACTGGGAGCCAAAGCATGCAAAAGATGGAGGTCCAAATTAAACAGAGCGCTATCAAAATTTTGGATACACTGCCAAATCCAATGTATGTCATATTTCGGATGGTGCTCACTTTAGACTCTACTAATAGGGGTATATCTATTTCCTGGGGATTGCGTAAAGCGTTGCGCAAGAAATACATATAGGGAGAATAAATGAAAATGTAAATTTTCCCAATGAGACAGTAAATAATTATTTTCGCAATCGGTAATTTTTCCAGTGTCGCTAATTTTGCTTGTAAATTTAAACTAAATGTATACATTGCCAAAAGCCATCCGGTAACAATTGGAATACCAAAGTGAATCAATGTGTAAAATGCTAGTTTCCTTCCCTCAATACTAAGCGATATGTATCTTTTGTAGATTATTCCACCTGCTAGAATATATACAATAACATACAAGGGAATGTCGATGTGTCGGTGGACGATCGTTACGTTGTATACAGTAATGTAATAAAAAACCCAAAATACCAACATTGTATGTACTCCGTCGAAGCACACAGACCAAAATCTATGGATAAGGAAATCGGATCTTCTTCCTATTGCCATCTTTAGCACGATTGCATACCAGAACATTAAAAAGGAATCACCCACAGCTATAGTGTCTCCTTCCACGTCGTTAGGTTCCATCATTTCTATATTTGTATTCAAAATCATCATTACTTCGTCTTTCATGAAGACCTCAGATGTTTGTAGTAGTAGAACCAAAAACATTATGCAAAAACTGTCCACGGCGTTCTCTTTAGAGTACAAGTCGTCATGGGAGGTGCCAAAGAACAACCTGAAAAATAAATACTTTATCAAGACAGCTGTTTATTAGGAATCAACATTAAATGTAAAAAACCTGTTATAAACTAATTTACCGAGCAATGCATTCAAAGACTTATTTGAGATGATTTTCGTATTTTCGGTAACTTCACATGTCACATATTTATTGTCTAAATCATTGGAAACTATATAAAACGTTGCAACGAATTTTGAATAATATTACAACTAAGGTTTTAGAAAAGTGTACTTTAAAAATATTAATTTGCTAAAACATAGTGTTAATAATATCTATTATCTTGACTTAGACGTTGACCAGTATGAATAGACCTCAAATTTTATATTCAACGAAGTTAATACAGTTCACTCTTCATCATGTTCCGTAAAATCGCAAACTGCAGTCTACTTCATGAAGTATATTTTATTTTGGCAGGCATGAAAATATTTAAAAGGTATTACCTGCAGATTTGGCTGCTCAGAAGTGGCGTTATTAATACCCAGAGCACCGCTACAGCGGCCAGTCTCACCAGTACAATTATCCAGCCAAATAGTTCAGATATAGCTCTGTACGCGCCCTCTCGTAAAGATAATCTTGTCGGCTGTCTTCGAAAAATAAATTGGGTCCGGCAAATGTTGCAGTACCTCACGAGTCCGTTTGTCGTCACACCGTCAAGACAGCCTTCATGTACCCATCTTCTGGAGCCGACACACCTGCACGGACTGTAAAGCACATTTCCAACCAGGCTAGGATTATTGCATACCCTACAAACTGGTCCGTCTTGCTCTTCAACGTCAACTCTGCTTCCCCACACGTTCCCCATCTTTGCTAATTCTCTCAGAGATATCACCGCTGAGTATATATACTTAAACACTCATTAAGTACGTGGAAGCATGTTCATGTACGATCATTTTTTTCAAAATGGCTGCCTAAACATGACAACATGACAAACATGGAGCCTCCGCAAGATGTCGCTTTTGTAGTCGGCGGTCCTATACCGGGAGAAGTCAAAAATTCGAAAATCCAATTATTGATACTTATGGACGCAGTGTCTCGCGGGCTTAAATTTAGTTAGGTTAAAAATTGCCCCACACTGGGCAGATTTCTGTAAATAGGTCTTCATTAGGCACGCTTAAGGTACTTAAATCACACATCACTAGCGCAGACATACTTTTGTGGAAAATGGTAAGAAACGTATTTCTGATTTTGTAGTTGCTCAAGTATTACGTACAATATAACTATTTCAGTATGTAACTAATCTAATTATGCACCTCCTCGATATGCACATATGGCCTGTTCAAATCACCACCCGTACTCTCCTAAAAAATGATATCTGATAATCAGATTCGTTTCTGAGTGAGAATACCGACGATTTTAATTATATTTCACGGTTTTGATTTGGAAAATTCATTTGTTTCAAAGGAGGGT
Source organism: Cryptocephalus primarius (assembly GCA_963576515.1). Classification (NCBI taxonomy): domain Eukaryota; kingdom Metazoa; phylum Arthropoda; class Insecta; order Coleoptera; family Chrysomelidae; genus Cryptocephalus; species Cryptocephalus primarius. The sequence continues at coordinate 12,325,141 of OY754936.1, forward strand.
TCACTATTATACTTTTAAAGACATTGGAATATTTTATAATAATTTATTATTAATTTCAAGTTGTTCATATCATTAGAAGCGATGAATTCCGGGCTATAAGCCGTGATCGAATCAGGTTTTTTATACCCGTCGTTTTGTCCACTTTTATGGTGGGCATCTTCAGGAGCGGTGCGGTAGTGTTTCTTGTTTAATTGTAAAAATTCAAAAATTTACGGTGTTCACAGTTACCTTCAGCATTCTCTGATATTTTATCGAAACCAACAGTAAGTTAAGCAATCTTAAAACAAATATCTAGGTCTTATGATCAATTTCACTCCAAACGACGGTGCCTCAACCAAATCTAGCATTGTTAACTTAAGAATAGGTTAATGATCAACTTTTACCTAATAGAAATTCTATGATTTTACCTGGATTATATCTGGAAGGAGTTTGGCAAAGGAATTAAGGGACCCTGAACGATAGAAGGGTATATATATATATATATATATATATAAGGTAAAGTTGAAATGTTTAATATCATCTATGTTGTGAATAGCTAAATATATGAAATATGAACATTGAATTGACGATTCATACTTTTAGTATTAACAAACCTATCTCATTAGAGCATTTAGAAGTTATCAGGTAAAGAGTTCTATTAATTATTTTCTAATTCCAGCCGTATCATTAATAAAAAGCAACAACAGATTATCACAGCATCCACAAACATTTTACTTTTAGAATGTCATTCACCTACGTAAAAACAAACTACCGCGCATATATAAATTGACGAAATCGCATCGGAGGAAAAATACTCGACACCTGCCTATTTGATTAATGAATACTCTACAACAATACTCCTACACACAGAAATATATATGTATAGTTAATCCATGCGTGCCGGTTAGCCAGTTTACATAATTGTTAATTTTTACTGAAAGTCGAATGAATAGTGTTCATGTATTTTTTCGTTCGATGTTTCTCGAAAACACAGAGCATCAATCTATATTGAAATTCTATCCAATACATGTTTTTAGTACACATCAAAAATCAAATCAAATTCTCCAAGAATTTGAGAAAAATTTAGTTTCATCATGTATAAATTTACTTAATTTTTAGCTAATGAAAGGAAAAATTGCTGGTAACTAAATGTTAGCTATTAAAAATATCTAAAACAGCTCAGGGCCAATCGCAATTACAAGCAAAGACGATGCAACGAATGCCATTGTGGCACTAACAAGTAATAAAATATGACTTCCAAAGATGGCCACAACGTAGGAAAAAGTATAAATCACAGCAAGGTCCTATTGTCACAGAGATTTAGACAAGGTCATTTGTGAGAAAAACCCGAGGATAAGTGATATTCTAAGAAAGTAGAAAATATAATTTCGTTTGTTTACATCGATAGCGTAAGTGTAATACAATTTACATTAAGTATAAATGTAATGTCATCATAAAATTTACTGATTTTTTTAAGACTATAACTAATAAAATTGAATCATTTTTATGGAATAGTTGGTCTGAATTTCTAACAAGAGTTTGACAAAAGAATAAGTTTTGTTAAGTTAATTTTACGGTGGAGTGGCTATTATACACAGTTGAATAAAATATTTGTTTATTGATTATTGAAACTGATAAATATTTCAATTGATTTAGGTAGAATAAATATTTTATTCAACCAGTATATGTCCTTCATTCAACTATTTTACTTAATTTAATGATCCACGCTGTATCTGGGGCATAAATTAATGCATTTGAATCAATGCTGCCCTTACGATTAATGTAATTATGTTTGAAGGTTGGGACAAGCCTATATTGAATTTAATAATTAAACTTTTCGTATTGAAGCAAAGATAATTTATTTTACTTTGATCGTATTATTGCGCCGTGTAGATAGCATCATAATCGTAATAAATTAAATTCAAAAAATAAAAAATTCGAATAAAATATTAAATTACAATGTTCAGTGACATCTTTTAATTATTCATATATTTTCATGCAACACCATAAGATATAAAATCAATTTTTAATATTTAAAGAGCTTTTCGCACTTATATAACGAGCTTACACTTTTACTATTTCCCAAAATGTATTTAAATTTGAATGAAGTATTGTCGAAATTGATTAAAAGTGAAACCCATTACACTTCATGGTAAAACATCAATTCGTCGAATAAATGAATTCTTTATGACCTCTCCCAATTCCTTACGGAATTGATCTGTCACTACGTCAGGTAGTTAGATTAGCTTCTGTAAATGCTTTCGCCGTATCCAATCTCCCAGCAGCGCTGAGACGAGCCACAATTTATTTATTATTAAAAACTTACTGAAAACCCCATTAACGAAAATAATTATTCTTTGTAATATTGAAATATATATGATACAAAAAGAATATGTATACAAAAGTTGAGAATAGTTTAGATTTCCAATTTAATTTTTCACTTACTGAAATAAAAGCATTCATTAAGTAAATCATTCAGTTGTTAAAAAGATGGATGGCGTCTGGATGAATATGGTGAAGGAGCGCTTTTAGAATTTATGGCGAATTCAATAATTCAACCCGACTGTGAAATATTTTGTGTTTGAGAAACACTTTGTTATAAATTAATACTATGAAATTTTGTCCAAGTAACCAATACATTTTTCTAAATTATGTTGATTTTGTTAACGGAGTTTTACCCATTTATTTACGCTTCTTCGTAGTTTCTACCTAATTCAATTCAGCGGTATCGTCAGCAAAACGGGGTATGCTTCAATGCAGGAATGTTACAGGACTGGCCCCTTAATACATTAACTTGTAATACTCTACTTACATGTCCTTCAGGCACGAAAATAGCTTTTCAATAACTATGAGAACTGTTTGATCAAGCGCTTGCTTAATTTATAATATGTCGCCTCTTATCAAATATTTCAACCAAGTCAAAAATTTACTTTCTTGACATGATTCTCCAATTATGTGCACGATTATATAGGTTTAGAATGCCTTTTTGGCGTTTTCTCACGTCAAACAAAACTTGAGTTGGTGGCTTTCCGGATTTAAGAGTCATGACTTTCTGCTATTTTGAATACCTTAGTTACATGTTTTATGTACCCATATTGTGAGTAACCTTTAGAATTGCTTAACAAAGAATTTACAATTACCTGTAACTGCGTAAACTTCTTTTATCTGAAATGCAAAAATGAGACAAACCATTTTACGTTCAATTCAAGGGTCACGTCTCAAAATCCAACGATTTCGTTACAGAAACTGCACAGCTACATATAATTTGTACAATCGTGCGTTAACATATAATTTGTTTGCAACACTTTCGAGCTAACGGATGGTGTCGACTCACAACTAATTTTGTACTCCTATTCAAACATCACGTTTGAAATCTTTTGTGAGCCTCGCTAGAAATCAGGGGTTCGTTTATTCAGCAGATTACATATGCACATAAATTCTTAGGTAATGATTGCTTGAATGTTATTCATCAATTCCTATCGATTTCAATGAAAGATCTCGAGGCATTTATTTGTGTTTAATTAATATTGAAACCAACGTTTTTTATATTAGACATGAAATGTCTTTTAAGGCAACATTCAAGCCAAAGTGAAGACCATTTAAAATATATTATTATTTTCTTTGGTACAAGTACACCGACAAAAAACTAACGTAGTTCTAGGCCCTGCCAAATTATTTAACAACAACTTATCTTTTAACAATCTAATCTTTTAACAAGATAAACATATCGCAACTTGCACAGAGCAATTTTATATTGAAAACAACTGCTTATAATTAAAAAACTGGTCATTTACAGAGCGTTGTGTTAATCTAATTGTAAAACATCTTGAACCAAATCAAAAATTATATCTACATTTGACTTAAAATTTAATCAAACTTCATCAGAAGTTGTTTCCTCGTATTCGTCTTCTACAAACTCTGGAGGCGACTGTTGGTCACAATCTGGATTCTGCCATCTCTCGAATGGCAGAGAGTCAGTTACGGGTTCATCAGAAATGGTGAGGTTCCTCATGCGAGAGTTAGTAAAAATACGAGAAACCTGCAAGTTACCTGTGAAAAAAAAACTTTAGATAATCTAATATTGTTTATTGTGTATTACTTTTTAAAATATATGTAATAAAAGTAATATCTATTTAGATGTATTTAGAATTAAACATATACTCCCCGGTTTTGTACGGTTCGAATTATTTTAAATAAAACAATAATAAACAACTAAGAGTAAAACAACTTGGAAGTTTACAACGTGTGGCAGCTATTCGAAACGTGAGGAATTTTCTTTACACAAAATTGGAACGAGTTTTTTGACTGTCTGCCCTTAGGTGATTGTTGATACCATCCCTGGGTGCCATCGAAATTACCTTCGAACATGGGGATAGCTTGGACATATATAATTTTATATTTATATTAAATTGTATAACTTTCAGCCTGCTTCCAAAAAACTTTATTTTTTGGAAAGTTTATAGTATAAGTAAACAAATTTGAAAGGTACCTTTGGACATTACGCGTAAATACATAAACGTAACATGTTTAAAAATAAAATTAAACAAAGAAAAAAAATGTTCAAATCATCCCTTTTCGGTTGTTATTGGGCCTGGAGGGTACCTGTTCTGGCAACGTTCTATCCAAAAAGGTATACTATGATTTTTAAAGGTACAAGTGCATCGGCGAAGAACAAACATGGATATAGCGAAATTAATTTTGTAGGTACCTGAGTTAAGAGAGAAAAATAAATATATCACAACTTGCATATACCAATCTGTTGAACCATTTTGGAAAATGTCAAATAAAGTCAAAAACTGCATCTAAACTTCGTTCCATTTCAATTTAGAATTCGATCAAATTTACCATAAATTGTCTCCTTGTATTCGTCTTCTTCAGACTCTGGAGGCAACTTTTGGTCGGAACCTGTATTCTGAAATGTGTTGAACACAAGAGAATTCTCGTTTGGCTCTTCAGGAATTCTGTAAAGCCTCCTATAGTTTCCACTACAAATACTACAAAACGGGATCTCACCTATAAAATTTTTTTTTGCATTTTCTAATACTATTTAATGTGTATTACTTTTCAAAATACATGTAACAAAATAAATATCTCATGCTGTATTTAGAATTTAATCTATACCCACAATTTAGCACAGTTCCAATTGTCTTCACTCGTAAAATAATAAATAAGTACTTCAGTTTTGGTTTCCCAAATTAATTCTATGCATTAAGTCAAATCGAATTCTCTGTTTACAAGAAAGTAAAATAGAAATAAATAAAACCCAAACTAGTCATCCCCAGTCTCTCTTCCCAGTAGTAATTGAGCCTGAAGTATCTGTTAAGGCAGCGTTTGAGCCATAATCAAGATTTAACAACTAAACCAAACTTAAAAATTGTGTTTGGATTTCATTTCAATTCGAGCTAAAATTTGATTAAATTTACCCGAAACTATATCTCCGATATCGCCTTCTTCGGGCTCTGGAGGCGATTGTTGGTTGAAACCTGAACTCTGACGTCCCCTGAACACGAGAGGTTGCGATTCGGTTGCTTCAGGTATAATGTCGAGCCTCCTGTTACTGTTAATGAAAGTACGAGAAAACAGGATGCCACCTATGAAAAAAAAAAAAGCTTTACATAGTCTAATACTGTTTATTCTGTAGAAATTCTTAAAATATTCAGTGTTGATATCAATTCTATTGTATAAATTTAACGGCACATTTTCCAAAATACCGTCAACTCTATACACAAGAAGCTATCAATAATCATTTGCGTTTAATCTGTTGAGTAACGAGTAATAGAATATCGAACATGTCTCCCCAATATTTACAGAAACTATTGATTGAAAGCCCCTTCTTTTTGTTAACGAGGTTTTAGGAATGACCATTGGTTGTTGTGATAATTAGTAGCACCGTCCCTTCCAAATGAACTTTCATCTGTCCATATTATGCGGAATGGAAAATTAGGATCGGCTGAAGAGTTTGTAGTCGTTGGTGATGGAATAGATGTAGGTGTTACATCAACAATGGTGTCCCTGTGGTGCCTCTATTCGTTTAGAGTTAGATCCAAATAAAATCTGCGTATGACGCTTGACGCATTTGAGGGATCTTCTCTCATATTCTCTGGCCACTTTGCGGCTATATTCTTTCAGTAGCCATAAATAAAAATAAAGTCTGTGTGTATTCTTCTTCTTCTGGCATAAGGGAAAGAAATCGGACATGGGTGTATTCACAATAAATGTTCAAAAATTTGACAACTCTTTTCCCTTCCTTTCTGCAATACTTCCTATTGGGCACCCTGTAGATAATAACATTAATATATTTTATGCTGCTTATATTGAGAATGTAGCATATATTTTCAGTTTGGCACCCAATATTATTGCTATTGGTAGAAGTGGATCGGCAAATAACAAACATTGTTATAGGCCTTGTTGAAATTGGTTTTTAGACCTCTGAATTAAAAAAGAACAATAAATATATCACAACTTACATAGATCAACCCTATACTAAAGACAGAGACTTGTTATTAAAGAACTGCTGTTTTACAGAACACACCTTTAAACGGACAGTTAAAATGTCATAAACAAAGTTAAAAATTGTATATAATTTTCTTACATTCAAGTTAAAATTTGATGAAATTTACCATTAACTGTCTCCTCGTATTCGTCTTCTTCGGACTCTATAGGTGACAGTTGGTCACAACTTGGAGCCTGAGGTAGGTTGAACACAGGAGGTTCCGTTTCGGGCTCTTCGAGAATGGTACTGAGGCATCTGGGGGTTTTAGGAAAACTACGAAAAAATGGCAAGCTACCTATAAAAAAAAACAATATTCTAAGAATGTTTACTGTGTGCTGCTACTTAAAATATGCAGGGTGACTTTATGTTTTGGGGAAATCCAATCTGATTTATGATCAGTAAGATAGTTAGCTTCTAATAAGGTCTGCGTATTGAAAATGTTTCCGTTTTATCGCTGATTAACTGAAAAAAGTCGTAAATCCCAAATATTAGTGAGATGTAACAACAGAAAAATTTATAGAAATCGGATTTATCCTTATGTATTTTTGGTCATATTTGAATCTTATCTCGTCATTAAGGTTTAACGTCTTTGCTTAGATACCCATTCACTTAAATTTATATGTTAATGTTAAATGCTTCAGTTTTTTCCCTAAATTAATCCTACGCATTAAGCTAAATTAAATTCTCTACTTACAAAGACTAGAAATGTTTAAAAAAATAAAAATTAATAAAACCCAAAACGAAATTCAAATTATCCGCGCTCTCCCTTACCAGATGTAATTGGGCCTGATGTGTCAGATAAGAAAACGCTCAAGTTAAAATCAGGGGGTACCTACACTATTATTTCTTTAGTACAAGTGGACCGGCAAATGACAAGAATAGTTATAGGCTTTGACGAAATGGCTTTTTGAGGGTTCTGAATTAAGGATGGACAATAAATATAACACAGCTTGCACAACTCAACCCTATTTTAAAAACAACGGCTTGTTATTGAATTGGTGTATTACAAAACACACTATCAATCGAACTGGAAAAAATGTCATAAAGTAAATTAAAAATTGTATATAAATTTCGTTTACTTTCAAGTTAAAATTTGATGAAATTTACCGTAAGCTCCCCCTGCGCATCCGTTTTTTTCAGACTCTGGAGGCTGCAGTTGGTAGCAACCTGGGGTCTCGGGTACGTTGGGCTCTGTTTCGGGCTCTTCCAAAATGGTACTGAGGCATCTGTGGGTTTGAGGAAAACCACGAGAGAATGACAAGCCACCTGTAAAAAAACTTTGCATATTCTAATACTGTTTATTCTGTACTACTTCTTAAATACACAGGGCTCCTTTATGTTTTGGGGAAATCTACTCTGATATTCTCTGACGAATTTGCAGCTATTTCCGTTATAGTTACCAAAAATAAAAAACCGGTGTGTGGCACTCTGAGAGTGACTGATGAGAAGGGACGCTAACTTTCTTAAGGGCCGTTTTGAATGTACAAGGAAAAGAAATTATGATGGTTACTGCTATAGTAAAGATGTATAAGAGAAAGAAGAATATTTTTAGAATCAATAATGAATTGAAGTTTATGAAAATAATAAAAACATTCAGCTTTTAAAAAAAATATAGTGAACCCTATATTAAATACAACGACTTGTTATTGAACTGGAGTTTCACAGAACACACTGTTAAACGAACTGAAAGAAAGTCATAAATAAAGTAAAAAATGTATATAAATTTCGTTTATATTCAAGTAAAAATTTTATAAAATTCACCGTAAGCTCCCTGAGCGCATTCCTCCTCTTCAGACTCTGGAGGTGACAGTTGGTAGCAACCTGTGGTCTGAGGTACGTTGAACACGGGAGGCTCCGTTTCGGGTTCTTCGAGAATGGTGTCGAGCCTGCTGCAGGCTTTACTTAAAGAACGAGAAAGCGGGAAGCCACCTATGAAAAAACTGCATTGTTTAATACTGTTTAATGTGTACTACTTATTAAAATATACAGTGTGCCTTTATAACTTTGGGAAAATCTTTTCTGATATTCTCTAGCGAATTCGCGGCTGTCTGTTACCGTAGCCATAAATAAAAATAAGGTCTTCCTATTCTTCATAATAAAATTTTCATTTTATAGCTGATTAATGGAAAAAGTCGAAAATTCCAAATATTAGTGAGATGTAACATTAACCGTCAGAATGACGCAGAAAAGTGCCAGAAAAATTTATAGAAACCGGATTTACTCTTATGTATTTTTGGTCATATTTGAATCTTATCTCGTCATTAAGGTTTAACGTCTTTGTTTAGATACCCACTCACTTAAATTTATACGTTAATGTTAAGTACTTCAGTTTTTTCTCAAATTAATTCTACGCATTAAGCGTAATTAAATTCTCTACTTCCAAAAAGGAGAAATGTTTAAAAAAATAAAAATTAATAACACCAAAAAAAAAATAATTCAAATCTCCGTTCTTCTCTACCCGTTGTTATTGGACCTAAAGTGTCAAATAAGAAAACGTTCCAGTCAAACTCAAGACCATTTTAGGTACCTATACTATTACGTTATTGGTACAAGTGAACCTGCAAATAATAAGCATAGTTATAGGCTTTGACAAAATTGTTTTCTGAATTAAGAGTGGACAATAATTATAACACAGGTTGCACAAATTCGCTCAATACTTAAAAATATGACTTGTCATTGAACTGGTGTTTATAGAACACGCTGTTAAACGAATTAGAAAAAATGTAATAAACAAAGTTAAAAATTGTATATAATTTTCGTTAACATTCAATTTAAAAGCTGATGAAATTTACCGCGAGCTCCCTTCGTGCATTCGTCTTCTACAGGCTCAGGAGGCGACAGTTGGTCGCAACCTGAGGCCTCAGGTACGTTGAACACGGGCGGCCGCGTTTCGTGTTCTTGGTGAACGGTGTCGAGCCAACTGTGGATGTTATTCAACGCACGAGAAAACTGAAATTCGCCTACGAAAAAAAAACTTTGCATAATGTAATACTGTTTATTGTGTAGTACTTCTTAAAATATATAGGATGCCTTTATATCTTTGGGGGAATCTGTGTTATTCTCTGGCGAATTCGCGGCTACGTTCATTATAGTAGAGATGAATAAAAATAATCTCTGCATATTCTTCATAAGAAAATGTTTCCATTTTATCACTGGTTAATCGAAAAAAGTCGTAAATCCGAAATATTAGTGAGATGTAAGGCTGTGGTCTATACGACGGCACGCTGCACGCCGCGTCTGTATCATATTCCAGCTACTTTATTTTTTGGAAAAATTTTTGGTATTATTTTGGAAGTAATTCAGTATTAGTGAAGTCATAGAAAGTGACATTCTTAGTAGAATATCGTGATTTTCCTCGCCTTCGAGTAAAAATAATATTAAGATCGTTTTGTAATCCATACTAAACAGAATAAAGAAACGCTCTTTAATAGGACTGTTCGACGTTAGAAGCAACGTTTTTAAAGTGACCACACAAAGTCGTCAAACCCAGTGTGCAACGTTCCAAAGTCGTACGCAGCGTCAACGGAAATCGGACGTTGCGTCCAGTGTAAAAACAGGGTTAGACCAAAGGCTAACATCCCTCAAAACGACGCAGCAGATTCCCGAAAAATCTATAGAAACTGTGACGTTTACTCTTATGTATTTTTGGTCATATTTAAATCATATCTCATTATTAAGGTTTAAGATCTTTGTTAAGATAGCTATTCAGTTAAATTTATTTGTGAATTTTAAGTACTTCATTTTTTTCTCAAATTAATCCTACGTATTAAGCTAAATTAAACACTCTACTTACAAAATGGGGACTTGTATAAAAAAAGCAAAATTAATAAAACTCAAAAATTTTCCAAATCATCCCCGGTCTCCCCTATCTGTTGTTAATGGGTCTGATGTGTCAGTTAAGGCAACGTTCGAGTTTAAATCAAAACTATTTTAGGTACCTATACTATTATTTTTATTGATAGAAGGAGATAATATAAGCTTTGACGAAATTGCTTTTTTTAGACTTCTGAACTAAGGAAGGACAATAAATATAACACAGCTTGCATAGATCAACTCTATATTAAAAACAACGGCTTATTATTAAAGAACTGGTGTTTTACAGAACACACTTTTAAACTAACTGGAAAAATGTCATAAACAAAGTTAAAAATTATTAATAAATTTCATTTCCATTCAAACTATAGTGTGATGAAATTTACCGTAAGCATCCCTTTCGCACTCGTCTTCCTTAGATTCTGGGGGGGACAGCTGGAAGCAACCTGGGCTGTGGGGTACGTTGAACACGGGAGGCTCCGTTTCGTGTTCTTCGAGAACGGTGTCGAAACTGCTGTGGGTGTTATTGGGAAAAGCACGAGAAAACTGAAGGCCACCTACGAAAAAAATTGTGCATAGTGTAATACTGTTCATTGTGTAGTACTTCTTAAAATATACAAGATGGCTTTATATCTTTCATTCTCTGGCGAATTCGCGGCTGTCTTCATAAGAAAATGTTTTCATTTTATAGCTCATTAATTAAAAGAGTCGAAAATCTTAAATAATAGTGAGACGTAACATTAACCGTCAGAGTCACGTAGAAAAATTCCAGAAAAAACTATATAAACCGGAACGTTTACTTTTATGTATTATTGGTCACATTTCATTTAGTCATTAAGGTTTAACGTCTTTGTTTGGATACACCTGCTCAGTTAAATTGATGTTAATCTTGAGTACTTCAGTTTTTTCCCCAAATTAATCCTACGCGTCAGGCTAAATTCAATTTTCTACTTACAAAAAAGGGAAATATTTAGAAAAATAAAAATTAATAAAACCCAAATTACGTCCAAGTCATTTCCATTATCCCCTAGCCGTTATAATTGGGCTTGAAGTATCTGTTATGGTAAAGTTCGAGTCAAAATCAAGACTATTTTAGGTATACTATTATTTTTATTGGTACAAATGGACCGGTAAATAACCTGTCATTGTTATAGGCCTTGCCGAAATTGTTTTTTATACTTCTGAATTAAGGGAGGACAACAAATGTATCACAACTTGTAAATATCAACCTATATTAAAAACAACGACTTGTTGTTAAAGAGCGGATCTTTTACATGCTATTAAATGAGCTGGACAAAAAGTCCCCAGTCAAGTCAAAAGTTTTATATAAATTTCATTTCCGTTCGAGTTAAAATTTGATGAAATTTACCGTAAGCTCCCTCCTCGCATTCGTCTTTTTTAAACTTTTTAGCAGGCGACGGTTTTTCGCTATTTGGAGTCTGGAATACGTTGAACACGTGAGGCTCCATTTCGGTTCCTTCGAGAATGCCCTCCATACTGCGGTCGGTTTCACAAGTACGAGAAAACGGCAAGCCACCTATGAAAAAAATAATTTACATAGTCTAATACTATTCTGTAATACTTCTTAAAATATACACAGTTATAGCTTGCTAGAAAAAACTAGTGTGTTACAGAACACACCGTGAAACGAACTTGAAAGCATGTCATAAACAAAGTCAAAAGTTATATATAAATTTCATTTCCATTCGATTTAAAGTTTGAGCAAATCTACCATAGGCTGTCTCTTCATATTCGTCTTCTTCAAAATATGAAGGCGACTGCTGGCGTACGTTGGGCACAAGAGGCTCCATTTCGGGTTCTTCAGGAATAGTGTCTAGCCTCCTATGGGCATTAGTATGAGTATGAGAAAATGGGAAGCCACCTGAGAAAAAATAAATTTGCTTAGTCTTAAACTAAATTGTGTACTACTTTTTCAAAACGTATATAACAAGTTGAATATCTAGTATGCTGTGTACATTTATAATTCAACATATACTCTCATTTTAGTTCGATTTCCTATCGTTTTAACTTATAAAATGCAACAGTGATTAATAGTGATATATTCAAACATATTTTGTACAGATGACATTTTTGGCTCAGGCTTTACCGCCAGAAGTGAGTGATGACATTAGTTTGGGAATACAATGGATAATCTTCCTTTTACTAAAAATGATCTCGAGCTGGCTATGAAGATGGTTTTAAAATAACTATGGAAGTTTACGACGTATGGCAGCTATTTGAAACGTGACGAAGTCTAGTTAAGTGTCGAAGATGATTAGAAGATATCTTGCAAAAAAATTTTCGAATTTCCCTTTATTCGTTCCTAATTTTGTTTCTAGTAAAGTTAAAAAAAAAAAAATTTACCATATGGTGTCACTTTGTATTCATCTTTAAGCTTTGAAGGCGACCTTTGGCTGAAACCAGGATTCTGGTGTACGTTGAATATGAAATGCTGCGGTGCGGGTTTTTCAGGTACGATCTCGTGCCTCCTACGAACGTCAGAAAGAATACGGGCCAACGGGATATTATCTATAAGAAAATGTATGGTCTAAAACTATTTATTGTGGCTATTTTTTTAAATATATGTATATGTAATGTAATTAATACATATTAAGCTGTTTATAGTTAGAATTCAACATATATCCACATATTATTCTTATTTAGACAGTTTTCCAGTAAAATTTATGTGTAAATATTCAGTGCTTCAATTTTGTTCTCCCAAATTACGCTTACGCGCTTAAATGACTAAATTCTCTATTTATTCGTCACATTTTATTTTTTTCAGTAGATACTTATCTATTAAAAAAACATCGATTAACAGTTTGATTTTACATTTTCTAAAACAAGGCGAAATAGAAGGTATGAATTCTGTTCCTTACCTCTTCGACTCCTGGGGGCATCACGCCTGACATCTGTAATATTACATATTTCATTTGTGAAAAAGCAATATTAATTTAAAAAGCCTAATTTCTTATTAAATTTTCAATGTAAGGCAAAATAAAGTTAAAGTATTTTTGTTCAAGCAAAAGACCTTTTTTTGAATTCCAATTTCTAATTGGCTGCATTAACTAGTTATGGTAAGTGAAAGAGATATGTGAAACTGACTTATGCAGCTGTCTCATCTTTTTACAAGAGCAATAAGGGGCTGTCGCTTTATATAAAGATATGAATACCACCACCAAGTTTAAAAGAATAGATTATATTTATTTAAACATATTTAAAAATTTTATTGTGAATGGGACAGTTTAAAAACTGTCATACTTAAGAATGCTACAAATAAATTCATATTATTTTCTAATATATCCATTTTAAAATACAAATTCAAGTATCTGTGAAAATAATGAATAATGGTTCTATACAAACACATTTTTGAAAAGGGACAATACATTACAAACTGATGAAGGATAAAAATCCAAAGTGTAATTTATAGCACGGGCTTCTAAACCACTGTGAGGATAATAAATTCGCATTCATTAATCTTCAATAAGTTTCTCACATCTCTTCCATTTATTTTACTAAGTGACATCTTGCATCACAAATCGTACATACTTTCAGTTTCTTCATCACTCGAATCATGGTTATCAGTTGCACTCATGCTGTTATTATTGCCTCTCTCACTTGGTCTCCACATCTCAAAGTTGTAGCTTGAGCTCCTTTCTGCAGAAAGTAATAGAATATTGATAACAGGGTAACTCACAAACTCCGCCAGAACTGAGTCAATTATACACATTTTTCCCTGCTCACATGAGGTACTCCTCTAACGAGAAAGTATTGTTTTCGGGTCGTTTTTCACAATTTGAATTGTTGGCTTTTCTGGACGGTTTGAGGTCCCCTGAGTACGAAAAACATTTTTGGAATAATATCTGTGTGTGTGTATCTATGTGATCGACTTTTTCTCGGGAGCTGTAAATAGTGAAGAGTTGAAACTTTGAATTAGCGCTTGGCCCCCTGAAAGCTGGAATCCATGCGATTTTTGCTAAAATCGGTTAAAGGCAAAGGCCACTTTACTCTTATCACCTTTTCGACGTTTTTCTCTAAATGTGCTCTAAAAAGCATTTTACTCTAGAACATTTTCAGATTTTTCTAAAAAAGTGCCTTAGGAATTTATTTTAGAGATCGTAGTTTGAATTAACCCTTAAGTGCCTATTACTTTTCTTTGAAACATTTTTTAAATTGCCCTAAAGGGCACTAACTTCGCCATTTCAAATAAACGTACTTTCGTGGTAAAAATGTTCCGTTCTAAGCATAACTGATTATGGTGAATAGGTTTACTATTTACTCACTAAATTCGACTCTATAAAATCTGCATCAACCTCTTTCAATTTCTGAATCACCTGCATCCTGTAAGGACTTGTGTTTCGATTTTAAAATGCAAAAGCTCTCGCTCATTCCTTGCAAACAAGACAAAAGCGAGAAAATATCCACAACACAGGGAGATAGGGTGCCTAATTTGAACATATTTCACGTTAAATATGCATGTTACCTTAAAATGTGTTTATATTATGGTTTAACAATAATCAGAATCTAAAATATGTAATGTATTCCTTCAGATATGGGTTTTCCAACAATGTCGTTTAACATACTTTAACGTTATCAAAAAGTCTGGATTAATTGCACCTTTACAAGAGAGGATAGGCTACTGGACTAGCCCGTGAAAAACTGAAATGAACTTTTTGCAGAAATATAGAAAATTTATTTCAGTTGAACTGTCCCAGAGAAGCCGTCTCTCATATATTCAAAAAATCTTACCAGTGTTGCGAATCTCTCTGCGCCTTTTACATTCACAGACAATACAAACGGCAATCAAACACACACAAATAACACCCACAAGAACATAGACCAAGGGATTCATGTCACCTACATTCGTGATGAAAATGATGTTGAAAACTGCATAAATGATACACAGCACTTTAAAAGTTTATACCTATATGTCTAATCCACCTTTGGACCTATCAAATTGTGGTGGGGAAAAATAGAGGGAGAAGGAGAAGAATGCAAAAAAACAATGAGACAGCAACAATAGCACCGACCGTGCAGTTTTATAGGCAAATAGGGACATTAAGATAAGTAATATTTTCATGCGCCTCATACGATTAATCTGGAATGTTAAATACCTACCAGTGTGATATATCCAAAACAGTTAAACACGAGGCTGATTACTTGAAATGTATCGTTACTAATTGAAATATTTTTTCCCATAGAATATGTTCACAAATTTTAAAGATTAGATATATTTTCAGAGAAAATTATTTTTACTTAAAATGGGTTATATATTTTATACGGGTTTTTGGAGTGTGTGACTATCCTTTTCAATATGTATTTATTCAACTATCGCTATTTTACAGAAAATCAGTCAAACGAAAAGTATTCTCGCATTATTTTCTTCAAAAACGTTGAATACGATATATTCCTAGAAAAGCTGAATTTCTGTATTTTTCCTGCAAAATTGCAGTGTTTTATCCCTTGCAATAGTTTTTCTTTAATAAAATACCTTGTACACTTACTCATATGAGGTACTCGTGTAATGAGAAAGCAATTTTCGAGTCGATTTTCTGAATTTGAGCTTTTACCTTTTCTGCGCGTTTTTGGATCCGCTGATTCCGACAAACATGTGTTTTGAAACAAACACTTTTTCTAAGAAACTGTAAATAGTAAAAAGCTAAAACTTTATGGCTTATTCCCCTAAAAACCAGAATCCATGCGATTTTGGTGAGGCTTTCGATTTGTTTTTAGGTTTAGGGCAAAGGGCACTTTACCCTTGTCATTTTTGTGTTATTTCAAAAACTAGTCTAACGTGGTTTTCGGAACTGTACATTTAGTATACTATTTAATTCATTTTGAATGCCGTAATCGTTATCTTGACTGATCTTGCCTGAGGAAGACTTTGCTCTTATGAATTTTTCCATTTTCTCCAAAACTGTTTCACATATTCTTATTAAGATTTACATCTGACCTGGTACATTAAATGTCTACAAGTTTTATTTGAAATATTTTTTATTAACGCGCCCTAATGGGCACTTTACCCGTGAGCATTGAGTTTTTCTTAATTTTTCTAATAACCACCTTAGTGATTTATGATAGGTTTCGTAATTTGACTTATCTATCTAATATCTATGACATTTATGGCAAACATTTTTTCTAAAATCGCCATAAAGGACACTTTACGCTTCACAATTTTTAATTTTTCATAACTTGTTCCTAAATGACTTTAGCGATTTATTTGAACCATGGCACCTTGACTAACCTATCTAATACCTATATAACTCTTATTTGAAACATTTTTTTCTAATATGGCCCTGAAGAGCACTTTACCATTGAGATTTTTTTAGTTCTTTTGTTTTCTCCTAAAGGACCTCAACGATTTATTTTAACCTTCGCAACTTGGCTCAGCTATTTAATACCTATAATTGACCTACCTTGAGAATTTCCCAAGAGCTGGTAAACTTATGTAGAGCACGTGCCGTACATGAGAAAGCTGTACCATGCACACAGGCCAATTTTTCTTACTTGACAAAAGTGTTTGTCAACAGTTAATGAAAAGGTAGCTGCTACTCTTACATTGAGCATAAATATATAGGCCTATTCTGTAATCAATGCAAGTCCAGTGATGCCTGATTTTGATTGCTCGGTAATAATCGAATTATCTATCATATCTCATAGTGGAATATATTATTATACAATGCTCTCCTACACCGATATTTCTAATCGTCTGTTACCCTCAATAAGGGTTGATTGTAAATAACGTTGACTAGGTAAGGGTTCATTGCATGTTAGTACAAAGTTGAAAATTTCTGATTTCAAAAAAGCCATCAAACCGCTTGTCTCGCTTACAATATTTTCATTATTGCATCTTATACATAAAATATGCCATTCTTGAGTTAACAAAAATTAAATACGTGTAGAGTGTAGAGAAGTACCGAATCATCATTAAAACTAACCAATTTTTTTAGGGATGAGTTGTTAAAAAATAAAGGGTGTTTTTTTACAAACCAATTTCCAAACACGATTTCTATGAGTTAAGAATACGATAGAAAATGAATTTTAATTAAATTCTTTAAAGTTCATAAAAATATATACCAAAAACGTTCATGGAAGAAAATTGTTTGGAAACCTCCCTTTATTTACTGACAATATTGTTACATTGTCAACATTTGTCTTGTTATGTTGTTTGCAATATCTACTATGTTTAACGTTGATTTCGTCATTTTCCGACATTTTAAGTTTTTATTGAAAATATACATATTATTAAAACGATGCAACAAGCAGACAAAGCAGCAGTTTTGAAATTATTGATTTCCAACTCACGAAAATGTTATAATGAAGTAGCACTTGTGCTTTGCTAGAAAATTGATGTAAGGAAAACTTAAAAATATACATATACATATACATACATATATATATATATATATATATATATATATATATATATATATATATATATATATATATATATATAAAGTACTGCAATGTCCGTCATTTTTGGGTTTCGTTTTACAGTATGATTCGAAGATGAACATCAAGCAAATATACAAATCTAGTGGTGCAGGTAGTTCCGTAAACACAACAAAAACACAGAAAGCTAATACCAAGAGAGGAAGAAAAGGAAAATGTAATGTTCATTTTCAAATCACATTGAATCATACTGTAAAAGCAAACTTCAAAATACTGGATATAACAATACTTTGTATATCTACTTTGGCCTTAGAGGCTTGCCTACTCTGTGGGTGCATTTGTCTTCAGTTCAATTCGAAGTGTGTGGTGTGGTTTATTAATGTTTCCTTAATAAATCAGAACAGTTTAGGAGGTATCAATTACGATCGTTTTTCATGTAAACATTTTCCCTTGGTTTTCAGTTGTCTCTTCTTTTGACATGGGTTCATTTCCATGTTTTAAAAACGAATGTATGTTGCATATATTCTATCTGCATTTTCTTGTGCTATGCCAAATTTTTCATTTCAAGTGTTGTGGTCCTGTGATTTTAACTTAAAATTTGACAGTTGTTTTGAACCTTACTTGACACTTGGTTTTTGAAAACAAAATACTTTGTTAAACTTTAAAAATGGAAAACCAAGAAGTTGCTGAGACCCTGAAAGCAGCCACTTACTACATGAAGCGTCTGCAGCTCCTCGACAAAGAGTTGGAAGTTGCAATGAAGCAAATTCTTACTACTTTTGAAGAAACTCAAACTAACATTAAAGCAACTTTTGGTAATTTAACTAAGAAGGTAATAAACTCTTTGAATCGACGAGAAAGGTGTCTGTTGGATCAGGTGGAACGGATAAAATCCGAAGATTTGTTTCGATTAGAAGAATGTCGACAGGTTATTCATAGTAAACTTGAATTTACTAATAAGTTGATTGACATGAAAGATTCCCCAAAAAACTGCAGTATCACGGAATTTGTGAATTACTCCAGATTATTAGGTAGTTTACCTGAAGTTCCGGAACTCAAAGATGTGCCTTATATTAGCTTTTGTTATGATACTACATATGAAGTGGAAATTGAAGATAGGTTAGAGAACCTCGGGCATGTCTGCAGGATCGCTCCTGTGCAGGTAAAAAAAATACATTACTTTGATTCATATAATTAATATAACAGAAAAATCAAAAATAAGTATGTACAAAAATATTTTAAATATCAAAACATAATAGCATTTATAACAATTGTATACACAACATAATTAAAAGTCACTAAAGAAAGTAACCTTCCTTATAATGTAACACATTATTCATAACCCTGACATTTGACGCACTGCTATATTATTCGTAAACCCCAGAATCCTAAAATGACTATATTAAAAAGAAATATAACATTTTTTTGCCTTTCCATTTAACTTCCATAATATTTTTACTTTATATAAGTTTAGGAACTGGAGAAAGCGAAATACACATGAAATAAATCTCATAAATATTAATAACATTAAAGCGGGTAACTCATAAAAGCGCTTGTATGAAATAATATCACAATTTTCATAGTCCACTATAAACATCTATAATTGTACAAATAATATGCCAATGATCTTGTTTAAGAAATGTAATTACATAAGTTAAAAAGTTAAAAGCACCAAAAAGTAATGAACATAAAATAAATAAAAGAGCTCTTCTCTTTTCCAGCAGTTTTCTTACTGCAAATTCAGTATTCATAATATCATTTCCTAAGTAGTCCATTTCTTACATCTCTGTGATCTCACAAATGCCTTGCTTATTCAAATTACTCTTGGCAGAGTCAAATATATGCAAATTGAAAAACTGCCTATAGAACAATGGAATAATTGGTTTAACAGTGGTATTGACTTCCGACGATGAAGCTTTTTTTCAATTGAGAAGGTACTTTTAGACTTTTCAGGTTTAACTTGATTCATTCGATAACAGCAACTATTTTAACCATGTCACTGGCCCTTTTTTGAGGATGTCAAGCCTGTGGTCAAAGTAAACATCAGGGTACATTCAACTAGCCAACTTTAGATTGATTGATTCTATTACCCTGACTGAAGTAGTAACTGAAATTTGATGGAATAAATTAAGCATGGAACAGTTCTTAAACACGGCCTTTTTGAGCCCCGAAGTTGAATTCCATGATAAAAATAATCTATTTCTAGATACAACATCCACTAACTGCAGAATAATGAAATAGCACAGATATACATATTGTTTTCTTTAGATCATTTAGGACAACTAAAACACCTTTAATAGCCCTTTAGACACCAAGAATACCACAGACTACCAAAGTACACAGTTCTAAAATTTTAGCAAACCTAATGTTGCAACACTCGATACAAATATGCCATTCCTATTTTCATACATTTGGGTGACTGAAACCCATACTTGTCAGTCACACAAGGGTCCGTTGCCTGAAGTATCCGTAATAAATATTGTGCTTAAGTATAGGACAATAAGCCGCTTTTTAAATACGCTAGGTATATTGGGTGCCTCAATTCAGATTGGAAAGAGCATTATATGTTTGATGCAAGGTATAAGTTGTGAGATCAGTCTCAGATTCTGTATAAACAATTTTAAGATATCACCAATAACTTTATAATCCTTGGAGAAGGGCTCATTAATATTAGGTACTTTTTAGATAACTGAATTTAGGGAAAAACCGGGCAGTATTGAAGTATTATGGCATAATGTGGATGATGAACATTTAACTGATGTTCAGGAATATCGTGTTCAGAAAGTTCTTGGTGATGTAACTAAGGAAAAACATCTATTGTCATACTTCAAGGATTGTTACATAGGTAAACTAATATGTTGATAAATCAAGAATATTACCAGTAAGAATTATTTTCAAGGTATGGATACAGAATTTTTAGCAAAAGATGTTCAGATTCTCCAGCCGTATTCGTTTCGAGTTTGCTGCAGGTTTGAAGGCACCTCTGAATGGTCTCCTTGGTCGTTACCACAAGCATTTTTCACGACACTAAAGTGTTATAGTTGGAAGGAGAATGGTGATTTCGTTTTATCAAATGAAAATAGGATTGCAACTCCTGTTAAGGAAAAGCCCAGTATTTTATTATCTGATGGTGCCCACTTTTTAGTTGGACATTCAGTTGAGTTTACAGTATGAAACTTTAGCTTGCATTTAGTTTAGAATTAACTAAACTTTTGATAGTTTTTAGAAGTTGATTCAGGTGAAATGACTATTGGTTTAATACAAGATAATATGCTGAAGAAGCTGAAAGATTTAATCTTGTTGAAAGATGGTTCTTTTTTATTGAACCAATCTGGGAAAATTTTCATCAATGGCCATGAAAAACTCACAGTCTTGCCAGAAATTTTTGTAGGAGCTAAAGTAGGTATACATACAGAATGTTTTTGGATCTAATAACATCTTTGTAGGTGGTCTTTACATGTGATTTAATAAATGAAGGAAAAGTTCGTGTTCACGTTGATTCCAGTGAAAAAAGAGTTACTTATGACTGGCAAATAAATCTGGATTCTCAATTGTGTTTTGTAGCTCAATTCGCATCTTCTAAGTGGAAAATCATGATTGAGTAATATATTATTTACTGTTATAAATGTTTTAAGCCTATTATATTTTTAACATTTTTCATAATGTTTGTTAATGTTTCAATTTTTTATATACTATGAAATTTTGATATCTAACAGTGAGTTTTACCAAGGTTGGTTAACACTTTCATTATTAACTTGAATAGATAAAATAGTCCTATATTTAATAATCATTTACAAGATAATTTTGTTTAATTACCAATCAAGTGAATGTTAATTTTATAAAACACAATATATTGAAAATTATGTAACTAATTATGTTTACTGAGAATTGTACGATTGATGAAAAGAGTTTGTAATAAACATTTTTATTTTAAAGAAATTCTCCCAACATTGATAGCCTTTGTAAAAAAGTTTGCCCTTTACAGTACATCAATTTGAAATTATCTTTCCATGGGGAACATTTAGCGTAATTACTCTCATTTCTAAACCTTTCGAACATTTCCTGAGGATCAGTTTTTTTTTCTTCCTCCAAAACTTGACGAAGCACTTGGGTGAATGATACATTGTCTAAATCTGTAGTAAAATTGAGGCCACTTTCCAAGTACTCTTCCTCCAAATTAATTTTTTGACTTACGTTATCATTATCTTCTAGCTTCACATAGTCTGCACTAGATTCTGTACTGATCGATGACAACTCTTCATCAAGAGATAATTCTAGTTGATCATTAGTTTCATTTTTTAATTTAGTAACAGCTTGATGTTCATTTATTAAATCTCCCTTGTAAGTTGCTTTATTCTTGTCAATTTTCCAAAAATCGAATATTGCTTTATCAGTAACATCGTAGCAACAGTGTAAGGCACCTGGGTCGATTGGATGAGCTTCCGTGTTAAAAACATAACCACCAGCATCTACAATGCATTCGCCATTTACTGTATTGATTATCGTTCCCTGATCTCCTTGATTGTGAATAAAATTCTCAGTATCGAACAGAAGGTAAAGATATTTGGTAGTTTCAGCAAGAAAAAATGATTCCATTCTGTCCTCTTTTTTGTGATCGCGAACATCTTTGATTGTTGCGTAGCCACAGGGAGTTTTAGCACTATTTTGAATACTTCTTAAAATATCTTCCCCTGCTTGCAAGAGGAATTGATCGCCGGTGGCACGGTATAAGTACATAATAGATTCGATTAATTCAGGTCTGAGAGGATAACTTTCCCTGTTACTTCCTGCTTCACCTTGAGGAATGTAATAAAACTCTGGGGTAAATCCATACTGTTGCCAAACTTGGTGGTAGTTGTGCAAAGTGCGCATAGCATTTGAAGTATCACCTATGAGACTTAAAAGACCTGGCCAGTAAGCTTCAAGCGACTGAAATACAGGCAGAGTTATCTGCCCCTTTGTCATTGATACCCACATGTACCAATCATCTCTTTTCATATATTTTTCGATAACTTTCTGTGAATCATAAAACATTTCCATTAACTCGGGCTTTTGAAATAAAATTGCTCCTTTTACTAGGTATTCAAAATAAGAATCTACTCCTGAACCGATGCCGGCATCTTGTGCCGTCCATCTGCCGGTTTCGATATCTATATGATTACCAAAGAGGCCTAAGTTGGACTTATGATTTAATAACGCATGCAATGCATTCATAGCAACTTCTTCATATAAAGGATCACCTGTGAGTCTACTTAATGTACCAAATTCTATTATAAAAGTACCCACACCAGCAGTACAAGTTACCGTTGTTTCACCTTTTGGTACTCCACTATGCAAATTCACTGTCCCATAAGGCATCCCTAAAATAATAATAAATGTTCAAATTGAATACTTTTTAAGTATGCAATATATATTTTTTGAATATGATATAAATACAAATATGAAGACGTTGCAATTTCTATGTAGTAGGTATTTAAAAATAAATTGTTTCGATGGTCTTCAAAATAGTCTTAATAATCATTAACTGAAATCGAATAAAACACTTGTTTTTAAGGAATATAGATACCATACCAGTGTGTTTTGTTTTCTAAAAGGTAAGCTTCTGTGCATTCTGATTATTATATAAATAAATTTATCCACTGTTATATTATTTTTATGAAGTTTATGCAACTAATACAATAATTACCATTGTTTATATGATAGTCTTCATTAATTATGTTTGTATTATTGTTTACTTTTAAGTACTTGGTTAATATATTTGCAGCATACACTATATGCAGTTTTTTATGGTAATCGATTATAGATTAATGTAAAATAACCATCGAGATCGTATATCTACATTTAAAGCATTGGAATCTTCTTTTTAATAACACAATGGGTAATCTGAGTAATTAATAAGCATTGCTATTATTTGTTGCTGGAATTATTTGTAGTTCTTGATTTGTTATATTTCTTGCTTTTATATCATCAACTTCTATCATTATACTTCTAAATTTTTATACATGTCCTATAGTTTTAGATTAAATTTAACATATTTAGTAAGCATAATTTAAAGTTTTATTATAGAAATATTAAGATATTCAAAATACCTCCGCTTTCCTAAGGGGAGATTAACCACATATGGCTTACCTGTCTTAGTATCAAATGCAACTATCAATCTCTTCGCCACATCTTCAGCTAATCTCAAAAGGGGGCCATTACATGGCCATCCTGGCTCCAGTTTGACCCCTGTTTTATGTGAAAGGAGGTGAGCACTGAGTAACCCACCGATGATCCTAATATTGGTTTCGAAAACAGAAACATTTATATTTGCATCAAAATCAGTTTTTGTAGATAATATGTCGATAACCCGTTGAAATTCCGAATAGTTCCCCATTATAGCTAATGTATCCAAAGCATCTATTAATGTAAGGGAATACTTTCCATATGTGTCTATTCCATCACAACTTAGAGGCCTTAACTCGTCGTAAGGATAAGCATACTTCAAATAGCTATCGTATGCGTGGTAAAACATGCTTTTAATTTCTTCTTGCAACTTTGCGAGATCATTTTTAGTGTAAGTCTTAATACTGTCGGCCAGACTGAATGTGGATAGTAGTAAATAAAACCAATTTAATTTACTAAAAATAATCATTTCTACAAATTCTAGTTGACTTCACATCGTCCTACAAAAAATGAATTTGAAAATAGCCAGTGTTATTACAAAAATTAATTCATTTATTGAAAATTTGAAACTACGTTGCCACGTATCCCTTGTGACAATTCCTTTAATATTACTGCATTTCCAAACTTACATAAATTCTTGATTTGCCACTTATTAAGTAATTAAAAATGAAATCGAATATTCCAAATCCAAGTTAAATGGATTTCTAGTGATCAACCTACATTCCACAGAAGGCAGTCCACTTTGGTAGTACATGTGGTGTGAACATCTTCGAATATTTACGGTTTAATTTAGCACTGCAAATCTTTAAAACAACTCTCACCATATTAGGGCCTTAACTACTAATTTTTTTTTAATTAGCGTATTGAAAGGTCGTCTCAAAAAATTAGAATATTAATATTCCCTGAATAGTCCCTGAATATTAATGTGCTTTCGTATAAATTTTAAGGTTGTCTAGTTTCAACAGAAGTAAAGACTCTATAAAGGTATTGTTAGACAATATTGGTAAATAAGGGAGGGCTTAGAGGATTGCAACCGCTATTCTCCATTGTGATGTCAACATAGCAACTCCCATTACTGATTATTTTTATGAGATTTTTATGAAAGCAGTATTTACTATTTTAAAGATTTTTTTTGCTGTCGAACCCTCCCCCTGTGCTACAAAAATCTACCTTAACGAGCTCAAAGCTATTTCATAAGCGAAATATATTCACTATACTATACACAGAAAAATTAAACGTAATTTTCCTCAATAGTTTATTATGATAATAAAACACTCATGATAGACTTTCGAAAATTTGAAGACCCCTTAAAATTTCCAACTCAATTTTATCTAAATTTCCAATGAATAAAAAATCTTTGACAACAAGGCGCAACCTACGTGACAACTGCTTCGTGCCTGATGACACAGTGTTTTCTCTGTACTGTGATATGCTCCACGAAACATGTATACTTGATATAGATGTATAATATTAAACATAATGGCAGAATTAGACAGTGCCATTAAGGCATAATGGGCAGAATATTGAAATATAGAGTCAGCGAACAGTGGTCTATTTATCTATCTCTAGCCGCGACTGTTTGCCTACCTGATGACACTTTTGATATTGATCAGCGAACAAAGAATCATAAAACATGGTTTGATTCACAGATCGTGTAATTAAATTCAAATTTGAAATCAGGGTCGCACTTTTGTACAAAGTGCCTTTGTACTCATTTTTAAGGCTACATTAACGATGTCTACATATATATAATTGAGGCTATTGTGACCACTGTTCTAGAACAGTAAGATATCCTTTGATTGACCCTACTAAAGGAGTGATCTCCTTCAAGTTGAAAGTGGAAATGTAGTAGATTTGGTTACTTATTTTTGAATTTATTTTTACTGTAAATAATAATACATTACATTGCCTCAATAACGTGTAATTTTAATTTGAACAATATAACCGCTGGCCGCACTGAAAGATTGCTATTAAATGCATTAGAGAAATTGAATTTTTTGAAATCAAACAAAACTAAGGTATGTTCCTACAAGGAACCAGAAAAATGTTGCTTACATCCATTTCAAACCACTGTCAGAGCGAATATCATATTTGATACATCACGAAAATCATCACACTTACCCACATGAATTATAAACCGCTGGCGAAAGCCAACGGTTCCACTTATCAAGCCAATACAAAAGCATTAATGTTGCAGTATGGCAATTTCTATTTTGAATATATCACAATCATCCTACCAATGGCATATATGCACCTTTAAACGTACTTATTTCCAACAACAAAACCAAATCGAAATATTCCTGATGATGTGCATTGAAAATTTTATGAGGTGAGTATGAAGACGGCCACGATCTGTTGATTCCATAGTCTTATGATTGACGACTTTTTATTCGAACTTTACTGGGAGTACTGCTTTAGGTTCGACAAATAATCGTAAAGTGTGAAATATTTTCATTGCTAATACAATAAAGAAGCAGCAAATCGCCACCAAATCGAATAAATCCTAGGTCACATCAGCCAGCAAACTTTAATTTATGATAATTAACATGGCATAGTATGTACTAAGTTAGTACACAGTATGTAGAAATGTAGAACTTTACCACTACATAAAGGTAAACGATTCTTAATCCATGATGTGCATTTGTTTTATTAAAGACTCCTTTAGTAAATACGTTGATAAATAAAAAATAACAAATGACGAACGCAGTTCACGTTGAACTGACATGCATTTGTTAATATCAATTCCAGAAAGGTAGAACGATGTCTACAAAAATTAATTTGTTATCATCGTCATCGATAATGGCAACAAATGTGAATTCCCTTACAAAAAGTTTTAAACTTTTATCAGTGAAGGTGCCCATTAAAAGAAAAGCGTCTACTCCCCTTGACTTTCATGCACCTAAGAGAAAAAGGTTGGATGAGCCAACATGTGAAGTTCTAATCGAAATTGAAACCGATTCCGACTTCGACGATGACTCAGAAAGAATAAAATTATGGTAGGTAATATATTAATAGTTGATTATTTATTAGGGGACAAAACATAAGTACAAAATTTGTTCCTATAAGCACGGCAATTCTATAATTAATATTTTTTTTCTAGTCGTCAAATACCAGCCGATGTAGAGCACATGTTAAAGGATCCCTCTAAAAAAGTAAGTAGATATACATTGTAATATCTTGGAGCAAAGATGCAAGATTTCCACTGAAATGGTTCGTGCGCGGTGGCATTCTGGTAGCTGGCGGACTTTATTGTCGCGAAATGTGAGGTGCCTTTATACTTTAGAGATTTGCAGCAATCAGAGCTCACCGTCAGAGCTCGATTGTTACTGCACATGAGCCATTTCAATGGAAATCTGACCTCTATATCAGAGACCCAAAAGCAGAGATGCGAGAATGATGCGACAGAGTCCATCCTCTACCCGAATACTAACCCGTACGAACCATTTCAGTGGAAATCTCGCATCTCTACCCAAAAGGCAAATAAGAGAAAAATCGAGTTAATTACAAAGTATTAGCAATTGTAACTGCTAGTAAATTTTGGGCAATCGCTTCTTCATGGAAAAAATGTTTTCTTCTTCAGATTAATTTCGTCCTTGTCAGGATTCGTCATCAACTAGTCATGAGGGAAAGGATTAAGCGAGAACAGCCCTGGGAAAGGGAAATGCCTACTACTGGGTACCATTCAATAAAATCAAACGATATTTTAGGAGGTAGAAAGTTTCATTGACCAGTGTTATCTTGTTTTACGTTAGAAAATATTATTTCATGAAATATGTGTTCATGAAAATGTAATGTTCATTTTCGTCAAATTTTAATTAAAGACCCTTTTACTGTTTCTATTAAAACTGTTATTTTTGATGTATAAAGTTACAGAAATCTTATAGATTATCTTCCTGGGCACCTATTCCTGAATGTGGGAAATTGTAATTACCTAGGGAAATTGTGAAATTACCGTTCCACCAATAAGTATAATTATTGATGGAACGGTAATTTTAAAATTTCCCTAGGTAATTACAATTACCCACATTCAGGAATAGGTACCCTGATGATTCAAAGTTTTACAAGGGACATTTCATACACTCTTAAGTGCTACTTTGTGACTTGAAGTATTTTTAACCATCAGTTTTTAACTAGTTCTGTGAATCTGTGCTGTCTACAATAGACAGGATGGCGACTTTGTACGAATAATTTGGGTGTTTTGTGGATATACATAATAAATACGATTTTAAAATAAAAATAAAGACGGATTCCAACAATGAATAAAAGAGCTAAAGCTTCCACATGGGGGCAGTCCAACAATTTCCAATGGTGAACAACAACCGGCCAAACATACCATTCTAGGAAATAATACAACTGTGTTAGTGCAACTTTTATTTTGTGATATGGATATACAAGGTAAATATTCTATAACAGTTATCCGAATTACCTGTATTACACAATGTAACCATTTTTGCATAGGCTAAGGGGGTGTCCTGATCCCCTAAACCCCTCCCCTTACATGTCGTTGCCAAGAACCAAGAATTACCTCTGAAGATGCTTACTGCAGATTTAAACGAAATGCCAGGAAGAAAAATGTTACGTCGACTACGGCCCAACAGCCCGGAAAACCCTTTATTCACTGATGAGTCCGGACATGAAAGCCTGCACTTTGTATAGTGCTGTGTATATGTAAAACTTGTTTTTACTTAGAAGCACATCAGGATGATGCATTAATTTGTTTTCATTTTATGGATGGGAAAGGTAAAACGACATATGTGCTCATTGATAGAAAGGCAATGAGACAGACTAATATTTAATTGTTATAATTATCAATAGTAATGAAATACATTCTTTTACTGTTTTTCTTTGGGTCAATATTTTTGTAGCTCATTGTAGCACGTTATTCCAATAAACTATTTATGCAAGAACCATATTTCAGTGCCATAAGGAGTACAACATAAACTTTTCATGCAACTGTTAGGATCATTGATTCCTGAAGAAGGAGAAAGAAAGCAGTTTTAAAATTCCTCCTCCAGATGTTCCTATGTAGTCAGCCTATTTTCATTCCTTAAGGTTAAATCTTTACCAGATTCATCAGAGAACAAGGCTATTGAATTTGAGCCGATCTGCAAATATTACAAAAATATGTATTTGTGGTAAAAAGGAAGTAGGTAAGGATGCTAAGCACCATTCATAGTATATGTTAATAGAAATTATATTTCTGATGGTGAAAAGAAGCTAAAGTAAAAAATGAATTACTTTTTTGATAGAATATTTATACAAATTAATTTACCAGGACTTGATTTGTAATAGGACAGTTCATTACAGTGTGGAATAAGACTAACTCCCTTGCCAATGAATATCAAGGAAATGGTTTCGTTGTGTTACATTTTTGCAGAATTACTGGAATAGCTAAGGTACAACTATCCATTCAAACCTTTAATAATCGGGAAGCAGTATGGACCTAGCTATTTTCTCCTCTAGAAAGCCTGAAGAATTTTTAGATACATTTCAAACCATAATTAAAATTAGATTAAATTGTTTTGTATTATACTCAAAATGGGTTGTTTCTCAAATTTTGCTATGGCAAGAATTCAATAGTTTACACTGCATATTCCTCTGCACTATCCAATGCAAAAATTGTAATAATGCTTCTCACAGTGCAGTAAGCTTTTCAGTTCTTTCAAAATTAGATAGCTTCTTATCTACTAATAGTTCCAGTACATTCTTAAGTACACTTACTATAAATACTCATTTAATTAGAGTCAGTAAATAAAATAGATGTTAAGTACTTTAAGTTTATAACTTTGAATCTGGGCTATTTCTGTTGCAATATATTCGCAGTATTTTGTAATGTGTAAATTACTTTCATCAGTTGATCATTCTTTGGTTTAATTACACCATTTACATCTCCAAACACATTCGTTAATGGTAGCCAGCAGTTCTAATTGATTTGTTGAAATGTTTGCACATTGCTACCAAACTAAAACGGTATTCTTGGAAGATTCCATTTAACCCTTTTGAAAGCATTACATCAATAATAAGCGAAATAATTAGGATGAATTTATTCAGTTTGCAATGTATCCCTGTGTTATACCCATAAGTGCTTCTTTTTGGTATTACCAATTTAGTTATCCAAGAACAAGTATTCATATATTCTTACATTAGTAATGTGACGATTTTTAAATTCAGAAAATAACCAGAGGTCATGCCATCAAAATAAAAAATAAGTCCAATATCGTGCAACACAAGTAATGACTAATGTAAGTAATGATAAAGTAGCCTAAACAAACTTGAATCCAAGATCGTAGCATTCTGATAGATTTAAGGAAAATACTATCAGAGTACATAGATTAACTGGCGCTTGCCTGAGAGAAATTCAGCGAACTTGGAAGTCGCAGAAATAATCATTGAGCACCAGTTTTCATTCTAACTAAATTCTTTTTCGCAGAATTTTAGTAGGTTTAAGGGGAACTCTCACTAAAAACAAATTGAATGAAATGTTTCAGCTGGCTGGCCTGAGATGGATTCTGAGAACTTATAAATAGGAGAAACAATTTCGGATTAATTTCCTTCTCCTAGAATTATAGGAAGTTTAAGGGGAACGCATATTTAAGAGAAATTGGGTCTGTATTTTTTGTATGGCGCTTGTGAGATTGTTTCCAGGAACTTAAAAGTTCTAAAAATAGGTAACCGACACCTGTTTTATCGACCTTCCAAACTATGGGGAATTTATTATTCCTAGAATTCTGGCAGGTTAAGAGGAACCATATGATGTTTTTGTCCAACATCCAACAGCACAAGTGACCTAATACCTAAGAATAGGATGTGTTTTAGGTAAATTAATGTAAACAATTTTATTGAATTCATATGGAAACATTAATTTTTATATAATATTATATAATACTATAGTTGTTACCTTTACCTCAAGCTTTCTTTATTCTACACAAATATGTTAAAATAAGGAAGTATAATGTTATATATAGAAATAAAATAAAAGTAAAATCTTAAAAAGTATGAAAACATGTCTGAAGTTGACATTCTATATATTTTTGTTTAATATTATGAAAATCCTTAAATAATGCATAAATATATTTGTATAATCATAAATATTTACAATTACATGTTATATAGTTGAACCAAAAAATTTATCACATAGTTCAGGTAATTTACAATGCCTAACAAAACCATCAGAAGGAACCAGGGCCATTATAACTAATATGATGCAACTTAACCTTCTACAAAATTCAAAGTACTATTAAGAGTAACATTAAAACCATTCTTAGGCTTTACAAAATCAGCTAGAACTGCTTCTGAGGTATATATTGTACAAATTGTTTAATAGGAATATTAACTCAACACTCTTAACCAGGATACATTTATCCAAAATCTTGGTGAAAGATGTAATCTGAAATTCTGGAAGAAGATGTAGGAGTTTAACTTGAAGAAAGGTGGTTCAGTCAACTGGCTTTAACAGAACCATATGCTAGGAAGAAAGTGTATTAGAAGCTCAAATACTGGAGATGGATTGATGTGTTTAGTTGCTGCATTACCATTTTATTGCCATAAAATTTTTTTCCATTTATTTTATTTGCTCATTAAATTTAAGTGTTTTATTCCATTTTTACTGCTGCTCTAAATAATTACATTTTTATATTAAAAGAGTGTCATATTTTAAGTATTATGTACATAATTGAGCTATATATCATTCATGGGCTGCGGTACTCAAAAGTAGTTTTGAAATCAATGAATTTAAAGTTTTCAGCATTGTAAAAAACGTCGCATGGATATATTAGTCAAGAAATATTAAATGTTTCTGCAACCTTTAGGGATTTATGGGAAGCAATTACTTCAAGGGCAAATATCTTAACTAACATTGAAAATTTACCCCATATTATCACTAACAAAGGTAGTATATATAAGGACGGATATTTTTTGAGTAAGGACGATTTGTTTTTCGTATTACATTACCTGTAACCAGAACCTCCACTGGAATTGCAATCGTCCTATCACTGGCTATCCATGACGCTCTTAGTAGCAAGATCGTGCACTAATATAAGCGAATCATGCTCATTTTCGGTTCTTTGTAGCGTTCACAATTGATATTTGAAATGTATGTAAACCTTCTAAATTTGATTTTGAGGCAATTTTTGTGTTAAGGTTCCAGAACAAATTATAGAATGTTTGTTAAAGGTGTTTAACGATTAAAATTAAAATGGAGACGTTTAGACATTCTTAAAACATTTTTAGATTCAATTTTAAAGCTCTTTTGGCATTTTAAAATACCAAAGAAACCAGTGGCATATCTACCAAAGTTCCGGGAGGGTATGGCAGATTAGTATTTTATTTGATTTGAGACCCGGCAAAATTTTCGAATCTAGGCTCCCTAATAATTTATTACACCACTGGTCATGAACAACTACTCCACTGTGCCAAATTTTAACATTATACGTTAGAGAGTTGTAAATGATTAGTAAATAAGAAATATTTGTATACGATACAATTTTTTGAATATCAAATAAATGGCGCACGCATTATTTTCGAAATGTGGGAGTAATTTAAGGAAATTTGTATCCCTCATTGTCAACGAAACCTTCATTAACTGCATGTTAAACTGGACACATTTAATATTCGTAACAAATATCGATATGAATATCGAATAATATAATAATTATATCAGTGTGCTTTAACATTATTACAATACGCCCCTGTGAGTGATGGTATGGTGGTAATCTCATTATGTCTTGTCTGCATCCTCTAGAATTTTATCCCTTGTGAAATTTTTTTGTTGTGGCTTGTGACGTGTGATTATATTGTACAAATCTGTTTTTAACAAATTATCAGTAAATTGTTTTCTTTATTTTGTGGCCATTGTTTCATGACTACTAAGGACACTGATGTAGGCCATTTTTTAGATTGTACATTATGATAAGGTGCTCAATAATTACCACACTTTTGGATGGAAGATTCGGAATTAATTTTGTTTCCAGGCACTTTTTAAAATTACCAAAATTCGTCTCATTATAATCATCTCCTGCCTTCATATTTGACATAAAAGCCAATTAGGCATATGGCACAAAATCCATCTCACCATTAAATATAATGATATATTTTAAATACTCAATTATTGACCGATCTTCTTCACAACGTTGTTTCATTTTTCGCAGTTAGTTCCATTAGTAATCGTTTTGCACCAACGAAGTCGTATAAAGACTGTTTAATGAAAATTCTACATTCGCACTCTTTATTGCGCTGAGTTTTAAAAGTGAAGATTCTGTTCTTTCGAACTCTCTACACTGTTTTGCAATGCGTTTTGTTGTTCAAACGCAAACTCGTATAGCCCTAGCCAAATTTTTGTAATGATACCATTTCATTTGTCTATTCCTCTTCCTCCATAAGTTTAAAAAAGCTTAAATTTCTACTTGTTACCAAATATTTAAACGCCATGATCTCATACAAAAATTCTGAAGTAATCTGTTCGAGTAGCCAAGCAGGAATTCTATTAAATATTTTCGTGCACATCTGAAGTCTATGGATCACATTGATTTAGCTAAGGTGTAAGAATTTATTTTATATCACGTTCAGTTTTCATGAAATTCGTTATTACTGTCAGTATTACGATTGATGAAAGGTGGAATTATGCTTTACTCATGAATCTGGGTTTTATCAAATTTAAATTTTATGGTTTCTTTTGAGTTTGAGATGAGCTTTAAAGATTAGAATAACAGAATACGCTTAATGATAAATATTCATAAACCCTAATTGAAAACCTGGAATTTTAGATAAATATTGAAATTTTACTGACACGATGTGAACGTTTTTTAATTTGTTTTGATGTGTGTAAATAAAGTTGTAAAAAATAGGAAATTATTTTATTACAAAATATTTCACCCAACTGTTGTTGCACATTATTGTAATCAAGACATAATTAAGTGTATTTTCGAACACGAACTTGTGTTAATTTGAATGTTTTCCTACTTATAGAAACATTCTACATATAACATCTACATTCTACATTATAACATTATTTACATTGGTTAGTTTTTTGTAAGGAAAGACGTAATTCCAGAAAAACTTGCAGCCTATTCAAATTTCTGTTCTAAATTCTAAATATCACAATAACGAGTTTCTAAATGTTACTTTGTACCTTTTGGCAGAATAATAGGCGAGGTAAGTGCAAAATAAGTTTACGTTGCTCTCGGGTGATCATAGAAAATAAGCAGTTCTTAATTTAGATAACATCCTTACATTGTCACATGAAAGAATTTTTAAATGGCGGGTGAAAAAAACCATTAAATTGCATGCTGTGTGCGCACAAATTGAAAGGGGTTTGAAGCAAAAAAACGTCACGTTTCTGTTTGCTCTTTCGGGGAAGGGAATTATTTCATTTGATGAATTTTCCCTAAAATGTCGTGTGCTGAATAAATTTTCAGCTTTATTGTTAGAATTTTAGACGGTTTCTATAAAGTACTTACAATAAAAGAATTTGCAGGAAGGTTGAAAAACATAATGAATAGGGGCATGAGACGACCACCACACATGTGTCACTTTTGCTTAAATCGGGAGAAAAGAATAACATCAGCCGTTATATTCGATATTTATTTGTGTATCTACCCTTTTTTTGCTAAATCACCCTTTCGCACAAATTTTATCCCCTATTTTACAATATTTACGTATTTTGGTGCTTTTGGTACAGCTGTCGAATTTCATAATCCGATCACAAATATATAAGCGTGTATGTGAGCGCGTGCGTTCACGTTTGTGTGAATGTGAGTTACAGTTTCGTTATTTTCACAATAATTCTTTGTTCGTACAACGTACTTGGATTAAAAAAAAAAAGATCAATGAAACGCATGTGAAAATATAATAATATATTC
This sequence comes from Cryptocephalus primarius, assembly GCA_963576515.1. Lineage (NCBI taxonomy): Eukaryota > Metazoa > Arthropoda > Insecta > Coleoptera > Chrysomelidae > Cryptocephalus > Cryptocephalus primarius. Next base: position 12,359,839 of record OY754936.1, read on the forward strand.
AATAAAAATATATAAATTAGGCAGAATATAATAAAATAAACGTATCTTCGACTAGAATGATTAAATTGAATTTCACAATGAAATTAATACATCGACTAGCTTAAAAATGGTACTAATTATAGAAGATCTACAAATACACACAATTCAAAATGAAACTTAGATCTAGGCAGATGTAACAAGTTTGGACACTGTGCTATAAATTAAAACATCATCACTGGTATCCATCGGAATAAAACTTAAAAATATAAATATGTATAAAGCGCCTAGATCATCGTATTTTAATTAAATAAAAAGAAATTACATTTCGAATTTATTCAATATGTATAATACCTAATAATTCATAAATGACAAGTTTTGTTAAAAGGCAGATCTTACAAGTATTGATAAAATACGGGCAGAGACAATTTACATGCTCAGTTTTAGATCTGGAAAATTAAACATTCATGATCGTGTTATCATTCCAAAATGTCTACCTTAGTAGCCGTCAACTGCTAGATTCAAGTTTTACAATTGGCCATATGTTATGTTTGTGAAATAAACTCATAGACTGATGATATTTGTGCACATTTAGATTTCAGATAGATCCATTTTTTAGTGGAAGGATACTTATTACATGCATTGTGATAATTCCGTTCCAATACTTCAGGTAAAGGCTCTATCTAAAATCTGATGGAAACTGATAAAGGCTTTGAGTCTAGCATAACAATGGAAGTATTCTTATAGTTGCGAATCTTAAAAGCAATTTCAAAATACCAGTGACAACATTTTCCAGCAGATAGATACATAACTGGGTTGAATTCTAACACGTTTTTAATGTAAACAACACATAAGAATATATGTAATCTAGCTTAACTCAATAAATATAAATATTTTTATATAATATATATGTATGTATATATAGAACCCGTATTAATATTTTAACGAAATTGGTTCACGTATCGCACCCTGTGAGTTCTGGAACATCCTAAAAACAACTTATAGTTAACATTTTGAACATGCGCAAGATACGATCCGCGATTTTGATTTTATGCTCATTTGTAATAGTATTAATACACATCACTTCACACGACTATAACATGAATCCTTTGCATTTGCTTTCAGCTGAGGTAACTACTCGTGATTTAACCAAAAAAAAACCTGAATTTGTCCTCTAAATGCTACATTCCCTTAGAATTAAGAAATAAAACTCCTTACTACAGAGCGTTCAGCATAAATACATATCACGCAAATATCTAAAAATTTAAATATAGACTCTGTATGGATAAAAACATCATTTTTAATCATAGCCATCGTTTTTGATTATCGTTTTGGACTTTATTCTACCTAAAAAGAAAATCTACACACAATCATATATAAGTAATGAAAAAGCAGCAACATTCTCTAATTAACTTTACACTAACATATTCCCTAAATATTTTCAAGTCTCATCTCATTGTCGTACAAATACAATGACTGAATGTAATAATGGACCTTTATTCTTTAAATATATTAATCAAAAAAGAAAGTAACTATTTATTTCAACACCTACTCAATAACATGTGCTTTTAATACCTATATTAGATACTACATATATAATTTGTAAAAAGAGGACAAGACTCATTAAAATGTCGGAAGAAAAATCAAAAATAATGCAATAGGTGGAATGAAACGTACAGGTCCATTGTTTCAATATGTTACAAAAATACTTTAATGTGACATTCAACGTGTCTTATTGCATGTAGTTAAATTGATAATTTGTACATTACTACAAGAGGTAGGTTAAAACTTGTTCCCATAGTATTTATATTTATAGGTATAGTGCAAATTATCTAAAGTACAACATCGATTCAAATAAGAGAAAAGTGTGAACGCCCTGTACAAGTTAGAAAATTTAGGTTAAAATGTAGCAAGCGATATACGCAGTTAACTACAACCAGAATATAATAAAACATCTCATTTGGTTATACATTTTTACAATAGCACCCTGTATATTACGAGACATTCTATTATATTCGCTTGAATTGAATTAAATGTAACGAACTCATTTATTTTGGTAAATCTGAGTAGGTGATATCATTTTTATTCGTTTTCCAAAGGTTCACATTACAAACGGGGTCTTACATGCATACATTATATGCATGTTTCCTCATTCACGTAAGTACAAAACACGCAGCTAATGGAACACGTGCTCGTATTCAAATTTTTGCCGACTCTATTGTCACGGGAATACTGAATTTATTGGTTGTCACTAAGAATAACGTTATATATTTACTTTTTGTTTGTTACTATATTACTTATTGTTTGCAAGAATGTACAAAAATCGAATAGGGGTGTCTATGAAATCATCGGTTATATAACCTTAGTTCGCAACTGTCCCATATGTCGTTGGGGTTTCAATCAAGATCATGTACATGTGTTTTTTTTAAATTTGATCTGGGAATCATCAAATAAACAATCTTTTACTACCAAATTTTTCATTATTTCTATAATTTACACGTTTCCCTGGATAGCCTTTGTAACTTTATATAACAAACCTCAGTGTTATTATACAGTTATTCTGATCATAAACTTGAAACTTTTCATTTCGCTAATTGTAAGCAAAATTTCCCTACAAAACATATTCCATGCAGTGCATTTGAAAACTGAACATGAATACGCAGTTGTAATTATAATTTTAAATTTTAATCATTGATTATGCACATTCGGAGTTAATTAGTTCCAACCCGTTCATCCATGCTCGAAACAATATTTATGTTATTTTTAATTAGGACAGATGCGTGTTCAATTAGTGCAGTCCTCATCTGAAACTAATTTTAATGATGATTTAAAAACCAATTTGTGCATTAAAAGACCATATTTCAAACTTGATGGAGTGATAAAAACATAATACAGAATGTATCCCAACAATCGGAACTATTGATTTCAACAGCTAATTGATTTTTGAATAATGTATTGTAACAATTTTTCACTGGAAATATATGAATTAGTAGATATTAATGTAAATGGATAAAACAAACGTATCGTATTTAAACGACTCTGCGGTGTGCATACGAGCACGAAATCAATTTAAGCACAATTCAAGCCACCTGATGAACTTATTCAAATATAAATTAATGTAACTTTGTTCCGTGCATAATAAATAATACGTTTTTTCTATAAAGTAACTGAATTTGAGCAGATGCATACATTTCAAATTGTTTAGTTTGAGGGTTTTCGACTGGTCAGTAGGGTTCGACAAAAAGGGAATATGGGAGGAAAGCAGATGTTTTACACAATTTCTAAACGGCCACCCTATTATTAAAACACAACAAAAAAAATGCAAAATTACCCGTGATATGATTTAAATCATTTGAATACGAGACCACGTAGTTCAGATCAGTTTCCAGTTGACTGAAGGTACACATTTGTATGTTAAACCAAAAAATTCAACAAATTACCAATTTATATATAAAATGACAACTGATATTTGAGTCATATGTATATAACTACAACCCATAATCTGGAATACAAATGATAAACCATTTTGCTGCTGTTTACAATACGTGTAATTTTAATCGATTCACACGATGTTTAATGCGCGCAGGTAAATGCGCACATTTCGCAAATATAAGTAAATTTAGTAGGTTTTCAGTCTCGGTTATTTGTTTTAGACGCTTGTATAATGGACTTTAACAAAAACCATAAACTTATATGCGCGATCTCTTCAATGCTGATAGTAAAAAAAATAATAAAGTCCATCTGAAAATGAAAATAATCAAGCAATGATTTAAAAAACTGGAATGCACAACAGAAAAATCAGTATTTCATTTAAAAAAAAGTAGAATTATACAAATCACCAATGTTTAATAATTTTATCACAACTTCGACATTTGTTGGATTTTAAGAGAGAAAAACAAGAAAAACAAAAATTTGACATTTTCTCATTCCTCTTCAATTCAAAAATACTTTTTTCTCGATTTTTGTGTAACTTCATAATAAATTCTTATCTCAAGCTTAATGTATAAGGGTAAGTTTAATTTCGATGTGACTTGAAAATTTGTAATAGTTGACGAGAAATTAACATACATGAATATAATGAATAAACAGCAGATTAATTTAAGATTATCAGTTGCTTTAATGCCATGAATTTTATTTGCAGAAAACTGAGAATCGAAAGAATTAATTTAAGAAGAATTATTTTTTATAGAATGTTTTAAAAATTATTTAATTACTGTAATTTGCTGAGTTCTTGTGGTGTTATTAAAATAAAAAAAAATACTTCGTTAAAATAACACAACCTTTGTATGACATAAAAATCTGGATTCTGACCTAAACTAATACTTGCATTTTTGTACTTCAGGTAACAGATATCAAACTTAACCAGAATATAGCATTGCTTAGGTACACTGTATATCTAATCCAATGGAAGATTAAACCATTGATATTTTTAAATTTTGCACTAATTCGTTAAAAATGTTATTGACTGTATTGTAGTCTTTTTTCATTTTCATATCATTTTCTTTTAATTAAGAATAATTTCTGTTACCCTCGTAAAATTTCTGAACACGCATACTTTTAAATGCATTCGGACCTTTACATTATGAAGTAGCAGGTCATTTTTGCAATTACTGAAGGCACACAGCTTATATATTATAACTAGTAATCAGCAAAGGTAGTCTGTTTTGTACTATAGAACGATACAAACAATATGCATTTACCTGTAGTTTTTTCTATGACTATCAAATGTACTAAACATTTTGATAAACGTATCACCTAAAAATAATCACAAAGATAGACTAGGGACTTTTAAGTTTTTGTTTGTTATATACTCCACAGTTACCATACCACTAATGATTTTTTTGAAATCATCTGTAATACACCCTTTGTAGCTTTAAATTCCATGTCAAAAAACCATTAGGCTTCGTTTGGACGGTACAAAAAAGTATCTAATGAAATCTTAGGCGTATTTTATTGAAATATTAGGCTATCTCATTAAAAACAATTAGGGAGTAGCTGATTTAAATAATTAAACTATTTCAGCTTTTTGACATGTACTGGTAGTAAATAATAATTTCAGGTAATAAATTATAAGATACAATAATTTAAACAGAAGTAAACGATGAGTGTATTAACAAGATGATTAATATAAGTCCCATTATCTTAGGTAATCATCGGATAAAACAATTATTCCAACATGACTATATACTTCATCGAGATTCTTCACAAAATTATTTGAAATAATTTACTGCATTAGTTTAAAACCGTTTTGAATTTGATACAGATCTTCTTTTATGTTAATTCAATAAAACTGGTAAATAAAATAGACAAAGATTTATACCATTAGTAACCTCACTTAAGGGTTAATTAAAAAACAAAATGCAGTTTGGGAAATTACATTAACTAGTTTTTTAAATAAAATAACTTAGAAAATTGCCTCGATTTTGATGGAAAACTAAAATTGTTTTCAATACAATACGAATTTTTGTAACTTTCAGGCGATAAAAATATTGTAACATATCACAGGGACGGACTAGACCCATCAGACAAAATTTAAATTTCCGACGAGTTTCTAAAAGGAAAAGAAAATATATCGATCAGTTCCAAATGGTAAAAGTATAGAACACTTAAGTACGTAAAGTGCATTTGTTACATTGTTATTTTACAATTCGATTTTATAAAAGATAAGTCAGATTTACAAATAAGTACGATGCATACTGTACATAAGTTCGTTTTAGACTTTTCGAAAGTATAATTTGCAGTTTTAAGCATGCAAAGGTCTGTTCGTGATATGTTGTACGTTTTTGTTTTTCTGTTGAAAGTATCAGACCGAAAAAGTCGCGTAAATTATGAGATCACTACAGGTTTACTAAATATGGGTAAACTTAGGTACTACTAGACAGATTGTAAGAATATTGTATTATCCGACAATTGGATAATAATTATAAAAATATATAGTATAGGGAAATAATATACGTAGTATCTGAGCCGAGTGCGTCGCCGTTGTAGTCACCATATTACACAATATTTAGATAAATATCTTTTAATTGTTTTTTCTTTCTTAGCGACTGATGACATCACGATGATGTTGAACGTTTAATATGGAGATTTGGCATTGCCATTCCTTTGAGAAATCATCGGTAACAGATGTTTGAGGAAGGACAATCAATGAATGAATTAATACAAAATATGTATATATGTGTGTGTATGTTTAAATTTTTAATTTTTATCCTATAATATACTACTAGTCAGGAACTCGAAAAAGGAAAGCGTTCCGGTATACGGAGGCGCATGTGGCTGATTGTACTTTTCTCAGCTAACCCTGAGTTTGCGTGGATTGGGTTCACGGAACATGTTTGACTGTTGAGCAAGCTACATCTAACAACTCAATGCATACATACTTGTGAACTATATTTATTATATCGAGATATAAAATAGGAACTTCTTTAACATCACCTAAAGCTTTATCGTACAAAACATCAGTATCTCGATATATTAAGGTGAAAATCAACAGACTATATAAAAATTTCACTCAGTCTTTCCGTATTTGCATAAAAATATGTGCTCATATGTTCCGTCTCATAATATATGAGGTATGTTGCAAATATAGGAATCGCTTAACTATATACTTAGGATTAAATACATTAATTAAAATTAAATTAAAAAAAATCACAGGTGTCATGGAATCGCCATCGATTGTTTTTAAAAAAATATATAACACGTGTATGTAAACTACGTATAAAGATCTGTTATGCCGGGGTAAGTGTAAAAGTAATGGTAAGAGGAGCAGGCTGTTTTTGTAGCATTGGTAAAAAAACAACCGAGGGCATAACCCGGCGTTCGGAAGTTGATTCCTCCAGTAGAAAAGCTTGCATTACATATCCAGGCCTAGAAGTGAACTCTCGCTCTTCATGGTCTTGATCCGGATTTTGGCCTTCGCTTTGAGGTATTGCGTATGTGGCAGGCCACTGCATTTTCTTTGCCACATCTTTCAAAGACTGCCCGATCTCCGAAGATAATTCCAGTTTTGGTAAAGGTTTCCTTTTCTCGTCCTCGTCTGTTTCCACTTTATGATCTTTAACCTCCAATGAATTCTCGTCTCCGTTTTCGAAATTTCCTGTTTTGCCAACCTCGTTGGCTGTACCTTCTTGATCTTTTATTACGCAGGGTAGCATGTAGGGATGTTGGGTAAGTAAATGGCGTTGCAATAACTCTTTTTCGATGAATGTTTGGGGACATGCCGGGCACGTCAATCTATCCATTTCGGACGTGTGGGATCTCTCGTGTACGAACAGCAGCGGTAACAGTGGCGTCGTAAAAGAACAAGAGGAGCATTGGTACATCCTCGAGTTGGTCTCGTCGATCCCGAAAATATTAGAGATAAACTGTTGTACGCCCTCCTTCTGTTCTTGGCCGCTGTTGGGGATCCTCAGGTTCGGACTCAACCCTCCGGTCGCTGGCGGTTTGTTGGCGTTTCGGTTTTGCAACTGCTGCTCGATCTCGTTCCACTTTTCTGCACCGGCCTGGCCATGATCGGTGATCAGGTGCGCCTTCAGCCACTTCGTGCTCCTGAATCTTCGGCTGCAGATCGTGCAGACTTCGGTGAAGTGAGTGAAATACCGATGACTCAGGTCCGCCAGGTCTCCCGGTTTCAGGGCCGGATCGGGATCGGGAGCGATCGTGGCCGAAGCCGCGGCCGCAGGTGCTGCTGTAGGGAACTGCGGCTGCGAAGTCGAGGTTTCGCCACCCTCAGATTTACGGGAAGGGAACAAATTCGAGCCGTACTCCATGATGCCGTGGGTATTGTGCTTGTGAACTCTCAGAAAATACTTGCTGCACAACTCCTTGTTGCAGATGTCGCAGACAACTCCTCCGATCTGCGCACCGTTCTCGATCTCAATCCCGTGCATTCTCTGCATGTGAGTTTTCATAAAATACTTGTTGCATAACTCTTTATTGCAAATTTCGCAATAGCTGCTAGTAGGAGTCACGTTCATAGATATCCTACGTTCCGGAATGTGCCCTGCAGACGAGATTTTGTTGTTCAACTTCTCCCCACTGTTACATTCTTCCTTTATATTGTCTGCACACAGCACTTGGTTGTTCGAATGGAACTCCAGGATGTGTTTAGTCATTTCGTCGGCGCTTTTTACTTCTTTTCCGCATACGTCACAGACGGTGTTGTTGTTCGAGATGTTATCCGATTCAGTCGTTTTGTCACCTTCCCCGACGTTATCCAACAACATTCCGTGTACCGACAACATGTGCGCGTGTAAGTAAAAACGGTTTTCGAAATCTCTGTTGCAGACGCTGCAGGCTGTGACCGTTTTGCTGTTCTCCAAGTCGTTCAGCTGTAGTATCATAGTTTGTAACTTTTGTAAATCTTCATTGATGGCTTCAGCGTTCAATGCCTTTTCGTTCACTCTTTGTGGATCTACCGCTGCAGTTGCTGCTGCTTTTTCTGCGTCTTCAGCCTGTTCCTTGTTGGCGTTCTTACTGTGAACGTTTACGTTATGCAGTTGTGATAGACCGACGTTTTGAAATTTGATACCGCAAGTATCGCAACTAATATTAATGGGTGAGGTAGTTTTGCAGTCAGAAGTGTTACTTTGCTCCGACATAATTAGATTTAAGGGACTAGTTTGTACGTTGCTTGGGAAAGACAAATTGGTTACGCTATCTGTTTTGTGATCCTTGTCTTTTTCGTCAGGTATGTAAATGCCATGGCGCTTCAGCTTATGGGTTCTTAAAAAATATTTATTACAGTACTCTTTGCAACATATTTCACAGAACGCTTTGGGGTTCATGACACCGAAACGTCTTAAACGATACGACAAATCCATCTCCCTCGATTGTTGATCGGGAGAGATTTTATTGGTGACGGATGCGTCGCGAAACGATTCTTCTAGTTCATTCTTCACTGAGGTAGATTCGGTTTGCGTGTTTGTGGGACTTTGATATTCGGCAGCTTGGTCGTCTAGGTAACGTTTGTCGCTTTCGCTAGATGATGACAATCCATTTGAATTCGCTACGTTCTCAGATAACTCGCCGTCTAATGAGTTTATTACGGATGGTTTCGAAAGGAATATACTGGCAAAGGGGTTAGCGGCTGCGGCTGCTTTAACGGAATTCTTTACTTCACTTTTCGTTGTGGTAGACTCTACGCTTGGCACTGTGTTTGTTAATTTTACATTATTCGAATGTGGGACTATTGTTACTGAGGTTTGAATCGGTTCAGAGCTCACGTTATCCGTGTAAATACCGTGCTTGTTCGCTTTATGGGTTTTCAAAAAATACTTATTACAAAATTCCTTGTTACAAAGTTCACAAAAAGCATCAGGGTTAAATATTCTAATCGATTTTATGGGAATGTTTTCCGGTTGCGTAAACTGGGGGAATGTCATAAAAATAGGATTATTAGCGTTAAAAGATAAATTCGGTAAGTTCGAATTTAACCATTCCTTATTCTGTATTTCGTTCATCCATTGCATCTCGGTTCTTATGAGAGGATACCCGACCGATTCCTGATTTTCCATAAACGAGAGTATCGGGGTGGGAGTCGCCGAACGATCTTCCGGCTCTTTCTTGCATTCCAACGGTGGATGATCGCAAACGATGTGACTCTGAAGCTGCTCTGCATCATCGAATCGAAGCTGACATATTGCACAACGATGACTCAGTTCAGAGGAAGGCATGCTAAGCTTACCTTCGAGGCAATTCGATGCTGGACCGACTTCCGACTCCGTGTTCGATATTCTTATGGGAGTTGACTGTTTCCTGCGTTTCTTGCACGTTTCTCCGCCTCCTCCTCCACCGCCACCTCCTCCATCTCCTCCTCCACCGCCACCACCGACTCCTCCCGTTATGTTGAAGGAACGCTTCACGGTGCGGGGAACATCGAAACCTGATTCACTAGGTGATATTCCTTCAGAAAGCGACGATGAGTATCCTCCACTTAAAGGATCAGAAGTTGAGGGCAGTGTGACGGACGTCATCATATCCCCGTGTAGGCAACATGCAATGATCGCATAAGCTCCTGGAAAAGACAAGGAAAAAATAAGTAGCGGAGGAAAAAGAACTTCAACTTGGCAGCCACCACAGAACCTGGAATATTTCCTCACTCCTTTCCCTCCCAAAAGTGCCTTCGAGTCAATACCACAGACTAATTCCATACTGTAAATGGAGTAGTACTTGACAGTCTGGATAACATTGTATCGGTGGTGTTGTTCATACCCAAATTTGCAGGAACTAAGAGAAACAACTACTTCGGGGGCTAGTACACCAAAGGCATTCAGAAGTATAAATCATCTACGTGTACTTCTTCGGAACACGTCCAAGTAAATCAGTGGACACATAGATCCATAGTAGGAATTACTTCTCTGAATACCGTTGGCGAAGATTAAAAGGCAACTTCTTTATTTATATTATTAATAATACTGTCTATATTTCAACTTGCTGATGGAAGCTATTCTGTATGCGATTGTTAACAATTGTTAGAGAGCAAAATTGTTAGGCGGGAAGAGAGAGGGGGCAAGAGAGGTTGTTTTTTCTACTTTCTCTCACCAAGGTTTTTTGACGGGAAAAATAGCAGCCTCTAGTAGGGATGGCAAAAAAATAAAGTAGCTTCAAATATGAGATGACTCACTCGGTTACTCCCCCATAATCTCTGTTTTTGTGGAATAACCGGAACAGTACACGTTGATAGGATAGATCGTAGGCATATCAAATATGTCTATGGTTCTTGCAACATCAAATTTCCGAATTTTCCTTTATTTTATAGATATACCGGCTTACACCCTTGCTGATATGCGAAATTCTTCAAAAATGATCGAGTAAGTCAACCCTTCAAATTCAAAATATGGAACGACCTTTCAATTTCAAAATTCCACTATCTTTCTAGCTAATAATTTTGCTCTCTAACAATCGTTATAACAATCACCTACGGAACAGTCCAAAATGTTAATTATATCTAAATATCACTGGCAGTGGGACTGACGTCACGAAGTGATGGAGATGGAGCATTAGAAGAGCTCATTGAGTTCAACGTCAGCTACATCACTCCGTGTATACATAGAACAGCTGGAAATTATTATAATTCTTGCGTTTTTTATAATTTCTTAAGATTGCCTGGAAGCGTGAAATTTTGCATTAAAATTCGGTCCTGAATAGATTCAGAAAAATAGGGAAACCCCGAATTTCTCGTCTCGAGGGGCCGAAAAATATGGGTGAATTATTTTTTGGCCCGAAAGGTTAATTTCTTAAGATGAAATCGAATTCGTTTAAATATGGCTAAATGCAATTCTCTGAATTTAAATCTTTTTGTCTACAGTATAGAAGAATTTTCTAACTTTATTCTTAATGTTTAATTAGTTCAAAAATTTTACTTTACACTATAATACGTATAGTAAAGAAAATTCGACTTATTTTTAACTCACCTGTATTTTAATTTGACAGGTACAGGTTATTTGTAAAATTAGTTTAGTTAGTTACTTAAAATGTTTTTTACTGGTTTATTACATTTAATGTAATAATATTAACCAGATCGTCAAACTAAATGCAACAGGTAAAATAGTAATGTAATAGCCTTTCTGCTACTTTCAACGTTTCACGTATAGATAAAGTACCAATAGCAGCTCTGAATTTCAAAGAAATGTGAGATAAATTGTATGAGATTAAAGTATTTTATTTTGGATACTTATGACTCCGAGAATAAACTTAAAATGCCTTATTCCCATGATACTGGGATTATATTGTTTCACGAAACGTAAATACATAAACGTAAAATTGCAAAATCGAAGCCTAAACTTTTATTATATTATTTAAACTTGTACTAAACAACGAAGCGATTATATATATTTTTTTTATTATCTAATTAACTCGATAAAACTATGTAGCAATAAATTCAGTAAAGCAACCCTTTAAAACATTTATAATTTTTTTTAGACAACTACAATATTATATTTGTTAACCCCGTAAATGTTGACTCAATCAGGTAAAGAAGCTTATTTTGCACGAATCTTTTATTCTCTAAGATCAGCCAAAATCAATCGATATTGTGCTTGCTTCTGCCGGGTGAATACTCTAATAAAGCATGATTCATTCAGTTTCCCCTAATTTGAAAGTTCCCTCTCATAATTTACTATTTTCTGAAATTCTAAGTACGAGGAGGAAATCATCGGCTGTATACAAATTACTTAATTTTCTGACTTCGACCAATGGAATACCATTATTCACATATTATACTATTTATTATTTTATATTGCATTACTAACTAATGTGCGAGAATGACATTAAAGTAAAACATCTAAGTGTTAATCGTATTAAAATCGTATGCGTATTTGACATTACCATTCTAAAATGTAATAAAACATTGAAGTGAAAATTCAATTCAAATTTCAAATGAAATGGTTGTGCATTAGCATACCATTTTGTTATAACGTTAATTCCCCAGTCATCACTACGGATTAATAATATAATTTTCAAAAAGTTCAGAAACCAATTAAAATTGTTTGCATATTCAATAAACTTTAAGGAGAAAGAATTAATTTTTGAATAATTATGGGTACGCTAAGTTTGTCGTATTATTTATTAACTCATAATACATGGTCGAATAAAAAAAAATTGCAAAGCGAAGTTTCATAAATTCTATAGATTTAAACTAAAAAAAAAATAACGTAATTTAAAAATAATATATATTAGAATTCGGTTCGTATTTGTTGGGTTAACAAGAAATCCTCGATTATTTAAAATAATTTTGTATTGTTTTAGTAATTACTAATAGATTAGTGATTAAATATAAATCAACAGGATAACATTATTATAAAATCAATGTACTAACCTTATATCTTACGAGAGAAACTCGAACATCGCACTGCAATCTTTAATCAACGACATTATTAGCAAAATGACGTAGAGAATACAGTATTTTTCTGACAGCAAATTAAATATAGATCGTCTCACTTTGATAGTAAATGGTCACATTGAACAAATCACTTACGCGTGTATGCGCATAAAATCCCTTCATTAGCGAACACGTGAATTTCTCGGCCAGGTCATGTTAAAACCAAGCGAACTGTATTTGCTGCGAGCGAGAACTAAGTTTTGGGGTGAAATGTGGAATACTGAACATGCTGCCTACGCACACAATAAAAAAAATGTCATTTCTCTCCCCACTCCCATGTTTTCTACTCGATAAGGGTAATGTAGCACCAGGCAATGCAGCCTCGACTTCGATAGGTAATTCAAAAGGTTACAATCGATAATGAAACTAGGATTGCAATTTTTATAAACAATAGACAAAGGCAAAATCAAGCGTGAAGTTGTGGAAATAAGTTATATTTGATGTATATTTTGGTAACTGTACACACAATGGGTAACGTAGATTACCATCATTGTGAAAAATAGACACGAATAATGCCATTACCGTATTTTAGAAGGCGATAACAAACTGTAGAAAAATATTTAAAATACAAATTTCGAACTTAATTTTAAGTCTGAACATAAAATTGCTAAACTCAGCTTTCAGTTCTCTATACCCATTGATAGAATCATCATATTACTTTCTGACTTTATTTTTATTTACTCCATTCTTGTTATAGCTAAACTCATGCAAGTGATTCAATAATTTACCTTATTTGTTAAAAGTTCTAGCATCTCTCGTAGTCGCATCAAAATTTTATCATTAGTTAACAATTCCATGGCACCGATCGGTACTGCTTACTTTGAACATCTTCATCCTTGGTAATGGAATGGAATTACAAATCTGTAAACGAAAATAGAATAAAAAATTTTGGTTATATCACAATCACAATACATCGCTTCTCGCCCTTTCCGATCACTTTTGAGAGAATTGCAATAAAGAGCCTTAATCATATGGAAATTGATATTGAGTGAATTTTTTATGGTCGGTAAATTGCCTTTTTTTTTAATTTAAAAATGGAGGAGAGAATCACCCCATCGAAAGTTTTAAATTGCAAACCGAAGAGGTCGTGTGATCAGATTCTGGTAATATAAAAAGAAAATTTATTGTTCTTTCATGAGATAATAATTTTATTGGTGTTGAACTCGTTTCAAGTTCTTACCAAATGCGCAATAGTGAGTACTTTTGAACAACGATATGTTCATAGTTTTTAAATTAGGTGTCTTATTTGTCAACATGTTGATTCTTTATTGTGATTTTTATATTTTCAATTTTTCGTTTCGGATTCTGCATTTCAATAGCCAAATTCGTATTATGTAAAAAAAAAACAGAACTCTTAAACGAATATAATAAGATTTTTATTTTTTATTCAGGAACATGTAGAGAATTGAATTACCTTTCACTTGAGATGCAGCATGACCCCTCTTGCAATTTAAAATTGGGGTGTCAACCCCTCGCCTTTTTTAAAATTTGAAGAACAAATATAACCAGAAAATAACATTTTTTTAGTACGTATCGATTTTCATATGAATTTCTTAAGGTTTCACATGAATGAAATTTTTAATGAAAAACCTGTGTTGAGTACTTAAACAAATAACCTGCACAAATGACCTTAGTCAGTTTCTTTCCATATGTGGTAATATTTTAATTGGTAACTAGAGTTAACGACTATTCTACTTTAACGCAGAATTAATCACAAACGTTTTTAACCCCAACAAATTACTTTTAATGTCTCGATACATACCATTAGATACATATATACTATTAGAGCATAAACTAGCTTTCTGACAAGAAAACTAATGGTGACCGAAAACGGCAAAAATGAAATCGCTCAATAAAAGTAAAGAAAAAGTAATAAAAACGGCGAATGATCGATAAAAATGGAAAAAAGACCATCAAGTAAGCTGATAAAAGTAAGAAAACGGAGTTAAATTAAATGATATATACATGTAAATACGTCTTTAGCTAACGTCAGCTTTTGGTGGCGTTTACACAACCTATCGCAAATGCCCATTCCGAAAGTTCAAAAAGCCAATTAACCTCTTTCATTTAACAAGTAAATCAGTCGTCTGGATCTCCAGGTTTCCACTAATCAGTCAAATCTGACACCTGTATTATTGGCAAAACTGTCAATATCATAGATATTCTGATATAACTGGTAACAGTTCTTCGACTGGAAATAAATTGCAACTGATTCAATTAGGTAAACAAATCTAAAAATATTTCAGTTTTCTTACAAAACCCACGTAATACTCGTAAACCCGTTTAACCGTACAAACACCGATATCGTTTTCAGTTGGCGCTTATCAATTTCTAAAATAAATTTCAGCTACATTTTCAGTTGACAAAAACGGTGTTTATCTTTTATCACGGTTGAAATTTATTGATTTGTCAATTTTATCTGTAACCAACAGAAATAATTTAACATTTCAACGGGAAAAACCAGTAAATAAAAGATAATAATCGAAATTGAAAGTCGCGCACCTATTGATTTTATTTTGAGTAATATTTAATGAAAGAGATAAAAGAGACGTAACTAAACCATCTGTATTTACATTATTAGAAAAAAGCACTTTAGGAAAGAAACGCTTATTGATTTCGAATGAAAAATCGTCAAAAATCTTATTATGAATTAAGAAGTGTCAAGAATTGAAGTAGTAGAAAGAGCTGATGACTGTGTACGTATATTATGAGTATGTTGTACGTGTGGTGTGTGTGTGTGTGTGTGTGTGTGTGTGTGTGTGTGTGTGTGTGTGTGTGTGTGTGTGTGTGTGTGTGTGTGTGTGTGTGTGTGTGTGTGTGTGTGTGTGTGTGTGTGTGTGTGTGTGTGTGTGTGTGTGTGTGTGTGTGTGTGCGTTAGATGCGTGTCCGTTTGTAAGCATGGCTGTGGATCAATAATGCTCCTATACTGTGAGACCACTGGTCAGAAAATGCCCAGTCGCGCAACATTCAATTTAAGCTATAACTTCAGACACGCCTAACAAAAAAAAATGTTTCCATTTCGCTCTATTATAACATTCGACTCCTTTTTGCGCTCCTTGTTCCCATTATTCTAGCGAGTTACCCACTTCTATTCCTACTGTACATTCTTATATGGGCAAGGAAAACACTTTCACTTTCATTTCGTGACACTATATACCTATTAAAGCACTCAGTGTCGAACGCAGGTCAGAACATAAATACCCCCTTGTTTATGAATATCATCACGTGTTCCTTCAAAAGAAACGAATGAATTTTCTCTAAAAGCACCTGTTTAATATACATACACACTCACACATACACATACACACACACACACACACACACACACACACACACACACACACACACACACACACACACACACTCTCACACACTCACACATTCACACACACTCACATACACACACTCACACACTTACACACACTCACACATACACACATATAAATCAGAAACAATCATAAAAAAATCAACAATTTAAAAAGCTTCAAATCGTAGTCATTTGCGTTTTACCGCGAAATTTCGATAAACCGTTCAGTTATTTGTTGAAATAGATTCAGAACACTTGTCCTCTGCAATAGTGTATGATCCAAAGTGTTGGTGCCGAATAATAACATCCAGATTCGATCGGGTCGTCCAATAGTTTTGTGGAATGTTAGATACAATGATTAAAAGCAGTGGACATATAATAAAGGTTAAAAGAGAATACATACCAAAGAGTAACAGCCGAATTTTAAGCAATTGTCATGCTGGCACCTATACAACACAAGCGCACCGTACCTACTAGTAATTTAAAGACAGCGTCGAAAAAGCCGACGTCTATGCGCAACTCCGTTAAATTCGGGCGAGAAAAACCGGCATTTCGTTAAATAATGCGAAAAATTTAATATTTCCCTTCTATGGCACGATATACACGTATATATATTCTATCCACTCCAGTCCATTGTGAAGAATACCTGCAGAACACCTACCTTTCAGAACTTCCTACGTTCCTATATATTTCACAAAATATTCTTTTTGATAAATATCTAATAAGAGATACAGAAATCAATAACACTACTTACGAGTGTACCACTTCTTAGTTAATTCTTCAAAATATAATTACTCAACGACACTCCTTAAAGCCTCAAAAACTTTCGGAAGCGCACTTACCTACATTTAAACTTTACAATTGTTCATTTAAATTTTTAATTTATAAAAATCGATCATTCTACT
The DNA here is from genome assembly GCA_963576515.1 of Cryptocephalus primarius. NCBI lineage: Eukaryota > Metazoa > Arthropoda > Insecta > Coleoptera > Chrysomelidae > Cryptocephalus > Cryptocephalus primarius. Next base: position 12,376,907 of record OY754936.1, read on the forward strand.
AATTCCCTTCGATCTCATGGGATAGAAGCACCAAAGCAAATAACAAAAGGAATTTTCGACGCTTATCAGCTGACATTTTGCACATTCTCCCATTCTCCTTTATTCTGTGTCTGCCATATATCTCCGCTCCACGAGGGTCGAGTAGATGCAAATAAGGGATAAAAATCCAGTTCAATCCCAACTCTCGATGCTAATGAAATGTGCGTATTCGTCCCGTCAGGAAAAATTTTAGCCAGAATTGAAATAACCACGTGGAAAATCGTACACACCATTAACAAATTATTAACACTTTGCTTTCCACTACTTACTGATTTAATTTCACTTTGTAATTTAAAACATTTTTGTTGCAAATTTAACTCAACTTTCTTTTGACGAGATTAAACTGAATTTGTTGTCATGGGGAAATCAGTGTTATTCCTTAACATCAGCTATAACAATTAGTAACATTTAAAAATGATTATTATTTTTGAAAGTAGATTTTCCAATACTTAAGTACAATGTTGTACAATTGGGAGCTTACCGACCTCATGAGACACTCAAAATCTATCAAGTAGAGGAACTTCGAACATCGTGAAATAAGGTAGAGCTCTTCCCAGCTCTACTTGCAATGCCCTGGGAAGTATTTTGCCGTAATTTGTGAAACTTTTCTTGTATTGTTTAAAGGATTTCAAAATATTATCTAAACAGTGTTTAGTCCAGAATATCAAACTAAACGGAGAAGTTCTTGTTAGGCCCGTTTGGGTTATTACATGACCTAAAAGATTTTTAAAAACAAGGGTTTTGTAAACAATTCCAATCAACCAGTTTGTAACTTTTGTCTACGCCATAATTAAAAGTAACATTAAAATGTGCTTTTAGCTGGAATAGTTATTACAAAAAACAAGGCATATCGGAATTGTAAAATTATAATGGAAGTACGATTTTTCAGTAATTTATTATCCTAACCTTTACAAAAGTGATAACAAAATGAGCAATTTCACAGTTTACTAATAAGCTGATGATCAGTAGGTGTTTTATTGAAATGTTCGTCCACATACTCATTAGAAATTTCTGATAACGTCGAGGGATTCCATTTTGGCTTGAAATCTTTATCTATTATCAGTGCCCTGACTCCTACAACAAAATATTTATTTGTTATTAGCAAATATATACATTTTTAATTAAAAGCTTAATATTACACCCTCTACGTTATAATTAATATTCAAAATCGAACATTGAATGGAATGCGATTACTTGGAGTTTAGTAACAAAGACAACACGCTATATACGAAAATATTTAAACAAGCAAGAATTAAAATCAATAAATAAATTTTATCGATTTGTATGTTAACGTTGAAGCGATAACTTCTTCATAAACGATATCACAACAAACGGATAGGCAGTTGTTCATACAAGCTTTTCCTCGATGGGGTTGCCTATGACTGGATGATATATTTCTTCTAAATTTGTCCCATGAAGGTTTTGCCGAGATATATTGGTAATAACGTCATTAACTGTACTAAATCATAAAATTAAATTTTTTCTTATTTTCACTGTTATCTTAACACTTAAATTTAGCGAGGAGATTAATAAGAGCTGCTAATTTTGTAAAATCTCATGCAATCACTATAAAATTTTGAAAAATTTAATGCAAGAACCAGCTAACACTTCATTTTAAATTACATATCTTACCTTCATAAAAATCATGTTTCTCTAAGAAGTTAGCAGCTAGCCTGTATTCCATTTGTAAACATTCCTTAAAACTCAACTGGCTTCCTACGTTCATTTCCTTAAACACCACCTTGAGACTTGTTGGTGATACCCTTCTCAACTGCGTCAGAGTCTTTTTAGACCAATCCGAACCGTCTGTTTGTAAATTTTTGATAATATCTTCTGCGCTGTTTGCACTAAAACAAGTATTTATTTTTTCCAGGTATTTCTCCAGAGTGAAGTTTGGAATAGGCTGGACGGCATATTTCTTCAAGGCTACATCGATGTCGCTTTCAGTGGTGCAGGTTTGTAGAGTATCCTCTAAGTTTTGTAGGTTTGCACTATGACAATAGTGTGTGCCAATACCAGCTCTATAAACATCAGCCCCTTTTATGTTTTGAGCGGTTAACGCAAGATACAATCCTAACTTGCCGGTTAAACGTGGGAGAAAGTAGGAAGCGCCTACGTCGGGAATGAAACCAATGCTAGCTTCTGGCATTGCAAATATCGTTTTTTCCGTCACGATGCGGTACTTTCCATGTACTGACAATGCACATCCTGCCCCCATCACAACCCCATCGATGAAAGCAATGTATGGGATCTTGTAATGTTTGGTGATGTTGCACAAAATAAATTGCTGCTGTTGTAGTTCCAGTGACATCGCTTTCTCGCCCCGTTTTCTCGTTTCGAGTACAGCTCGGATATCTCCCCCAGAACAGAACGCCTTATCGTTGCTACTTTTGATAATTACCAACGACTTCGTTTGCTCCCAATTTCTTAACATAGCGATAATTTCGGTGGCCATGTTCAGGCTCAGAGCATTTAAAACTTTAGGGCGGTTTAAAATGATAATTCCTACCTTACCCTTTGAAGAAAATATCACGTCCATTGTTGGAGGTTACTAGAAGCTATTACTAAACCAAACCAATGTGTTCAGTACACACTTTAATACTATTAATACGATTAAATTGTTCAAAACAACCATCCGTCTGTTTAAAGTAAGGTCAGATAAGATACGAAACACTTATAAAGATTGTCCGACTTAATTTTATTTTAAACAAATGGCTACTGCCCGTTATTCCAATGTATATTGATGAGCTTATTTTGAAGACTGCATCGAAATTTTATCTTATTTATATAAAAAGCACGTGACTTATTTCTTTATAATCTATTCGCTGTACTTACGGTACTCAGTTGTAAAACCTGATTGAAAGCTACGACCAAAGGCATACTGCGGCCGTCGTACAGGCCGCAGCTTACTGGGTTCTACGACTTAAGCCGTAGGGGCTGTAAATGTATTGAGTGACGTTTACTTAACCCTATTTTTTTTTACCATCTGGTGTAAAACAGCAGAATTGATATTAAATTCCTTTCTAGTCCGTTCTGTATTGCGCTGCCTTCCTCATATAACCTTTTCCTTCGTTGCTTGTCTAACTTCGTCGTTTCAACTCCTACTTGACTTCTCTCTTCCATTTCTTTCCTGTTTCAAAGACTTTTTGGTAACCTCTTCTCTGACTTTCGGTGAATATGCCCCAACGACACTAATTGTCTTTTTGGATTTTCGTTAGTATTGATCTTATTTCAACTTTTCATTCCTAAAGAATGACGGGCTGTGTAAAAGTGGAAAATAAGATTAATAAATGTGGTTTTTTAAAAGATTTTGCTCGTCATTAAGAAGCTACAGATATTTCAAACCAATAAATTACTTACAACTTGTCTACTTGCTGCAAAGTAGTTCAAATTTTGCGAACAGGGAACAGCCTTTTCATTCCTTTAGAAATATGTTTTTTATGACAGCTATTTATGGGACACCCTTTAGAGCACATGCACATCCTGATATAAATAGCGTCCAAACTACCTGTTTTTATAAGACTGATCTTTTAGAAATGGGCAAGTAGCCTTTCCCAGGTAAATTTTTGCATTTCTTAGAATTTCGCAGTGGCCCTTAGCTACCTGCATTTAAATGCATAATTTTATATATATATATATATATATATATATATATACACGCTATAAAATTTGTTTGACAATTTGTTTTTTTTATTATTTTTAATATACTAAAGGACCTCTGATTAGATGCAACTGAACTTGTAATGTAAGTACGATGATTAAAACTGGTAACGTACAAAATTTACAAAAACCTACTCATGACCACCTCTGCAGACAATAGAACTGTGCGCATTTTGATCAGTACCCTCACCCTTAGAATTTTTTAATTTTCAGTGATATCCTGTATAGATTTCTCAAATCAAAGTTTAGTCCAAATATTGAGGTTGGAACATGTATAGAGAGCGGGGAAATAAAAATACAATGTAATAATTATTGCCTGTATTCAGTTCTCAATATTTCAACAACTGTATTAAATTCAATATGATAACATACGTCATAAGTAAATTATAAAGATAAATACTGCTAATAGCATTAATAAAATATTAGAAATAACATTAATATAATAAAATCCAGACTATTGCTGTTACATTTGAGTAAAAATTCACTGTTAGATCGTAAGATGTAATATCCATGTTTAATCGTTATGTATGTACATGTTTATATGTAAGTACGTGTAAATATGTATAGTTTAATTGAATTTAGTTAAATATCTAATTCATACGCTGAATGATTATGATTAGTGTTGTTAGACAAATCGCTATCAATTTTTTGTCTGGCCTTTGCTAAAATCGCCTTCAGCTCCGTTGTCCTAACTGTCTGGTACTGTAAAATACAAATAGTTAGAAATTGGTTTTAGCCAGTAAAACAATATTCAAATAAGAAAATGCTTCATTTAAAACTTCTATAATTGGACGTACAAACTATAATGAATAAATTGACAGAAAAAAATTTAAGGGTATATTTTAAATCAAATATAATTATTATTTTCTGCAAGTTTATCGAGTTCAATGCTATGGTGGGCAAATGCAAATTTGGAATACCAAAAAAAATTTCCCGAAGTCGCCGTATTGTGGATTTTCAAAATATTACAGGCTGGATCAGCGTGCTGATATTTTGTGATTTGATGATAAAATCATCCCATTCTGTTAGATTTTTGAGTGTCTTGGGTATAATATAAAATATGCATAATATTTTCTCAGCTAGATCCCAATAGAACTGATACTACATGAAAAATAGCATAAGCAAAAGTCGCCTCTCTCTGGACGATATTTTAGTACTTACTCCGCTTATGGACTTCTGAATGTTCAGCTGTGAATATAGCCTCTTCCCCTCATCTCTTCCACACACTTTCTCCAGCTGATCTTTTTTGATGTCGAACAACTCATGCCCAGATACCCCCTTAAACTTTTCCTGGATTTTCTCGTTGAATCCCTTAGCGGAGAGCCACTCTTTCACTTCAAGCGGACTTGACTTCTGGTTAATATAAGTTTCCGGGGTTTGTTTAATATCCAGAAACCTCTGTTTTCCCCTTTCTCTGACCAAAGTCAAGACGCTGCTGAGCTCCTCTTGCATTGACATCGACTGAGTAGATTTGATGGACTGTCTGGATTGTGTTCTTTTCAGGGGGGCTGGGGATGGCGGCTCTGAGGAAATAGGAGGGGCAGGTGGGGCAACCGTAGGTGGAGGAGGTGGAGGCGGGGGAGCTGCTACGGGGGTTTCATTGGGTTCTTCTGTAGGAACAAACAGCCAGTTCAATATTTTGGAAACACCACGTGGAGCAAGCTTTACATACGAGCTAAACATAAAGCTTGTACTGTACATTGAGCAACTATGCAAAAACAAACTATAGCAATCTAGAAAGCATTGAGTAGACGCACAATTTACGAACACAATGAAGGTAAAGCGTGATCTCAAATGAATTTAATTAAAGATACCATAGATATTTATAAATTTATACCATTTACACATCAACCCATATAGAAATTGAAAAACAGTGTAATTCAATCGTGATAGGAGTATTACCCCTTGTACATAGTTGTATTTAGTCGTTTATTCAAAACTAAACTGAGATAAATTTGTACTATTTGCCTCTTCGTGATTTACAGATTACAGTAAAGGAATTTCCAATTTAATGATCAAACCAACATTGATTTAAGAAAAATAGTGGGTAAAAACATAATAAAAAAATGAGTTCAAAAATGCTAGAAATGTTTTTAGAATTGACTAGATAACTGCATAGAAATCATTTTACAGTTTTGTCTAAAACACGAATAGGAAAAAAGCTTAAGTGCCTTAATGGAAGTTCCTACTTAACTAAAACTAATTTTTACGGATTATGAGTGTGGTAGTTGAATAATTTGGATTAGCTTGCACATAACTATAATGACACAATATATATATGCAGTAAATAATATTAGACATTTATTTGAAAATTAGTATTTCTTTATAAATTTAATTTGTATAATTTAGAATTTATCTCATTCCGGAGTTAGTATAATACATCTACAAGACAACTTTTTATTACATACAAAATAATAAAACTGCTTAACAACCAAAAAGAGTGAAATATAATAATATAACTTTAAAGTTAAGTAGTAGTTTGTGAAAGTTCATTCCATTCATTTTACGTATATGGATTATCTTATCACGTCCGGCACCAAACTCAAAAAGCATGTTCCTGGAATAAAGTTATACATTCGTAATATAAATAAATATTCAATATATTCAATTATATTTTCTGCTTAAGAACATACTAATCGAGTTTACGCAGTCGTACGTTATACTACATCATGGACATTTATTTACTAAAAAAATATGATTTTGAACTATTGTTAAACAAGATAAATAAACATTCGTTAGTTCAAACCATCAGTGTAGAGGTAATAAAATTCTTCAAGTTTATAATAACTTATAAAAGTAAGTATAACATTCGTAATAATGTGATATAAAAATATTTTAAAATGGGATATTGATGATTACAACACAAACATGAAACGTATATATATAAATAATGTTACACGAAGCAAAACATAATAAAAAAACACGATAGCGGTGTTTAGAAATAGCGAAATTCCCCTTTCTTACCGATTCTCTCATTTCTTATCCAATCTGCGCTATTTTTTAATGGTGTCAAATGCTCTTGAGAATTTGTACCGTGACTCAAATTCATCCTTTCCAGTGGCGATTCCTAGACAATTCCAATATAATTAGCATTTCAACTAACAATACACAATACATGTTACCATAATTTAAACACAAAGTACTAAAATTATGTTAATTTATATTACGTATAACAATGTATTATGGATGTGCGACAAAACAATAATTGTTTTTTCTGTATGATCAAATATTTTAGTTATTTAAATGCGGAGGTAAAATAAAACTATTTTTTTGCATTAATTCTATTATATTCTGATTCAGCAGTAGCATGGTTTTAATCAGGTCTTTAAAGCGAGAAGCAGTTCATAATCCTATTTATTTGTAATGTTTTGTAGTAGACACATATTCTACACTATACTTACAGCTCGCCTGTAATTCTTGAAAATGTATGGTGTTACAATAGTATGAGGCACATGAGCCACTTGTCCTCTACTGTTTCGCGCCTTCCACCATTTTCTGCTGTCGTCCAAAATCTAGAAAAAGTTCAAATCATTGTCAGAAATTAAGGAAAATGGTGAGGAAATTTGGATCAGAATAGTTACAAATGCACACATTACATTGATAATGAAGAAAGTTCTGTTAAGGAGTTCTATTTGATATTTCCATGATTTATATCGGATTTTCCTCTACTCTAATGAAAAGAGGGAAGAAAACACAATAAATCATTAAAATATTACATACATTCCTCGTTTGCCAATTGCACATCAAAATAAAATTATTGCCAAAACACACCTTTCGGTGAAAAATTTTGCGCTTGCTTACTGGAACAGAAATTAATTTTTTGAATTTATAATAAAGATGATCTAAGATTTTTATTATGTTCTCGAAAAACTGACGTAAATGTAAACAACCACATGTGTATTTTGTATGAGTTTTATATGTTATACAATTTATACGAGGAAATTCGCAGTATTTTAATACGATATTTTGAGGTTCTAGAAAACACTACTGTAAACCATTTAGATATCCTTTGGGGACAATTTTGCATGTTGAAGTTTCCAGGCGAACCTCTGAAATCTACCTTCTGGATTCTTGAAGTTTTCTACCATATAGAACCCCAATCTGACCATATCTAATTTACTTACCTCCAGAAATTCTCCACGAACAACAGTGAGTTCCTTATCGTTGTTAGCCGTCCTAGGATAAGTAACTTGAACGATATTGGCACCTCGACTCTGCAACTCTTCCAGAAAGTTCTCTTGGTTCCTTCCGAACCCCCGCTCTTCTCCGCCGTTCCTTTCGATGGAATCGACAGATATATCGCTCCTGGTGCTCTCCACCAGAGTCAGGGATAAGTCCTTCTCCGGCTGGTGTAAGTGTGAATTATTCCTCTCGTACATTCCCTGGCTCGAAGAGGGATAATCGTTGTAATCACCGCTGTATTGGCCGTCGTGTTGACAGGATTTCGTCTCCGATTCTGGCTCGTCTATTACGGGATATTCGGGGGTCCAACCGTCCATAAACACGGGGTGGTACGATGGGACATGTCCTTTGTATTGATCCCTTGAAGTTAGATGTAATTTAATTTCAAGTCGTACAGTACCGAATTTAGGGTGTTGGGTGTTACATATGTGGCACACAAGCCTAGATATAGAGAGTTCATTAACTGTATTTGTGGATTGAACTTCGTTATTTTTCGGCTATCTGTATATGCTTATATCTATTTTGAGTTTCGTTACAAAAAAATGTGATTCATATACATACCTACATACATATATTTAAAATATACCCTTGGAAAAGCGGTGAAACATTAGGTTTTCCGAATTTTTCGGTTCTATTGGGGATTGTAGCCATAAACGTGCAAAGTTGCACGTCTCCAAATAATCGGAAAACACCCAAATTTTTCCTGATACACACACAATCTGCTTTATAACAATGCAACCTAATAGTATTGGACCAATAACGAAATTTAGTTAGAGATTCAGACACCTTTCCCAAAAAATGAACCTTATCCTTTACTTCAACGGAATTTAAGTGTGTCCGTATATTCCGGGAAAATAAAAATGTGATGAATAAATTTTGCTTCCATACGATGCAGTTTGGTCGTCGTTGATATCGTGGTTGGTGGTTTTAAATCACATGATAACAATAACAATTGAATTTCAATTACTTGTAAAGATGGCATGAAGGTAATAGGCTAACCATGAGGTAATTAATAGTTGACACGAATGAGTCATTATGCTTTATCGAAATTATAGGTACTGCTGCGTTTGAGTCATTTTCTTGTAGACCAAAATTAGTTTCATGTGCATCAATATTATGTATGTGCTCAAGAGAACTTTTATATTTACATACATACGTGCAATGGGAAAATATGAAAAAATGGCACAAACCTTCCTTCCATCGAATTGAAATTATAAATATGAACCACCCAGAAACAACTACTTCCATGGCTAATAACACTCAAGGCATTGAATTATACGGATGATTCAGATTTAGGGTTCTCGCCTTTATTGTCTAAAGTGAACAACAGAAGAAAATGGATATTCCGAGAAATGGTGTTTACGTCATCGAGAGTTTCAGGTTCAAGTCCTGGTCGCAATCGCTAATTCATTTTCTTGTGTTGTTCTTTCTATCTAGTGAAAATTCAATAAACTCACCTGGGCATGAGCCAAGCGCTCCCTAGCGAATGCCACAACTCAGTTTCCTTGCTGGTGACACAATTCATAAGCAAATTGACTGCCTCTCTTGTAAGCAGAGGAGCGATAACGTTGTGCGGAATGTGTTGATCGAAGTAGGTGTCCTGTGCAGCTTCGACAATCAAAGCCAGTGGAGTGAACAAGAAATGGACCAACTCCGGAGCGTTCGGATCGTGAATGTGCGCCTTGAGCTTCGCTAGCAGGTTGAAAGATAACTTGAACTTCTGGAAGATGTCAATGAATTCCTTCTCCGGTGGCGGTTTGGTCCTCATCGTCAGCATCCCGTCGCCCATGTCGCGTTTCTTGGATTTTCTCGTTTTTCTTCTGCGGTCCAGCTCCCTCCTGGCGGCCGATATGTGCTGGAGTCTGGCGATGAATTTTTCTATGTCATCAAAACAGTGGTTCAGGATCGTGACGTCCCTTTCGTATTTCTCACTGGTCGTTGAGCTGGAGTCGTCATTGTTCGCAGTCAGTTCCGAGTCTGATCCATGGTAATCCCTCGCGACCTCCCTCGGCGTGGGGTTTATGACATTTGGGGGAGGTTTGTGAGTGGTGGGCGGAATGCTGCTCTTGCGATTCCTCGTCAGCTCCTTACCCATTCTCAGTAGCATCAAGTCCTCCACCAAATCTTGTGCTGATATGCTTTGACACTACATCCAAGATAAAACACTATTTAAGCCACAGCAGTTGATGAAATAGGTAGTAAAGAGTGTTCAATGTAATTTTATAATCGCGTCACCCCCTCCATTGAACTGCTTTTAGAGAAAATACGTCAAATTATCTAATCAATCAGTATCAGCTACTTTTTGAGGCCGCAGTATTTCAATACTTTGATCGGGAAAATTGACGATGATTGAAAGTACTTCAGCTTTATTTAATAACTGACAGGGTATTAATGGTTTTGATATTTCGCTTTAGACGTTTTTGAAACAGGACATACCTACCTATGCATTGTTTAATTTCACATATTTTAACGTTATCCTCATTTATTAAAATTATTGTGGCGTTCAAAGTGGTCCTACTTTTGTACGTTAAAACTCAATTTAGTGCCTGGGCTACCTCTGCGTATAAACGACATGAACACTTTTCACCCAATGAGGCACTTAAATTAGTTACATTGATTGTTTTGTGGCATTTTGGAAATCATTACGAAATATATTTTCCAATTTAACCTGGCAATCCAAAGATGTGTTGCAATATAGGAAATTCCTTCCACTCAACCAGAGCATTAACGTAACAAAAACATTATTTAAGGACCAAATAGAACTTATATAAGAAATTGTATTAACAAGAAATTTATTTACATCATGGAGAAATGAGGCTTAAAAATGTTGTTAAATATTACACTAAAAATCAACTTTAATCAAGATCAGGTAAATGTTGACTTAACACAAAATTTTTAAATATACCTTGATTTGCAACATTCCCCTCGTACTAATTTGAAGAACGTTTTTCATATAAGCTAAATTTAAGAGAAATGCGCAAAATACACAAACACAATTTGCCTGGATTGTAATGCAATTTGCTTTATCAGTGAATATTTTTACAGTCTGTTTACAGTGCATATTATCTAGTTCTTACTGATAACATACGGAAAAATTTCAAAATGTATATATACAGTCGATTCATATAATTTGCCCAGGATCGAAATCACCCTTAAATACAAAATGAAGTTTGCTTGCCTAACATTAGATTTTAGAAATTGTTAAATATCCAAAAAAAGATTTTTTGACACCTTGCAAACGTTTAAGCAACTGTCGTTTTCTCAATATTCTTTTTTTAAATTGTAATAAAAGAAGAAAAATCAGAAAGTAACCTTAACTACGAAGGAATGTGAAATAATTGAAAAACTGCATTAATTTAAGGTGTTTTGAAAATAAACTGGCACGTATTCCATTCAAGCACTTAAAAACTGAAATCTTGTGCCAATATTTTAACGAATTTCTTAAAAAATATTAACGGGAAATGATTAAACTCAACAGTATTCGCAAACTATCGTGAATAATGTTTTTTTAGCACATTACATACCTTCAGTTAGAAAACTAAATTTTCTGCAACTCTAATACTCTAATACTCTACATCGCACTTAAACCTTTGAAAGAACTTAGTAGAGCAAATTTTTTCACCTAACAATATATTTAAGTATTAAAGAAATGACAAAAATAAGCCACCAACTTATTCCTAAGAAAATTAATTTTTTAAGTAAATTGAAAATTATAATCAATCAATACGAGTTGAATAGTTGGACGAGTTGGAAATATTAACAATTTAGTTTTGTAAAAAATAGAAAATATCTTACCTGAAATATATGCATTTCTGAAGGATGCGACTGATTTGAATTTGTCACAATAAACACTAATATATTATTGTACATCTCCATAGGATCGTTTCCCATAAAAGCTGTGGGTTCCTGAATAGAATTTGCTGGAAATCTTTCCATAACCGTCTGAAAGAATAATAAATTAAAGTCGTGATTAATTTCATGAATAAGAAATGAATTCCTGGAATTATTACCTTGGTTTTATTTTAAAATAATTAGCTAATACATTTCAAAATATTATTTCTACAAACTGATCGATATCAGTTTGACATGTTTATCTCTCATCAAAAGAATCCGTGCTTTAAAAACACCGAAGTCGTAAATTGTACTGTATTCAGCAATAATTGATAAGATTTTCTATGTCGTGGTAAATATTGCAATTAATGGTAAATGTTTAAAATAAAATTTATTTCTGCTTTTTCTCAAGTTAATATAAACAGAAATATAATGAAAAGTATTGTAATAAAAGAAAATATTTTTATTTTACATTTGTTAGTAATAATTTTGCTGACAAAACCCCCATAAATTCCAAATTTTTTTTTTAAGATGGATTAATTTTCGGTCATCAAATAACAATACCAAGAAATGCACAGTTACGCACTATTATTAATAAGTCATTTACTTCTTGAATTCAGTTTGTAAAGAGCTTATGTAGCCACAAAAAACACTCTTGATTAAAAAATGTTGTACACTTCCGCAATGAAGTTGTCTTTTACGACTCACGAGATTATTTCAAAAAAATTGACGATGTGTCCATCATATAACTTCCTCATATGAGCCACGTGCTCTAAGAAGTTTAAATTTTTTAGGAAATTTTCAAGATTAAAGTGCCCCTCAGGATGAAGTTAATAAAAATATTTCAAATGGAAGTTATAGATAATAGAAAAATGTTAAGTTACGAAGTTTAAAATAAATCACTAAGGCTGTTTTGCAGAAAATTTAGAAAAATGTAAAATTCTCAAAAGTAGAGCTCTCTTTAGGATAATTTTAGAAGTTAAAAGTATTAAGTTGGTAAGGCACATTACGAAGTCTGCAATAAATTTCTAAACCCGTCATTAAGAAAATTGAGAAAAACTAAAAAATTTCATAGGTAATGTGTTCATTAGAGCACGTCTATAAACATGTTTCAAATGAAAATTACGTCATTCAATGTAGTAGTTCAGATATAAAGTGTAGTTGGAACTTATAAAGCTGTTTTGGAGGAATTTGAGAAATACTAAAATTCACAAGGGCAAGGAGCCTTTCACACAAGATCAGTCAAGATAACGATGATGGTATTCAATATGGATTAAGTAGTAGATCAGATATACAAAAGTAAAAAAAAAAACGTTGCACTGTTTTTCTAGATAACACAAAAGTGACAAGAGTGCTTTGTCCTTTGCTCTTTGCCCTTAACGTATATCAGTTGGATTCAAGTTTTCTAGAGATCAAGCACAAATACAAAGTGTCAGCTTTCCTCTATTCACAGTTCCTGAGAAAATGTTAACCATACACCTACACAGAATTTTTTCCAAAAACATGTTTTTCAGACTCACAGGACGTCAAAACGTCCAGAAAAGCCAATATCTCGAAATCCAAAAAACGACCCCGAAAACAATATGTTCTCATTTTATAAGTACCTTGTATGAGAAAATAAAAAATAAACTATACTGCCTTAGTGGTACACATAACTATTCAATGATCTTCAAGCATTCACAACCAGTCTTTCGCCTTTGCTTTCTAATTTTTCTAATAAACATTCCCAACGATATTAAATTTTGGCACTAATTTCCTCTTACCCCTGTCTCGTAGTCCATTATAAGTACCCAGTTATTATCTAAGGAAAGTTGCATTTTCTGGGACCATATCCCATTGGTTTTCTCCAGCTGGAGCAGCCTCCTCATTCCATCTGCCGGGTAAATGATGCCTGTCTCTTTGGTAACTGTAAAAGTGGCTAAATGTTCGATGACGTGAACGGGTTTGCCTCCATTGTCGTGAAGCCTTTCGTCCCTATCCAGATCTCTGTCGTCGGAATAACCGTTTCTGTACGCCATCTTTCCAAAAATTTAATCTGGTTCTGGAAATATATTCTAGATATTTGATAGGTTCTGGCGGTGCAGTGTTATAAACATAAATTTTGGTGACAAAAAAAAATCAGGATAAGAAACGTGTTACAATTAATACGCTTATTCTAATAGATTTTTGTTACGTGCTTAGAAATTTTTCGATTTGCACATTATTAGCGGTTCTATTAGCTTGTTCTATTAGCGGAGTTGTATGTATAGTAATTTTTGTTATTTAACAATCAATTGATATTGTTGTTATATCTAATATGACGTAATCAGACATACAAAGTAGCTATTTTAAGTCAGAACAATGAACTAAATTTGACTTAATTTTCACATACTTTTGGGATAAGCTTAAAACATATCAAACTACTATCATGTTCTTTTTATTTGTAAGGGACCATTTGCAAATTGCCTGACACGTGTAGGAACCAAAAGTTTTCTGAAGTGGTCGACGTTGAAAGCTGTTGTCAAGTGACATTTAAAATTTTAAAATTCTCCAAAACTTTCGAGGAGTTTCTTGGAATTTTTCTCACTTTGTGTGATGATAGAAGGGAGGAAAGGTTTGAAAATGTGTGGACTCAACGTCACATAATTTCTGAAGGGGCCCCAAAATATAACAATATAATTGTTACTCGAGTGAAAATTTACGGATTATTAACGGTTAAAACCCTGAAAAATTCTTTTGCTATGATTCACAAGGCAATCCTCATTTCACACACATAAAAATGCGGCCATTATTAAAATATACGTCTAATTAAGTATTGGTAAATTGGACAACTCATTTATTAGAAAATGTTTGAAATATTGTTAGCGGTTTATACTATTTAATTTGTTGCAATTGGTTCAGAACCTTCCTACTTTTGCTGAGAATTATTACAAAAGGATTCTGGAGAAACTTGAATATCGTTTAGGCGATTATTGGTTTTTCCATATAAATCACAATCTATATCCAAATCACTGATAACTTTCATAAAAGTTATTACAAGTAGTGGAATCAGATAACAACAACAATTTAAATGTCGAAAACGTTTTGTAATGCCTAATCTCTATTCTTTTATCAGATTAATCACTTTTATTTCGAGTCTTCTCGTCACGCTTGTTTACTATCAGATATTACTTATCAGAGAAATTATATTATTGTAGGCAAGAAGAGCAAGAATGTGAGTAATAAAATGAGGGACCTTGGCGAGAACACCATATTTACAATCGACATTAAAAATATTATAATTGGTTTAGAAATAATGTTACATTGCTGTGATTCATGCATTTTCACCGGGCAGTAAAGCAAAATACAAAGTAATTTCTTATTATAGTTGAAATTAAATACTTTCCAGTTAGTAAGTCACTACCTAAATATCATCGTTTTGCCACACCTTCACAACATATCGAATGGAATGCGAGGAATGAACTAAGAACTCTAAATAATTATAATAGTAATGAATATGAATACGAAGTTACGAATAAGGACATCATGCATACCTAATGAGTTGTTTGATCAATTTACAAAAATTCTGAACTTCCTGAAGGAATGCAGGAAAAGAAAACTACCAAAATGCTACTCAATACTTGCAAGTTATGGCATTTCAGAATGTCCTATTGTAATTTTGCAATGGTTCACCCATATAATACAATGTTAACCCAAGACATCCGTAAATGCAAAGCCACCGTGGCGTACATACATATTAAGTGGACTTTACTTAAGTAAAACTTAAATAAACGAACTACTATAGCTTTCAGTACTTACCCTGAGTCAGTTGCAATTACAGTTTCATTTTTAAACTTAACACATACACAACGCGAGTATACTTTGCCGAATTTGTTACAACAAATAATACATACAGGACATCGACATAATAGAGATAAGTGTAGAGATATACTTGAAGCTCCCACCTGACAGGTAAAAGATAAGTTGATGTCCCGAGCACATGCGTACTACCAATGGCTGTTTTTACATTTACCTGTCCTACAGGTGTACTACGTAGCCGAATCGACACTTAACTTTTTTGATACCTGTTATATACGTATTCGTTAAATTAATACTAATCAAAATTCTTTGGTGCTTTATTACGGGTATTAGAAGAATGAGAAAAAATGTTGTTGAATAATCAACTCGTTAACGAGGCCACTGGATCAAATAATTCAACAAAAAAATTTATTCTTTCTGTCTTTAAATATCGAACAAATATATTATTTTATCTGGAATTATTTACTGTTGTTACATTTCTTACTTCATAACTGTAAATAAAAGTTTTCTAAGTATTACTAATTGGCCAAATTGAAGGTTAGAATATAGGAATATAAACGTAATTGCTGTAAATTTTTTGGTAAAGTCTTTAAGGTGGAATTTTTCGCTGTAAATAATACATTAGTATTAAATTTTTAAACTCTCATTAAGACTTAAAATTCATTAAGGAGTGTCATTATTGTTAATTGTTTCTTTTGATTTTCCTAGGCAAAAATAGAATTTTCTGTACGTGTTTAAAATTTTTGTTACCGTTACTTTCTTTTATAAGTAGCTTGTAGCAAATTCATATATGTAATTTAATATGTTGGGTGTGCCCCCCGACTTGCTTCTGACACAGACGTTATGTTTTAGGTACCCAATTGAAAGTATTCCACAAAATGTTGTTTTATTCAGGAAGAAATATCCTGATTCACCACCGATCTCACAAAGTACAGTAAATTAAATTGAAATGCAGTTTAGTGAAAACCGATGCGAGTACGAAAACAGTTTTATATTCGTTTGGGACGCACTCAGAATGTAAATGGGTAACATTTTGAACATTTGGTTCAATAAAATGAATCGTTTATGTGGCTTTCAGTATGTTTAAAAATATTTTTTATTTGTGGTTTCATGAGAACGCTTATCAAGAGAAATGTATAAGTTAAAAACACTTCCAAGGATTGTAATTGAAACATAATGTAAATACTAAACGATAATATGATAATACGGCTAAAAAAATATTTTTAATATTACCGTTGGTATCAGAAGGTGCAAACAATAAAAATGCAATAAAAACAGCAATATACTGATATCAACTCCTTAATATAAAATTCTGCAATTTTGGATGCAATTAATGAAACAAATGTACAATATATAGGATAAAAGCAAATACGATAAATACACGGTTTATGAAAAAGTTACGTCATAAAATGCGCACCCATATAGGTATTTTTTTGATTTTTTTAAATTCCAGTTAATGAGTATGTTACATGTTTTTTTGTTATTATAATATGGTATTACAATTGTTTTACAAATTACAAATTTTATTTACGAAATTCTTTAATATTTCGTTTTATATTAGAGTTCAATTTGGAATTATGGGTTGTCTAATGTTGTATTTAAATTCAGCCGCACCTCTAGATTAATCATCTTTTAATTATTCCGTGTTTAAGGCATTCTTCATTGTTTATAAACATCAATAACGCTTTATAGTTCAAGTTTCCTTGCTGTAATTTGTCAAAACAAGGTATAATGGGTTACCTAAGATTTGGCGACTTTTGTAAAATTCTCAGTGGCGGAGTGATTCTTAAGATTCTTGCAATACTGAAATAGAAATATTGTTTGTGAATATATTGAAAACAGAAATTATGCGGGACATTTGCGTTTACACAAACATCATAAAAATAAACATAGATATATCGATCTACAAAAATCTAGTGCTTTTACATCCAGATATAAAAGTAACTAATACTGAAAGCGCTGTTGCTCTGGATCTTAGTTGCATTTTAAACATTCGTAAATGACACGAAAATCACAACACGTAATGGCAATAATAAAAAGTTAAAACAGTGAAGAATATTTTAAGATCGGCTAAGGAATTTATTATTATGACTTAAGGATCATACTGTGCATTTAACCGATTACATAAGAGAAATTATGGGACATTGCTGGTTTTGTTAGGTTTATTGTTGAACTTTTAACTTATTCACTATATTCTACTTCTTTTCTACAAAAATGAAAACGTGTGTATTACCAAGTGCATACCACTTTGTTATAAATATTTATTTTAAGCCAAAAATAATCAAAATGTACCAAATAGATTTAATAGTATTTTAATAAATGTGAATGTTAGATTTATACTGAATTCAATAATTTAAAATTTCACTCAATGTATGACAGATCAAATATATGATAGAGAAGCTTTTAACAATCATTTGTTATCCCTGGTTAACTCAAAAGCGGTAACATTAAGACAGAGGAAAATTGTAAGTTAAAATGGTTGTTAGTTTGTAGTATTATTTTCATTTCATATTTAGATACCTTGTATTTTTTGTTTTGTTTCAATAAGAAAATAATGCTTGTTTTGCTTTTGTTCCTGTCATAGAAATTTTATAAGCGTATGAGTATAAATGAGCATTTTTTTCTGAACCGTATGTTATAGTTTTTGGTGAATTATTATCATGCCGTGGAGAACTGGTGCTTCACACACGCAATTTTAAGCACTAAATTGAAAAAAAAAGTTATTATACTTTCCACAATTTGAATTTTCTTTGCTTTACATATCAGTATACGCAATATTAATTCAAGTCGTCAAATATTTCGATACAAGCCGTAGTGTTTCTCTTCCTTCTTTATTATAAGCAACTCAAAGCTACTATGGTTCCAACGAACCCCAGAATTGTGTGTGGAAGCTTCCATTTTTCACGGTTTCACCTTCGCAAACCTGTACTTTTTTAACCATGAGCTTTTCATTTCAGCTGTCACCGGACCCACAGCCTTCAGAAACTTCAAGTTAGATATCTTCAATGCTGGATTTTCTTTCCGTTGGCTGAACCACGATGTTTTGGTATTAGGCCACGGTACGACCAAAGAGAACGTCGATTAGGCAGTTGTCAAGAACTTCTAGGATACTGAATGGAGAGAAGAGGGTTACATACATATGTTTAGGGACGCTAACTTAGTATCGACATGACCACCTTATACTTCAAACTTTTGCAATCGAGAACGTGACATTTTAATTAAATGAGTTTTGAAACATTTTTGGATACTGTAGTAGGTAAGATTTGGTTTGCATAAGTTGGAACTTCAATGGTAACGTTACTTTTACATCACCGGCTCTCTAAAAGACAAACCAAATATTGAGACCTTATATACATTTCTAGTACCTGATGGTAACATGTATGAGTTACAAGATTAGAATTTAGTTTTAATAACAGGTATAAGGCTAAATACTATTAATTGTTTTGTAAGAAGAATTTGTAGACATTATTCTAATGAAATAAACAATTTGGTATCAATTTTTTTTTGTTTTGGATTACACATTTGTTGTTAAAAAATATATATGATCAAAAAGAAACAAAGTTCATGGTGAGACCATTATGTTAATTGATATTAATTGTGACAATGCATGCAATCCCATATGCCGCTCTGGAATAGAAATCACAATATTCAGTTAAATAGCACCGTGGGTGGGTAAACGAAAAATTACTTCCTTGATTTCGTACCAAGAAAACAGGAGTAGCAAGGAGGCTATATATCTATCTAGAAGTATTTGGACCGCGTCTTGGAGAGAAAATTTTTAATTAAATACTCCTACGGGTGGTAGCAAGCAAAAGAGGACGATTTCTTGGTGCCAATAGTATAAGAATTTTGATCGTAGACGCTTTACTTTCCGAAATATTGCAATTAAAAACTCTGTGTACCTTTATTTGGAAAAATTAAGATAACTCAAAAACTACGGGGCCTAGAGAGCTAAAACTCTGCCACACGTGTTAAAACATTCTCCTCCAACGACCCTGCGAGTTTCATTGCGTAATTCGAAAATTTTACTTTCTTGATGTTCGCCAAGTTTTGATCGGAACACCGTTCGAGTTTGTACCAGGATAACAGGAGTAACGAGGAGGTTATGCAGAGAGAGGTCTTTGGACCGCGTCATTATTTGTTTATGTCGAAGCCACGCCCACATTTTAAAAACGAATGTTTGATTGGGATATGACCCCTGGAGCACATGCAACTTAATCTACGCCTAACGACCACTCGAATAATAGGGGGTAGAAGCCCTCCGGACCGGTAAAACTTGTTGATTTGTATCTATAGTAGTCAGCCAAATCGAATTACACCTGAATTCGCCCCAGATTAGCCCATTAAATTGATCGGTATAGATCAGGGCCATAAGCCTTTAGTCATGCAACCCGCAATACACAAAATTTTAAAAAATCTTAATTTTTGCTTAAATACTACTAAGGGCGGTAGCAAACGAAAGAGGACGATTCTCTGATGCCAACAGTACAAGAATTTTGATCGTATACTCTCTACTTTCCGAGATATTAACAATTGAAAATCCCGTATACATTTTTTTGGAAAAAATCATTATAATTCCAAAACTACGGGGCCTAGAGCGCTGAAACTCTGCCACAAGTGTTAAAACCTTCCCCTTCAACTACCCTGTGAGTTTCATCGCGAAATTCGAAAAATTTGTTTTACTCTTGTTCGCCAAGTTTCGATCAAAACACGCTTATAAACACCCGTTTGGTACCAGGAGAACAGGAGTATCGAGGAGGTTATGCAGCGAGAGGTATTTGGGCCGCGTCATTATTTGTTTATGTCGAAGCCACGCCCACATTTTAGAAACGAATGTTTGATTGGGACATGACCCCTGGAGCACATGCAACTTAATCTACGTCTAACAACCACTCGAATAATAGGGGGTAGAAGCCCTCCGGACCGGTAACACTTTTTGATTTGTATCTATAGTAGTCAGCCAAATCGAATTACACCTGAATTCGCCCCAGATTAGCCCATTAAATTGATCGGTATAGATCAGGGCCATAAGCCTTTAGTCATGCAACCCGCAATACACAAAATTTTAAAAAAATCTTAATTTTTGCTTAAATACTACTAAGGGCGGTAGCAAACGAAAGAGGACGATTCTCTGATGCCAACAGTACAAGAATTTTGATCGTATACTCTCTACTTTCCGAGATATTAACAATTGAAAATCCCGTATACATTTTTTTTGGAAAAAATCATTATAATTCCAAAACTACGGGGCCTAGAGCGCTGAAACTCGGCCACAGGTGTTAAAACCTTCTCCTCTAACTACCCTG
The DNA here is from genome assembly GCA_963576515.1 of Cryptocephalus primarius. Classification (NCBI taxonomy): domain Eukaryota; kingdom Metazoa; phylum Arthropoda; class Insecta; order Coleoptera; family Chrysomelidae; genus Cryptocephalus; species Cryptocephalus primarius. Next base: position 12,397,702 of record OY754936.1, read on the forward strand.
CGAGTTTCATCGCGAAATTCGAAAAATTTGTTTTACTCTTGTTCGCCAAGTTTCGATCAAAACACGCTTATAAACACCAGTTTGGTACCAGGAGAACAGGAGTATCGAGGAGGTTATGCAGCGAGAGGTCTTTGGGCCGCGTCATTATTTGTTTATGTCGAAGCCACGCCCACATTTTAAAAACGAATGTTTGATTGGGACATGACCCCTGGAGCACATGCAACTTAATCTACGCCTATCAACCACTCGAATAATAGGGGGTAGAAGCCCTCCGGACCGGTAAAACTTGTTGATTTGTGTCTATAGTAGTCAGCCAAATCGAATTAGACCCGAATTCGCCCCCGATTAGCCCATTAAATTGATCGGTATAGATCAGGGCCATAAGCCTTTAGTCATGCAACCCGCAATACACAAAATTTTAAATAAATCATAATTTTTGCTTAAATACTACTAAGGGTGGTAGCAAACGAAAGAGGACGATTCCCTGATGCTAAAGGTACAAGAATTTTGATCGTTGACGCTCTATTTTCCGAGATATTAACAATTGAAAATCCCCTATATATTTTTTTGGAAAAATCATTATAATTCCAAAACTACGGGGCCTAGAGCGCTGAAACTCGGCCACAGGTGTTAAAACCTTCTCCTCTAACTACCCTGCGAGTTTCATCGCGAAATTCGAAAAATTTGTTTTACTCTTGTTCGTCAAGTTTCGTTCAAAACACTCTTATAAACACCCGTTTGGTACCAGGAGAACAGGAGTATCGAGGAGGTTATGCAGAGAGAGGTCTTTGGACCGCGTCATTATTTGTTTATGTCGAAGCCACGCCCACATTTTAAAAACGAATGTTTGATTGGGATATGACCCCTGGAGCACATGCAACTTAATCTACGCCTAACGACCACTCGAATAATAGGGGGTAGAAGCCCTCCGGACCGGTAAAACTTGTTGATTTGTATCTATAGTAGTCAGCCAAATCGAATTACACCTGAATTCGCCCCAGATTAGCCCATTAAATTGATCGGTATAGATCAGGGCCATAAGCCTTTAGTCATGCAACCCGCAATACACAAAAATTTAAAAAAATCTTAATTTTTGCTTAAATACTACTAAGGGCGGTAGCAAACGAAAGAGGACGATTCTCTGATGCCAACAGTACAAGAATTTTGATCGTATACTCTCTACTTTCCGAGATATTAACAATTGAAAATCCCGTATACATTTTTTTGGAAAAAATCATTATAATTCCAAAACTACGGGGCCTAGAGCGCTGACACTCTGCCACAAGTGTTAAAACCTACCCCTTCAACTACCCTGTGAGTTTCATCGCGAAATTCGAAAATTTTGTTTTACTCTTGTTCGCCAAGTTTCGATCAAAACACGCTTATAAACACCAGTTTGGTACCAGGAGAACAGGAGTATCGAGGAGGTTATGCAGCGAGAGGTCTTTGGGCCGCGTCATTATTTGTTTATGTCGAAGCCACGCCCACATTTTAAAAACGAATGTTTGATTGGGACATGACCCCTGGAGCACATGCAACTTAATCTACGCCTATCAACCACTCGAATAATAGGGGGTAGAAGCCCTCCGGACCGGTAAAACTTGTTGATTTGTGTCTATAGTAGTCAGCCAAATCGAATTAGACCCGAATTCGCCCCCGATTAGCCCATTAAATTGATCGGTATAGATCAGGGCCATAAGCCTTTAGTCATGCAACCCGCAATACACAAAATTTTAAAAAAATCATAATTTTTGCTTAAATACTACCAAGGGTGGTAGCAAACGAAAGAGGACGATTCCCTGATGCTAAAGGTACAAGAATTTTGATCGTTGACGCTCTATTTTCCGAGATATTAACAATTGAAAATCCCCTATATATTTTTTTGGAAAAATCATTATAATTCCAAAACTACGGGGCCTAGAGCGCTGAAACTCGGCCACAGGTGTTAAAACCTTCTCCTCCAACTACCCTGTGAGTTTCATCGCGAAATTCAAAAATTTTGCTTTACTCTTGTTCTCCAAGTTTCTATCAAAACACGCTTATAAACACTCGTTTGGTACCAGGAGAATAGGAGTATCGAGGAGGTTACTAAGTGAGAGGTATTTCGACTGCGTCACGACAAGGTCATTTTCGTACGTCGAAGCCACGCCCACATTATACGAAAGATGTATTTAATGAGATATGACCCCTGGAAAGTAGACAACCCAATCTACTCCTGACAACCCCTCGGATAATAGGAAGCAGAAGCTCTCCGGACGGGTAAATCATGTTGATTTAGTGCTTAAGTGGTCAATCGAATCGTACCTGAATTTAAACCCGATCATCCCATTAGATTTATTGATACTAATTCAGAGAATATTTCTCACTATACACGCAACCGATTGTATACAGATTGGAGCAAACCTAGAATTTTTAGCTAAGTATTACTGTGGGCGGGCAAATCAAGCCAGTTGAAATCATCTGATAGTCTTTACAATTCGTTATTACCACTGTGGTGTACCCTTATCTGAGATTATTTGTTCAAGTTATTTGTAAATTGATTGCATACACCCCAAATGATGTCTTTAAGTTTCCAGTTTTAAATTATTATGCCTTTAACGTAAACATTCCTGGATGGTTACATTTAATGAGTTTTGATATGTTGGGACTTTTTGAGCTCCAAAATTAGGATGAAAAACGAAAGGGGGTGATTTTCTGATACCAAAAAATGATACTCTTTTAAGTGCTAAGTGTTTATTTTTTGAGATTCACGTAAACGATTGAAAAAAAAAGATTCTATTTCTGTTTAAAACCAAATGTTTCAAAAACAGGCCTGGCATCTAATATTTTAGTATTATGTTACTAGTATTATGTTTATAGTGTTGTTAAATGCACTAAAAAAAATATAATTAAAAACAAATACTTTCTTAACAATGTATGCATCTTACGTTCTAAATAATTCACTTGACAATATGACATACAAATATTTCTTCCTTACATTGAAATAGTATTTCAGTTTGTAATATATTTCTCTTTCCGCATTGATAAGACTGTTTAGCAATTGGACCTATGAATTATTTTGTAATAGCAGTTAAAATGGATAGTTAATAAGTTTGTAAGTAATTTGACATTACAAATTAATTATGGTAGGTATCTACCTAGACATCTAGGTAGGTACGCTGTTTTTAATCGGTACATGTACATAATCCTATATTAATATAAATATATTACATAGAGACAATAACTATAACTATGTATGTATACTTACTACAATTGCTATACATCAAATTTGTACATGGCTTCTTAAAAGCAATGAATTTTTAAAATCTTCATCTCATAATTTATTTCTCTGTTGTGTTAAGATTTGTTCACTTTCACAAAACATCCACTCGACTCCAAAGATGGCAAAATTACACTATATCGATGAAACATTTTGAGAACTATTGGATACATGAAGCTCTTTACTGGGCGACCCTAAATATGCCAAGGACTTCGATTAAGTCTGAATATCTGAGCAACAATTTCTCCTTACATTGCAAAAGTTACAAGATTATTGACAACATAAAACCCAAATATGATTTTCTCTCATTGTAAAAAATCAATAGCCGAGGCTAGTGGTTTTAAAACCAAAGAATATTCACTTAACAATTCAAGTTTGACGTTTTCAAGATAGGTTTACTAAGTGCAGTACAAATTAGACCTAGGTGTTCTCTCACTAAAAATGTTTTCAGAGTAGAATAAATACTATCTTCCAAATATTTTCTACCTCATCTGAAGCTTTAGAATACCTACTAACTACATTCCAAACTGCTAATAATTTACTACAAACGCTGTAATATATATTTTTCAAAACAGTAGTAGTGGCCTAAATAGTCTTTTGAATATCAGTTATAGCAATTAAACTGAGCGTATAGGATCAACACCTAGATCGAATGGATAAAAAAATAATGTTTTTAAATTCATTGTGTATAAATATCTGAGAAAAATTTAAATGAACAAGCTCCAAACCTTCATTGTTATTTTCTAACTGAGAGTGAAATTAGGCTTCATGGAATTTGTCTACAAATGAAAGAAATCTTGAACACTGCTGAAATTATTTGCATTTTTGTCACCATACCAGCTTTTCTATCAATCGGAATATTATTGTATGATTTGTATACACAATTATAATTCTGCCAATGTCTAAATGAGTGTGTGAAATTTTTATTCTTATATAGGCCAGAAAAATGATTCCCTGCAAAGTGTTGCCCAATAAATATGTGAGTAAAAATCTTCTAATGTTTTTTGCTATTAATATCAGCTATAATACACACAAACTGTGCTTTCGAATGTGTTGGACACCTTATTTTTATGACCAAAACTCCGATTTTTCACTTGTTTTGCTAATGTTGGGTCATATACTGATAGAAATGCATCTCCTGATAGTCCTTCTACCATACTTGTAAAGGCCGGTTTGTCCACCGTTGATAAGGGTAGCCTTTCTCCAAGGATGTCCACCATCACCAATTTATTGCACTAGATAAATAAACACAAAAGAATGTTATTAGCAATCTTGAATTTAAAACATAAATTAATATACCTATTCTTTTGAATGTGTCTTCTTACTTCCTTTCGTGGCAGCGATTGCAAATAGATTCATATCAAGGTTTTTCAGTTTACTTTGGTGAGCCTTCGATTCGATGTCAGCTGAGGTCCGTTTTGTAGGTTTTCATGTAATCTCACCTATTTTGAATACATGATCTGGATGCTTTACCTGCAAAAGACATTTGAATAAGATAAACTGGAAACTTTACACTAAATCACACCAGGCATTTCGGTTTTAAAAATATTTAAACCTTATATTAATTGTGGTTATTAAATACGAATAAATGAAGTTGCGGAAAAAGCTTTTAAATATATAATTTTTATCCTGCTGGCGACTCTTACGAGCCGTCACTGCTTAATTCTATGTTTTACGGTCGCTCTAGTGACGTCACGGCGGTATCGCAGGAATTTAAAATGGCGGACGAAACATCTCCGAAAAAAGTGATTGCTCTAGCAAAATTCGTTGAAAATTAAGTGCTCAGCGTTTCGTACCGAGATAAAAATGTAGTTATTAATTTCTGGCATTGGTAGTCTGGTGACAGAAGTTCCAGCAAAGATGGGGTGGCTTACTTGTTGTCAGTGTAAATCTAAAGAAGAAAAGGTAACTGAGTTAGATTTCTCTCGATGTGGTATTTCAGAAGTACCTAGCGAGGTCTACGCTAATTCGCCGACTTTGGAAGTGCTACATTTAGAAGGAAATAAGGTATGAGATATTTTACTCTTTGTTGCAAGCTACAATTCCAAGGTTTCCAAGTATAGCCTACAGTAATAACATTTATATTATATTTCAGCTGAAGGATTTGTCCCCTCAGTTGTTCCAGTGCATAGATTTAAGGTACTTAAATGTAAGCGACAATGAAATCCGTTCCATACCTCCCTTGATATCAAAACTGACCAATCTACAAGTGCTAATATTTAGTAAAAATAGTAAGTTGTTTCCCATCATTTCGTTATTATTAAATGTAAAGTACCCCATTTAGTTTTAGATGGAGTGCATCCGAATTTAGATAAACTGGGGAAATTAACCATGTTGGATCTCAGCATGAATGATTTGGGAAAAGTCCCCGAAGCAATAATGACACTTATAAATTTACAACAGCTCTGTTTAAATGACACGGGAATTGATTTCGTACCAGCTAACATCGGTCGTCTCTCTAATTTAAGAGTATTGGAGTTGAGAGATAACAACTTGTGTGAATTGCCGAAATCTGTACGCAGATTGACAAATTTACAAAGACTTGATGTCAGCGATAATAATTTGTCTCACTTGGTAAGTTGAATAACTTTCGTATAATGAGTGGACAATCTTGCCATATTCACATTTGTTTCAATGATCGTAGGGAGTATTGGATATGGGTAAGCGATGTGGGTTGATTAGTTCTGTGATGCTCTTTATTTTTAAATTGATTTGCATGGACTTTCTGACTGTCTTTCATTATTTAAACCCAAGGCGAGTTATTTGTTCTCCATATTTATAATTTGTCTTGTAATGTTGTGAAGTTATTGTTTTCGTCTTGATGTTTTTTATTTTTCATGGTAATTTTTTATCACTTTTAATCATGGTGATTTAAATATTGACTGAAACCACTCTTACAAATTACAGTGGTGTAAATTCATTACATGGAAATATTCCAGTGCCAAGTTATTTTTATTTGTGATCGCTAACTGATATCGGATGGCAATTCATTGATTTGTAACTTGTGTTATTGTGTAGAACTTAATTTCATTGCATTGACATTTATCATTGCATATACATATTTCAAGTATAATTACTAAAACTAAAAATTAACAAATTTCACGTCTGAAATTTAGAAGAGTTGTTTCACTAATAAAAGTCACTGTCCTTGGCATTCTAATAACTGTGACATTGAATGGTTGCTCATCTCTAGAATCTGATCATCTGTAATTTAACCAGTCCAGGTTTGTATATCCTAGTCTCATACTCCTATAGGATATCTGATCCCATCTAAGGTGAGATTGGCTAGCAAGTTAATACTTTGACATCTCGGCTATATTTGAAATGTAATACTTGAAGCCATCACATTATTGTTTTCTCTGCTACTACGCTAATTTAAAAATGAATGCTTATATGACAGGTTTCCTAAATCAATGTCTTGTTTAGTACTGTTATAAACCTTCAATCTTTTACTGGAAATACTGGTAATATACTAAGTAGACTCGAAAATTTAATGGTGAAGTTGAAAAACAAGTGTTTTCTCTGCATTCCTGCCAGTTATGAAACCAATTTATGAAACTGAATGAAGGAGACTGATTGCACTACAAACAAAACCAAGACAAACCTTCCCAGTTAACTTTGGATAAGTTACTTTTTAAACATGGATTACTCTTCAACCAATTCATGTTAATTCTAGTTAATGTGCTCTAATGATTAGTATAGTCTCAACGGTTTTATTCATAAACATATTTTAACATTAAAATGGATTTTAGCTTAAAATGCGTGTAGAATGTGTTTCAATAAGGTAACTATAGTTACCTCTATGTTAAGAATACATGAAACAAAACACTGTAGTTACACCTGTAAATCACATTCTAAATGTATTTTAAGCTGAAATCCATTTTAACGTAAAAATGCTTTTATGAATAAGAGGGCCAATCCTTTATTGACTGATATTAATTCATCCAACAATTTTTCATGATGCTTTTTTGTCAATATTTTTTTTGTTCATCTATTTACTAGTAGATGTTTTACAAATATATGGTAGTTACCATTATTGAAATTGTATAAACAAATTTGGCGTTGAGGATATAGTTTATTTTGCCAATTTAAGGTTTAGATTATGTGGAGAAAAAACTAATTGAACATAGGGAATGTTTATTGTTAATTACTTTTCTCAGTAGCTATATACTTATTTATACTTACTACATTTATCAAATGTGTTATATTGTTATGACTAATTTCTTCATTTTAATAAAATTACATTTTTACCATCATAAAACAATGTACACATATATACAGGTCATAAATCATATAATTAACGTTTATTGCTAAATTTTTGCGACAGATTTCTGTTGACTAAATGTTTGAAATATTAATACTATCTTGATCTTTTCAGACTCAAGTATGCGAATCTCATGGAAACTTGACAGAACTGTGGATAAATGGGAACAACATTTCTGAACTCTCTATATCTATAACGCATCTAAAAAAGATCAATGATTTTGATGCTTCCTATAACAACTTAGAGTCTATACCAAAAGAAATTGGGCACTGGACAAAAATTAGTAATTTGATACTAAGTTTTAACAATTTGTCATCTCTACCAAATGCCATTGGTAATTTACGTAACCTCCAAGTATTAAAGTTAGAGTCAAATTTTATTGAAGAGTTGCCAAGTACGATCTGCAAGCTGGTGAATTTAGAAGAACTCAACTTGCAAAATAACTCTTTAATAAAAATTCCAAGTGGCATAGGACACTTAAGAAAGCTCGCTACATTAATTTTGTCTGATAACAAATTGCAACAGTTGCCATCAGGTAAGAAACAACAACAATAGCATACAAGAGTTCACTAATTATTATTTTTTTAATTTTAGAAATCGGTAGTTGCTGTGAACTTTCCATTCTAAACGTTCATAATAACCAACTCGATAAGCTTCCAGATGAAATTGGTCATCTACAAAATTTAACAACACTGGGATTAATTGGAAATAAATTATCCTATCTTCCATTGACAATTTCAAAACTAAGAAATTTGAAAGCTTTATGGTTGACGCCCAATCAAACTCAGCCATTGATTCATTTACAAAATGAGCAATTTCCTGATGGTCAGATGGTGCTGACATCAATTGTTTTTCCACAAGCTCCTCTAAGAGAAACTATGTCTAATGTTGAAGCTCCACAAACTCAACAGACATGCCATATTTCCTTTAACACAGAAAGAAATGAATCTGATGTGACTGATGCTCATTTATCACTCAGCAGAACACCTACTCCACATCACAAAGAACTGAAAAGATTAAGAGAAATTTTACGTAAAAATCAAGTGCCCCCTAGACACATGGAAAATATTTCAAATGTCAAAGAAGCGAAGGTAACTAATATTTCTGGCGACTTCAGTATTTCACAGCCAAGTTTAAACAGTCATGATGTAGATGCTGCAGAAACTTTATCTGATATTACCCATGAGTCTAGTAAGACTCCACCAAAGCAACCTCCTCCTTATCACATTGCTGCTGCTTATTCTAAAAATGCTCATTTATTTGCTCACACGTTCAGCCCACCTAGTCCACATGATCAACCTAAACAGTTTAGTCAACAACAACCAGCAAATATACATATGCCGACTCCAAAGTTACCAACTAATAGAAATCTACTGCCAGTAGATAGAATATATGACAATCCAGATTTCTCATTTTGTGATAATAGATTCAGGAAGACCGCATCTACTAGTACTGAAGAAGATTTTACACCAGCAAAACCTAAATGGCCCTTTGGAAGATATCAAGTATGCCAGGTGTTGGAAGTGGAGTTGCCTGAAACATTTCAACCTCAGGATATTCAAGTAGTTGCTCAAAATGATGTGAGTCTTTAATTAACTAATTAATCTTTTCCGAGTATTCATATGAATATGTTTACTTTTACATGATAGGGATCAAAAAAATTTAAATAACCACCATTGACATTGTGGTGGATTGATAGTATTATCGGGAAGAAAGAAAACTTTATCTATTTATCCTTGTGCCAATGAATAATTTCTAAGATATACGGTTTTCATTATTTCTCTGCAAATATAGACATGTACGCCAGATCTATTGATGAAAATGCCAATACCTTGTAGTACTACCTACCTCAATTTCTGCTAATGATACGTTTATTTTAGGGTTTGTTTATTCAATACGTTAATCCCCAATGTGAAGTTTCACAAAAAATTTTCGTCGGTGATAAAGTCCTAGCATTTGACGATGTGGATTATACATCAGTTGATCCAATAGCTGCGTATCAAGATGCTTCTCAAAGACTTCAAAATGTCAGAGTTGTTGTTATTTCCAGGACGCAAACTCCGTAACAGAACTAAAACACATCTTGAATTGATGTAAGATTATTTTTCTTTTGTTATGCTTCAGTTCAGAAAAATCCCAGTAATAATCCATTCAAAGTGGAATTTCGGTGTTGTTTTAATGCCAAATATTGGCTTAGATCAAGCTGCTAGCATCACATGGCTTTTGCACAACTGCCGATTTTTGAACTAAGATGTGGCACATTCAATTTTTCTTGTTAAATATCACTTTCTATCACTAAATTAAACTATTAAATGCCAACTGAGTAGATTCCATTGTATACATCAATTTAAACTTATTTGATCTGATATTCAACTATTGCTGAATTATTATCCTGAATGTATTAATACTCTTGAGAAAGTTATTAACAACTCTAAAAATTTAAATCCAGCTTGTACTCTGTACAAATGTAAATACGTAAATAGTAACACATCAGTGTATTATTACTGCTAAGCAATTACATTTTTATTAAATTAAAAGTCATACTTATTGTGGTGCTTCTACGTTTGTAAATTTTACATTTGCATTTATATTATGAAAATGCATCAGATTTTAAATGATCTGTCAAATTTGTTTATATTAACTAAAAAGTTGGTTGTTTAAATATTTTTACGGTCTTATTCATAAACGCATTTTAATGTTAAAATGGATTTTAGCTTTAAATACGTTTAGAATGTGTTTCACATATGTAACTGCATTGTTTTGTTTCATGTATTTTTAACATGGAGGTACCTATAGTGACCTTATGGAAACACGTTCTAAACGCATTTTAAGATAAAATCCATTTAACGTTAAAATGCGTTTATGAATAAGAGGGTTATTGTTTTAAATGCTCTGTTACGAATTCAGTACATTTAACTTTATGTTGTCTTTAATGTCATGTACTTGAATAGGTATTTTTTGATTTGTCGTTATTTATAATATAAACTTGATAACTCGAGAGCTTAAAAGTTTTTTCTGTCCAATGTTTGTATTTCTGTAACAATTTAGTATTATCTGAGTAGTATTAATTTAATTGTTCCAAAATTTCAGTGGAACAATGTAGTGAATGACTTTATGTATGATTTGTTACTAAAAAACGCGAATTTGTTCAAAATTCAACGAGTTTAGTGCCTTATTTTTTTAAGTTTTGCAAATTTTTAAGAGTGATGTTATCATTAACTAAATTGGATACACTTTACCTCATATTGTTAACCTAATTTAAGGAACTGGCTGTGAACCTTTGTTAAGATTCTAAGCGCATATGTTTTTAAGTTTAAGAACACTTTATTGATTTTGTGCTGCCAAAAAATAAGTTAGGTGTTGTACTGCCGTAAGTAACTCGCAGAATACTTGTAAGTGGTTTAGTGAAATTAATACTGGTTCGAATTTTTAAATATATAGACCAAGAAACGGCAAATTTTCATAATGATAAAGTCCGGGAAAATCTTAGAAGGTTGGGCAAAGTTTTAAATAAAAAATTCTAAGGCCCTTTTGATGGTTGATAGATGTGGTAGATATTTTGTAATAAACCGTTAAAGTTCGAAATTTGTCATTTTTCGAGTTTTTTTTATTTAGTTACTCGGGTGTTGATTATGCAGAAAAAATTAAATGAGTGACTTGAAGGTCTCAGAAAAACGTATAAAATGAGATTTTCTAGAAGTAAATCCGTAAAGTAGTTATTATCAAAAACTCAAAAAAAGACCACCAATGGTTTTTTTTTAGAAATAATTATTGTAAAAAGTTACTTTCCTTTATTTTAAACATTTTAAAAGATAGCCTTTTTATGATTACCACCCCTATTGGCCATCAAAAGACGTGGAGGTTCTTAGAATTTTTTATTTAATACAATAAAACTGTACCCTACCTTCTAAGATTTTTCTGGATTTTTTTGATCCGTTTCTTAGCCTAATATCAGTTTTTTCTTATGTATTTCAGTGAACTTTTAACCCACGTTTTATTTTGTGTAAGACTGATATCTGGTCGACAGAGTTGTACTCGTATTATTGATTTAATGCGTTGTTAAATATTTTAATCCGTGAATTATTTTTAAAAAAAATATCACTGGTTATGTTTATTTAAATTTAATGTGTGTTCTTGAATGTTTTGTTTCCTATAGGCAGTGCGTTTTATGTTAAGTTCTAAACTTTGACTGAAATATATATTTATACTTTTCTAATAAAACTTTCTATTAATACATTCAAGTGTATTACTGAATATTTTCACTTTATAACTTCATTGGCCGTGAATCCACCATGACATTCTCTGCAAATAATGGTTCTGTAAATATTCTAGTTTTGGTTTTCTAAAAACTTAAGACTTGCGCTGAACAAATCCCACCCGTTCCTAATGGTGACGAATATTTACGAGTCAACCCTATCTTCTATATTAAGTGATGGTTTTTGCTGTTTGTTTCATTTTAACTGTAGTTATGCCAAATTTTGTGCACTCTGTGGGTTGAATGTGCTAATAAATCATGAAACAGATTTGAGAGTTAAGTTATATACACTTTAATGTCTGTAAGGTCCAAAAAGCTAACTGTAGAGGGTTGTCCAATATCTAAGTTGGCTGTGTGGATTCCAAATTAAATCCAAAAATCTAATTTGAAACTTGTTTTCACTGACAATTAATAGAAACTGTTTCATACATGATGTATATACATTACTCACTCAAGTTTTTCTATTTGAAACTTCGCGTTTCCTATCTTTTCATTCTTATAAATACAATGTGGCGATTTTAATGTAATGAGTCGAATTCAAATCCTGATTTTGGGACAAAACCAAACAATACAATAAAAATACAATACTTAGGGAAAAATATTGGCGAGGAGCGTTTCAGATTTTGAAGATGGATATGAGATAAAATAGAAGTTTTATGGTATAGAAGAATGTTAAATTTATTTTTTGTTCTATCTTTATTTATATATTCCAGAACTGAGTGGGTGAAGTCCACACTTTTCACAGCTTGTTTCACAATTAATCGTTATGGTGGAGCTTGGGTTGTACCTTACGTACCTCATTACGCCTTGAGAGACAAATAAACCCTTGTCACAAAGAGATATGGTAAGAGTTCGTACAGTTGCAAAATGCCACTACAAAACAGCTGAGGATTGAAGAAGTCCAGAGTCCTTAATTTCAAAATGGTTAAAAATAATGGATTTTATGGGAAAGGCTGGATTTCCAGAAATCATAGATAGTTTTGTTTCACTCATTCGCGGGCTCTTGACTCCTATAATTTCACTATAGTAGAGTTATATGAATCAATGAAGCTTATTATAATAAGATTTCATAAAATACTGACGTGGGACATTAGTCAAAAAACGGCTTCCCTCAAGTACATTTAAATTTCCCACAAATTTGTTGGATTTAATTGGAAGACCTTGAACCTACAGAATACTTTTTCATTGTGGTTTTTTATCTTCTTATGAATTACAAAAGTTTTCTAGTTTGTCGAAAGATGGCGATAGTACGGCAGCTTAAATTTTACTTTAACAACATACTGAGTTACTTTAGAGCCGCATCTCGGTAAATATTCAATCAACGGTTTATATTAATTTCATATTTTATACATAAAGTTGGTAAAAACTGGTTAATAGAAGTAACGTAAATACAAAACGACTGTGTTCCCCGACCAATGGTAATTCCTGAAGCTTTGCCAATCAGAAGCCGCCAACACTTTGACTTGCGCGTTTTAAGAACCGGGAGCCACGCAAGAGACGCAAGATCCACAAATCTGTCGTATCGTATACTCGGAGTTGTTGTCCAGTGAAACAAAGCCGGTTGAGTAGAAATAAAGATATATGAGTAAATATGTATCTGTTTAAAGCTACATTAATTTCGATACTATTATGTATTTCTTCTGCGAAAGAAGAAGATGTGTTGGAGTTCGAGGATAGTAATTTTGATTCCGCGATCGCCGAACATGAGACAGCTTTGGTCATGTTTTACGCACCTTGGTAAGAATTAATTATTATTTTATAGTACTATTTGCACCATTCATGTAAATTATAGATAAGTTAGATAATGTTTGTTTTACACCCTTATCGATTTAATATGCCACCCACCCAATTTTTTTTTGGTGGTAGAGAATATGAACTTTCAGGTATTTATTAACTTCTTTCCCTTATTACTTCAAATTCAGGAAGTACCTAACATGATAGGACTTTTTGAAATATGTGTTACAGAGCAAATTTTTAATCATACGTATTTGGATTTTGTAGTTACGATATAGAACTCACATGTGGGAACGGGTTTCGAATTGTCTTTCTTCAGATAATTACACCAAAAAGTCGGTGCCTAAATGGTCTTGATATTTGAATAAGTCTTTAATGATCATGATGTTATGAAGTATATACGAAATTCTGTCTCGAGATTGCTTATGACCTATAATATTATTTTCTCAGGTAAAACATGATCAACAGTTTTTTATGTAAAGAAGCTAAATTAAATATCTTAATACAACATAGACCTAAAAACATTTAAATAATAGATATAGCAAATTAATTCCAATATGGGAACGGCGATTAAACAATTAAAAATTACTGTTCTTTTCTTCTTTCTTTTTTAAATCACCACAACTATGCTACAGTATATTGTACAGCACAGTAGTCTACAGTGATATTTAAGTTGATCATATTCGTATTTTATTATACATTGTGCTACATGTTACACACTACAAACATCATTGTTTGGAACTATTTAGTATTAATAACATCATGCTACTGAAGATAAGCTATTAATGCTATGTATTCACAAACCACAATCGAAAGTCACTAAGAAAAAATGCATAATAGGTGTTATCTAACTGTAATCTAACAATAAATAAAAAAAATTTTTTAAATCCCTGTTGCCTATATTTTTATTTAAAATGCCATAAGTGAAAATAAAAGTGTTCCCAGGAGATGCCACTATTATCATTTTGTCAACCAAAGAATCAGCAAGTTTCAATTCATTTGAATATAAAATGAACTTTCACTTCTATATCGTCCAAGAACAATATATACCTCTTTTTCTCAAAGTACTTGCACAACAGTTAGCATCAAATGCTAAATGTGGCTTAAGTACCTACAGATTAATTATTCCAAAGCAACAGGTTGCTAGCAACCTGATACATGTGTTGCTAGCAAACAATCGGGTGCCAGACCTAGAAAGTACCGGAAGTTTTTAATATTATTAACATGTGGAGTTAAAATTTTAGGAATAGTATTCTTTTATATCTTCAGATTGTGTTTTTTTTTATAGTACTTATATATATGATCTCAACAGTTTTAAGAAAAGGGAAAGGAAACAGGAAAAGCTGGTTCCTGTTGGTTAACCTTTTGCAAAATGGATTGGAGTTACACTGTATATTGAATCCAGTGTTCAAAATAGCCCATGGCTTGGTTAAATTGTAGAATATGAGAGAAAAGTGAAAAGTGTCAGTAAATTATGGTCAACTTGGAATGGTTTTTTAACTTTTCAATATAAAACTAGAGCAACAGTACTTCATTATTTATGTGGAATTATTGGTGGCAAATCTCGAGAAATTGAGTACCATTTCACTGATTTATATTGTGGGTTATTTGATTACAGTACCAAACACTTATCAGTTATTTACCATTGATAGATATGTACCTCTTTTGTTTGTTTGTTACAAAATAAGACTGCTATGATACAACCAACTGTTTGGATCAGTGAAGAAATCTTGTTTATAAGTAAACATGTATATTTCAATTTATGGAAGGCATCTTTGCTGTTTTTGAGGTTTGGCCAAGCATCAAAATAACATAGTTGTTCCACTTGGCTTGATCTTGCTACTGGAAAACTCTAAATGAAAATGACTTGATAATTAAATACAGGAAAGAGTCAAGTAAAGTTGGACATTTGTTAAAATTAAGATTTATGTTCTCCTATCTATGCACGATATTAGATTACAAACTTTTTTGATTATTTGTTTCAAACATAATTACCTAATCAGTTTTCCCATATGCTATTTGGTCAGAATTCTGATTCTTTATTTAATACATAAATTTGTGAATAATTAACTTATGAAGTTGTCATCTGGGCAGAGAATTCTCTTAGCTCATGATCTTTTCATAGAAATTTCAGTGGTTCCTTATATAAAGTCTATCTAAATTAGCATTAGTTTTAGCAATAAACTTTAAAATCGATACATATATCAAAGTTTAAAGTTAAAGTCCTTTGAAATTGATATGAGTATCGAGAAGGTGAATAAATATGCCAATTGTTGGCATATTTCAAAATTTTATTTTATGTATTAACTACGTCAATAAAATCTAATTAATTCCCAGTAATTGTTAATTGAATTTTTTAGGTTTCATTACAATCTACAGCTTTGCTATATTACTTCCTTATCATAGCGATAAGTTGATTGACTTAATTTGAAGTATTGTGCCAACATATTCTGGTTCTCTACATACAATTTACAAAATATCTTTTTTGAATTGTTCATAGGTGTGGACACTGTAAGAGATTAAAGCCTGAATATGCCAAAGCCGCAGAAGACTTGATTAGAAACGATCCCCCGGTGGCTTTAGTCAAAGTGGACTGTACTAGTGGAGGGAAGGAAACATGCAACAAGAACAGCGTCAGCGGTTATCCAACTCTAAAGATCTTTCGTAATGGAGAATTCTCTCAAGAATACAATGGTCCCAGAGAGGCTTCAGGTAATTACATAACCCTCTGCTTTTGAAATTTTCACCTTCAAGGAGTAGGAAAGTAACAAAGAGTAAAATTATGTTGTAAAGTAATTAAACCTTTTCAGATAACATGCTTGAAATGCTTTTATATATATTTTTAATTATCACTTATTACGTACTTCATATTTTATCAATTTAAAGTGGAAAAATTAGATTTCGTTTTATGAATGGTTATATAAGCCAAAAACTCTGTGAACTGGAAACATTATAATTTTTAATCTAGCATTTATGTATATGGCAGATAATGAGGATTACACTAATGTATGACAAGTTGTTCCCATTTTGTCCGATATTATCCTATAATATTTTTGGGTTAATCAGTTCATGAGGCTGAACAATTGGGTTATTATAATGACTATACAGCACTGTGTCTATCAGGACTTATTTATTTATTTAGTGTATATTTTGGCTTATGGGTAGGTTTATCGTCAACTACATGCAGAAGCGCACAGTAACAATTAAAAGGGTATTAGTGTAAATAGAATAAAACGGTTTATTTAATGATGTCTGTAAAAAAAGCTTCGAAAAATGTTAGAAGCGCGCCTCTTAAATTTCGCATTAAGTGTAGTGATATGAACCCACTTATATACGCTTTGAATCGTTTAGATGACCAGTATTTTGTCAGGCCCCTTAAAGTCTATTGGTAAATAAATCATAAACTAATTCGCACTGCCCACTTTTTTGTTGTCACTATATTATGTATATATTCAAAAGAATAGTCATAACTAGTTCTGGAATCTAGAATCTAAATGCATATGCTGCTTAAAAAAATGAAATAATAAAAATACTAGCGGCACTATAAATGCTTCAAAGTTTAGTGATTTAAATCCTTTAATTCTAATTATGATATTTTATTGTGCTTAAGGATTGATGCTGGCACAATGGCAGATATTTACAAGCACATCGTATTTTGATTACCAACCTGCTATAAACTACATAAATAAAAGCAGAACAATATTTTGAATCATTTTCATTTTTTCCCTAGGTATTGTGAAATATATGAAAGCACAAGTAGGCCCAAGTTCCATCGAATTGAAGAAATCAGAAGACCTTAAAAAATTCTTGACCTCCGAGAAGGAACCTACTGTTGTCGGCATTTTCGAAAAGGATTCAGATTTAAAAACGGCTTTCCTCAAAACCGCTGATAAGTTGAGGGAAAAAGTGAGATTTGCTCATACTTCTGATAAGGAAGTTGCAAGTACTTATGGAACAACGTAAGCTGAGTGTAGTTTGAGTGTTACATGTACTAATTTAATATTTTTTCAGAGATGGAATTATTCTGTTCCGTCCAGCCCATTTAAATAATAAATTTGAAGAAAACTTCGTTAAGTATGATGGAAAAGCAAATGCTGCTGATATTAATGAATTCATTGAAAAGAATTTGTAAGTTTATTATCAGTTGTTATGTTTGAAAATAATTAAAAGTTTGCACTTGCAGCCATGGTTTAGTTGGTCACCGTAAATCAGATAACAGGCAGGAATTTAACAACCCATTAATAGTAGCCTATTATGAGGTTGATTACGTTAAGAACCCAAAAGGCACAAATTATTGGCGTAACAGAATTTTAAAGGTACTGATATTAATTTTGAAGAAACATTTGTTTAATACAGGATTATTTTAGGTTGCTAGCGGCTTTGCTGGTAAAATTAATTTCGCCATCAGTGCTAAAGATGAATTTCAACATGAGCTTAATGAATATGGACTGGAATTTGTTAGTGGAGATAAGCCGGCAGTTGTGGCTAGAGATGACAAAAATCAGAAGTTTGTTATGAAGGATGAATTCTCGTGAGTAAAATTGTCATCAAACGAAATCAATTTCTCTTTATTTCTCGATTAAGCACTTTTTTATTTTTTTAATTTTAGTGTTGATGCTTTGGAAAGTTTTGTTAATGATGTGCTGGGTGGAAAACTGGAACCTTACCTGAAATCAGAAAATATTCCAGAATCTAATGATGGTCCAGTCATTGTAGCTGTAGCTAAAAACTTTAATGATGTCGTTATTGAAAATGGAAAGGATACCCTGATTGAATTTTATGCTCCTTGGTGTGGACATTGCAAGAAATTAGCTCCGGTGTTTGAAGAATTAGGAGAAAAGGTATTATAGCCACTCCAGCAAAATCTGAATATAATTAGTTTACAAATATCTGAAGTTACCTTTATGGTAATATGTAGCTTATCCGATTTTTTCAACTTCGTAATAACTTATAGACCAAAGTAGTTACAAACAATTAAGGCAGTCTCAGGAAACGTTAATGCTGAAGTAATTATCATCTTTAGCATCCATGCAAAGAAAATACACATGAATCAAATATCAATATAATTGAAATTAAAATAGTATATTGCCGTGGGATTGATTGAGGATTGATTCATATATTTCTATTAGTATGTTTAATAATTGTCCCTCGTTTTTCTTCTCGTCATTCTGACTTCTAGAATTTTCAACAAGTGTACAAACATTCAGTATTCTGCAAATTAAAATGTACTTGAATATTGTGCAATATTTTAATAACTAAAATCATATTTTCTGAAACTCATTTCTGAGTTTTGTTAACGTTACTGTATTTCTTTAATTCGTGCTTATGTTTACTTTTACAATTTTGCAGCTTAAAGATGAAGATGTTGCTATTGTTAAAATGGATGCTACAGCTAATGATGTTCCTGCTCCTTTCGACGTTCGCGGTTTCCCAACTTTGTACTGGGCTCCAAAGGACGCTAAAGATTCTCCAGTACGATATGAGGTGAGTAAAAAGAAATAACAAGTAAATGTTGTCTTTTTTAATTGAACCGTTGGTGGAAGATTTTTAAAATCTTCTTGAACAGTTCATCACTAGGACATCATACTAAAACCTGCAGCAGTTGGAGGTTTTTGTGTCCCAAATTTCTTATAATATGTCTACTTTGTGTACCTGTTTTACTACACAAATAAGTTATTAATCCACATTTGGTTGTGTTTGTTCTCACAATTCGAAGATAGACTAGGAAGTAAATGAGATTTTTAAAGTTTTGTGTTACAAAGGATCACTATGAGACATTACCACCTTTATTAGTTGCTTTTTTTGATCATGAACGCTAAAGTAGTCACCTTTAAGTTTGATCAATATGTTGTTACTTTTTTATTTTTTTGAAAAGTGCATTTTACAAATGAAAAATCTAGTAAATTATTTTGATTCAAATACGACCAATAAGTATTTTATTTATGCTAAGAAAGCTAAGTGCACCTACCAAGAAAATTCCAACTGTGATAACTCGGACTAGTTCAACAATTGTCAACACTTGTATTCGTCTGTGTGAAACTGATAGTTCTAAATAAAATATGTCAGAGGGAAAACCTCGCAGATTCAGAATGATTGACCTGCACTGAATTAAGGAGAATTCAACTATCTAACGAAAAATGAGCAAGTAATGAAAAGTACAAACTAATATGGGCATTTATAAGATAATTAGAACTTACCCTGTATTAAAGATCATTCAGGCAGATTTTCTGAGATCTTCAATTTTGCACGGATTTTGTTGCCACTATTTCCAAAGAATGATGAAAGTCCGGAGTTCAAAAACGCCATTTGCGTTTTGGGTGAATCAAATTTACCTGAAACAATGCAAGACATTGAAGGTTTTGCGTCAACATCTATGTTACTGATTAAATTTAAAAAATGTACTTTTAGATCAAAAAGTGTCTACAATATCTTTATTATATTTATTATTTTATTTTTTACATTTCTTTTTTAACAATTGTTCTCAAAACATTTCACAGATGTTTAGTTAAGGAATTATGGAAACTGAACAAACCTATTCATCTTGTTTAATGTTGTTTAGTATAATCTTTAATAATATTAATCTTGTTTTGATGGTCAGAGTGAATTGCTCTGGAGTCATATGCAGTGGAATGGTGTTTTGTTAATCATGGTGATGAATTAGTAATTATACATCATATCAAATCTACTGCAATATAAGCCATTAAGAGTAATTAATCAATTGAGCCTAATGTAGACCTCTAGAAAAGGGTGAAAATTGTGTTAACAGCAAAATAGCGGATTACGAGTGACTTAAAAATTAATTTGTATTTTTCTTTGTTTTAGGGTGGACGAGAAGTAACCGATTTTATTCAGTACATCGCCAAGCATTCTACAAGCCCCCTGAAAGGTTATGATAGAAAAGGGGATCCAGTATCTGAAAAGACTGAACTGTAAACACTGGTTGAGTATTTACCAAATTTAAGTGTTTTGTGAATGAAAAGTATGTAGGTTGTTTGTATTTTTTTTTTAATAAAGTTTCCATCTGATTAAGATCTACATTTTGGTTATTTTGGTGCTATAAGTGTAGGATATACATAACATATAATAAATTAAAAGTTGCTGTCGTTTTCAATTTCACTATTCACTAGATTCAGTTATTCCGTCACTACATTTAAAATGTATTATTACTCACAATTTTAAGGTTTTACTGTAATTTTTTAAGGAGTTGTAAAACTTGATTGTGAAGTTATGAGATAAATAAACAGATTTTCGTAATATTGAGTATTTCATTTAAATAAGTGGGGAAGTTTGAAGTTCTACAAATATTTGGTATAAACTACAGGTTGCGTTTCAAAAATGTTGAAGTTTTCTTGATACATATATATAATTTATGAGACATAAGCCAATTCTAATACAACTTTGTGAGGACTGATCTAATTCCATGAATCCAGACCATTATTTTTGTATGGGGTGTTCCGACTGATAAGCCTCTATGCATTACGACCAATTTATATTTATGTGGCCATATAATCACATGAGTAGAGAAATACTTCTATTTCTTGATTGCTCTATTTTTGTGATATAACTGCACAACATGCTAGCTGCTTTTAACAGGTGTTCATTCCAGCCAACCAAACATACTGTGGTCCTATAAAACCTATATAGAAGATTTTTTAATAAACTCGAAATTATTTAAGTTCCTAAAAAATTATACTGCAAAGTAGCTTACCATATTATTTCAAAAGCAAACTATCGAGATTTCTGCATTCTCTGGTTTGATTTTTAAGGTGTTTTAAAATGATTATTTGAAGTGCTTCTGATTAGTTAATGTTTGAGTTATAACAATTCATTTGTTTGATTCATGTAACTTTATGGGATATTTTTAATTGTGTTTAGAAAGCACACCAACGTTTTAAAGTTATAATTACGATTTGAAACCTATAAAGTTCTATCCCTATAAATAATATTCGAAGTCTGTAAAGAATAATTTCGAAGTAATGACAAACGTGATCAAATTATTATAACTTCAAGTGAACACTATTAAATTTTCAATTTTTAGATTTAATTTAATTTACCAAGAAAAATGCACGCTATATCTATGGTTCCTTTTGATTTAAGCATTTGTACTATCATATTTCAGTTATTTTGCAGTGTTTCGATGAAGTTATTTGGTGAAAACATGCTTTAATGTTGCTGTGAGTTTGATTTTGAAAGTATATCATTGTTGTCACAAAATTGTTTCCATCCAAAATATTGATACACAATGTATATGTATAAATTTGATGAATAGATTCATTAATACAAGTTAATAAATTGTAATAAATTTCAAAGATCATCGCTAAATTTACATTGTTTTACATTTTGCAAGTTAAATTGAAACTATTTGAGCTGCCTTTGTCCTTTTAACAATTTTTATTAAATATTAAATTTTGGGTGTATTGTTTGTTGCATAAACGAATTTCAGCAAATATTTTGTCTTCCCAACCCAACTTTTAAAATCCAATAGCTTGAATAGGATTGGGAGCAGAGGAATGCCGTGCGTGTTGTCCTATATTTCGTTAAAATTTATTAAAACTGCTAACTGAACAGAAGCTCGTTAATATTATATTGTTGAATAAAATTAAAATAACACCTACGCTCTGCCCTTTAGTTATATTCTATAGCCGAAAACAGTGAGTATTCAAATATATATTTGGCATACACGTTTGTGTAACTAGATACTAAATAATTGTTTGTAGTTGTATTATTACCCTTAATCCAGTTATTAATTGTGTAAAAATTCTTCGTTTCGTATAAGCTTGAGTCTTTTGGCTTTTTGTGTCACGCAAAATCGATTTCTCGGGTACACGCATCCAGGTATATTTTTAAAGTATTTGTCAGGACCGCATTTTCCAAATTAATTCATATGCATAATATACCCACGCATTGTCCTATGTTAATAAACGAACTAGAGGCGTTGTAGCAATTTTACTCTATCATAGGAGCTGGTACACCTTAATCCAAATAACATCGTATAGAGCTTGAGCAGTGGCAAGAAATTGAAAAAAGAACCAGCAAGCTCTACCCGATGATATTTAATCGTCTTGTATAACGATCTCTAGAAAAAATTTAATAGCATGGTATTACGTTTCTACACCAATAGCAAATGTGGCGTAATAAACGATATATTCGACATTTTAAGGGTTTAGAGTTTATACCAAATGCTAAAATGAGGACCTCCAGTTTCTTACTTGTAACTTATAAAATTGCAATATTCTATATTGCATATATTCTTTGCATTACCTTCACTTCATATAAATAATGTCAATCTATATTAACTAGATGTTTATGAATTCAGTTATGCAACCAAAAATACAAATATGTTGATAACAATTTTATGAATATATGAATTTTACCTTGCAGAAAAATTTCTGAAAATATCTGTTAGTGCTTTTGATACTTGCAGTTACTTTAACTGTTTCTCACGTGAGAATAAATGTGTTTAATTAGCTTAATGCAGGCTTCATTTTTTACAAATATTTTTGTTAAAAATATTATTTTTAATACCGGTGAATAAATTTAGTCAACTTTATTAAAACGACATTATGGGATAATGCTAAAAATTAGCTTTTAATTTGCTTTAACGTTTTATTTTTTAAACGAAAACCCTTATCTGATAAGCTAGTTTTGCTTATTTACAACAAGCATTATTGTAAAGATACTTAACTAAGTTTAAGAACATTCCTAAAGTTTAATACTAATTATTCGGAGACATGTTTTACTTACTGAATTACTATACAAATAGTTACATTATATTGTAGTACTAATGACATATTTAGAGGGTACGTGTTTACTATTGTTTATTTTTATGTTTAGCATGTGTACGATTTTCTTGCATACGTTTTATATGTTGCTATATCTATAGAAAATGAACGCCTCAAAAAATATTTTTCTTTAATCACGATTAAAATTTAGGAGTTTACATAAATTTTAATTTCCCTTTTCTGAAACTGCTACTTTATTGATATTTTCGTGCTACTTTCACTTAACTCTATCTGAACTATCAACATAGAAATTTAAACTCATCCTTTTAACATGGGTTTTCATCACTTTTCAGAGTTACGTGACCAAACGCTTTTCTCTTCTTCGACGACTAAATCAGTCACTGCATACAATGTAAATTTGGCATTGTCATTTCCTCGAAGCAGAGACAAGGACGCTTCTGAATAAGCTATGCTAATATTATTAATATGCAAGATACTATGAGCCTCCAAGTTTCTTATGTGCCATCTAACGCTTAACAACTTGCTAGTCACTTTGTGAAACCCATTAAGTTGTAATACAATTAAGTGTATATTTCAAGGTTAAAATTGTTTTTGAAAATATAGACCGTCGAGTCAACCTATAACAATTGGTCAAGTCAGACTGGGTTCCCAAAACCATGGAAAGCTCAAAAAAATCAACGAACTATTCCAATCTTTCAACAAAAAAGATCCAGCCAAGCAGCCCAGACAGCACCTTGTAGCGAAGCAACTCCCATGCTCCTGAACATGTGAGTAAAAACAAAGAATCACCTTGTATATTTCAAATTAATGTCTACTTAACTAAAGAAACTTCGTTTTTCCAATTTCACCATAACACAAGAATCCTAAAACGTCACCCATCCAAAACAAAAACAACATGTCGAACGATTAAGATTTTCAGAAATACTTTCCATATCCCAGAATTTGAACAATGTCGTCTTTTCGCAAATGCATGTAATTCCGCTTTCAGCATGGAAGTCGGAGACCAAAAACAACTGATAATGACCCCCATTAAGGAAGAAACTGAGATAGAGCAGCACAATTAATTAGCCCTCTAAATTCTTCAAACGATCTAGGAGTAAAAAGTCTCTTGGGCTTTCACTTTAGTGATACTAGTAAATCCAATTCTTGGATTCAAGATATCTTATCGAATCACCCTAATCGTCTTATAGTCAACTGTCATCCCAATATGTCGAGTCTTGTTTCCAAAAAGAAATCATTTTCTTGAATTCCTAAGATGTTGAAGGTATCGCAAGTTTTTTTTCAATAGATTTGTTTAAATCATTCGAAATCACACTTGTCAATGTCATGTTTAAACATCAGCTCAACGAAAAGTTGATATGAACAGTGTAGTTCCAGGTCTAATTTTAAGATACTCCAACTTCCAAGAATATTTTTCAAAGTTTCCATTCAAGTATTGCTTAGGCATCAAGTACCTTTTATATAAAGAAACAAAATACTCCACTATGGAACGTTTGACAGTTTTATCTTCATTTCTTAGACCAGCGCCAATATATGACAAATCTAACAGATGAATCATATCATCATCTTGTCGATGTCCTCTTATTATTTGTTAAATCACAAAATACCCATGATTTTACCTTATCTGTTCCAGAAACACCATAAGCCTTTCAAACGGACACAAAAATCATGAGTGCTCAATATTCTACTGAAAATTATTCCCTCTTTCCCCTTTATCCATTCCCTATATTGGATAACCGAACAGACCCAGTACCTGTAAATTTCTCAATCGTAACAATGATTCTTTGTTATATTACTCTAAAATTTAAAATCTGAACAATTCACCACAAATTGAACAAAATCTGTTCAGATATACTTCCCTATTCGATCGATGGCGACGTCCCTTGCGAAGCCATAAAAAATATTATAGCAGGGGCATGTCAGATTTCTCTGTTGTTCTTCACAATTTATTATCCATCACTTATGACAACCAAATGTGAATATAACACCATCAAAATGATCAATATTTTGAAAGTCCACATCTACTGCAATACCTTATAGGTAGTGCAAGATTGCGCACCAAATACATCATCTACAAATATAAAAATAATAAACATAAAAGCCACCTTATTGAAATAATCTACAAAATGGGCAACTGTTAGGAGATTTAAACATTAAATAAATATTCCGATGACTTACATGTATTAATGGAAACAGAAGAGCAAGAAAAGCTGCAATCATCTTGGATAGGTGATCTAGTTCAGCAAAAACTTCGGTGAAACAATAGCTTTACTCATACCTATAAGAGAGATATGGTTATAATAGGGTACGGTAATTAATCGTCAATTTTTATCGCACCTGAATCGGATTCACTCATTTCAAAATAACGTTATAAGTTTAACACAGAGCAAGAAATTTAAGAATCAGCGTTACAACTTCTAGGATGATTGATTAACCATCTTAATTCACAGGATTATACAAGTCAACAAGAAGAGCTCTGATAATATAGTTCCAGATATGGAGAGTGAGCTTTCACGTCGACATTTCCATACCGAAAATGCTGAAGAAAAGGAACTCAACTACAAATTGAGAGGTCACAACTTCAAGGTGCAGAGCAATAAATTATTCTAAAAGAGGAAGTTGTACTGTAAATTCAATGTAATCTGCAGTCACAATGACTTAAAACGGTTCTCTTTTTTTTAAAGACTAGATAAGCCATTACAATAGCTAATTGATTTATACAACGTAAGTGTGTCATCGCTATTTCTTCTAATTAGAGGCAAAGACGTTGTTGAATAACCAATTTTAATATCATAAGCAGGCAAGACAGTATAAGTCTCTAACATATTTGCCCCTTACACTCACTAGTTTACACTCAACAGAATGTTGGTCATCATGTAAACCACAAACAAATATTCCGAAAAGGCGTGAAAGAGAAAAAGGGTTTTTGCAAAAAATTTAGTTTTGAATTGCATGTACATTAAAATTGGGTCTGCTTTATTTCCTCACATATCTTACAAAAGACAATCTTCTAAACGGTAATCTTACCTTTATCTAAAGTATTTCTTTATGAATTACTCATCTTAGTTACATTTAGTTTTATCTAGTATAGAAAAGGTAATTTAGGTCCATCCTATAGTTTCTGAAACTATAGGGTACAAATTTCTTCTTGATTTAGCTAGGATAAACTATGATGAAATTACAACTGTAAATATGTATGCATATGATCGTAAATTAAGTGAAAAAATTTAGCCATTCAAGAATATGAAAATGAGTAACTACTTTTAAAATAATCTTAACGATATTATTTAGGTAGTTTTCTCGTGGAAATCGTTTCAAAGAATTTTCCCCGTACATTTTCTTTATAACTCATCGGCTTCTCGTACTCCTTTTACCTGAACTATTTTTATAAATACACTCAACGGATACAGTACGGTTCTGCCCAAGTGATGCAACCAGTAGTTTGTTTATATGCTTTTGACATCAAGAGTATTACTCTAAAAATAATTGTTGGTGTTAATGTTAACAACCGCATCACATGTAAAACGAGAAAAATGTTACACTTGTCTACAGAAACGTGGAAATAATTCACCATCTCGTGTTAACAAGCAAAAATAAGTCATTTACTTGTTTCAGCTCAGTAAAAGAAGTACCTGCACGTTTGTTGGCCCATCCAAAAATAAACGCAATTATGTTCACCTTATGGTATGGAGCACTTGTGTATAAGGAATATAGGTGAGTGAATATTAATTTACTTAAAACACCAATGCTACCGGCGTTATTTAATAACATTCAACCCTGCTTTGGCTGTTCTCCAAAAGCTATTCTTGTGCAGGATTTCGTCGCTAAGTTTGTACCATCTAACGACTGCTTAAAATAATTGTTAAACAGGAAACTTGAAACTTAACCAGACTAATTTATTTTATTAATTTTTTTCTTTCAAAATACCAGGTTTACTTTAATTTTTATTTATTCATTTATTATCATTTGTTTTTAAACAGAAAGGATAAACTGACGAAAAACACCTCGACAACCCCATTAGATAACGTAACTCTGCCCCCTACAACCAAAATTCCATCCCCTGTACCTAAAATTCCTTCGCCTGTACCTAAAACTCCTCCCCCCACAACTAAAATCCCACCCCCTCCTCAAGAATCTCATCGTTCCCCAGCACCTGCGATGGATATTTCTGCAAAAATTTCTCCAGCTTTCCAATCCAATCCGAAACCAACTGCTACATTCGACTCAATTCCTAAACGAAGCCCAGCAGCTGCTGTTCAACCTTCTCCTCCTTCTCCTCCCTCTCCTCTTCCTTCATCAAAGATAAGTACAGTTGAAGGGGTTGAATATTATGAGGAGGGTGAGGATGAGGATGAAGATGATGACGAAGAAGATGTCGAAGATGAAAACAGCGAGCTTGAAGACGAAAATTCCGTGATTTCTGCTTCCCCGTGGAAGCCAAACCAGAATAAATAATTTTGTTGGAATATTCTAAAGGCTTTGTTAGGTTTTTTAAAGTTGTTTTCGTTTTTTTACCATTAAGTTATCATTTGCATGTACGACAATTCTTGTAGAGGCATTTCATCAAATTTTAAATAAATTATGTTTGTTTTATGTTTTTTTTTATTTTAGTTATTAATTTCGAAATGTAGGCGTTTGATCAAGTTTTTGTGAAATGTTTTCTAGACAAAACAGTTCGGCCCTTAAGTTATTTTAAATTGCTTTCTTCTATTAAACCTATTGTTGGATCGTTTCGTAATACTTCGAATAAATTATCCTAGCTTTGTTGTCTTCTATTTCAGTTCTAATAATTTTGAAATAAGAGTTAAGTATATTATTTCCAGAGTCAATTTAAGAAGGCCTAAAAATTGTCCTGCCACATAAGCCTTTGCAAGAGAGACCGACAAAAGCGGCTGTGTCGACTAGATTTTCCTTCCAGTGGACCAAGTGATCCCATTTTCTTGTTATGAAATAGCAATTTCTGATCATAGAGGTTACTAAATTAATCCACTGTATCACAAGCGTGATTTTCCATATCCTTAGATTGACTCTGGAAAGATTATACTTAATAATATAGGGAGAATCAGAATATTGTTTATTTTTATATTATTATCACTGGTTAATTTTCTTCATATCCGATCCACCAACAGTTATTTAATTAACACAATAAAACCTAATTATATACATAATGTTTACAAGCTTAAACCTTATGTCATTGTAGGTTAATATTAATTTTTTATACTGACGTTTTTAAACAAAAATTCAAAACTGTTCTAATTGAAAATGTACGTAGTATAATCAACACTCCTTTGAAATGTCGTAATGCCTAAACGTTGGATTCATGAAAGCACGTAAATACTTGGAAACAATCGGAGAATTTTGTTCCAATTTATCACACTGTTACACCTTCAAGGATTTATCATCAACAAAGCACATATGCGATAATTTTTGATGTCTTCATTATGTTAAAGGCACCATGAAAGTTTTAACGAGTTTTGAAAGTTTTATCTACGGTTAATAATAGACTCATCATTTGCTATTAATATTTATTGTGTATATTGTATGTTTAAATAATCTGTATATTACTATTCTATAAAGATAAAAATTATATATAAAATTATGTATCCGAGATTTTAATCTTGGAATTCTTTAAAGAATGTTCATGAAATGATTGCAAAATAATAATGCTTGTATAATTTTTTAACTAATTAGTAGTCATAACTTAAAACTGCAACTATTAATTTATTTTTAATATTTAAAGTTATTTGTTGAATGAAACAGAATGCTCTAATTATAAACTAAACAAACACTTTAAACGTCCTGGGTTTTAAAAGCAAGTAAAATACGTACATTTCTCAGAAAGAGAATTTGACATATAGAGATGAGTTACATGAATATTTTATGAATTTTTACTGCTCCAATAATATAAAAGGTAAATTAGAAGTTTATTGTCATTTTGTAGAATGTAGGAATTTCATCGTAAGTACATTTTTTTGGTAGAAATGTTTAGTATGTTAGGAAATGAAGTACTATTAAGAAGAAAAATCTCTATAAATAAGAAGCAACGTCTTTATTAAATTTTCTCCAGCCGTGTTCTTTCCGTATCTCTTTTATTATTTCATTTTCGTTGCCATACAAACTGGGTTTAATGCATTTTCCAGAGAGAATTATACCGCAATTACGTGCAGCTTATGACAAAACAATTGATATTTTTAGTTTTAATTACTGGTTAATATTTGAGCAATTCGTCTCTATAAGTAATATTATATATATTAAAAATTGGCGATATCTATATTTAGTCACCTTTAGGGCAAAATGTATCACTTTCATGTCATACATGAAAATGTATCATTATTGTGACTTCCTTTGTCCTTCAACTAACAAATAAAAGTTTTAGCTGAGTCATGTTGTGAAGTTTGCAATAAATCACTAAATACTTTTTGGACAAAATTACGAACTGAAAATTCTCCAGAGTAAAGTGTCCTTTAAAAAACTAAGTATCAGATACAAATTATAGCTATTTAACGTCAAATTCAGAAAATCGACCAAACCATAATACTTTCTCAAGTGAGAAAATCACGTGTATCAAAAAGTACAAATGAGATAATCAAGATTACTCTGCAAGCCTAACCTCACAGCAGTAACAGTTATTGATGGGATCTAGGTTGATACAAAATACATTATACACACCCCAGTACAAACGTCATAACAATTGACATATCTTGGCAACTGCTTTCATTTCGATCGAATTGAAATGAACTAACAATTTGAATGATACCCATAACATTTGTAACATCCACTTAGATCCTAAAGACGGAGGAAACGATCCAATCCAAGTTGCTCGGCAAAAAATATTATGAAGGGTGGTATCATTTGCCTTGTTTAACAATCGTTTTCTTTATCAATTGCTATGAGGTGATGCTTACATAATTATTTCTGAATATACATCAGCAGCAGTGACGTATTTACCGGTGTGAAATTGTTTGGAACTTTCGTAAACCATTCAAATTTTGTGAAACTTTGTTTCAAAGTGTTGGAACTTGTTGCCAAAATGTTGAATTGATTGTATCTCGCTAAATCCTCGACAGATCGCCATGAAACTAAGTGCGTTGTAATCAGCGACGTCTTATCTATAGAGATAAGCCATCGATAGGATTGTTTCAAAATTGAAATTTTTCAAAAAGTTTAAAGGCGAGTGTTGGAACTGCCTCAAGATAGTTTTAAGTTTTCTACATACCGATTTTCATACCGGAAAGTAAATATTATAAAACCTATGTCTCTAACCAATATCTTCGATACTACTGGGCGGTGATTAATTGTTTAACTTGCTTCATTGAAGTACAACCAATCCAATGAATAAATGAAGGAGGACGTGGGATCAATAATGAGCCCATTTATCTTTCTCTCTCCTCCCACCTTTCTTTCTCGATCTATAGCCGCGTACCTACAGCGAGCGCATGCATTCCCTTAAAGCCTGAAGTACATTTGAAAAATTTTGCCATTCGTTTGCATTGCCAAAGGTATAATTTTATGCATTTGCTAGCGTATGTTGAACATCATTTGCACTGAATTAATTAAAGTGGTAGAACGATTAATATGAATAATCAGTTATGTACAACCAGCCCTGCGTATATCGTGACCAGTAGAATTTTAAAACTACGAAGACGAAAGAAGAAGAGAAAGCAAAGAACTGCTCGGATGAATGCTTTATACAAAAGTAGATGCAAATATAACACTGTGAATTTGCTACTTGACTCGAATTACATATTTTTTAAACACTTCACCAGAGTAATACACCAAAATTTTGACATTTTTCTGGTAAATAATTTATCGGAAAACTGTAAAGTACAATGGGTAGTTAAAAGAAGCTATAAAATAGGTAGAATAGAACAAATATTTTAGGGTAATAGAAAACTTATCAGAGCTAAAACTCTTATGAATGAGTTAGCACTGCAAGATTCAAAAGTTTTTCATAACGTCTTAGGTTTGCAACAAAGTCTTGTTGATTTCATATTGTACATGCGAAATTGTGACTAAACTTTATTCTCGAAGCTGTTCTATTTGGAAAGCAAAAGTCGTGTTCTTGTCCGAAATTCTGCCTAATCCTTCATACTAAGGCTTTTCAAATCCATTTGTTGCTGCTGTTTTGAAAGAGTGAAAGGTTTTTTCAAGTTGTTCATCTTTTTTTCTGTTGTCTATTCTATACCACCTTTATGTAAGGTATTTTTTGGCATTTTGGGGTGTTTCAAAGACGGTTTTATTTCACCTTTATCATCAACAGTTAGAAATTCGTGATTACCAGCAACTTCCAAAGGAATTTGGGATAAAACATAGCGAGAAAATATATAACTATTATTTAAGCAGAGGACAAAAGGTTATTGGAAACGTTTTTGGCTTCATATGTTCAGTTTTTAGAATCCCAAGAGGTCTATGCTGCTACAAATCGATAAAGCTACATTCGACGTAATGACAACTGTTTATCTTTACATTCATTTACGGCAAAGCAAGATATCAAGTGAAGTGTATACACCCGCCGGCTCTTTTTTCTACGAAATTAATGGAAACTTGATGGAAAGGACAAGATGGTGCTGTAAACATATACTTCCTAAGATTCCTGAAGACAAAAGCACGCAAATTAAAGGTGAAAATACACAAATGCACCTAAAAACAAAGCTGAACTTAATGAATAATTTGAAATAATCCACTGCTTTGTAATGTCAATACTTAAGCTCTTTCCAGGCACACCTGGGAAAGTTAAAAAACCCTTTAATGATCACTTAACCCCGAAATGGTGCAGACTTTGGTGGCCGTGCTAGTCAAATGCAAAACGGACGTAAATTTTTAATGACCATAATGTTTCCATTGTAATACTTGATACAAATAGATAATTCCTATTTCTGAAGCTCCACCTGGTCGACTGGATCAGTTATACGAGGGTTCCATTGTTGGAAGTACCGTAAAAAAGACTTTGGTTTTCTGAGATTTCTGTAAGCAAGTCAGTTCAGATTGGAAAGAGAATAAGCACATTGCTAATCTAGGAAACTCATCAGTTATACTTTTCTTGGAAACAATTTGTAATAAATAGGTTGCAATAAATGCATCATTAATACAATCAAAAAGTGTTTATCAACAAATAAATCATATGTGTCAGAATCGCATTATTAGGCTCCTTATAACGGCATCTGACTCGATAAGTTTTGATCATTAAATATTGTTAATTAAATAAATATAAACTACATGATTTCACCTTTAGAGGCTACATCGTCGTTTTAAACTTATCCAGTGAGATGTCGTTATAAAGAGTATAAACATGCCATCGTGGTACATTTGACTAAATTTTTGATTACATTATCAATTCACATATTTCAACCATTTTTTTTTTCGTGGTATGAGTAACCGATTAAATCCCCTCAGTAGTAAAATTCGTCATCTGACATAGTAGTGGAAAGAAGTCTAAATTCTAACATCTTGATGACTTCTATAGTAAAAAATGAACGCATTTGGACAAATGTGTTCCATGGCAATATTTTTCCATCCCATAGAAAAATCCCTATAGAGATAAATCCCTATATTTTCCACTCGTCATATATAAAATTTTCTTATTGTAGATAAAAAATAACGAAGTTCAATAACATTGCGCCATCACCTGGGAAACTTGGGAAATTACAGAAACAAGCGTTCGTTTAGTGCAGCTGTAATAGTGAATAGTTACAAAAATTTCTGGCAAAAGTTACCGCTTGCGTGTGAGGTTGCAAGCGCTCTCCTAGTAAATGCGTGGCTTTTGCTATACTTGTATAGGAGATCAGTAAACGCGGTTTTACGTGATGCACAGCTGGCTGTAAGAGTGCGCGCGCATATGTACTAAGAGGACATTGCTATGCGCACTTTCTCTTTTGATGTCTACCGGCTGCTGCGCTGCTGCATACATAGGTATATAACTCAGTATATAATTTGATAATTGAAACAGTGGCTTATTCATTGTTGCCTTTTCATTTCGCTTTGGTTTTAAATAGAAGCCAATTATAAATTAAAGTATTCTGAGTTCTCGTCATGCACCTTTTTGGCATGCAACGTTACTTCATCTGTAGTTCGCATGGTAAGTGAGGATTGGATTAAGGATGATTGCTGTCGCAGTCTTTACTGATGAAGACCATGCTTAAAGGTCTTAATCTCCTCATCTTTAAACTTTGCAGTTGAAACGTTATTCTGTTCTCAAGTAGTAAAATTTGATGATATTATCAATTTTTCAATATGGATTATGGTTTTAGAGGTATGCATTCAGACGTTTACCGTCGCAAAGAAATTTAACCTACTTCTCTGGGCTTCTAGCTCAACGTTCTACCACTTGAATCACCAAGAGACCATTAGACAATTATGCCTATTTTAACCATACAATTAAACATCCTATTTTTGACCAATACTACTCAGTTTTCACTATATCAACAACTACAGATTTGTCAAAATTATTTTAATTCAGCAACCTATTATTAGACGTATATCATATTCACACGTTTGTGTATGTCATTGACAATGAGCTCTCCTTTGGGTTTTATGTTTTGGCCGCGGACTTTTTTCAAGTATTTTTTTTTAGGCTGAAAGTTTATCTAAACTTAGAACGAGAAGTTTGTATTTGCGTGCGTGCGCGATAACACCCGCAAATTGCGCTGGTACCTTATGTTTATAAATACCGTGAAGTTCACGTTCAATGTCATTCGTAGTAACCAATTCGAATGAGCTGAGCAATCAATAAAAGGCACAGTTCGTTGCATGACACAGGAATGTGCTTGCTCTATTTTTCTGCTGCATCCAGGATTCACCGTGATAATATCGAGTTGCAGAATGAACAGCCGGATTCGACGAAAACTGAAAACAATCCAAATGGATATGTGAACAATAAGTTTGAAGCGGAAACGTTTTGAATTAATTGGAAGTGATTTTCTGTCTGTCACTTTGTTTTCTCTAATTTTGTATGTGGTAAGAAGTTTACAATAAAATCCAGACAGAAACAATTTTATGTGTTATAAACTCTAGGTCTGTCCATTTTGTTTTGGGAAACTTCTGGCTAGCTACTTAATTTATCACATTCGCTACAAAAATGGTACGAGCCCCTTAAGTAAATAGATCATATATCGTTACTGAATCTATCGATTTCATTGATTTTTGGATATGGAACGATTATAGTCACTAGATGATATAGTACCGCAACGATTGTCATTTTGAGGGTTTGGATTCACCTTCTAGTGACTGTAGGACCGATGATAGTTGCCACGTAAATCTGTAGAGGAATCCACTAACGCAGACTATGCCAAATTCAACATTCCTTTATAATCATTTGGTTTTAATTAAAAATTGGCAATTGTCCATCGTATAACTTTGTTATATATCCTTTAAAAAAATGTTTCAAATATAAGTTATAGTATTGCATAGCTAAGTTACGCCACGAAGGTAAAAATAAATGGCTAAAGCTGTTTAGAAGAAAATTAAGAAAAACAAAAAAACTCTCAGGGGTAAAATACCCTTCAGAGCGAATTTTTAAAAATAGAAATAATGTTTCAAATAGAAATCATGAATATTAAATACCTGACTTAAATTGTGAAGGCTGCAATAAATCACTAGAGCCGTTTTTGTAATAGTAATGAGTATTATAAAATAAACAACAGTGAATGTTTCAGTTTTTTCTCCGAATTAATTTTTCTACATTTCTCGTTATACGATGAAGTCACCTAGCTCGTCAAATTACTGTTTACAGTATAGGACCGTAGTCGTAGATAACACATTATTTATTAAAACAAGTTATTTATGGAACCAAAAGCGTTTTTGCCACTCAATAAAAAACGTTCATTACTGTAAATATTTAGTTCAAGAGAAGCTTATTTTTTTGCTTATTGTTAAAAATTTTGTTCTCACAAAATACTTACCTACTTAAATTTTTGGATGTTAAAGGATTACACATTGTACTCTTTTACTGATTCACAAAGGACAATTCTCAAAAACGACTTTGTGACTAACTAAACAATGCTTATCTCATTAAATTTTGAGATACGAAAAGTTTATTTTGTTACAAATTTGTTCTCCGAAAACCTCACTAATATAAATTTTTGGGTATGAACATCATAGTCTGCAAATCAATTTTTTTAATGTAAAAATTACTTTGTCTCGTGTAATCCATTCATTAGTATTAATACAATATTAATAATTTTTGATATCAACATTATTCTTGTTTTTTTAGTTACAGTAATAATTTTTACGACCTATAAAAGCTATGAGGCTGATAAAACACATTACCTGTTTAACAGTGAAGTGATGAATTTTTTTGGTTTAATATTTGTCGAATACAAGTGTCATGAATTCATTAGTTTCCTAAATAAATTATAATGAACAACAATTATTAAAACAAAACAGAATGAATACCCATTTTGTTTCTTCTGTCTAATATTTCCGTATAAAAATCTAAAGTTTACGTGGCTAATAATTGTAATGATATTTTCCAATATAAAGGTATTTATAAGATGTGTGAAGACTGTGTTTTCAGCTTCATAATTGTGTATGCAGTTGCTTGCTTAAATGGTTATCGAAAGAATAATTAATCTGAACTTATATTTTATTTAATTGTCAATTAGGAGTCTGAAAGGAGATGCAATTTAGATTTAGTTTAATATCAAGAAGTCAAAAATATGAATGCTTATTGGATGTTAATATCAAAATAATTTCTTAAATTAGGCAAATTATCGTCAAAAGGCACGAAGCATTAACAGAGAACTAAGTTAAGATTTTAACAAGCAATTCTTAAACAATTCATGTTTAATTTTGTAGTGCAATAGCAAAATTCATTGTTTAAATAAGTTTGCCTCCGTATGAATTATCACCTTACTGGTAGGGGTACCATCTAATTCGTCAAATGTGTACCTGTGATAATGCGTTTTTTTCGATAATTTCGTCGACGTATGTAGATACCGAAATGATTTTTGTCATGTGACATTTCCTCGCGCTTTGATAATCAGTGATTTTAATAAATTATTGTCACTTATTCATCATATTAAATACATGGTGTTAATTTCGCACTGATACGGATAACAATAATCTTCACATTTATACCTGGTAAATGCGATTATTATGGATTTACTGATGTAGGTCTGTCGATATTCGTAACTTTGTTTAAAACCTAATTTTGATGAATGTCAAAATATCGGGAAAAATTAAAATTCTATCAGGCGTAACAAGGAACTTCATTAACGGTATTTTCAATCGAACGGATGACATAATTCACTAGTTGATTGGTTCATTGTTGTATTTTCAATGTTATATGTTTATAGCGGAATAAACCCACCCAAAAACGTAGCGCTTTAGAGACATGTGAATTATTTGCAATATTTTTGCATACAATCGAGAACCTAATTATACGAATAATAATCAAAATATAAAATACTTTGAAGTGGACCATATATTCCATAGTAACATTAACATAGTAAATAATCCTTTTCTCAAACTATTATTGGTATAGTATTTCGAGATGATGAAAAAAATCTGTGTACGTAATACAATGCCAATAAAAAACTTCTATATTGACTTACAAGTCTCAAGATAACAAGAACCTTGAGGACTGAGTAGACAACTTAAATGAATTCCTAAAATAAGGATTTTAAAATAACCCATCACTCTGTTAGATGTTACGGGTATGACTTAACATTCTTTTAAAGCAGCGATATTTAAGTATGCTCATAAAAATGAATAATTAGCTGAACCATGCAAAATAAAAATCCAAACGGATAAAACAGAAGGTGACTCATCGCATACATACTTATCTGACTTTTGTCACGTTGCATTTATTCCGATATTTTTGATAAAACTCGGAGGAGAATGATTTACCTTTATGATGTATTTTATACGTCAATAAGTAAAAGATTAGGAAACACTCGATAAAACAGATACAGGAACAGTTTTGTGTCTAAAAGTACTTATTATTTATAAATTATAACCATTTTCAAATAATTGATTAATTAATGGCACGAAGGAATTTTACAACATTTACGTCAGCGTTTCCTCTCGTTATTTATTTGCACATTCAGAAAAGATTTTAAAAAGTTAATGTTGTGAGAAATGATTTCATAGTTTCCGAACCTTAACATATCTGTTTCGACTTGTATTTCGGTACCCAGGTGGAATTTCGAGGATTTAGAGATTCGACTTTATATACTAATACTAGAATAAAATCTTAAACCGTTGACACTTTCAGCTTCGACTAAATCATCTATCGAGCTTAATTTAGCTTTCAGCAACTTATTTCGATTCAATCAGTTAATGAATACAGCACTGCAATATATCTACTCTAAAATTTTATCTCTTGAAATTCCATGATTACTGATGGTTTTCTTCACCTCGTTAACTTGAAACACCTTCAAGTTCACTTTGATTTCACAAGTCATCTATCGGTTCTTGAACTGAATTAAATAACTCTAAAGGGAAGAGCAGATCAAAAAACCGTAACATATAAATTTCCCCACATGTAGAAGTTGTCAAAATTAAAACATCGGTACCACAAGGTGATATTGTCATCCCATACATAAAATTTCTTAATTGTTAAAAAAACGGAGAAGTCCTGTCATTAACATTAAGCAACAACGACGATACAATTACACTTGACCTTTCTAATCTATCGATCATCGAAAAGTTTAATGAAAAAAATTAATGAAAGTATAATGATTTTTTTGGACACCAGATGACATAAAAGACATCGCATAAGATGGTATGAAGGAAGTTCCAACTCTTAGAATGGATCATTTATCTCATCTGAAAGTGTGGGAATCCGCTTATTGCAAATTTAAATTATAAATTCTACGTTACTCAGTTGCCGGTTCTCTTATATTAAGCGTATTTAATGCATCAAGTTTTTCTTCCGTTTTCTCAACAATAATTTTTAAATGATACCCAAATTTTAACTTTTTATCTAAATATACACCTATATATAATGGCTCCACTTAAAATAAATTCTCTATCTAAAATTTTGAAATCTCTAATTGTACATCCTTCTATGTAGTTCTGGGGAAGATTATTTTTGATGGAAATAGCCAAATCGTCCTCAAAAGCAAATTGCTGAATATCTTCAGATACTTCTAATCAAAGAACTTTATCGTAGTCAACGTTCTACAATAAAGGTCTCAAAAAAGAACCCTGAGGTAGCCCTGGATATGGATATGGAGCTAACCGAAAAGTAACCTTCTATAATATTACCAGATATTTGGGGACACCTCTGTTCTATATATATACATATATCTCTTCAATAACTATTCATGGTGCTGTGTTAAACGCGTTGTTTGTATTTCATTTATATACCATATATGATATATACAAAGTTGGCCACATTGAAACATGTGTACAAAGTACCGATGACTGGGGCATCATAAAATGAATTTAATTTCTCTTGTATACAATAAATTCAATTATCACCAATGGAATGTTTAATTACAATGTGCCACACTATCACAAGTAGACTAATAATTTGTTTTGCTTTAATTGGAGCTATACAAATTAGTTTTATATTGTGCGGTACAACACAGGATTCCATATCAAATTTTCAAGAATTCATGAATTTGTGATTTATTTTTATTTTTGTTAGAATAACCTGTAATTATTAGTTTTAATTTATAATTATTATTTATGTTATTTATCAATGGGAACAACTCTTTTGGGTTTGTCTGTTTGTTTTATTATTGTAAAATAAAAATAAAATTTTGTTAATTCATATTTTTTGTTAAATAAAACTTTTCAAACCGGAAATTTCAGCTATCGTAAATATGACTGTGGAAAGTTGTAGGACTGCTGGTTATATTTACTTTTGCTATGAATTATTACAAATTAAAGAGCAATAAAAATTATTGCTTACAAGGGGTCGTAACTAGTTAGGTGTGTCTATATTTTACGACTATTTTTAGTTAAATTCGCTACTAGTGTTCACTAAACCTTATTATTTTTACCCTTCCAGTATAAACTTATTACTTCTCATTCAAATGGCAGAAACATTATCATATTAAAGAAAATTAGTATAACAATACTTATCTAAATGCGATCATGTGTCAGAATGTTAAGAAAGGTGTGATTGCGAAATTTAATTAATGGTATTTTGCACTGAACTTTGGACGAACATTTAAGTCTATTCCGCGAAATTTATATATTTTTTGAATAGGTACACTGTAAATTTATTTGTTACATACGTTGTGATGTAATTCAAAACTTGGAACTAGAACACACTTGGCACTGAACTTTACAGTATGTAACTATCGACCATTAAAATGAGAATTTCGTTAAAATTTTTGTTTCCATGCCAGAAAATAAAAAAAATCCACAAATTCAACTGTAGACATAATGCACGCTCACTGGATTTCTACAGTCATATTTACTTTACCTTAACGTCTTACGTCGAACGTCTTAATTATTTTTACTTTAATTAGTTGTGCGGCGAAATTCCATTTATTTCGGTGTTATGAATTATGTCTGAATTAAAGGAACCATCTGCTAGTTTTCCATTAAGCTATATGGTCTTTTAAAGTTTCCTGTTTATGGTATGTACATACATCACTCAACCATCGATGTGCAATATAATCTTATTATAAATGCAACTTGGAGAAATTTTCATATATAAAATATCTTTAGATGGACGCACTGTCGTTCTGCAAGATGTGTAAATTTCTATCTGAAGAAAAGCCAACAACGATCGAAATATATTCAGATGCTCCTGTATATACCTAAGAAAAAATAAACAACAACCAATAAAGCTTATTGAACTAAATGAGTCGATTAAAATTCTTTTTATTATACTAAATGGATGTAAATAGAAATAGTAAATAAGTTTCTGGTTGATTACTCATTAGATGCATGCTAAAATCGTACAATTTTATGATGGAACAAAAAATACTTTGATGGATTTTGTGGTATTGCAATTGTTATTGTAAACTAATTTTTACGTAAAAACTTTAATTTAATCCGAGAATTTCGAAACCCCAAAGGCCAGCCTCCTTGTCTCCGATTAATAACACGGTTAAGTGAATTTTAGATTCAAGCAACCAGCAAACTGAATCCCAATTGTTAGAACAAGACAAAAATAGAGGCAATTCCGTTGACCTAGTGTTTTAACTAACAATTATCTCAATCGTGTATTAAGATTGAAATAACTTACCATTAGTGTTTCATATTTTAATGGTGTGCATGTGAAACCCATTGAAACAACATACGTTAACATTTGATTTGAAATATTAAGAGTTAAGCTTCCCTCAACCAGTGCGATGTAGAAATTTAATTGAAAATTATGCATCGTGACATATGTATGTGGCTCTCCATTAGATAAAGAAGTATAATTTAACCGTTGACTCCACGCGGATTTAAAAGGATTAGTAAAAATACTACCAATGTCCTTGTCAATTGTTCCAGTGTTTCTCGGTTGATTAGCGTCTCTAATTGTCGCTAATTGAAAATGCACGCAACTGTTCCGCTCTTGAAGAATTCAACGAAAACAATTTATTTCATTTCAACGATGATTAAGTACATAAAATAAAGGCAAAACTTTTTTGAATGCAGACCAATGAACGTCGTTTAGGCTATCTGGAATTTTTTTCGGAACGAAAATAGTTAGTTACATCACACCAGTCAAACTTTTCATTTATTATGTTCAACTGCTTTCAAGTTCACACCCTCGGCTGGGTTTCGTAAACACACATTTTGGCAATTTTACAGAAACGTTTTTCATGACCTTCGCGCCGTTAAATTAAAGATTACAAAGAGTATAATTTATTGGCAACGTAGCGGTAAACTTTTTCTAGCTCAAAAACTATCCAACGTGCAATTCGGATATTCCAAGTTGGTTAGGAGACATTCCAAATCCATAGTTTTCAAATTTATGTGTATATACTTCGATATTCTAGTTTTGTTGTTTAAAAAGGTGATCCAGATCCGATACTACAATAAAATTTCTAAACCTCAAACCTGGTTCAGTTCCCAAGTGCAGATTAAACGTTTATAATTTATTAAATTTAATAACTGAACAGATGGTTAAATAGGTACAATGATAGGTATAATTTAATACGTCACATGGAATTATTATAGAACAAGCCAATGAAACGATAAGCGTTCAAAATTTAATATACAAATTGCAGGTGCAATTATGACATTGATGAGTCACACAAAACCATTATGCAATTTCACTAAATTCGAATTGATTCGATACTTCCACAACTAATGACTAAAATTAACTATACAGGGTAAAAATGAATCTGTTGAAACTCCTGCACCGAATAGAAATAGTATTCCAGCAGTTTATTTTTGAATCTCGAAACAACTCTCGAGTCATCTGGTATGTGGCTAAAGAGACGAAAGTTAGATGCATCGTTAATACATGGAGATTTGACTAATCTCTAATGCGATGTTAGTTACATTTCTCAAATTGTGTTGAGAACATCTAGCGATTCAAATTAGCGCAAATTTTCCATAAAGAGCAATAATTAGAATATATAGCGGCAAAGTCTTATGGGCAATGAATACCGGTGTTAAGACCTCTCAGAAATCCAAATTATTTATTAAGCTCACAAGCCTGTAAACCCAAAATTCTACAACGACTTCATGCGCAATATGGAAATGACACAGAAACAAATAGCACTACTAAATATTTCACAGAGCAACATTGCCATTAACTACCGCAAACAAATGGTTTTAACAAGATGTCTGTTGTGAGATTTGTGCACACTTGAGCATTACATAACAACTCAACTTTGTTTGAAGTAAATTTTTTGGTTGGATATCCTTAGTGATTCAAATTGGAATATTTTATTGAGCCTTAATCACCTACACTTTCGGTAAAAACTGATCTGAGTCAGGTTTGTTCTGTTTGTGAGTCCCTTTATTAAGCTGAAAAGATGGAAAGTTGTCTTACAGCTTTAATAGTTTTTAATGAAATTAATGAAGTCACATAAAATTGCAATAAAGGTAATACGAACAAGCACGAAGGTTAAGAACACTGTCTGAAAATTCAAAATACAACTCCACTGTAATCTGGATAACATTTATTGCAAGTTATTTATTTGACATATTTTATAGGTTCATATATCAAAACCGTAGACAGATTTTTGTCTGTGTGTTATTGAGATAAATTACGGTTCAAATCAAACGGATGTCAAATACTTCGACAGTTTTAAAGTTCTGTCTTCGGTGTGAGATCTCGTCTCTCCTTCACTGTCAAACAAACCCACATATACGTCAAGGATCAGTCAGAGTACGGCGGAGCTAATGCGCAAGCGCAATACACACCCATTTATCTTTACATATATTGACAGAAAAATAAGACGAAGACGAATATATACAGTTGTCATTGTCTGTTAGTTAACTTGGTAAATGATTTAATGTAAGTACCTTCTGAAGGATCGAGAAAAGGAAGAAGATCGAGTCCACCCCTCGAGTGAAGCAGGAACACTGACTAATACATATTAAAATTCATAGATATTATTTTGGGTGACGGAATTAACTCATGCTTTGTCATTTTGCTCTGGGTAGCGAAAATATGTTACCTTAATCATATCATGCACTTATCGATATAATTTGTTATAATCTCCACCGATAAGATAAAATTAATTTTGTTTAGGAAATTATGAGCAGATTGTTAATAAATTGTTAAAGGAAATTCGAGCAAAATTGTAATCAGGCGCTAATTTTAACAGGTGCTGTTCTAGAAATATTTCACCTGTAAATATTAACAGCTGCATTATTATAGTATTATTACTAACTTTTATTAGTATATTATACTTCATG
This sequence comes from Cryptocephalus primarius, assembly GCA_963576515.1. Classification (NCBI taxonomy): domain Eukaryota; kingdom Metazoa; phylum Arthropoda; class Insecta; order Coleoptera; family Chrysomelidae; genus Cryptocephalus; species Cryptocephalus primarius. The sequence continues at coordinate 12,440,724 of OY754936.1, forward strand.
TATTAGTATTATTTTTAACCGAAGAGAATAATGAAACTGCTGTCTAGGTTCCTACCCATTTAGTTTTTAAAACCAATTTAGGCAGAATTTTATATAGTGCGTTATAAAGAAATGTTTATGTTGACACATCTGCTTACTACATGTCCGCATTGGGATTTGTTCACAAAACCCAACCTACAGTATATGTACATAAGGTTTTTCTAGCACCCTTACGCTTATACGATCTGAAAAAATTATCACGATTAATCGTGGCGTTTCAATACAAATATGTAGTACAAGAAGTACATGCTCAAAGACATGAAGGTTATGGTAGTAATGTAAAATATATATGAAATATACGTGCAAATGAGACAATATGTATTTAAGAACTGGTTTTCCAATATTTTTCCTTTCGAATATTTGTTTTTAGAACCATTGACATGGACAAAAGGGCGCAAGTATAATTTCCCTTTCTCAATTCTAAGGCACCAGGTTATTTTTAAACGATTTATTATTAAAACATTTGATATTTGAGAAAGAATTGTATATTTCTGTTGTTTGTATCAGTGTTGTGTATCACTGTTGTTTTTTTCGTGATATATTATGAGAAATTACCTTACACACATATTTGTAAACTTATATTAAATGGAAGGTGTGAAATTAGAGCTTAAGACCAAAAATCCAAGATACTTAGAACCTTCCAAATGTTCCTAAAACTATTCTTGCGCGAGTTATTTTTAGAGCTAGAGCATCTTGAAATAACTTTGTATCCAGCGATTCCAACGATATAAATGTAAGTATTATTGCTTAAATGGCCGATTATAGTTAGATGGATATACAGTTTTGAAAACTATCAAGAAAATACGGTAATAAATATGTAACAACCAACGGCATTTCGTAAAAATCAGGCGCAGTCAAATTACAAATTACGATTTTTAATTTATACGTTGTGCATGATATGCTAAAATAATAACAGGCAAATTGTTATCTTAAAATGACAAAAAATGTTTTTTTTAGATGGTGATTTACTCTGGAGAACTCTTATTAATTGTCGATTAAATATCCCACGTTTACTACTATTAAGAAAGTCAAAGCATCCTAAATACCAAGTTTAGAGACCCCACTGTGTACTGATTCAATGATTTTCATAATAAACATATGTAAAAGAAAACAATTATCTCGAAGCTCTTAAAATTGAATTTAGTTATCTCACATTTTGTCATTTATGGATAAAATATTACTTTCCAAACATTTAATTAGTTACATCCTTCAATAACTTGTTAACAACTTTATGAATCACTCGAAATGTCATACTCCTATTATTTTAAGAAAATCATAACACACATTTTTAATTTTGTTTAACTAATTATAGTTTTAAATGATTTTTTTGGTTTGAGTTCACATTTTTTTTTATAGAATTTAAAGGCATTTCCTTCGTTTTTGTCTAAAATACTGTCTTTACTAAATAACTAAATTATTATTATGAAATAACTATGTACTATTATCACTAGAAAATTATTTCTAGTGGGTGTTATAATAGTTTTTAAGTATATTTAAATATTTCTCACTAACACCTTTACTGAGCTTTAATTCTTAGCTTTGATGATATTCTGTTATACGGATATTTGGTTATGATTAAGTGATAAGGTATATACGTTCTTCAAATTTAAAACTAAGCTTTATTTGCTCTTACACACTTGTTTCTAAAGCTTTAAAGAGGCTCTTTTTGAAAATATCTAATTTGTAAAATTTAAACAACAAAAATTAAAATTTTCTACTAAATTATGCACTGACTGATTGACATTTATATATTTATTTCCATTATATATTTCTATTTTACAACTGGATTTGAAAAAAATGGAAAATGCTATTACACCAATTTCATGTGCATTGTGTGAAACTTCGTCTCAAGGCGATTGCAAAACTAAACTAATTCGGTTCCAAAATATTTTAAAATTGCAATTTTTAAATGGCAAAGTAAATTTTATTTATAGCGCTATATCCTAGTGTTGTCTAGTCCCACCAATATAGGAAAGTTCCGTTAGGCACCTGAGGTAACCATAGATTTGTCTAAAACATTACGTTATCAATTAAATTAGTTTGCACTAATTTCGTTTGAAACAATCATCATGAAAGAATAATTGCTTTTATTCATCATTCCTTATTTGCTCGATAGAGTAGATTCTTATCACCTTTAGAATATTAATAAAAGCTAGAAAACTTCAACTGGAAAATATGATATAAAAATCATGCCCTTTCATACTAACGTATGCTAAATATTTACCCATAAATTGAAAATCAAAGAATAAAACCCCTTGTTCTCGTTTAGGAATGAAAGGTGTAGCAGATTCGCCTGATAAAAATAACAAATTTGCCATTATCTTTGCAGTAAAGTCAAGAAATATTTATCACGAACACTCATTTCTACACCTGAATCATTTATGTAGGTCATTTCAAATATTGACAGCAGCTGAGGAGTTCCCATGACATTAGGTACGAAATCAATATTTTGGCGTATTTCAATTTTATGAAAAAAACTTAACAGGATTGTCATCTGCATATAAACAAAGTTTTAGGGTTTCTTGCCTCAAGTTTATTTTTAACAGCTCGAGCTAAAATCCCGTGAGTTAAAATTCCGACTCTCCCAACAGAAATGATCGTTTTTTCCCAAATATAAGTGAAATATCTTTTTTGAGCCGATAGGTTAACAATAATACGTACAATGTAGCTATTGGTTGCTATAGTTAGTGACGTAAGATAGTGGGGAGGGGGGGTTGATTGTAAAGCTCGACTTCGCTGCATTTGAAACACATAGCCGATTCATAAGTTGTAGTGCGTTTACCGAGTACAGTCAGTCGATCGCAAGCCACCATCAGGTAAAGTTCACTTATTTTTTACTAAAAGCTTTTCTGTCGTCTTGGTTTATTAGTGTGATAAAACACAAATTTTAATCCTGCTTTAGAAATTGATTTACCCTTGTAAGTTTTTCCAGTTCATTTCGGTATTTTAGATTAGTTTCACTTTGATATTTTAACACTAAATATGTAATATTACGAAAACTCACAATTTATCAATCGAATTCGTTACTTTTTTTATTATTAATGGAAAAAAGCTATTGTTGTACCCGATTTGTAAGTATATTTCTGTCGTTGTTGTAAATAGCTTTAAACTATGAACCACAGCTTACAAATAAAAATAATTTGCCTTTCGTTTCGACTAAGTGACGTGCAGCTCTTAAAATCTCTTTAAATCCCTTGAAAATTTCGAAAATATGAGACACATCTGAAGTTACGTAACCGCGGCGGGCGAGTGTCAATTCCGCTTACTCGTTAAAGCACGGATATCACGTTCAATTATTTAATAAACCAGGCTGATGTTTCATTGCTGACTCAGTACTTAAATTCAATTAAATTATCTCTGGATAAGTAGGCACTTATGAGAAATTTTTATAAAATTTTCCGTCATGTGTTCGAATGGGACGAATGTGTATATATATAATTTTTATTTGTTGGTTTTAGTAATCATCGCCATTTATTACGCTGTAAAAAATTATTCACTTTACTGCGATCATAAAAAATAATTTGAGTAAAGATTGATACACTTATCAAGACGTTGCATTTAACAAATATGAAGTTTATGTTTGGCTATAAAGTATAAATCACTACATCTAAAATTTGTTAAAATGTTAAGGTATTAATTGAGCATTCGCAATTATCTACTAATCAAAAATTAAAATTTACAACCAGAGTAGTGTTTTGAATAAACTTGAATAATCAAGACGTTGCATTTAACAAACATGAAGTTTATGTTGTTCCGTATGCAAGCATATCATGGTTTTCCCTTCTTAGAATATGTCATTATTATATATTTGAAGTATTCTTATAATATTTTGCTATTTCATTATTACTATCATGAAATTAAACAAAAATTTATAATTTCAAAAAACCGTTACATAAATACAGCTTAACTTTGCGTTTTTCTACTACATTTGGTTTTCCACCAGCCCAGTTTGGAGCATTAATGAGAACTAAATCAAACGAACTGATTGGTCGAGGTGATTCAAAATTTCCAGACAATGAAAGTACTGTTTCTATGCAGTTTGTAATTGTCTCCTATTTTTCGTATAAAAATAATTATGGTGGAGACGAAAAAACATCAATGTAGGTTGATAACGATCTGATCATCAATGTTTTTGCTCTGCGTTGAGTAATAATATCAATTGCGAAACGAAACGTAATGGTTTTCAGGTAGTGATAACTAACAAAGATTATTTTACTAGAAATAAGTGTATGATTATCGCAGGTTATTCCTGGATATTTTATCTCACCTGAGAATGATGAAATGAAATTTTGCTTTTAATAATTGCATAACAGGCGAATGCACCTACACCTACGCCATTTACTCGAAAACACATTTTCCATATTTCTCTCTGTTCAGCACTGAAATTAGAATATATTGAACTTAAAAACACCTCATGAACGGCTATCGATTAGCAAGTTGTCGGTGGATACGGCTGAAATGAACTTTTGACCTACCTCTAGAAATATCTGAGTGGGCTGTACACGTATTCTCTTGGTACATCAATACTCAGATAAAATACTTTTATTAATTCCTTGTTAATTTGTGGTCCTTGTTGGTAGCAAGTATCAAATAACTTCATAGTGTACGGTGGTTTTTGTCATTACGAATAATACCCTTTATGTGGTCAAGTTCAGTTATTGAGGTCATTACAATATTACCGTTTAAATTATTATTTTTATCTCAGGTTATTCTCGCATACACTAATGTTAAGGTTTTCTTTATAAACACATTTTTGTTTTAAGTTTTGAATTTCATCGATAAATTTTGATATATGCAATTATAATAATAAATAACTGATAAACTGTTTTCCATCATTAAACATTTTTCTTTACTCGTATTTAGCTACGGTTTTTATATTTTATAACGGGCATGTATCAGTACTTAAATGTTAGGATTAATTTATTTATAATTCATCTAACAGAAATACAACTTAATCAAGGTACAATTTAAATATTAAATCCAGTAGGTATTTATTTTTGATTAAGGTATTTATAATTATTTAATCCAATAATCCAAAATGAAGTTCCTTACAACTGGATTCCAATTGAATAATTGTGGATTAGATAATTTCATTGGGTATTACTTTTAATGTTACTAACAATAAACATTACATCGAATATGAGAATTACAACAAAGTAATAAAATAGCAAATTTTTCTTCTTGACTAATGGTTATATCTTATGAAAAGTTATCGTTAAGTAAGGAGAAGTTAGGTTATTAGTTTTAAATATAATTTTTTCTTCATCAGAGCAACTACTGCTACTTCTAACTATTTCTAAATGCATACATATTCAGGTGGCAGGAAAACTAATCCACTTTTGCACTACATCCTCTTGTATAAATACGTCAATATGTTCCAAGGAAAATTGCTATAAAATCAACAAAAATATTACTGGTGTGTGAAATATTAGCTTATTGAGTGTGAGAAATGGCGTTTCTTCCATACTGGGATGTTATAGCGAATAAAGGATAATATTTTGGCGAAAAAGAGGAACTTTCAAACGTTTGGTAAGAAAACATACAACGAAAAGATCAAACAAGTTGTAACTATGGAAACCATAAGCGTTTCACAAAAGAAAATGCTTGGTGACAATAACAATAGGAAGTATACGAATTTTCTGAATGAGGTGGTCCAAGTAAAAAATATTGACGTAGATCGATTTCATATCTCTAGTTCTAAAACATTGTAAATTTATTTTTATTCTAAGATTTCATGATATAATCTCAATTAGAATATGAATAGCCAAAGTAAATGCCCTTAGTAGGTTGTACTTATTTTATGAGTTTATTAATGCTAGACTAAAATTAAGATGGAAAGTTACAAACTGCTTTATCTTTTAACACTGTTCAAAGTTCGTCATTGTTTAGGGGGAGAAGTTAAGTAAAAGTAAGGAGAAATTTTTTCGTTAACGTTCTAGTTAAACTTTATTTTTAGGTTTGTTAATTTTTTTTACTGGTTGTAATACGTAAGAAAAACTACAACTTCATAATAAATATATACGTTAAAGTTAATGGCAATTTGCTGGAGCTTATTGTTTACTAGCTTACAGCTTTACCACGTGGTTAGTACCATAACCTACGATCTGAAGAGATCCTATGATCTATTTGCACACTATTATTTCAACTGTCCAGATGAAAACCATCGATACTCTCATTATTATCAATTAGATCTTTTCTGTTCGTAAGTCAAATGTTCAAAAAATAATCACTAGCTCTCCGAGGATTAGAAGAGAATGTAGATTTGTTACCAATAACTTCCTAGATGCTATTGAAAAATTCCTGTGTTACAATTAACTTTTATGTAAATAAAACGAATAGAAATGGATCAAACTGCAATCGGATCGAGTTAGGATTGTCTGGATCACATGGCAAGATAGAGAGAAGTATAGAGTAGGGTTTAAAAGGGAGAGAAGCGTTCAGAGTGCGATTCGCGTGTTAAATGTGTTATTATCGATTTTTGTAAAACTGCGCCCTGTAGCTGAAAGGCGAATATTTTGAAGGTGCGGACCAAGCGAGTTTCATTTCAGTTTCAGTTAGTAGTAGGTGGAGTGCTGAGGCGGGAGTGGAGAGCGAGAGAAAGACAGAGAAAGAGAGAAAGGGAGAGAGAGAGAGAGAGAAAGGAAGAGAAAGAGACAAAGGGTGCAAGAGGGAGAGAGAGAGAGACACTGGGAAAGACTTTTTGTTCGGTTGTCTGAGGAAGATTGGAGAAAAAGCGAACAACGCCTTCCGACAAGGGCGTCGTCTAAAGTACTCATGCCGAAAAGTCCTTACACTTTCAGTTATAGTGTTAAAGTGTTTTTTTCGTTTAGCTAGACACTAGATTCAAAGATGGGAGGTTGCGCATCAAAGGAAAATTCTAAAAAACCAAAAGAGGATGGCACCGGGTTTGTACAAATTTCGTATCCTCTATTCCTGTTGATGTCTTATGCATGGGTCAATAGCACGATGGGGCGCGCCTTTTGGATTATCTGTGGAAGCTTTGTGTTTTAATGTCATGCTGTTATTTGTCTTTATGTTCAAAAGTACGCATATTTTCACTTTTATCCTTTACTTTTTTTATTTTTCTAATATGATCACGTACATACATATACATACGTATATATATAGGTACATAGTGCATTCAATGGGTGTCTCAGGAAAAATACTAAATAAATACTTACGTTTCTATGTTTAAATTATCATTATTTTGAGCAAAAAATTTTATAAACCCATTTACAGTTATTAATAAAAAAGGCACAGTCAATTAACATTATAGAATAAACATATATGCATGAATTTGTAGTAAAAGTGTGAAGGGTTTCTTGGTGCAGCTAGTAGGCCTAAAATAATTAATAATTTTCTGATGTGCTCCTTGAAAATCTTCTGCATAAAGCCAAATTTGAAGAATTGACACAAGAATGTACAGAAACGTTTAAACTATATGAACGTGATATTAATTTCAGATTGTAATGTATTAATCTTTTGACTCGTCATAAAATTTAACTGTTTCCCTCTTCACTGGCTTTTAAAATCGTTAGTGAACAAATTGAGTATGGAAATATTCCTTATACCTGAAGCATTTGATGTGAAGCACTGATGTGAAAAAGTGACGAATACTCAATTATAATGCAATTTTCATATAGATTTCCAATGCACAAAGTTGGGCGGTGGGATATGTGAATCATTACTCTAAAATCAATACTCTTCATAGTTTACTTTCACATGTCAGTTGTCTAACAAAATGAATAAAACCAATTTCGATTGGTATTTTTGCTCAAGATGAAGAATTATCATTCCTACTGAAACACCTTGTTGTAAGCATCTTTTTCCTCCATCCACCATTTATGATAAATATTTACAGATGTATCATCACTGTTAAATATTCACTCTGATGCCAATTTTGTAACTACTCTCATTTAACGATAGTACGGAATTATATCTCTTGTGTTTCTAAAACAGTATAAGTTTGATTTAAAGACCATAATTAGACTGTTATGGAATAGGTTTTCTGTCCAGGCTGTTCAAAGTTATTATACGTGCTGCACTAAATTCAAGGAAGTTGCAAAAAGGATAGATATTGCAGAAATTTCAAACATCAACTTAATTTTTAAAGATAGATGTTGTTTTAAATCTTCTTAAATTCATTATTTGTGTTAAAAATGGAATTAGACTAAGTATAATACCAAAATCATGCTAAATTACGAAAACAAACGAAGCACACAATTGTGAAAGTGTAATATATTTTTGTGCTAAAATACGAAACTTAATGTCTATTGTCGCTACGTCCCTTATTATATTAGTATTTTAAATTAATGTAAATCTGTACGTTAGTACTGTAAAATTCAGATACAACAATCCTAAAACAATTCCGAGTTCCAATGACTCGATCTGATAGTTTCCACAGTTTACAAATTGTTATTGATTCATTTTAGAAATCAGTAGGCAATTTAATTCTTTATGGAGTAAATCGTATAATCTTTTTTTATTTAAATATATCAAAGAAAAATATTAAAATTATGAAATATCCAAATATAACATTCTTACAGCTGATTTGACTAAGGTACCATTTTGGTTATTTGCAATAACATATACATTTTATGTGTATGTATTGTAACAGTGGCAATACGTATACAAAAATTTTAATATATAACAATTAGCATACACCATAGTGTTATCAAAGACAGAGTTGCCTTATACTGCATTAACAATTTTAGATATCGAGACTCTTAATTTCACAAAATACCTATATTGTCTTACAATAAATGCCTTTTCTGCTTTTTGCTTCCCCTAGCTATAGGTATATGTAAATATTTCCAATAGTTTAATCCTTTTAAGGTTTTATATTTTATTTAACATTAAAATAGAAAATCGCATCACCCACGTCTATATAGGAATGTTCACATATTTCTTTCATGTTATAAATGTTGTGCTATGATATGTATGTATTAAATGTCGAAAACTAAAGTCTGTATGATGATTTCGTCGATGTAAATAAATATGATTTAAAGATATGTTTCAATATCCTCCTCAAAATGTATGTACTTACAATGTATGGAACAGTTACTACGCATCCAGTTCCAAATAACGCCCATGACATAAATAAACTGCTAATTATACTCCGCAATTGCAGGGCTCACCGAAGATCGGGATACAAGATTTAATTGTGTACGTACGTATAGTATATAAGTATCTCTACAATATAAAACATGCAATCTAATTAAATAAAATACACTGTAAATGATACGTATGTACATATGTAAGTACTACTTATTAAGTATCAATATTACATGAAAACAGTAGGTAATATTCGTCGATAAATCAGCACTTTTTGAAATTTTCTCTGTTAAGTGTGCTATACCCTCTATTTTATCACCCTATTTGCTATGTTCCACGTTTCTGTTATGGTATAATTCATTTTTTATAATGGAATTGAATTAATTGACATATTTTCCTTTTTTTTAAAGGGGGTTCATGTGGCGTTCAAGAATAAACAAAATAAAAGTTAAAAGTTTTCTTTTGCTTTTAACGTCAATGTAATACCGCTTGTAGCTGTAATAAAAAATATCTAAACTATTATACTGGACGTTGTGTTTTTAATTTACAGAAAGTCCACCATGGTTGATGCAGCAGTCCTTGAAAAACTTGAGTCTGGCTACAAGAGGCTCAAGGAATCCGACTCCAAGTCCCTTTTGAAAAAATACTTGACCCAGGAAATTTTCGACAACTTAAAGACCAAGAAAACCCCTACTTTTGGTTCCACACTTCTTGATGTCATCCAATCAGGTGAATTTTATCCTCTTTACAAAATTACCTTGGCTCATTTTCTACTAGTAATGATATAATATACATTTATGTAGGCGTATGCGTATTGAATTGAAATGAAATAGACGATTACTATTTTTAGTACCAATTTTGTAAATTTTGAAATTTTTGGAAACGATCAGTTGCATTGTTAATAAATATGTAAATTAAGAGCATTAAATACCATTCCTGTCAGACACCTATTGCTTATCCCACATATTTTATATGAACCTTAAATTATACTTTCCAAAATAAATGCCCTTTTAGGTCTGGAAAACCATGACTCCGGCGTTGGAATCTACGCCCCTGATGCTGAGGCTTACACCGTATTCGCCGACCTGTTCGATCCGATCATTGAAGATTATCATGGCGGATTTAAGAAGACTGACAAGCATCCCCCTAAGAACTGGGGCGATGTGAGCGTGTTCGGTAATCTGGACCCTGCTGGAGAATTCGTCGTTTCCACTCGTGTGCGATGTGGACGTTCCTTGGAGGGCTATCCATTCAACCCTTGCTTGACCGAGGAACAGTACAAAGAGATGGAGCAGAAGGTTTCCAGCACCCTATCTGGTTTGGAAGGTAATAACATCAAAGGTCCTTAGGATTCTTTATGACTATCTTGTAAGCATAAACGGAGAAAAATCATATTGGTTCCTTATACATATGTTTAACATTTCATAATGTGATTTTGAAATTCTCCATTCTATGAATCGGATTTGTCTGTACATGCATTCTCTTTTCAGGTGAGCTGAAGGGTACTTTCTACCCTCTGACCGGAATGAGCAAGGAAGTGCAGCAGAAGCTGATCGACGATCACTTCCTGTTCAAGGAAGGCGATCGTTTCTTGCAAGCTGCCAACGCTTGTCGCTTCTGGCCAACCGGACGTGGTATCTACCACAACGATGCCAAAACATTCTTGGTCTGGTGCAACGAAGAAGACCACCTTCGTATCATTTCTATGCAGATGGGCGGTGATCTTGGTGCTGTCTACAGACGTTTGGTGACTGCCGTCAACGACATCGAGAAACGCCTCCCGTTCTCTCATAACGACCGGCTTGGGTTCCTCACTTTCTGCCCAACTAATCTTGGAACCACTGTCCGTGCTTCTGTTCACATTAAAGTACCGAAGCTGGCAGCTAACAAAGCCAAATTGGAGGAAGTAGCTTCGAAATACAACTTGCAAGTTCGTGGTACTCGTGGTGAGCACACTGAGGCCGAAGGTGGTATTTACGACATTTCCAACAAGAGACGTATGGGTCTCACCGAGTTCGACGCTGTCAAGGAAATGTACGATGGCATCGCTGAGCTCATTAAGATTGAGAAAGAATTGTAAACCCCATACATTCTTTATATTTCGTGATTTAATTAATTATAAGCAATGGGTAAATACTAAAATGTTCTCTAATTTAGATATCTTGGTTGCAAAGGATATCATCTGAGATTGCTTTAAATGCTATCATAATAAATATGTTAAGACGTTGTCAAGTCTGATTAAAACTTAGTTACCAGCTTCTAGTCGATATTACTTTAAAACCAAATACCTAAAATTTTATTTTCAATAATGTGAAACATTAATAAGTGTTTTAAATTGTGTCTTATGTTCTGTTCACTATCACATATCTAACATTTTCTTTAACTCATTGTTTACGTCAGGCATTAAATAAAAGACGTCCAATGTACCTAACTGATGTTTCTTTACCCTCCCTTTCATTTATAAACTTGATAAAATCAATGAAATCTTATGATTCACCTTTATACAAACTTGTTTTGGTAATGACAATACTGAAACAAAATTGGATGTGCATCCAGTTTTGTAAAAAATTTAGAAACAGTTTGATTAAAATTTAATGGAAAATGCACCACTATAACTGTACTTTAAAAATATAACAAAATGTCTAAAAGTTGAAAACCTAATATAAAATACGAAACAGACGTAAACATTAATAAAGTTGCAACTTTTCATAGAGCAGGAAGCTGAATTATTGATGTCCTGTTTAAAGAAATATGACTGACGAGAGCTGAAACAGATTTTACAAAAGTCTTGCAAAGTTTTATCCATTGACTGGGAAACATGATTGGGTTGCTGTATCGAAATCGTAGAGTCGTAGAGAATGTGGAGCAACCTTAAGACAACAATGGGCAGTTCTTGGCTTGTATCTATAGAAAGGTTGCCAATATGCATGCCAAATCTAAGAATAGTAGTCGTAAGAGAAGTGACACTACCAGTTTTTAACTTTACATATGTTAGTATGAGATCTTTGATTTTACCTTTATTTACGAGGATGATACCTTGTGTGCATTTATTATATTATTATTATTATTATTATTATTATTATTATTATTATTAAATATTATTATTACAATATAAGAGTAAGCGTCGAAGTCGATGAGAATAAGAATATTGTTTTGATTTGAATATACAGAAAATTGTGATTACGTAAAAATAAATAAGAAATGAAAACTAGCTAATACATCATTCGCAAAAATTCATTATGGAAGGGAAATTACTACGAATATTCGCCGTAATATGTTTAAAGTGAATCAAAATTAATTTCTTGGTAATTTTTTAGTTGCAGCAGAGCTGGTTTCTTCTTTTAACGAATTCCAGGCATATACTGCTAGGCTGGATTGAAAATTTCTTCAGGAAAGCTTCGCTGGACGTTCTTTTTCTACCATCTTTCAGTGACTTCTTAACAGCTATATATTTTTAAAGGTAAATATATCGAGACTGCAAAATGTTTGTTGCTGCATTGTAAGTGTCTATATTGGATCATCTCTTAATCTCCGTTTCCTCAGCGATGATACATGCAGTTTAGATAACTTTTGCTCGTAGGTATCAGCTCGCAGTTCTGGAAGTAATTAGGTTAGTCTCCTTTGGACGTTGTAAACTTGTTTGATGTCTTTCACAAAGTAAGGATTTCATATGGCATGTGCATATTTGAGCTTGAGCGTGATACAGGGCCGCTGCAAGCGAGCGTGCAGTGCGTGCATCACATGTGGGGGTGCTTTCCGAAGGGTGCTCGAATTATCGATTACAAAACGCAACTTATGCATGCAATGCAACCTATCTGCCCTTATGAAATTTCATTAAAAAGAGAACAAAGATATATATAAACTGCAATTGTTTCAGAAAATGAACTTTCAGGTACAAATATATCTAAACCAACAACATCTGTATTTATGGAAGTGTGGTCTGACGAGAATTTACAGAATATTCCAGATTCAAATATATGTATCCTTTTACAAGACGATCCAAGTATGTGGTCAAAAGATAATAATGGTAAATTGCCTTTATTTGGCATTGTAAATATAAAAATGTAAATTAACATTTGGGGAGGCGAAATCTAGCTGAGTTATTCTTAGTTAACTTCGTCCACTTTACTACTTAGTATCGAAATATTTCAAACATATGTATTAATAATATTTGCAGTTCAAAGAAATGTACTTGAGAAGGAAATGAATAAAGAGAAAAAGAAACATAACGAACACGGAGAACAAGAGTAAGGAGGAGAACGAACAAATATTTGAATTACAGTTACAAAAATCAAATTACAAATTTAAACTAATAATACGATGTGCAGTTTAACGGATTAACCCGTAATTTTTTTACTACTTACTTTAATATTTTCTAGAGCAGCAATCATATTGCAAAATTTGCTCCTGCGCATTTTAATGAGAAATAATGAATAATTTTCTTTTAGTATTTTCATTCTTAACTGTTATGCACATTTCATTAGCAACGCATGTCAATACATTTGGATTAAATATCATACCATTACATTTCTGAGGGTTAAAGCAAATATTGTGAACTTGAGAATACGACTGAAGGGACTTGAGGTCATAATTGATGCAGCCTTCTGTATGCTTTATATGCGTTGGGTCAAAAGTTAGCAAAAGTATGTATCGTTGGAAAACGATTGAAAAGCTTTTGAGAGTTTGTCATATTAGGCATCTAAATTAAATAAAGTAAGGGCTTTGTTCGTTTAGTCCAAATATTTCTATATCGGAATTTATATGTTGATATACCTGAGGTAAAGAGATATACCTCTTTTGTTAAGTTTTCCACAGCTGTCTTAACATTTTGGTGGTAAAATTTGGATTGAAACAAGGGATTTGTTTCTTCACAGTAGAATAACTATTGAGAATTTTGGCTGTACGTTCAACTCAAATATTTGCATTTTCTTTTATTTCTAAATTTCAGGCAATTTATGCCCTGGGTAACGAAGTGATAAATAGGTCGATATTTTAGCAGACGGATGTACATATTTCTAGTGGGGTTGGACGTCCATCGAATGAAATTACGACGGTAAATGAGGAAAGGTACTTTATAGTTTTTGTTTCAGTGTCCGCCATTTTTCAGTTTAGCCTTATGGTTTCAATGTTTTCTGGATTCTGGAGCACGCTCGTGGTGGAACCTCTCTCTAGAATTTCTTTTGTTAGTGAATCGTGGACTTCTCTTGGATCATTGAATGTTGTTTCTACTTTCCTGCGCCCTTCTCTGCTCTTGTTTTGTTACAAAATATTGCTTGACTTCTAATTGTTTTCCCAATGGCTGAACGCTTGATGATGTTTTTGTTTCCAAAATAACCGTAAATGATTTATTCTAATTAATTGCTTGTGAAGGTTCAGGCAACTGTAACTTTACGTCATTAGCATGATTAATTTTTTTCATTTAGTTCATAAAATGAAACGCTGTCAAATATATTCAGATAGCTGGTGCTACGTTCACGAATTTTCTTGTCAAAACAAAGAGCACAGAGGAATATTTCCTCTATTTTGCCGCTAACGCTCTAATTTCAGGTTAGTGAAGCAACGTGTGTATGAGAATGTGTTGGGTTTTCTTCAGATTGGATGTCCTCTCGCCCGTCTCTATTTAGTTATTATTGATTATGTCTCGGCGTGGGAGATTTCTTTTAAATGTGTTGTATTAGCTCTCGTAATGCCGTTTTGATTTTCGAAATGACTCCTAGATGTCTCATGACTCGATCGAAACTCTTTCCGGGATCTAAGGAACATATTACGTCATGTCTCTTTAATCGATAGATAACAATTGCTGTGAATACCAATTAAATTGTTAGCGTATTACAATTCAGTTGATTTGAAACTGGAAACTGTAGTGTTAGACATTTCAGTTGTCGCGCTTGATATGTGTTAAGCAATAGAAGCGTATCAATTCCTTTACAGAATAGATTTGCTTTGATTTTTATCAGTTCAATTCTGATGAAGTGTTGCTCACCCAACGAGCCAACAAACAACAGATTGTTGCATAAAGACAGTTTTAGACATTTCAATTGTTGTGGTTTGTTATTAATACTTTATTTAAAGACGCCTTACGTCAATTTTATTTTTTTATGACTTTATTTGTTGGTTGCATAGCCACCGCCAGCGTTGGTAAAATTATTTTCATTTATGATATCGAGCAATATGTACCTTATAGTGATTATTCTTTATATATATAATACGTATATCATTTAATTATCATTTTTACACAAGATATAGTAATTACCCATTAAAAATATACCAATCACTGAAGGTGGTGACTCTAATTCATCCATTGATCTCATCTGATCAATCCGGAAAATAATGAGATAAACAGTTGATGTAGCAAACAAATTTAATAAACTTAAAATGTTTCATTTCAAAATTTCATCACTATAGCACTTACTCATTGTTCTTTGAATAATAACATTATAAATGAAAAATTATGTAGACAGGGAAAAGTTTTTAAAATCTTGCCTGAATTTACTGTTTAGCTTTGGTTACTTTGTTCGCATTTAATATTATTTATATGTGAATAAATATATGCTATATATTGATTTAATATTTTAAATGACTGGAAAGCTGACATCTACCGTTTGATAACTAAACTGTAGAATTTTCAGGGTCCAGTCAATATGTGCTTAAATGTTATTTTCATATTTCAGGGTGGTTATCTGTTAAAATAACCATGTAAAGATTGTTCAAGTCTACTAAATTTTCATGTAATTTACATGACACATTTTCAAAAACCAATAATTAATTTACTTGTGCGTGTAAGTACTATTATCACAATTAATATTAGTAGTAGGTAATATTGCTATGGCGTTAATAAGTTACTGTTGCGAAATAAAATTTTAGTCCAACATCTCTTACAATTATTTTGCAATAATAAAGATACCCAGAGTTCCCTTCTCCGCCTGAAATAAATCGCGTGCCATCCAGAAAACTGGAAGAAGTGAGGGCAAAGGCAATAGACCCGGACGAACCAGTCTTTTGAATTGAAGCTATTTATATTATGTCAACGTTAATCTACTTCTCCTGATTCTACTGAAACAGGTTTCCGAGAGTTATGATATTTCGTAACTTCTCAATTTTCCGAATTGCTCAATTTAAAATATTTCTTTTACGTGGATTAATGCATTTGTTTTAAATACGTTCTAGGAAGTTGTTACCATATTGTATGTATCGTTAATACGTAAAAAAATAACACCACTTGAATAAATAAATTAACCAACTAAAAATATTTTCACATATGATTAAGTTGACCCCCAGTTAAATAAACTGACCAATTGAGATGTTGTTATACCTCTTTAGACTTTTCATACGAAAAGAGTTAATGCCTGCAATATTTGGAACAGTGTTTACCACAACAATATTTTTTAGAAAATATATATTTTACATAAATAATAGTTACAATATGCTCACCATGATTTTAACGCCTCAAATCCAGTGGCAGTTTGTTACTGTTTTACTGTAAGTTTCCATAAATAAAATCTGGCACTGTAGTTATTTAATTACACAATATTCCAAATATAACTACGTATACTTAAATGTCATAATAACGTCCTTATCGTTAAGGCATTCCTTATTTCTGCAATACTACTTACTAAAACATGAAACTATGTGAAAAACGTTCTGTCGATTAACTTCTACTGAACTATAAGTATTTTACAATGAAGAATTGCTTTGTCCTAATTTCTCAATTCAATTTACACTTACTTTTCAGGATCTGAACGTATTATTTTCTCGATACTTCCAGGATACAAGGCTCCTTGGAGAAATTTTAAGCATCAAAATATACAAAATGAGCAAACACGGATTGTATGGATATGCGCAGGCGGTCTATGTGGCTTTTTAACACAGCTACGATATTATGACTTTGACTGGTGCAATTAACTTCACTGTATGTCATAAAATGCGTATTCGGGACTTTGGAGTCGCACAGTGCGAAAATTTGCGAAAATTGGAGGTAATCGTATACATACAACGTGCCCACAAGGGATTGGCTTCTAAATTCATGGCATCTTGCATAAAAATTATTAAATTCTATAATGAGTTTTAGAGTAGATGTGATTTTGATTGAATGCTAATTTTTACGTTGGCAAGGTCGCGTTGTAGGAGTAAGTCTATATGTTTTATTAATAACGTGAGAGAAAACGAGTGCCATTTTCCACTGGAATACTAAATCATGTGTTCCATGGAGAAAACTAAAAGTAGCGAAGGCAAAGTAGAACATGAACCGGTCCTCCAGCATCGAATACTGCATGACATTCCGTGGAGTGTGCGGCATTCAGAAACTATGCCTCAAGTGGAGATGAAAGGCATTCCAGTGAGACCTTATGATAGATAAATAAACACATGGCTGAAGGCAAAACAGTGCGGTTTCAGCTTATCTAACGGCCACCACATACGTAAATGCCTTATTAAATTCATTAAACACCCTTCATTATTTTACCCTTATCGATTTTTAATAACTCCGCCTCATGAATTTTGCACGACGAGATAATACAGAGAATGTATCAAATTAATTGCTTCCTGGAACCCTTATTTTAATTAACAAGCTTGTACAAGTGCGTGGAATTTTAGGAGTAAACAAAGTTATTCCTCCCACTAAAAATATTTTGGTCACTTTAACCCGATTCCCTAAAAGGTGTTTTAATAAATCTTCATATCCGAGTTGATACCCTCATTCAAATGTAAGTAAAATGTGAAACGACTAATTTAACAATTGACTGCAGAAGTGAAACGAGACACTGGTCACAGTTGTTAATGGTTGACAATCAATACGTACTAATCTTCATATACGTATGCACTGGAATGCTCTGTTAATTCTTTATATTCCTCTGATTAATTAAATCAGTATTTATTCAGTGTTTCCAATTTCATCGTCATGGTATGTTATGTCTCGCAGCAGAATGAATAATTTAGATGGAAAATTAAGTTGTTAAGCCGTAAATCAAGCCCAAACTATACAAATAAATTTAATGAAATTATCTTGATAGGAAAGTTAGAGCGGAGGTTTCACCTCCAAGAGATATAATGAAACAACTACAGATTTCTAAGTCTCCATCGTTTTATCTCCAAAACAAACAATTCAAACCCGAAATATATTGCGTGGAAACAATGATGTTGACCCCCTGCTTAGATTATACGTAAGATCTTAGTAGCTAGTTGCCACTAAGAGATTATTTATTTTAGGCGGGAATTTAACAAATTTGCTTAAAATTATATTTCGGATTAAAGTTGTCAGGGGGGGGGACGTTAAAACAATCCCTTTTTAATTGAACACAAAGGGCTAATAGCATTAGACGTTTTTATCTAGATAAAAAGGCTTTAGTTAGTTTTAAGGAATTGGGAGCGACTGGAGACAAGAGAAAAAGTTCATTCATTGTTATATATGGTTTGTTGTTTTACAACGTTTAATTTATTTTCTCTTTGGGGAAGAAGCTAATCATTAATTATCTTTGAAACGAGACGACAATTCTGCGTTCCCTTTTGGTCTTTCTTAAAAAAAAATACAAAGCCTATTTGATGTAAATTAACAATTTGCTTTCGATTACTCTCAGATATATATATATATATATATATATATATATATATATATATATATATACACGACACTTATAAAAGGCCTTGAAACATTAACAAAATTCAGATCTACAAACCACTGCTAAAAACGTACCTGTATGGAAGGAGCGAAAATATTTTACCATCTCATACTTTTTAAAATGTCCTTTTGTCAGAATATTTCGAAAATTAACGAGGTTATTTATCATTTTGTATTCAACAAATTTTTTTAGTTTCCAGTTTTTCTAATGCAGTTTTTTTGGCATGTAATCTAGAAAAGTATCGAAGCTATCATTTTGCCTTCTAATCTATTTACTGAATTTTGGCATTTTATCACTTGTCAAATTAATATTTGCGAGAGTATTGTGATTACCGAAAATAGTTTTCAACCAATCAATTTTCAATGCAATTTTTATGCGAGATATTTTAAGAAAAGAAAATTGAAGCTTTTCGATATTTTCTATTCAAAACTGACAAGTCAAATTTGTATTTATTTCATTCTCAAATTTACTTATGTTTAAGTAAAACTTGGGAAGAGGGAAAAAGTTTTCGAATTTCAATGTCTTTCCAACGGAGATTTTTGTAGGAATATCGTAAAAGGGATATCGATGTTTCCTGCCACTTTTTAATGAATCTGACAATTCAATTTTGGATTTTGTTTTAATGTCGCATTAACGTTCGTAGAAAAACGTAAATAAGCGGAAACATTTTACGATGTTCTGCCCTTTGTAATACATACACGCATAAAAATACGTACATCTCGATCTCCGTTTTACTAAAAACGAATGTCCAATGAAACGATACGTTATAGACGGCGGTTAACGACGGATTTTGGAAATGATTTTCTGTCCTTTGATATTAAGGGTAGTTATTCTTTACATAATAACAAATACCAAAGTGTACTAAGCCAAAGCGCACCATGTGTGAAAATACATCCATATTCAAATCTGGAAATGTTATGAAAACCGGAATAGTGTTTTAAAAATATCCTCAAAATCGGACATGTAGGGGTCATATTAGGGTGCTTGCCATATTGAACAGATAAATATGACTATAACTAAATTTCATCAAAACAAACATACAAAGAATTTTGCACTTTTATTAATTGATTTTTGCGATTTAATACGACTTGTATCAGTCTGCAATTTCTGCCAGAAACTTACTCTTTCAGTGCACATAGCTTAACATACATTATAGCAGATGCGAGAAAATTGATCTTAATGTTGAATGTCGTTTAACAATATAATTCTTCCAGTTTTTTTAACACTTTGATGTTTCTGGCAGTCTAAAAATTCAATATGTATTCATTAAGTCCATTCTGATAAAACAAGATTTAAGCTAGAAAAATTGTTCAACAATCCAGAATTTTAATACAATTTTGATAATTAAAGATTATTTATGACAACCAATATTTTCTGCCATTCATTTATTGAAATCATAACTCATAAATATAGCACACACTTAATTTGGCAAACGGAAATTCATAATATTTTCAGACTTGAATGTCAGTGCGTTGTAGTACAAAGGGCACTTCGACACACTGGACTTTTCTACTTGTTATCGGAACATCCAGGATGCCAGAAAATATTTCAAATTTTTTTTCAAAAAATGTGCAGTTAAAATACTAATTATATTACATGCCTTACACATATGTATGTCATCAAAGAACCAACTTCGTATGAGCCTGTAAAGTTTACAATTCAAATTGGAGCACATTATGCGGTGTGAATTTTATTATGAAAGCTTGAAGTTTGGATGTAAGTAATTTCTATACCTAACTCTTCACATGGTCTATGCATGTATTCAACAACGTTTCTCACACATAATTTCAGCTTGCAGTTATTTCGTTTAACAAAACTGACTACAAAGGTATTTGATAGAACAGAGGAACCTCATCCCACAACTAAAATGGTTTTTAGTGGAGCACATTCCGGTCACGTGGCATCCGCTTAGAACAGGGACGTACGGTTAACATGTAGTAGAATTTGAAAAAACTTCAGACGATTACTTTATTCCCAAAGTTTGGATTGAATTGAAGCCAGATATTCAAAATGCATATAAAGTGCATATATTATATTCCGTCAAAATTCTGTAAATGCATGTGCTTCTATTAAAAGTGCATTCTTTCAGTGGTCTTCGGAGTGAAAAATGAAATGTTTCGTTGTACAAATCTCTGCGTAAGTAGGGATGTTTTATTTGCTAAGCGATAAGTCGGATGCCGTCGTTAAAAGAATATTAAGGGCGGCTGTCAAAAGCGTATTAAAATTAATGAAAAATAATTCTCGGAGTTAATACCTGAATAATACCCAATCTGAAATATTTCTTAGCGCTAATCAATAGGGCTAAGCTCATTGATTGTAGCGAATAAAATTATGTGTTGTCAGCCTCATTAAAAATTTGACGTCTGAAGTAGAAACTAGCGTATATTTTTTTGTTATTTCAGTTTTGTTCATTAAAATGTTCATTAGAAGTGTGTGAAAAAGTCAAAACGAAGTGCTCATAAATCCGTTCTACTCAAAAAGTGGATTTATAATAATCCCAATTTAAAATCAAGGAGGACATCCATATTATTTGCACAGTTTGCATCAAAAAGATAATGCTTATTGTGTAAGTGTATGTTTAATTTTTTTTAATAACTAAACAACTACCTTCTGGGATTTATGTGGTAATTAATGGGTTCGAATAAGAAAGGAATAAGAAAAATTAATACAAAAAAGTTTTTTCAAATAAAAAGGATAGTAAACGTATACTAAGTTATTTTCAATAATATCTAAATTGGTATACAGAGTTATCAACTTTAAACTTTCTTAAAACATTCTATAAATTTTTTCTCGTTTTTATATTTTATGTAAAAAAAATTAAGTTAATTAACACTTGGGCACCGCTATACATATAACTCATACACAAACCTTAACGATCTGGTTCAGCAGCCATACAGTGCTTCAGCACTACAAATCAAACCAGGGTTTCAGGGCAAGAAAATTTTAAATCAGGATTTTCGCAAAAATTGGACAATCTACAATTTCAAAGAAATTTTAACAAAATATTTTGTTACGATTTTACCAGAAAAATATGTTGATCCCATCTATCAATTTACTGTTGAAGCGATTAAGCCTGGCATTGGGTAAAATCCAACGTGGATATCTGTTGAAGAGACGACCGATGTTAAATGACGGCATATTACAAATTTGTTTGTTGGAAATTTGAACCGTAGTGAACAATTAATTATAAAAACAACAAACAACCACATGTTGCTTCAAAATTTCAGGTGCTCCTCAACATTATTTAAAAGCGTTGAGACGAACGCAACGCCATTCATGTGTGCTTCATTGACTATGAAAAAGCATTCGGCAGAGTGCAACACGAAAAATTCATCGTTATATTAAAGTATGCTGGAGTTGATGACAGAGACGTACTTATTGTCAAGAATTTATTGTGGCGACAGATACCAATGATCAACTAACCGAAGAACACTAAATACAACGTAGGATTAGACGAAGTTGTATACTCCCTTCCCTGCTTTTTAACATATACTCAGATAAAATATTTAAATATATTTCATACAATCAGCAGAATGGAATTAAGATTAATGGCGAGCCAATCAATAAAATTCGTCTTCTAAATTTAGTCAAAAATGAGACTAAACATAAATATCACCAAAACTGAAATGATGTAAATATGTTTCATATTTATTTGAATTATATTTGTAGTGTTGTATATATGTAAATTAATTAATACGATATTTATAAAAGCCACTTAGTCATTTATATATGCCGGTTTTGGAAAGAGAGGCTTGGTTTACGTTTTAATTAATTATTAGCATAAGCTGATTTATATTATATTATTAGCTGATTTATATTATTTATATATATTATGATTTATTATAATATTGATGTTATTGGAGTTTAAGTTGGATAGACGGGCGACCTGAGCCAAACCGAGGATTTCATCATTTTGTCAGCATCCGTGTTAATTTCGAAGTTACCTTTCTTTACGCGCCTCTTAGATGAGCTTTTGTATTTTATGAAAGTGAAGACAAAACAAAATATTATAAAGATTGATTTTGTCACATATTAAAAGGCGGAAGCAAGTCTCGAAGATAAAAAGTTTATCGGTGTAGGTAAATGTAGTAGAATTTAGTGTTTTATTTTATATATGATAAAATGAGTACAGTGAATATTATCCAGAGTGGCGATACTTAACCACTTGGCATACCGTCGGCATTTTGTTTTTGGAAGTTTTACTTCTGCCGGCTCTGCAATGACGGATTTCCAATTCTTTTTGTATTTATATGGTGCCTAGCAGTCTGGATGGTAGAGAAAAAATTCACGGAGCCAGGAGAAGAAATTTGAAATTTGAAGCGACAAATCTGAAACAGTTTTTGTATTTTTACCGTTGCTATAAATGAACTATATTGTAATTTTATATTACTTTAAAGATTTATAACCTCCGCCTCTGTCTACATTAGCAACCGTGAATTTGTAGTGGACCGAAGAGCAATTGGGATAAGGTGGGACCAGGGACTTTAGGTCGACAGTGAGAAATCGCAGTTTGTATGAACGTCATCCGACAGCTGTTGACAGCTCTTCGCTGTAAATATCATGAAGGGATATTTAGTTCTAAGTCTCTGATGGTGAGGATTCCACAACTTTTTATATTTCTCGAGGAACTTTTAGTTTTTCCAATGCCGATTGAATTACTGTGAATCCATCAGAAGAGATCACACTCCGTTTCGTTATAACGGATTTTTCAACAGGCTTTTTCAGAGTTCGCTGGTTACTGAAACTATAGTATATTAATTAGAATTTCGTATTTCAAAATTATCGAGTGCTGCGGCGTTTTTTCAAAGTCGTTTTAGCTTAAAACGGCCGAAGTTGATTTTGCTGCGAAAAGCATTTCTTCAATTATGCTCACGCCACACGGCAAATTGATGACAAGTGACTAAAAGTTATTGCGACGAGTAAATTAATTGCGCTAAGTAAATAATAGTGTTTATTCCAACGGGCATAATTTATACGTTACAATTACGATAATTCACCCGTCATTAATTTGACGTGCGGCATGAGAACAATTGAAGCACTGCTCTTCGCAACCAAAGATATCTTTTTCTCCTTGCTCACATTATAACAGTTGGTCCTTCGAGCCGACAAATATGTTACTTGAAATGACATTAAAGAATTTTTTAGTTTTTAAACAATTGATTAGGATTGAAACTGTACAAAATGTGTAGAAATACGATCTGTCTCTGATACGAGCAAATGTATATTTAGCAGCAATTCCGATTTCATGCAATTTTGACTTGTTCTTGAGGTTAGGTGAAACTCAGGAGATGAGTAATCAACTCCGACTTCAGATTCGCACTCATCAGGTTAAAATACTTTGTATACAATCGCTCGGTATTTTGAAGACAACTTTTTTCTTGTATGTGATTGTAGTTTTGATTAAAATTTAGGCAATTTGGAATTATCATGAGCTACCCTTTAATTTATTATACGTCATAGGACATAGGCTGAGATGCACAGTAAAGAAGTAATTCGCATTTATCACAAAAAGAAGGGAATAACTTTAGAAAAATTTTCACTTTGAACACGAGTAACATTTTTCCTGTACGCTAGAGCATAAAAGATGCAAAAATAGAAACGTTCGATTATACAATTGCCTTTCTAAAACATCCTAGCTCATTAAATTTACTTGAGACAATCGTTAGGTGTAAGAGAAACCAAGAAAAAAATCATTTTCTGTCAATAGGAGTTATTGTTTAAAATGTTAGTTCATGTATATGTTCTTACAAGTAATTTTTGCTTTAATATTGTGTTTTCCTTGCTTTATTTTAAAAATACTGCCACAAAAACTCACCCTTGGTGTGCAATAAAAACGTGATAACGAGATGAAGAAGGATAAATTTTTCATAACTTTCCTTTTCCTCTTCAAATGTTTTCTCTTTCACTTTCATCACAGTTTTAGAAAACTGTTTGTGTGTTGGAACTTACAAGCTACAGAGCTAAAAGTATCTTAGTAAAGTTACTGCGTTAAAAGAGTAAATTCTTTCAAAGTTACAAGCAGAGTAACTTAACTTGTAATTTTCGTTACTTTTGACCCTAAACTTGTTTCAAGTTATGTTCAATGTGTGCAAACAACTAAAGCGACTTTAATGTTTGTTAAAGTGGCATCACCATATCGGAAAATATATAATTAATGTAATTATTACCGTTAGACCATTAAAGTGAAATTGCTAATAAACATGATTCTCACTAAAAAATGATGAATTTAATGAACAAAAGGAATAATCTAATTTATAATGGCCAAGACATTAGTTTCCAAACATTTCGACGCTATTTTATGCAAAAATATCAAGTACACTAGTAGTTTTATCCACTGCATATTTATTTCAAAACAAGAATATATTTGAAATTTCATTAGGAACAAAACTCATAAATATAAAGAGCACATCAAGTATACCTTTAGGGCCAGCAGAATGTCAACTTAAACTTGCGTCAAACACCATTTGGGACTCCAGAGTGGTTTTGCGGTATCAAGTCAAATATTGGAGATGCAAAGAGTGACAAAGCGACGCATGATGCCTGAAGCTGTCGTGTAAACTAAATAGAAACACTTGTATGCGGAATGGCTATACTCTCTAGCTCTCCCACTTTATTATCAACTGCAACGGAGAATGAAATTTTCTCATAACCCTTAGTTTCGAAACTAGTAAATATCAACTTTTCGGAACTGTACGTGGAAATTGCTGTTATTATTTCTGATTTTCCGGTATTAAAATATATAACTCTAATTTATTAGAACTATTTCGGGATTTAAACCACAACAAATGAATACAAAAGTGCTCTTTTACACGATGTGTAAATATAGTTATTTAATTAATTAAAGGAGTAGGAGTTATTTAAATTTCAAAGATATAATCTAAAGTTATCAGTTGTAATGAGCAGAACCAATTTAACAGTCATTTTGTAGGCAACAAATCAAATTTCACCGTTGCAAAATACTTTATACATTTAGATACCTGACATAATTTTTCATTCAATCATGTATTTTAATTTGCATTGTAAGTCTCTCTTGTAGACATTTCATATATTACTATACAAACTTTCTATTCACGACCCGCTGAAGGTGATTAGAGGTGAAGAAGATAAGAACTATTATTGCCAATATCACTTAAAAAAAAACGTATTCAAGTCAACGACAGGAGGCTGATAGTATAACAATAATGTGAAATGCTGTGATATGCTGCACTTTGTTAAAATTTATCTAATTAATTTTTCAGCAATATAAGAGCTGTAATATTGTTCATTTGTTGTTACCTTTATAAGACTTTTATAGAGCAACAAGACAATTTGATTTTTTTCAGAGAAGATAAGGTCCTTTCTTTTATTATTTATTAGGAAATATTTTTGCGATTCTTTTAGAAACTCATTTCGACAATTTTTACTTCAAAAGCGTTTCCTGTTTAAATTTCAATAGCAGTGCAAGTCTGTCCTTTTCTATTTAAAAGAAAAAGTGTTACTCAAAAATGGCAGATAGCGTGGTTTCACCCTTAGTTGCTGGCATCAAGAGAACTTGATTGAAAACTCGGCGTAGCGGACAAATACGACTAGAGCGGGATATTTCCAGCTTCTGACTCCTGCTTGCATCCCGGCTAACACCTCGGTCTGTCTCTTTTCCTTTTACGCTTCACTACGATTCTTTTCCTGTGCCATGATATACAAATTTCCCCTAAGCACAGAAACGACATATAATATATTATTTTACAAAAAAGATACATTCATTTCTTCGCATCACGAATGCAGATAGAAGAGAAAGCTTTAATCTTGGGTTTATTCGAATTTTTAACGAAATTACATTGTTCCCATTTTTTAGAGGATGTTTATGATTACTTTTATGACTCTAATTCAATAGCAACTTAGGTCCAACTTTTAAAAATTACTTAAAACTTTTGTTGTCGTACAGCAAAAGGCATTTATGCATATTTTTAGTAAAAAACAAACCATGTAACCTACCATATTACCATGTATATTCAAATTTCCCATTCCTACATGGTTCCTTAAACCTAACAGCCAGCAGGGGAAAATCCCGTTGGAAGTAGCGGAATTATATGTAGACATTGATTAAAATTTGGTGTTAAATTATTATGCTAGTAAGTTTGAAGACAAAATGTTCATTTCATAATATGACTTTGTGTGTGATTGCTACGTTATAAGTACTCGGTTTGTATCGTGTTTTAAACTTTTGCCTACACAGTAAACTTATTTTTCAGAATATTATGGATGCATGATCACTGAAAACCGTAACTTATATTACTCGGTCACGAACTTGTCACGTAACTATATTACTCGGTCACGTATCAATTAGTTTAACTTTAAGTCCTGCCCTTTAAAAGTTTTGGAAGGTTTATCTGATGCCTGAGTTATGTTGTACGAGTATGTACGTGTGCTGAGAATGTAATCGTGTCGTCCAGGTAAACCAGGCAAATTGTTGATTACTTTTTGGGGCGGTTTCGATGTAATTTTTAGGGATATTGACGAAGTGAAATGTCCATTTACGTTATTAAGAGAGCATCGGATTTTCTTGAAGTTCAACTTACTGAAAATCAGAGGCTTAAGTAATCAGTAAGAAAATCAGAGGTTAAAGTAATTACACCTTCCTAGATTATCTAAAATGGTTATATTTGATAATGGGTTGCAGTCATCTATTAAGTTCATAGTAACCCACACAAATTCTTCATACTTGTTTACTTCTATTGATATCAAAGCATTACAATGTAAAGTTTTGAACCCTTCAATTGTTATGGTGTATACTGTTATGGTTTAATAGCAGTTCAGATCCTTTCAATCAGTTTCATTGTTATGAATCGACACTTACAGAATAGACCTATTGTCTCCATAAATTATCTCATCTAGCATTATTTCGGACCCATTGAGAAAGTTGGTGTAAATATATCTTTTGAGTTTCATGGTACACAAAAATGGAGTTTCAGTTACACCGTTACTTGGATTTTCTGAGGATAGGATCGTCGCAAATTTTAAATGCTTCATATGATTCATGCGTATGACTCCGTCGAAATAATTATGAAACATTATATTTTAACAAGCGGTATCGTAGCTCTATACCTATTTAATTTAGAACCTGAATATGTGTATTACGCCAAAGTTTATGAAAAACATTGCTTCCTCATTCCTCAGATCAGAGCTCAGATAATAAACTTTATTAAGCTATACAACCTCAAAAATTCGTTCAAAGTCGCACAGGTAATAAAGGTTACAGAGTTACCGAAGAATCACTTACAAGAATCACTGAGTGCCTGCTTTATCTCAGAATTATCAAGATAAAATAGAAAACAGTGGACTTCTTCGTTAATAAATTCTTTAGAAGCTGTATTCGTGAAAATCGATGGTTGGAAGTCGGTTGACCGTAATTTTTGAATTGACATTTGCCGTTTTTCATGTGAATCGGTATATTTTATTAACCATTACAGTAATCACTAATAAGTTCTCACTCATATTTAGATATAATTCGTTATTTATATGAACATGTATTATAGTAATAATACGTATAATATGCGACTATCTTCACGTATTCTGAAACTCGTAGCATCAGTGTTAATATTTTCTCTCCGTGTATTATTATGTACGTGTGAAAAATGTGTCAGTTTTATTCGATTTCTGGGACTGTTCGCTCCACCCGCCTACGTGAATTAGTGCGAAAGCAACGAAAAAATAAAAGGAAAAATATTACTGCAAGTAGCAAACCTAGAGTGCGTATATACATATACCAAATTCATATTCACAAGGAAGAGGGGGTGTTATTACAAAGTAATGAGCCTTCCTCTCCGTACTTAATAGACAACTTCGAAGCTGAAACAGTGATTGATGAAGTCTCTAAATGTAGACTTGGAATTGCTTGTTGAATAATAGTGAAGGCAACAACTTCCCTTAGAAGTTAAATACCATGAGATACAATATTTGCGTATGGATATTGTGTTGACTTTTCACTTTTCAGCATTAATACTTGCACTGACGCTAACTTGTTTACTAAATTCATCAATCAAAGTTTATATTACGAATCGTCTTAAATGGACATTCATAATTTCCTATGTGTCTAATCATTTCACGTCACTTTTGAGATAGGTTGCTTTCACCACCGCAATAAATTTAACACGGCCAATTGTTACTGTTACCATTAATACCGATGTATTACTGTTTCTTCAATATAAAAAAATGATTCTTCAATTTTATTTGGAATTTAAAAGATGGAATAATAGAATTTTGTATAGTTAGAAAAATTCGTTTGAGCTTGAAATAATAATATAAATATTAAAATGTGTTAAAGAATTTTACATCTTTGTGAAATGGTTAAAGTAGGTAATTTTGATTATAAATAAATCATGTTTGTTAAAATTCTGTTCACAACCTAAAAACGAATACAATTTGAAGTTATTCAAACCAAAAGCAATCAAAATATATGTACAAAATGTTAAACATTCAATTTTTGGAATTTGCACGTATTACATGTGTGTTGTTTTACCTTTATCCTTGATGCGGTCTTGCAACCTATGCAACTATTATATTTGCCAGTACCAACAGTGGATTAATTTTTAATTTCAATCCACAATCCGTTGATTTTCGTTCTACACTATTTCAATTTAGGAGCTCTGTGTCGAGGACTATATAATTGCAAGTTGGCAATAGTTGGCAAAGTCATTTTCTAATATTGAATTTAGTGTCATTAAACTTTGTATGTGACTGAGAAAATTTTAGGGAAGGAATGTGTTCTCTATCGAACGAAATTTCATTATAATGGCCTAATTAAGAGAAAAAATAACAGGTCCTCATTTCTCTGATATGGAAATGTGGAGTGGGGCTTCAAAAGATGATTGTATTATGTATGTATGTGATTACTTCTCAGAAAATTCATATAAACAGACAATTTGGATTAACTCGGGTAACAATAGGGTAAATAGGCAATTTTCTATTATATGGATAGGTCGAGGAGGTGCAAACAATTGGCACACATGATTACTTTGTCTGTTTAGTAGTGATATAAGAAAGTGTCAGTATAATAGATTTAACTTACATACATTTAAATTTAGTGTAAATAAGATATGTAAGGCAAATCGAGGATTTGTTACAAGCACTCTTCCGCCATTATATACACCTTTCGAATATTTGGCGAATGGCACGTGTACTACTAAATGGTGAGGGTTTGTCAGCCGAATCTTTCAAAATGATTCTGACCGATGGAAACTAGGCAATTTGTACTATGCTGAAAGAACTAAGAAGAAATAGAAGATTCAGTAATTTCACTTCGTTAGTTAAAATTCCTCACTGAACGACAAATCAGTGAAAATTTTAAAAACATTCTTTCTAAGGTAACTTAGAGAACTTGCTTCACTAGTAGCAGAATGAAAAGATTATCCCACAATTAGGAATTCATTGTATTCAAAATCCAGTTTCAGCAAAATTCAGGAATAACCTGTGAGGTTTAATTCGCTTTTCCCGCGTTTCATCTTAGGGCTGAATGTTATGTTGTAATGATTATATTTGTATCAATATTTTACATTCCACTTTTTTTCTAAATATTTAATTGTATGAATTGCAATGGCCTCATCTATCTCCTACGCGACCGAGAGCTTATGACTTATGGTAATATTTGTCCATTTCTTTTCGATTCCTAATTAGAATCCTCTTTACGTGAAAATTCATAACATCTCCGTTTTAATCTCATGTCAGGCTCACCTGCGACCGTCACACTGCGTAAGTAAAATTGCAGGCTATAAATACGATACTATACAACATGGAAATTAGTTAATAATTTCGTTAAATATGCAGAGAGACCAAATATGAATCTGATCATAGTGAGACCACAATAGTTTATATTAGTATTTATTTCGAATAATTTTTAATATAGATAAACATATGAAATAAGTTTACTCACAATGACTAAGTTAATTTTTTAGCTCCTCGTATGAACAAGCCGTTTAAAAAAAAACGAGACAATACTTGTGGCATCAATATTGGCCGTACTAGTACAATCTTTAATTAAGCTGTGTATGGTGTTGGAGAGATTGTGAAGCAAAAAAGGGTCCAAGGCTTCAGCTTGTCACGTTAAAGACAAACCCTGCCAGTAGTTCTACGGATTTTTAATTAAATTGATTAATTAAAAATCGCCCAACGAACTGCTATGGCTGAGTATTTCGTAATTTATCCGGACTTTAAGTTACCCTCATTCACTCGAAACATAAATCAATCATACCTTTGTACTTCGGAATCTCTTCGAAGTATTGATAAACGTAATTCAATGAGTTTAAACTTTATCAGTGAGAGTTATTCATTAGACAGTTCCATGAGATTAGAAAAAAGAGGCAGTATTAAACATTTTTAGTATTCATTCGAATTCGAACAATGTTCAGATATATTTTATTGGAAATTCGAATTCCAATCAGAAATTTTATTTTGTTTTCGTTTTGTAGCAATGTAATACGAATCATTTTTTTATATAAAAAAAGTAATAATTGAACTAAAATAGGATTTCCTTTAAAGTCGCCTACTTTCTGAACATCCTTTTCAGTGCATATTAAACATACACGTATACACTATGTACAATAATTAAACTGAGCTTAATAAAACCTTCTAGTTCACAGAAAACCTCCTTTGTACTCAGCAAAAGCTTTGTAGACCTTGAAATCTGAATTGAGGAATTTTACTCATCTTTATGCTTATACCTTTAACATAAAGGCGAATGTTGATGAAGTATACAAAGCAGAAATTACAGTTTTCTAGGGGACGTTCTGGGAAATTCCAGCTTATCTTTCGAACGAAATATTTCTTTGAGGTATGACATCAAATTATCAAAGTACAACAAAAAATCTAATATTTCTTTGTATTGTACGTTGAGCAAATGGATATAATACCATTGCTGGTAATATATTTTAATAAGTTCATATGTATATGTACTCTATGCTAATTAATTCACGAAATTAAAGACCATTTTATTAATTCTAGAGATTACATAATTATATACAAGTATACCTTTTTGAAAACAGTTTTAAAGTATAACAGTTGTTATAAATACGTAAAACAGATATAAATGCAGAGTTATTTTGTAAAATAATGAACAGGTTCAATAAAATTTTAGAGTAATTTTTGACAAAAAGGGTCGAACTCGCCAAATTTTCACCGACGCATTTTTCCGCGTGAAATTTTCGCGAACACAGTAATTGATGTGGAAGTATGAAGTCACCGACATTTATTTGGATATATATGGACAATGTGAAATTTCACATTTCAAACCATCAGTTTAATGGCAATGATAGCATCAGAAGAAAATTGGAAGTGTATCAGCAGTCCTAGTGTTTGTTTTTTGTGTTGCTCAAAATCAACAACGTTTTTGAAGTTTTTTTTAAGTTATTTCTTTAAATCAAAATATGTCTTATTTCCAATTTCAGCAGTCTATACGAAATGTCAATCGAATAAATATCTTACATGTAATGGTTAATTTAATTGAACCCTCAATTTTTTTCCTACATGGATTAAATTAAATGCATAGATGGATTTGGAGACTTCACGTACACACCCATAATGTAGTAGTTTAATTATTCAATGTAACTCACATTAACCAGAACATGGTAAGCAGAGTTGAGTGTAAATATTGGGAATTTTGCCATGTTCATGATGTTTCTATATCTGGTTGACTCCCAGAGTAGCAGAAACTGAGATACTTGATTTTTCTTTGGTGAAATATCTTAGATACGACCACATTTCTACAGTAAGAGCTTCACATCAAGGCACAGAGAAACCTGATCTTCCGAAAAATGAAACAATCTTCCAAGGTGTTGCACCTCTCCATCATGCGGCACCTGTTCATGCTTATTTAGATAAGATTTTTCAAAATCGTTGAATAAGGAAAAGAGGAGTGTCTGAGTGGCCATCTAGATCACCATATTTGACACCCCTAAAATAATTTTTATAGAAATATTAGAAAGTAAGGTGCACAGTAATACATAAGAGAATTTAGA
Source organism: Cryptocephalus primarius (assembly GCA_963576515.1). Taxonomy (NCBI): domain Eukaryota; kingdom Metazoa; phylum Arthropoda; class Insecta; order Coleoptera; family Chrysomelidae; genus Cryptocephalus; species Cryptocephalus primarius. The sequence goes on from OY754936.1 coordinate 12,473,416, forward strand.
AAATTTAACAGCAAGAATTTTTTGTTAAATTTAACGTATACCACCTGAAGTTGCTAACACTGTTCACAAGGGATTTATTCGGGATACTTATATTGTATTATAAAAGATCGCTTAGCCTGTGTATCTCGATTCAGCAATGGTGTAAGCAAGTCAGTAAAGAGGAAGGGGAAAGAAGTATAGACCCTAGATATCATACTTTAGAGAGCAGCTAGTACTTCCAAGTTTTCTTATACACACCATGTATATTTTCTAATACACCTTTCCCATCATACCCACTGTCGTTTATTCATTTCATTAGAACATTTAAACACATGAAAATGTTAAAAATGTGGTTCATATTTGGTAACTAAAGATGGGGTTTGCATTGAAAAAAAAATGTGAATGACATATTTACTCCACGAATCACCCTGTATGCAAAAATTCTAGGTAAAAAATATGCCAGTGATCAAAATTTGACGGTTTCCAGCGTTTTTCCCAAAAATTACTGTTTGAATTGTTATCGCTTTTATTCATTACGAAAGCACTTTACGCAAAGACGCTGAATGATGGGTCAACTCGTGCAAATTCGCCCTGATTTAGTTTTTCCACTTAAACTTCAAGAACTCAGACCCTTTGGAGGTCAATTACCACAATACCATCGTACACAATACTTTCGTTAACGAACTCCTCTTCTCTAGAACCTTCTTTATTGGGAACATTGTTAGGGGGAATTCTTGGTATTTTCGTTTAGAATGAGTAACTATGACTATTAAAATGTTATAATAACAGTATTCACAAACAGTAAACGTTATACATGTACACTGCGATAATCTGGAAGCATATCATCATCCATCATCTAGAGTAAGAGAGGTACAAAAATTACAAGTGAAACGATGTAGTACATTATCTTTACAAATAAAGTTTCTGGATTTGAGAGGCTACAATGAAATTAGTTTAAGACGGATCGATTTTTTATATTTTTTAATTAAGTCTATTATATCGGACAAGATAATTCGGCAGGTAATTTCTGAACAATCATCCTCGCAACTAATAGGTAGACATGATCATTTCAAAGTCAGAATATTAATCTTTGATGTCATTAAATTTACGTTCGATTATCGACAGCACTTCTCGACTGAAAGGGACTGTCCTGAACATCGTGAAGGGTGAATTTCAGGGATACATTACGATTTTGCACGAACTGAAATCTTGTAAAATTTTAGAATTTATTATATGCTTGAAACTAAATGTACTGCACTACTGAAAACAGGGATACCACTTTAAAGTAAAGTGTTTCTGTATTGTAAAATGGTTAAATTATATAGAGCAACTACATGGGTTAGTAGTGTTGGTACTGTCTACCTAAGGAAAGTGTTTAGGTAGAGGACATACATAAGTTTCAACGAAAAAAGGATAGCCTGTTTAGTCACTCTAAAGTATAGTACCTGTAGATTATTTTGGTAATATTTATACCATAGAATTTTTAGAAAGTAATATCATTAACCAGCAAAAAAAAATTTGAATGCTACTAATTCCAATGAGCTAAGTCCTGCTAATTTTTAGCTGAGAAAAAGTATGTTGGTGAAATTTCCCCCATGCTTATCACTTACACTTCCCTAATTTTCTGGAGAAAATCCAAATGAGAGTGGAGGGAATGCATTTTTAGAGACATTTTGCAACCCAGTGTATTGCATTTTTCGATAGTTATGGTCTTTCCTGTTACGTAGAAATCCATGCACACGCCTCTAAATGTTTCCCAAGTAGCCTTCAATCAAAATTAGGATCTTCAAAAATGTCACCAATTTATCCAAGGTGTTTAAGCCCCTCGAGGCCCTAAGTTATAAACATGTAAAGCTTAAAGTTTCCAACTATTCGAATAGTAACTAAAAATACAAACAAATAAATAAAAATATAAACAAATAAAAATTAATATAACCACCATTTCTTACCCCCTGGGAAAGAGAAATTCGGAGTTATATTATTTTTCTGTGCTATCTATGGCGCCTTTAAGCGTACAAAGTTTAAAGTTCGCAGCTCTTCGGGCACTGTTAAATAAATTCCATCCTCCTTTCTATCCCTTCGGTAAGAGAAATTCAGTGTTTTTAAATAGTTCTCTATACTCCCTCTTTAAGGAAGGTCTCCAAAACGCGCAGGAGTAACGGTTTGGAAATCTGACGCTACAGACGGATGTTTAAAATACCAACGACCAATGAAGATGTGCTAAGACGAATAAATAGACAGTGGAAACTACTAACCACAAGAAAGGTTTCTTATTATGGCCACATTAAAAAAATATGCCTTATTACAGCTGGCCAAGAGAGAAAAGTTAAAAGGGCAAAGCGGTCTAGGTAGAAAAAGATTTTCTTGATTGACAAATCTTCGAGATTAGTTCAATATATCTGATGCTGTAAATTTAATACGTATGACTGAAAGGAGTTCTAAAGGATAATTGCCAATCTTGGCCAGAACGGAGAAGGCACTCTAAGAAAAAGAAATAGTTCTTAAAATCAAATAAAAGCATCAAATAAAAGCATTATCAGTAAACAATCCACTATTCCAATCAATTGTTTGAAAAAGTCCGGTAGAATTCAATTTAACTTTCAATTAATTCATTAATCAATCGCACGAATGGATGGTTAATGAATTTTAAACAGTTTAATGTTGTCGGCATTTTATAACAAACCGTCTTATTTAATTATATATTTACGCGTTCAGATGGAATCATAAACTGATGTGCGATAAAATCAATTCAAATTACGCTTTCGAGACGCTATTTGAAAACTCTATTCGCCTCATTTTAATATAAAGTACCGCCTGTGCAACGGTCTCTTCTGGCAAAATTAACCTGTATTTTGGTATATAGGCGGAATTTATAGGCTTTTCAGATCTTCATGGCTGTAGTTTGCTTAAACTATACGTGTTGAAATTTAGGTTGCTAGCCATCCTAGAATTTAAGATGTTTTATACATACATACATGTCTTCAACTTTATAAGTTGTACTCGTATTGACTATTAACCCCCGGAGAAAGATTTTTGAGAAAATGCATCTATAATGAACTTTTGTGGATAAAGGTCAGTCATAACCGTCCACCAACTAAGATTTTTTCCATTACACCCTAGAAAAATACACGTCTTTTAGCCTGCCTAAAGAAGGCATAAGCACTTACAAGTTATGCCTTACGTATCCCTAAGTATCCCTTACGGGATTAGGAAACCGTTATGTATCACGAACACATATTAGAACCAGCCTTTCATTTAATAGGTACCTGCTGATAACTACCAACACTCACGGAATTCATTGATGTGCTACCCGTTTCTATCTTAAACAATCGCGTTAATCACTCTTTATGCTATTTGCTTCCTACACTTTATCACAGCATATGGGCCAATTAGCAGAGATTACATTTCATTTTTTGTTCTCTCCTTCTGAGAACAAATCAGTTAAATCCAATACAATGGTTTTGGTTGGTACATGGAAATGTAATCACCAATTAATATACTACTTAAAAAATTAAGCTTACTTTATTTATAACTTGACAAGAACTAATTATATTAATGAACCTTGATAATCAGAATGGACAAATGAACATTTCGTTCATTGCTGTCGACTTGATTTATGTTTTTAACGGAAACAACAAAATGTCGAAAGTTCTTTGTCACTAGATAAAATGCTTTACGTGCTATTGAAAAAGTAATAATACTCATCATTGTAGGTTATTAATTAATTAATAAGATTCATGGAACACCATAACCAATCTATAAACATACATGTGCAACAGAAAATAAATGTTGTGTCACATAATGGGACCACATTTTGGCGTTTGTGGATTCCAACGTTGAAATGCATAGACTCCAGCATTAAATTAAATCTCAAATTAATTAAACTGAATAAGGCCTACTACTAACTACTACTACTACTAACACTTTCAATATTTAATAAGCAAAGTTGGAGTGGTAGGTAGGGGCAATAAAATATGTCAAAAATAAAAATGTCATATACTATGACAAAATTTCATTGATTCGAATGTGACGTCACTATGAATAGTTGGCACCGGTCTTGTAAAAGTTTGAGACTATAGTATATTCGAGTTATTTTCGATGGGGGTAGGTGGGTGTACCTCGATGAGCAGTTAACTGAGAAGCAACAGGATTTTGAGTCTAGTGGGGTCACAAAAGGCGCACGCCTGCAAGTACACTGAAGCACGCGACTGTGCGTCGTCGGGTTAAACCGAAAACCTTCGCATTTCCAGATAAGTCCGCAGAGGGGAAACTGCACCCGACGTTCCCGCGAATTTTCGCCGCGAATTTTCCGGGTTTTGCACACTGTGAACTTTTTCCACGGGGGACTTTATCGATACAACTGTTGCAGTCTCGAGTAGTGCAACACAGCGTGAATGAATTTTCGGTAAAGTTTTCGTTACTTTATGATAGTTTGAACTTCGCGGTTTGTACTGTGGCAGCATGAGGTTCTTCTAAAGGTATGCATCTTTTTAATATCAAATGATCTTATCAAATGAAGCACTCTTAATGGTAACTGAATCTCATTAACTCCTTAATGTAAATTTAAACAGTACATTGTTGTAAATAATAGTTTGATAATTCCCTGATGAAAAATATTGCAATATGATATAAAAAACTGTGTGGTTAGTTACTGAATTTTAATTTATTTGTAGAATATTAAATTTTTTGTGTCCAGCCGAACCATGATTTCACGTCTTTAAATATTACATGTAATGATACTATCTGATATGTGATGATTTAAATTGTTATCAGAAAAATTGTAAATATACAACTTTTAGGGAATATAGGGTTAAATTAGTGTGGTGTTGCTTATGAAAGTTTACTAATAAAATTATGTTCTAAAATCTATGCTATCAATCAAAAATCAAATTTAACAACTGATAATTAAAAATATGTCAATTTATGATCAACTCATCACTGTTTTCATCTCTTAATAGGCACATTGTTACCAAACTAATGAAATACGTGTACCTACACTGATTTGCTTTTCTCTAACCTAAATACAAAATTATATTTGTAAATGCTTCAACTGTTTGTACATTTTATGCGATGTGATACTGTTTAATAGCATATTTCTCCAACTAATCTTAAGGATGTCTCAAACGGAATTGAATTTTACGAGATATTGTCGACTAAAAATCTGAAGTTAGGTATGTCGGCGTACGATTATACTCTTCTAACTTCTACTTTATAGACACATTGAATATGCGTAGGGGGCTAAGGAAATCTTCGGCTTTATAATTCGCATTTGTAGTGAATTTAAAAGTATTGGTTCCAGTAGGGCGTAGGATCAGGCGAATGTAAATTTAGTTTCGGTGTAATATGAAATCTCCAATGCTAGCGTATTCAAAATGAATTTATTTTCTTTGCTGAAATCTTATAAATCACTGTCACATAATGGAAAGTCGCATTTTTCCTTTAATACACAAGCGTAAATGTACACAATAAATTTTTGTATCAAATTGTAGATAATCTGGTAGATTTATTCACTATATGGAGTATTGTGCACTTTACTGTATGTACCCTTTGATGTTCGGGAAATAAACATGTTTTTAAAACCTATCGCAGCGACGGATGTTATTATTGCAACTCACCAATACAACTACGCAAAATTGATATTTCCTATATATGTTTTATTCATTCGATTAAACATCATTCATTTCATTGACACTCTATTAGGCAGAAAGATTTCAGTAATTAATAGAATCGACAGTTGTATTTCCATGTACATATCGATATTGAAATATTCCACTAATCCGACGCGAAATCTTATAACTTTAATTTCTATTGCAAATGTTTGAATACAATTTTATTCGGGACTATTTTTATTATAGTAGTAAAATATGGTATTGAAAAATTTCTGCCGAGGACGTACATACCAAACCAGTTTTGGAGTTAAAACAACATTTTCTTACCAAACATTTTATTCTTAAAATTATCATTCGGATTAACTGTTTTAAACCTGTAAATGTTTTAAAATCTATATACGAATGCTGTACAGGTCTGTCGAAAACAGAAAATGTATTCCCAGAAATAATTATCTGAAGTGACCCCTAATTGAATGAAATAAGTGCTTACATATATTTTTACAGTACCTATGATAACGGAATAATATTGGCAATTTTAGTTATGTAGATAATAAAAATGTGAGGAATTTCATAAATTGCCATCGTAAAGCATTTACCTTTTAGCTCGGTTTAGAGTGTTCCTATCGGTTTGTAGTTGAATAAAGAGTGTAATATCTTGGGAAATATGCATGCATTTCCTGCTACAAAACAAAAGGTTTTAGAATATTTTTTTCCCTTTTGTATTGAATAAAACTAGAACTTCATGTAACCGCAGAAGTAAATATATATATCGCATACATGCTTTTAGCTTTGTTAAAACTTAAAGAACATCTGTGATTATCTATGGAATACGCATTGAATTACAATATCTATTCAGCGTGAATGCTGCATATGCACATCCCATTTAATAAAACGTAAAACGTCCAGGATTTTAAGTGTATCAAGTTCTTAGGAATTTTCCATTTCGCCAGTATCAACAACACGTAAAACCACAGCGTTTAAAACTAGTATTCTGCATCGAGATGAGCGGTATTAAAAATCCTAGTAACGAAGTATAGGGATTTATCGTGGCTGTACTCTTTCTTATAATGAAAATATTCATTATTTTAGTGCAAAAATTATCTTCCTATTAGGTTGGTTTAATTATATTAGAAGTAAGAACAAATTTTATATTAAAACTTTCTTCGTCATCGATCCACTTGGGATAAATTAAAAATCAGTGGAGAAAGTATGACGTTACTTATGCACTTTGACTAATTGCTCTCGTTAAGTTATACTTGGATGTGGAAAATAAATTGTAGAAGATATTTCACAAAAGAAATTTGCCACTTTCAATCGCCGTTCTCTGATGTTGCTTAGAAGAGGAAAAAGCAGAGTTCATACAATTTTATGAACGGTAGTTTTCTGGTCACGTTTAAATGATATTCCGGACATTAGCCAAACACGCATTTTGAATTTGTCGTCCTGGATATTTTTTACAGAAACAATTACTGTGTTTTGACATGCATGTCATACGAGCTGGTAAAAACCGAGTATTTGAAACAAAATTTGAAACTGCGGATTGATTAGTACAGTTGAAAGGCTTAGTTATTCCCGTTGATTGAAAATATTGGAGAAAATGTTCAAATTTTTGCATAAAATGGTGTACCAATCGCCCAGTAATGGATTGGAGTCTCAATCGATATAACCTATAAACCATTGTCTATATAAGTCAAAATCTAGTGGAAAGGGTCTAAAATATTACCGCACATAGAAATAATTTTTATTTCGAATGAAATGCAGGTACCTACACTTAATTTTCTGAAACCGGCTGAATGCTGAATACTCTCCATTGTTAAAAGCCGCTGAATCTTTGGTATTAACGGCCACTGGCAAGATAAAATCTTGTAAAAATATGCACAGAACGAATGAGAATTTTCAGGATAATTCAAATAGGTAACGAAGTTTTAAATAATTCATTTAAAATTTTGCCGGGATATGTGAAATTCGCTAAGTAAATGAATCGGAAAATGGACATATACGGGATTTTACACGAATATTATTTAAATAAATTACCAATTGAGTGTGCAGATTAGGGACATTAGATTATAACGACATAATGATCGTCGGCTTTATTTTTAAATACCAAACAATCCAATCTAACTCATTACTATTCGTGGCAGAATTAGTTTATACTTAAATATAACTGTCAATATTATGGTAGGGCTTGTCTCCCCAGGTTATATTAAAAATTAACAATTTTTATTGAATATTTGCTTAAACATAGTGGATTTGCTAAAACGAAATATATTTGATTTTAGACAGATAAAGTTTCTAGATGAAGGAAGATAATATTTGCTTTGGTCCACTATTTATCTAGTATTTAACTGTGATGATAATAAGTTAAAGGCCATCATTAAACAAACTAATATCTGATTTATCCACTACATTTTCACTGCCTACTTTTTAATGAAGAATTAAATCTCTAGGTTTTGAGTCCTAAGTAATTAATAACCCTAACAAGGGAAATTTCCATATAAGTTATCTTGCAAAAATAATAAGTTACTAATTATTTTCCTAAACGCATTGCTTCAAATCATAATACCCCAACTAACGAGAAACTGCCTAGTAAGATAAATTTCAAACTACTCTTCGATTTACATAAATAGGAAAGTTGATTGAGAGGGATATCTAGTCGAAAAAATAGATTCCCTGCTCAAGAAGCTACCAGAACATACACAAATGGAAAAAAAACAAGGAACCCTTAATTACTGCGACTATTATTGAATAATGTAACAAATAAGCAAACTATATTTGATTTAAAACAAATCTGGTATCACGTGACCCGGTGATCTCGTGTATGTACCAACTGCAATTCACTGTTATAAGCAGATTCAAATTCGCACGTTTATTTCAGTTGGGAATAGCCAGCGACATTGTCGGATTATTTGTTTGTTCAACCGGACGGCGGATCTGAATATTTGTTTACATTACAGTTCATGGTTTTAAATCTATAGCTTGAATTGAATATAATCGTAAAGATTTCTGTTTATCAACTGTCCTTTTTAGAACGTATTGGTGAATGAATTATACTGGATACATGTGTATTTAATATGCCAGTGTTACAACAGTGTTAGCCTTTACACGAATGACGTTATATCAGATTTGTTTTGATCGAACTTAATATCAATCACATGAAGCTTATCCGGATAATACTGAATTAACCAATAATTTTTTAAAGAATACGGCAATTGAAGAAGTTCACAAATCTTGCTGAAATAAGTATGAACCCGAGAATATGAAGCTTTGCAAATAAAAAATTAAATAAGAGACAGAAAGTGTCTAAAACAGAGAACCTACTTATTATGGTAAACGGTAATAGACTCGAAGCAAAAAAATTATAACACAAAATTTTGAAAACTTTTTCAAATAATAGCTAATGGCATTGCATTACCGAGAGTTAAAAATATTAAACTTGTAACTGTGATCAAGGCACATAGCGTGCGTTGTATATAATAATATAAAGTATAAATAAAATCACAACAATCATATTCCGTTAGAAAACTCGAAAGTTACGTATCAATTAAAACAAACATGAAAGCGTGCTTGCGGAGCAAACCTGAGTTTGTAATTTCCAATACTATTAGTGATTCGATACTCTGGAATATGATTATGAAATCTGAGGATACCTCAAACACACTGCATAGAACAATTATATCGGTTCTGCATTAATATGCATACATTTTACTTTGTACTTTTATTTAGCTAAGTTTCTTTTAACATTCACTACAGTTTAGATTTGATAGTAGTTGCAACGAACTTCATCGTAACGAGACGGCTATTCATTTAAGAATATTTAGGTATGGATTATAGCGGTTTCCGGAATGTTGATTTTGTTCCGAATATCATTTGTGTATTTCGCTTTATTCACCGAATAAAAGAATGCTGGTATTTATCAAATTGTCCTTATGCACTCGAAACACCGTTAATAATCCTAGCAGAACCGTAAAGTCTTCTAATAACACTTACACTGCTTATGCTAAGGTGCTGCCTGCTTGCAATTCAATTCCGAGAATATTGAGTATTTCATTGAAAAGATTGGTTGCAGATGGATAAAATCTAATTTTCGTTTCAGATCAAGTTAATACAGGTATCAAGTATATAAGTGGAAAACGCGGAAGATTTTCAGGACATTCGAATTTATGGCAGCTTCATAGTTACACTTTGTTTCAAAACGTATTAATTTTACTACGATACTTTTTAGCTCGCTGCAATTTCATCGATTGATAGTTTAGTAGAATTTTCCACCTGAATCATATTATACCATGAATCAGCTTGTCTCTTTCCTATTCATACTTTTATGTAGTAAAAGAAAAATTAAAATATATGAACTCGACTAATGAAAGAAAACATTCTATTTTGAATGCTAGGAAAATAGTGTTATAGCAGTGTAGTAGTCATGAAAATATTTAAATATGTTGCTAGAGGGGATTTGAAACCCTTAAACCATCCGCTTTCAACGGCGATGCTAGGGATTGCTTGATTTTTGTATATATAATTTAAAACCGATCTGGAAATCGTTCTGCATATAACCTCATGGCATTCAATCCATTGCAGGAAGCAAGACCAGACATTAAATGCATATATATATATATATATATATAATACGTTAAGGGCACCTTCCTTTGACCTCAAGACACAAGAAAATGTACCAATTTCAAAAAATAATCTAACAAAATTTGAAGTCTTAAGAAATCGTACCACCAGCTTTCCAGATATGTCATCATTTCAACATTTACATTGTTCTAAAGACCTGTGATTAAATAGAGAATCCTCAAAAATTTCGTCAAGTATAATTAAAAAATAATAAGGTTTTTCCTGAAATTCGCTTTTGCCTCTCTTTAACAGTAAATTTCTCGTAAGAGAAGCCATTTACAAAAAATTGTTATATGAACATTCAGTGTTATTTTTAGATGTGATTTAAGTGCATCAGAAATCGCCCGAATATACTGGAACACCTTGAATATGGAAGAAACAAATCGAGTAGATATATAACTTTCATTATCATAGACTTCGATTTCGAAAGGAACACAATATTAAGATATAATTTCTGTCCCCCTTCTTTTATATTCATTGTTCTTTTAAACATAAAAGTGACATGTAATTTTTTGGACAAACGTGAGGTTTTGAAAGATTTTACAAATTTAGTTATTCTGAAAAATATTCAGGATTCCGAAACTCCAACAAAAATCACTGTATTCCTAAATTTTTCAAAACCCGTAATATTTAGACATTGAACTTTAAACTATCTTATACTACGATCAAAAAATACTGTTTGTGGAAACCTTGTACACGTTTTCAGCGCAGCTAAAGTAGAATTTGTATTATAAGTACAAATCTGAATGCGATGCAAACAGGATTTGTTCTGGTTTATTACAATTGCAAATTTTGTATCAAGGGATGATTTTCAGCCAGTATGTAATAATCTGCTGCAATAGGTATCTTCAATATTTTTGGGAAAACAATATTCTACCTACAAATTTTATGTAAATATGTAAAATCGACTTTAAATAATTTGTGAGCCGTGACAGTAGTATTTTTTCCAGACAATCTTTTCCGACTTCTGGCTCCTTAAACAACGTTTTCTAAAATTTTCTTGAAACAAACAGACAACTCTTCTCAGGGAGTGACTTATATAAAGAGATCTTTTCCACTAATAAGGAGCTATCTTCATCAATTCTTCAATTATCAGACTAAAAAAATTCTACTATTCTAGACTATTCTACCTAAGGACGTTTATATATTAACAACCTTCATTAGATTTGATTACCTACCTTTCAAAAAAATGGTAATTATTAAGTAATAAATGTTATTAATAATGTTATGAAGGTAGAATTCGATATGCTTACTAATTTATTTATTATGATGGTACTTACGTAAACAGCAAGTGTGCTCCGATTTTCTTAATATTCTCCACGTCAACAGGCTGTTGGCACATGTTTATACCTGCAGTTAATAAACTGGCATTATTTTTTAAGTTGGAATTAATTTAGCTTAATTTAATGTTTTGACAACTTATATTCAATGAAAGCAATAATTAGAGTGATGATACCATTTATGTAACTAATTAAAACGGATAGAATATAAACTCCCCCGAAATAATTATCTTTGAAAACCTATTTTCCCAATAAGGCGATTACTCACTATATGCTTTTACTGGATCTCTCTAATTTAGGAATTTATCTGAGACGAAGGAATGGAACGCTCAGACCGGAAGGAATCACTTGGTGACGAGACGTAAGACGTACTTAAAAATTTTCAAAAGTAATTTTAAAGCAGTGAATTTTCTATCTAGATGGGAGGAAATCAAAGTTGGATAACAGTGAGTTGGGAAGTTAAGCATTGTTGAAAATCTTCATGCGTCCGAGTTTCAGCTAAGGGATGATGATGGAACGTTGGCTTCGGTCTGCTCTTCTACCGCATGAATATTCATGCGCTGGCCACACATACGCTGGTGATGTATCACCTACAAGCCCGCGTCATTTCCTGACCGCACTATAATCAATTGCTTGCGTAAATGAACATGTAACTTCGGCAACATTTATGAAAATCTGCCACAAACAGAATCGTCAAACGCAGAGAGTACACCACAACCCACGCTGATTATTTTTGGATAAAATAAATAACTAGATTTTCTATACACTTTCCTCCAGGAGAAAATCATTTTGTCGACGTTTCACCGTATGCTCGTTCATTAATAAGTCGCGTCATTCTTGATTGCAATAAGATTGGTCTATCGCGCAGTAAAATTTACATTTACTATCAATGGTTTTTAAAATTTGTACTATTAAAAATTAAGGGAAATCATTTAGTCAAAAAATATTTAAACAAGAATGAAATTCATTAAAGAAAATTTGCTTAATGGTATACGATTGGTGATGGTTTCACTCGCTTCCTGCCCTTATTGTTTCATTGGTTTCTTTTCTAATTTCTTTATATTTTACTTTGTCTACTTTCTGATTACTCTGCATTCAGTTTTGCTAGATATCTCTTTTCCTTTTTGCAATCTCAACTGGTTCATTAAATCATTGTTGATTAATTCGTTTCAGTGTTTCTATGACCTTCGTTGCCAGGATATTCACATATTTATGGTTCGTTGGTAACACTGCATAAACGAACCCGTGTCGCTTTAAATGTCTGTCCTTCCGTCCGTCTGTCCCATCTCAAAAATTTGGAAAACTTCAAGGATAATTGCCAACATAAAATACTCACGAAAATTTGCCAGAATGACGTATAGATTAACTGCAACTCTTTTTAAACTATCACAAATTTTTCCTTAATACGTTATACTTCATTTCTCCCTTGTTTATTATTAATAATTCAAAAATAAATCGTTTATAACGAACACAAGATTTGCGTGTACTTGTTCATTTTTTCTTTGCATGTATTCTCATATTTGCAACATGGCTGCCCTACTAAAAACTGGTCAGCGTCTGCGTATGCCCATTTGTATGCTCTGACTTTATATAGATTTGATCATTTTCTTTTCGGTATCATTACATGATTTATTTGAATTTATTTTCACGGTTCTTTCCAGAATATTTTGCATTATGGCGAATGTAGCTATTAACTTTCACCGCCATTTCCCAAAACCTCTCGCCATTGTTATTCGTTGTCTCGTGTAGAATGTGTCCCCCTGCAATTTGTCTTCGTAGCCAATTTTAACATCGCAGCCTCTTAATACAACAATCACGTCGTGTCTTACAGGATTTTTAAAAATCTTACCCTTCTCTATAGGTGCACAATAGCTTTTGTTAAAGATAATAAATATTATTTAAAGCGTCTGTACATAATTGAATAAAAATGGTTTTCCATATCCGAGAATGCGAGGGCAAAAAAAGAGATGTTCACATTGGCATATTCGCGAGAGGAGCATTAATTTTTTCTCCTAGAGGTAACAGGCTCCTTTGTATACGTGTATTATCCGTATCTTCGGATTTAGAAAACCGGAGACTCAGGTGCCGGTACTTTGGAATCGCAGAAGAAGGATATTCCAGCGCCACCACCGCCGCCACCCCTCAGTCAATTCAGTGACACGATGTAGGGTGATTGATCACCTCTATTTAGCTAAATCCTATTGCCATATCACCCTGAATCTCATTATTATGTCAAGCCAAGATGCTAATTGAGTTAATGCATGAACAATAGGCATATCCTGGCTTGCTTCGCCTGTTGCTATAATTTATTAATGGCCAAATAAAAGTACACTTTGGCAGATGGTTGGTTACCGAGTTGCCGACACTCGAGGACGACTCGATTTGTTAATCTGCCAATGATTGCTTCACGAAATTAAATGGCGGGGTCTCGATGTGGCGTATTGCTCTCAAATTGTTTAACCTTAATTAAATCCCACTGGGTATAAAATTATAATCCCCAAATTCCCAAATTTTAAATGAAATTTTACGATTTCGGGATTGAACCGAGGATATCTAATTGCTCTTATTTACTATTTAAGAATAATTGCACACAATTTCTACTTCTCAATAGTAATATACGTAAATAATGCTAAATTTTGTATCAGATCACAATTAACATCATTGATATAGATTGATGTATAGTGATTATTTTATCGATTATTTCATATCTATGCAGCCTACTTTTAGATTCTAATAAGGATTTTATCAAATTGTATAAGTGAGGTATTTATCCTCGTTATTGCTTATAATTCTTAATAAAAGAGGTTGTATACAGATACGTCAAAAATGGCATAGAAGTTAGGTACTAAACAGTTTAATTTATCGTTGATAGAAAAATAACAAAGTAAAAATAATTTTTACGCAGAGCAAATGCTGTGAAATGCTAAAATAGAAACGGGAAACTAAGACCAAAAATTAAGAAGATAAATAGCACGAAACCACACTCTACGCGGAAAAACGAATAATAACGACATAAAGGTATGGATTATGGCGTATGGTTATAATTAGGTGCCGCCACCAAAATACAAAATGATGGCTTCTGACCACAGGAAATACACCCAAATAAACCAGGCAATGATATGGATGAGACATGTTAATAATTTCTTTTTAAACTTAAAAATGTTTATCAGTTGCTTAAGGGCCATTTCATCCAAGAGACATCTAACTTCTTTGTATGTATGTTACGTATGTATCGGCTATGTTATCGGCTGGTGTATAGTAAAATATATTACTAATTTTAACATTTTGTAATGCAAAAATTGGCTTTGTTTAATATTTACTTTGACTGATCTGCAAACCGACTTATTGGATAAATCAGTTCTATACATACTGTTGGAAGATTTGCAATTCGTGCGACATATTTTTATATACCCTCACCAGCATTAATCGTGGTTCATCATGTATGGTTTACGTTGTATTGTTAAATAATATGTTTATACATGTGTGAGATAACCCGAATGTGATTTTTTGGAAAATATGATTAACATTTTTGTCACTCTTATTATAAACGTTGCTTAAATTTAAATAAACGATATCTACACGTACATAATACAAGTAAAATATTTATAAATAAAATGTTAATGGCAAGCTGGGGTGTGTATTTTATAGTTTCTAGTATTAGGACACTCCGCATTATGTAGATACGTAATATTATTTAATCAAATTGTGTGCAGCCGAAATTAAAAATGTGTGTGTTTCATAAGTAAAAACGTCTATCGTAAACCGTCTGAGCAATTCGTTTAAAGATATAAAAGGCAATTGAAGCTCCGTAATTTAGAATTTATCTCTGCTTGTGATAGATTTTATGACTGTATAACTGTATATGTAATTATTGAAAATGGTCCTTTTAAAGGAAAGCTGCCAGAGCCTTTTTATATGGCATACCGATTTTATAACCGCAACCGCTTTATTAATTCATCCAAAAATTGAAAATTGAAAAGGGACTCGTGGCTGAACAATATTTCAAAAGTTACTTATGCTTTTAAGTACAGGCATACGGCTACTATTTATCGCAGGTATCTGCAGTAGACTTTCGAAATTGCAGAAAATATAGAACGTACGTTTTTTATTGTCATTCACGAAAACGTTTATGTGGGAATCAGTGAACCCTTCCTGGGGACCGCGTTCGTTTGGTTTAGAAGTAGATTTACGATGTATTAATTGCTTTAATCCCTCTTTTATTTTGTTATCGTAAAGCGGATACAACCACGCTTCACAAATAATTTAATTATGTTAAAGTACCCATGTATCTACACCGGAAGATTATGTTGTATTTCAAAAAGTGTGGGGGAAAGCTGACTAATTAGTAGTCAAGAATATTTACCGACGTATTAATTACTGAATGTGTTGACTAAATTCAAGAGTTTTCCTTTTATTTATTTAATACGATATCTTTTGACACAGTGTGATTATCTATAATAGTTAGTCATGAACTCTTTTTAATACAAATTGATTAGTATATTCTGTTACTACAGAGCTTTGAACTAACTCTCATCTGAATAGTACAAATGTTTTACTGAGTAGACATTTAAATCCACTTAGTAAAAATAAAGTGTTAAATCTGGGGTTTCAAATACTTGACTTTTGTTTAGTGAAAGTTAAAGAATTACACTACAAAATTCTAGGGTGAAAAAATATCTACGTTTTCTTGAAAGTAACGGCTACTTAAAACATAAATCTTGATGGTTGCTCTAAATCAGATGAATATGAAACTCTTTTGAAAAATAAATACAGTTCAGATTTTCTTGAAATGTGTGTATTACGTCTTCAACAGTTCCTATAAAACTTCATTTTCTAAAAATTCTTAAAATTACTGAATCACTTTATTCATCAAATATGTATGTTTATATTAGGATATAAATGAAATATAAACAAAAACAGTAATATCAATACACGTATTATTTAAAAAAAAAATAGGAATATCCCATTATACACTCATGATCTTAGCTGCCTACTGCATTAAAATATCTCATTCGACACAATGTTACAGCGTTCAATAATTATGAACTTCTTTAAAATATAAACTAATTATCACGATATCTCTTTGATCTTGCATTAAGTTACTGCGAAAGGTCCATCGATCTTGGCTTCAAAATTTCCTTAACTATTGTTAATGAATGCTTAACTTTCAAGAAACCACATACCCTTCCTTAGGTGTTTTAATAGAGCTTTGAAACTTTAAATTTATCGTTGTAAGTGAAAACTAAAACTTGTTGTTAGCTAAGATTTAAGAATTTGAGAAAATTAAAGTATTAAAAACGTATTAAGTTGTACTGCAGTACAATTGAAACCTTGAAATTGAAAGTGTTTGTCGATATCTATGTGAAACGAAGCGATATTGGAACCGTCTGGATAGTAGTCTGTTCAAATATGTAAAAAAGCAAATAAAAGAATATTCATTTTATGTGAAAATCGAACACTTTGAAGAAGAAAACTTTTATTTGCCTAGAAAGTAAATTCAATAAATCAAAGTGGCTTTCAATTTCCAGATTTAGCAGTATTTTCGGTCCGATCGGAAAGCGTAATATAATGCAATGTTTGTCTTTTTTATCGGCTGAAACTAATTTAAATTATTTTCATTGAACACATAACTATATGTGGTTTATTCAATTTATTATTTTTATTGCGGTTACTTCACCCTTATTTAACGAAGTTTTATCTTTGAAGTTTCTTGTGTTGTCATGTGACTTTTAAATTATTATTAGGAATGAAAGTATGAGACATTGAATTATTTCATACTTATCTGCCAGCTATTATAATAACAATTGAAGTGCTTTTGACACCAATTGTTATTTTACATTTGATTGTTAACGTTATAGACAAATTCATCCTTATTTCTAACTTCATCGTCAATTTACTCATTGTAACATAAGTTATAAATGCTACTAACTTACCAAATACAGTATTTATTTCACTTGAGCACTAGTTCACGTGATAATACACTACAAATAGTTTCCGGTTTACTATTAATAGTAGGGAACTATCTGTTGACATGAATTTTTATATCTTACGTGTTTTGTTTCTGTTAAATTTACTTCATTTCTTTTTTTCTAAAGTAGAAATAAGATAAAATAAAACTTCGGTAAGTGATAACTTGTTTATTTTTCAAAGTGTGTAGGTACCCCTCCGATAATGTCCTCCAGAAACACCAAGAATAAAATTTTTTCAATAAATTTGCAAGAATAGGCTCCAAAGCACAAGATGATTAATTTTAAATATCAGAAACGCCGAACAACATTGACAAATGTTTAATTCTACTTTCCATAAATCTCTTGTGCACACTTATGTGACACTATTAGTAAAAAAATACATCATACAAACACAACACTGCGAAATCAACATGTGCTTGGTTGCCCACTTGGTGACCCCATACCTGTCAAGGATGGTTAATAGCACTGCAATACGCATTAATTGAAATTGTTAGACCTTTGGTGAAACACCTGAAAATAAATAACCGTTTTGAATTTTATTCATACTAAACTTTATATCATATTCTATTTGAGAGTAGCATATTACATGTACGTTAACAATTCAACTTTAGATGTGATTTTCAAAACTGGAATGTTGCGCGATATATTTCAAACTTACCTTGAATGGCGATTGTTCCCAATTCCTCAATAGTAGCACCTTTATTAACAATGCATTATTAGTGAACACTAAATTGAAAATTAGCGTGAAATGAATACTGCAACTTCGGTAATGTGAATAGAGTAAATCCGTAGCTCGAGCTTTAATATTTCCAGTCTATTATAAAGAATTTGAACCATCAAATAAAAATAAATAAGAATGAAAAGTAAGGCATATAAATTCAAAATTACCGAAATTATGTCCAGGCTTTTAATACGTTCTCAAAAGATTGAGTTTCAAGCAAGTTTTCTTCTGGTAGAAGTGAATGAAATTGATAAATTTTTTTAACTTAATGCAGTATAATTTACGTTCATTTGTTCATTAGGAAAAAATAAATTTCGAATTTTATTTTAAATTCATAAGGTTTTTCATTGCCCGCATTGAACTGCTGACTTATATTCTTTGATACATAACAACTACAATAACTAAAATGTCTACAACTGCATTGGGTAGCTTCCTATACAGCAATTAAATTGAAATTAGCTACATCTTTTTTGTGTCTGCTATATAAGTCGCGCTAAAGTCAAACACCACTCCCCTACTATATGCCTCAAGGTAACGGTTACAATAGTCTCACTGTTATAAATATTTTCAAACCTATCCTACTCTTTGAGAACCTCTTTCTCTTACATACAAATAATTATACAGACATATAGTATAAGGCCATTAACTGGATTGTTATGTGCAATCAAAAAAGCATAACAATTTACTTGTAGTTCGTTTGCACTGTTACAAATAACATTTCAACTTTAATATTACTTTTATTTCATTCTCTCAGTGTTTATTAGTGACGTTTTGGTAAGACGTTTTAACAGCACCTTCGTACATTTACGGGTAATTGTTTTACCACTTCTTCACGTATCTTATATTCTTATTTTTTCTGTCGTCTCCGCTCGGGAACAAAGGTCAAACTGCAGACTCAAAAAATAATATTTCGTTGTGTTCCCAAAGGGAGAGATCACAGTACCGAAAGATAATATACGCAAAGAGGGGTTTAAAAGCATATCTATGGCTAACATAGGATGTTCGTTAATCCTTACCCCAAGGCACTGGAACTTTTCTATTGACAGGACTGCACAATCAGAACAATTGAAGAGAAAAACCATAATCTTTTACTAAAGAATTTAATGAGATATTCAGTCATATAGAAACAAGTAGGGATGAACTCTATGGATAAATTAAATAGACTTAAATATAATTCTGTTATGAGATTAGTAGGGTTTATTCGAGTTTTTTTTTTTGAAACTGAATGGTGAACATAATTATTGTGACATTCAAGTCATCATTTTAAAATTCATCGTGTGACGTATTGACATATTTTGGATTAATTATTAAGATACTGTGAACGCAATTGTATTTGGCACCGAAACGAACGTCGAAACTTCGAAAACCAAGTCCAAATAGTTTTCTCAATGGAAATGTCTCGAACGTTGATTAAAATTTACGTTATAAGTAGATCGAAAATGAAATACACCAGCTTAAATCTGAATAGAGGGCCGTCATAAATGATTATATAGTCGATTAGTTGAACTTATCTCTTGAAGGAAAAATTACTTGGGTTTAACATCAGGATTAGGATAGCTCTTCGTATCTTTTTACATAACATATCGTTATCTTTTTACGAATTACATAACATATTTTTCACTTTATACATTTCACATCGCAGATCTGTCATATGCTATATACTGTCTCAGTTACATTGATTGAGTTGTTCAATAGAGACAACATGTGTATCAAAAGTAGTAGTGTCAAACCATCCATTATCCCATCGAAAATATCGATACTAATAGACTATCGAAACAATGGACGGTTTTTAAGACCATCGATAAATTATAAAGACAAATACAAAGTTTATAAAATTAATTAAAGATACTTAGTCTACTACACTTGTACTAACGTAAAGATATTCCTGGATCATATTTAGTTTAAATTATGTCCTTGTCTTACTTTCCTCATTGTTGTTAAAGACTATTTATCGGTGTAACTACAAAAATGAGCAGTACATTTTACATGCTGGAGAGATTAACAGGTATTTGGGACCCAGCAATGATAACGCTGAATAAACTGACTAATACTCCTTCACGTTTAGAAGTTGAATGCTTGCTGATAATTCGTGAGCTGCTTCGTCTCCTTAAACCATTTGAATAAGCTACAACCCAAGTTTCTGAAAATGTGTATGCGAGTTCCTGTCCATAATTCTGATTGTAGTAGAAATGTGTAATAAATTTAGTGGTAGTTGCACTATAAGGAATAAATTAAAATATACAGTTTCTCTAAACGAAGAACTTCTTAAAATTGAAAATAGATGTTAAGAACACCTTTTCGGATTCTGGTCGAATATCACATCGTTATCGACATTGAACCAAATAATTAAATATAGGGCAATTGTTTTACTTGTATTCTTCCCCTATGAAAACAAATATTTGTCTAATGTAGGATAACAAAAAGCGAACGATGCCTGAAGTTCACCCGGTTTCATAGGAATGCGAAAACTACGAAAATAAACGTCAGTGTTAAAACACAGATGTGCATGGCTCTGTGGAATGCAAAAAATTCTTTTTACGTAGCCAACGAACCGACTCAAAGGGTTTTCATAGCCACAGAGAGGCTTATGTTTTTGAGAGTTTGTTTTTGTAACTGAGAATGCGTTAGTACTAATATGATAATTGCATGAAGCGTTCCTATCTACCTTAAGATACTTGGATAAAAGTCAGCTTTGATCTTTTGGTTGTTTTACCTTATTTCATTTTTCGCATGGTTCATCTACTATTATGAGGAGTTCTCTGCAAATGGAGAATGTATTAATAAATTCCACATATTACGGTTTAATATTAAATTCCGTTACTTTCGTAGAATTCAAAGGCAAGATACTACATTTTCATAATTTCAGAATATTGAAATAACTTTATCCGGCTGCATTGTTTGTAAATATCATTTTATAGCTCTAGCAAACTACTTTTTTAAATGTACTTTAACGTAAAGTATTTTTTTTTGAAATTCCACTACACTCTCCCTAATTCTAAATCATATAAACTTCAAACCAACTACGACTGAGCTTTTTCTAATCCTCTTAAGACTTCATATTACAATTATTTTATTGACCGTATTCATGTGTAAAATGAAAGAGTAAACATTCCTTTTGGTTGATATCCTGTTGAGTTATTACGGACGATCTTGACTATTTGGAATTAGTATTTCATTTTAGTATGCCTAATATACTGTTACTGCACTAAGATTGTTCCGTATTCCATCAACAGCAATTACTATCTTTTTCCGGTAATTGGAGTGTATTTGTGGAATGGATAAACTTCTAATTTCGAGCATGTTGGGAATTGTTCTGAAATGCTTTTATTACTTACCTTAAATATTTAAATTACATGGATATATAGACTTACGCTTAATACAACTTTTTCTACTGCCGGTTCTCGTTCGATAAACCCGAAATGCATCGTCCTGCGTGTAACATTATGGTATTATCTTAAAGATATGGGTACTTAAAATATTTAAGAACTGAACATTAACGACTTTGGCAACCATAACGTAAACATAATGGTTGCCAAGCGGAAAATCAATGTAAACCAGGAGTTTTAAAGTAAGATGGCCGTAGGTGATTACTTAAATGTTTATCTTTAAGTGAATTCAATAAGTTTATTTGGGTCATCAAAGCAAAGCAGCTCTATAGCTACATACGGCTGCCCTTTTCAGTTCGTTAAACGATACAGTTTAATACTTCAGCGTGCAAATCAAGGAGAAATGGCTTGGAAAGGGTATTTTACTGTTCCGTAAAAAAGCTGTTCGAATAAATTTGCCATGGGATATATTTTAGATTTTAAAAATCTCTATGTAACATCTGGTTTATTTTAGACTGGGAACAATTCGATATCTGCTCTTGCTTTAATTATATTCCACTTGACAAATGATAAAGGCGGATACAGATTAAATGGGGATTTAATTTCTTTAAGGTATAGAAAAGAGAGATATGATGCAAAATGAAATAAGAAATTGTCTTTTCCAGGTCCCGATAATTCCAGCTTTTCCCCTTTACCGACTATTTCCAGAAGATCTGAAATATACGAAAACAGTTTAGATAATGCCTCTCTGGAGCGTACATAAATAGCACTGGCGTGAAATCGGAGCCGAGATGTACTTGCCAGAGGAAATTTATTTAAAATTTTTGTGAACCAGGCTGATACCGAGAAAATTTATACCTTCTCTGTAAACTTGGGGATTTCTTTGTTTTAAATATGTTATACGATTTTTCATTACTATATAATCAATAATTTCAATATAAGAAATACTTCCGATATCTCTGTATACTATGTGTACACATAGGTTTTTCGCTAGAAACAGCATAAGGATTCCCAGAGAAAAGTATCCAACATAATACTTCCCGATTATCCGCCATAAATTAAATCATGACACCCGTTTAAATAAGTTATTTAAGAGTATGTAGCTTTAAAAGTTAACTAAAAGATAAGAATGTCAAAAAACAAAGGATTTCCAGAACGAAAATTCTGGGCATTTTCTCAAAAACTGTTTTTTTTTAGATTTGCCAGCAGTTCAAATAAACTTTAATGTAATGTCCACTAGAATTGATCTTAACAATTATTGGAACTTCCAGACTAGAAGACCCATACTTTTGTGGTTACAATACAATAATATATGGGAAATATTATTATTCTTCGACCACATCATGGATATCACTAAAATGCTGTAATGGTATTTTTACAACTCAGTAAAGCGCCTCACAAAAGTTTAAATGTGACACCCTGCATTCTGAAAAGTTCTGCAGGATTAGTAACTTAAGAACTCATTAACAATTTTTCAATTTACACATCCCCGAATATAAATTTAATACGACTGTTTATGTGCTAACAATATTTGTTGTTTGCAACCACTGTTTGAGTCTACGTTCGATATCCAACTATCGACCAATCAAATACACGACAACTGCTCCTGCAGTTGCTCTTTTCCGCCATTCTGTAAAAGAGTCGATACTTTTAACACACTGTAACATGCAACTTCCTTGGACTCTTAGGGGTTGTTATATAGAAGTTTTCACAGAGCTCCTTTCATATATAGATTGGAACATAATTGTTGGATCTAGAATCGAAATAGAAGACCGAAAGAAACACTAACGAAGATCAAATTTTATACAATAGTTAATTAACAAGAAAGCTGCTGAACAGCTAACTGCACTCAGCGCTATGCTAAGCCTCTGGCGTAACTGCCCACTTCTTGATGTTACAATTAACGTATATTGAATTACATTAATTACTACTTAGCATTCGTGCAGTAAGTAGATCACCATTTAAAAATAAATTGAGAGAAAAGCATGGGATACAGGTCGACCTAATCTCACCCCCCCTTTTGAAGATTGTGACATACATTTTCGGCTTCATATATTAAATAAATAAATAAATAAATAATATTGTAAGAGTACAATATTAATAGCAATAATATTATAATTATACATGTACCGATTGTTGTTAGCGACCGAGATAGTAGAAAATGCAGTAACTCTCGGGAATTCTCTGTTATCATTATCAGAACCAAATATATTATCTGATCTTAAAGAAGAGAAGTTCAGCACTTTGGGAAATAAAGAACAGAAAGGATTTAAAGTAGAAAAGCCGTCTGGAGATGTGTTTACTTTGAAACAAATTATTGAAGCGAAAGGAGAAAGTACACGTAATATTTATAGATCTTCTGAAGGCAAATGGCGTAGTATCATTAACCAAATTGTGAGACGTAATGTAAGCATCTCACATAAATTGTATCCTTATATATGACTCGCAACATCTATATTAGGGTTTAAGATAAATAGACAATGATTTTCTATGAGCAGATATTCCTGTAATGAACCGTAAAAAAGAATTCATGTTTCACAGTCTCATTTGCCCTATTCTGTGGTTTATAAAATAGTGTATAGCCTAATATGTCGATTTCTCCTGAAGCATGAATCGCTTAAAACGGCTTTAGGAGTAATTACAATGGAACTTCTATTTATAGTTTTTGAAGATGGATCATTAGTGATTTTCGGTAAACCTACAAATGGTACATTTGCCTCAAATTAAGGCGTGCTCGATTTAATTTGAATCTGTACCACTGAACTGAAATTAGTAAATAATTGCACTAATCCAGAAAGGTATAAATAGTTCGTTGTTCTTGTAATTGCAGTTTATTTGTGAATTTCCCATTTACAATTCTGTAACTATGTTCACTTTTATATTTGTCTAAAATTTAATACATTTTTGTCGTCATCTTAGAATTCAATATAGCTGACAAATTACTGCTGACAACACTTGTTTATGTTTGAATTACCAAATTATTACGATTAATACTGGTAATGATGTCATATTGCGGGTTTAATTTTCAAGAATGTTATGATTAGTTCTACGGTTACAACGCAAGCATTCCATAGTTCCACACTTTAAACCTGTAACATTATTGAGTCGTCATAGAACATGCAGAAACGTTAGGTACTGGACACATTTGAGATAAGTTTTATGAAAGGTGGCAACGTAGTTTCGTACATCGTAAACGGATGTATGTTCTATCAATTTTTATCAGAACTAAAATTTAACTACAATAGATCTTTGTAAATCCTTTCACTACGATTTTAACGCTAGCTGTGAAATCACAATACGACCTATGCTACATTCAATTTATGATTCTATAGACATTTTAGACTATAACTTTGGTAATGTCATTTTTCATGTACTTTTGTTAAGGTGAAAAGTTTTACTGATAACTTTTTCCACGTTACATGTCTCTGAATTTATTGATTCATTTTTCTCTTATTTACTCACGAGTGAGAAATATCAACCGATCTCTAAATTCATATTTAAAATGGGATGCTCTTCCTCGACAATCCAAACGGCATTTTTTTATTTATTTCGAAATGTGTTTTTGAACTGACCGTTCTGCAATATAAAATCCCATTTTTATGTCAAACCTCTAGTGAAGTCATTCATTATCTTGTAAGAGCCTCCCGTAATTCCCCATTTTCGCTTCCTTATCGTCTTCCGAAGGAACTCACTTGGATAGGGAACTTATCTTGAGGTATTATTATGGTAAAACACGAAATTATGTCTTATTCAGACTATTTTTCCTTGGGGTTTTCAATTTTCAATTATTCTCATTGTAATATTTTATACCGAAGGAAAATAATCAATCAAAAATATCCGAAGGGGCAAGTTTATAAGTTTTTCGTTTAGAACTGGCATTTTACTTGCAATTATAGTAGCTATACCAAATAAATAGAAAAGAAGTTACTTCGAATACGGCAAAAGGCAATAAGTTATCGACTTCAAGGAAGAAAGATTTTAATCAAATTTAATTTCAGTAGTTCCTGTAAGATTAAAAATATTAGTGATTTCAATCGAACTTAAATTGATGAAAGAAAAAATTGGGAATGTTAATTTAAAATATGTAGAATGACAGCGTTCAATACAGTTATGATAAAATACAGGACACTTTATTTGAATGATAGACTTTAAATAAACTCATGCCACGGTGATTTTATTTAAAAACATGACAGTACACTTATGTTTTTGTTCGAAACTTTAAGGTCGTATTATTTTGACACATATTTAAAAGTAGACTTGTATAGGCCTTTAGATATTATAATGGATACTATTAGAAAGTAATGATGCCACTTACACCATCCATAACTTGTTTATCAATTCGTGCTGTGTAATACGTCATTTACACATACTTATGAGAAGTTTTAGTAAAAAATTGTGAAAATGATATTTCAATCGTAGGGAGAAAAACTATTCGTATTTTAAAAATTTAATAACATTCATTTGCTAAGCCCATATATGTAGATATAATATTAGTATCTTCCAGATATATCTCATATATAATAAAAATATATCTGAAAATGTTAAATAAAATCCCAAGTTGTTCAGTGAAAAAGAACAATCACTTGTTAACAATAACAGTTTCGAGACTTACAATATTTCAAGAAATTATTCCAATTTCAAAAATTCAGTTTCTATAAATTCCTCTAAAGTCGTGTTTTATGTTTTATATATCTCGTTTGTTATAAACAAATAACGTAACATAACGCGTTACGTCTTAGAACTGGCAATGTTGCAGAAAACCTAGGCTACCTTAAAGTTTAATAACTCAAATGGAAAGCAATTCTTAAGTACACATTTATAAATAAATTTAGGTATAGGCCAATACCTTTGATAAATCATACGTTTTTTAATAAACTTTGTGTTCGGCATCGAGTTACTAGGATAAACACAATTAAAAATATTGTCAATTAAAACAATCGAATAATTTTTAAATTATTGCTTAATGCTATAGGCTTGGTACTTTTCCAACGAGACCCTTTTGCATTTTATGGTTCTTTAAAATCGTCCTTTACATATTAATTTTTGCGTTTTGCCGATCTTTTACTGTGCCGGCTGACAAATGATCATAGCATAAAGAGAAATCCATAAGAACGTCACTCTGTTAAAATCAAATGCTTATTGTAGGTTCAGAAGACCATTGTCGCCTAGTGACTTTCAAAAACTAAAATCGCTACAACACAAAAATTCTTGCACGAATTTACTTGGCCCTAACCTAAGCTATATCGAGAATGCTGTGTTGTATCAGCAAATACTGGATCGTCCGATTTCTGTCATTTAGTGTAAAAGCAAGAAAAAAATGATTACACACTTTTAAAATTTGACAGGCGAATATTAGTGTGCAGAATGGAATTAGACGGACAGGAAGCAATTGCTAGCATCATTAATTTAAAAGCTACACACTGGGGTGTTTTTGTAGTGTAATGCTCACTGTTGTCTGGAGATGGCACTGAGATAGAACACGACACAACGAAAATGGATGGAAAGTAGACGGGCTAACCGACCGACGAATTACTATGCGAGGATCAAGGCTGGAATTAGTGGAAATGAAAAAATCGCGATTGCCTAGGAAAATAAATGGGAGACTGTTTCGGAAGGCATTTGTTATCTAGTGAGACGGTAATTATTACTATCAGGGAAAAGGGAAGATTAAATTTTCTTGCGGGAAATCCTTCGATTTCGACAAAAGGTCACTAATATCATGATAGCAAAAAATACTAATAAAGAACTTAAAGAAGGACTTCCGATAGTAATCTCTTTTGTTCTTTGCAGTTTATATGAAATTACCATATTCAGTAGGAAAACGACCAAGTTCCTAATTAAACTGGCAATTTTAAATAATATTTCGGAAACTAAAAATATTGCCAGTCAATAAGTACAATTTTCAAAATAATAATACAATAATAAGTCAAATCAAAATTTGACAACAGAAATATACTTATATTATATTATCATTATATTATACTTCACATATAATACTTCCAAATATTAAATTTTAACTGCGTGACACTTAGTCGTGGTGGTTTTTATTGGAAAAAATTCTCTCATGGAGTATTTGTAATTCATTAGCAGAATTTCCCCGAAACAAATTCTCTCTAATAATGCTGTGTTTAAATTATCATTCAATAAATTAATAACTCAATCATTAAATTAGGAATTTTTCATATTATTTTACTAAATAAATTTTGTTTAAAGTACGGAATGATGTAGTACATCGTCTATTTATGAAACTTGCGTGTGTAAGCTCTAAAATACTATGAATGAATGCGTTCTAGCCTCGTCAAATCAAGCCTTAAATCGATATAAGTGAAATTTTAGTCTGCTTATGGATAATTATATTATTTTATAATTTATCAAAATAATGTTTATGGTGGCTTCAGCATCATGGTTGTCTTTAGCACAAATAATTTCTGTAATTAAATGCTACATTATCATTGTACCTTTTGATGACATTGTTGAATTTGATATCCATATTTCCTGAGATAATCTGGCCCCTATATATAAATCAACCAATTTGTTAATAATAAGTTTGTAATTCTCCAATAAACAATTGTTCAAAGAGCCTCTCTTAAGTGACGTGTTAAAACCATAGAGAGATTGCCAGTGCATAATAATCAAGGTGGCAGAGTGTTGTTTTTACTATTTATGTACCTTCAATATACTTTACTATCTCAGTTTAAGTTCATTCAAGTTATAGTTCCCTCAAGTTTACTATTTGTTTAAAGACCTCTTAAAAATTACACAATAACTTCTCGTTTATCGTTTTCTGCATTACCCCCAAGTCGGCAGACCACTGATTGGGTAACCAGTGGGATACACCTACATAAAAATATTGATGTTTCCTTTTAGTAAATTTTGTGTGCTCGTTTCTCTTGTATTAGTAGGTTTTAAGACTTTTAGAGTTTTTAGTGTCACAAAACTCGTTTATATATGACCATTTTCCTCTAAGATAACGAGTACTCATGTACATCAACATAATCTTTTAATTCCGCCGTATAACGAAAATGAAAGTAAGAAACAGGTTCCAATTCGGGGTACATATGGAAAACTATTTTATGTTAAGGAATATTTGAATATTACAATTGAGGAATCGCATAAAAATATAAATTCGAGATATGGGTTTAGAAACCTTTAACAGGCTTAAAATTAAATTATTATGTTGGTATTTGTACACTTATAATCTTTGGTAACGGATACTTAAAGTCCACAATAAAACCCTAAATTATATTCATGTACATCATGCAGGGTCTGATACAAAGCCCTCTATTCTATGCCCTGAGCTGCTATGGTTATTCATTGTATGATGTGGAAACATGAATGGCTTTGACTTCATTAGTTCAATATTTTTATTACTATAATACCTTCAAGGAATCAAATTTTGTC
Organism: Cryptocephalus primarius; assembly: GCA_963576515.1. Taxonomy (NCBI): domain Eukaryota; kingdom Metazoa; phylum Arthropoda; class Insecta; order Coleoptera; family Chrysomelidae; genus Cryptocephalus; species Cryptocephalus primarius. The sequence goes on from OY754936.1 coordinate 12,502,315, forward strand.
ATTTGCATAAGCAGATATCATCCTTCTAAATTATGAAGTGGTTATAGATCATTTTCAATTACAAATTCTTATGTAAAAGTTTTTACTGGATTTTCTCCGTCCGTTATTTATTCCTATTCACATTGTATAAACTCGTTTGCCTGTGGGTTTAACTTTTTGATCACAATCCAATTCTATGCGTATGTTATCGCTAACTTGCCTGCTTTAGTGTTTAAAGCAATACCACAATCCTCCATGGCCTTGTTGTTAATTTCTTCGTATATTAAACTAGAAGACAATTGAATTCAAGCTTTCATTGTTGTAGTGAATTCATGCACAAAATGTTTTACCGGGAGGGCGTCAAATGATAGGCAATGTGGCGATGACATCACTTAATTCGCGAAATTATATCTCTTCAATACAATATAATTAAGTCGGGCGTTCCTATTCCAAGCTACAACACAACCAACTAACAGACAAACAACATTTTCTTTTATAACAATTGTTACTTAAAAGTACAATATACAACCACCTCGAATTAATATAAAATTATTTGTGTTTCAAACGTAAATATTTCGTTTACGAGAAGACGGGTAGATGGATTCATTAAAGGGAAATATTAGAATGTGAAAACGACAATTATATTAACTGGACTTTTAATTTTATTCGTGTGCTTCAGTTCTACAAACCTAACTATACTTTTTATAAAAATCATTTTTGTTCCTATAATTATAATGATTGCAAGCTTCAAGTTCTGTGGAGTACAAAAAAATGTTGCTGATATTGCTAGAAACGTTGATAACAATGTAACGCTATTAAATGTTTTTCTCGTATTTTCCACCAGAGAGGAAGTTAAAGACACACCCTATGTATGTAGTATAGCAGTAACAGTGTTTCATTGCTACGCGGAAAAATAAATGGTTATCAATTAACACAAAACGACAATAAAGGTAAATTAATAGAATTGACTGACGAGGCTTGTGGATTCAATTATAATCTTTAATATTGCTTCCTACTATAAACACATCTTAGATATAACATATGTCTTTAATTTAGAGGGAACATTATTATAGGTTTGAACCACTTTATGTGGGAAAGAAGAAATATTCTTATGAATATCCTTAAATGATCAGATGTTGACAAGTCCTAGAAATGTATTTAATATATAAGAATCAAACGCTTATTGTACCTTCAGACGCCATCATTGTATGTTTAGTTTTAACAAAAAGTGAAAATTCAGAAGCAGCATTCAAACGTGATTCAAAAATTTATAATTTTAGGGTGCTAACCTGAATAAAACATGTTTAGACTTTAATTGTGATATGTTCATAACTACTGGTATGGTGATATCTACGTCATTTACTGTATTTAAGTTTTGCTGAAATAGTTCCGACACATGATTACTTTGGCCAACGGCAAAATAAATAAAGTTTTTAAAATGTATCATGTAAAACTTGGGGCGGCAATTCTTTTCGACTTTTATATCCTCACGGACCAAAACCGACCGCATTAAATTTCTGGCAACTTAAGCAGAATGTAATATTTCAAGCCGGGTTTTAATTAAAATTTGAATAGGCATAAATAAATTCGTTATTATTATTTTCGTTTAGTTCCTCGTTTGTAAATATTTCGACCAAATATAACTCAATCTTGGGCAATTTTAAATTCACCTACAATAAAAGTGCTTCATTGCCTTCTGAAAGACCTCTTTATTTTCTATCTGGAATAAAATGGGAATTCTGTCATGAAGTGGATGAAATATCCTCTGACATAATTGAAAGGCGGTAGTAGAAACACAATTAGCAGAAAAAGAAATGAACTCGATAAAGTTTATTCTTCAGTATAAATGGGCAATGGCGAAGGAAGGAGAGAACAAAATTAAAAACATTTAAATACTGGGTTAAAAACAGTTCTTGGAAATTATTTCGAGAAGTGACTTTTGTAGCGTTGTGTATATTTTTGGTGTAATATGACAATCTTGTAATAATATATTTGATGATTAAATCGCCATTTTGTGTAGTTTCTGCATAAAATATTTTGTAAGTTTTGTGAATGAAGTAATTGAGTAAAAGTTTTTATAAACTTGGATTAAAAAATACGATGTCACACTCATCTCATTTTTAATGTCAATTTATTTTAATTTGAAATTTGCTTTCTTAAGACAAATGTAATAACCAGGTAAGATATAATAAATTACTTTTATGTTAATACATTACAGCTCTTCAGAAAATTGTAGACACAGATCGGCGGGAACAACTTTTAAATAGATATTAGGTTATGATTTATAGAATATGTTTATAAATTTTACCGTTACGAGAAGCAATTTCCGATATATAATGGGCCTCTAGAATGCTGTTTACAACTTTTAAGATTGTTTTGATCGACTTTAAATCATTTCTGATTATAAATTTACGCTTAACGACAGTTAATTTGGGTGACTAGGTTATTAGTCAATCTTACCTTGTCGTGACAATATTCTACAGGCTTTTCAGGTTTTACACAACTTTCAAATTACGATTTGCCCTTGGAGTCCATTTCCTATGGTGAACATTTACTTCTGGTAAATACTGATATATAAGAAATTCCAGAAACAGAAATAACTTTTTAGCGAAGCTTTTATTATATAACGGATTTTATTGTTGCTTTCTTTTGAAAAAGGATCCCTTTCATATATTTTTTTATGGATTTGACATATTTTTTGAACAAATTGGTTACCACTGCAACTGTCTCAGCTCAACCGTTATTCCAGAATAAGGATACAATAGTGACTGGAAATTTGCAAAATACTCAACGACAAATGGCGTATTTGCTTAATAGCGTAATATCGTTCAACGCGTATTTGAATACTGAAAGCTGTAAAAATTATTTATAAAGAAAACAGGTTTCATCAAGAATACGTTTCTAGTTCGCTGAAGTATTGTATATATTGGTCCGTAGTATTGTGTCGCGCTATAGTTATGTATAAATCTATAAACTTCTTGCGATCTATTACCTATAATGTCTTATAACATTGCTTCAATTTTAGTTATCCTTATTAATTACACGTGAAGTAATAATGGCAACATTTCGTTGTGGTAAATTGTAACCCGCTTAAAGAAACTGACGTAAATAGGGATAAGTTTATAGCCAAGAACGCTGGAGGTGAAAACAATAATAACTAATTTGGAGCTTGTCCTGACTACCGTAGAACAAAGAATGGTTTCACCGGTTTATGTGTGCCACTAGATGTTATTCAAATGAAATTTGCCACCTAGTGTAAAGTCATAAAACAACTGTAATTTCTGATATGCCGTTGGAATTTATGAGCGCTGCAATTTAGTACGCGGTCATTTTTAAAAACACTACACATTCGTATTCATATTGCGTATGTTATGTTAAATGTATTTAATAAAGTTTACAATGTGCATAGAGCCTAGCTGATATCCTAAATCTTATGAGAACAACAGTATACGCACCGTTATTGGAACCTTTATTAAATATTATAAAACAAATAAACAGTGAAATATGAGGGACAATTTGTGAGAAAAAATTGGGAATGCATCAAATCTAATAACTCCTTTTTCCAACTACTGTTGATTGAAAAAACGCTTACAGCAGTGGACTATGATTTTAGTTAATAATTTTTTGAAAGGATGTCACAAAAATAATTACTGTAGATTAGTTGGCTTCGCTAGGAAAGCGAAAGCGATAGAAAATAAACGGTAACAAGGTGAAGTTTAAAAAGTCTCAGTTAATATAGCACCCCTAGTGGTGTTAAGGTTAATACTTATATTCGTTCAAACATCATTTTTACCTCATTAAGCGTTACTGACAATGCACCACATCCTATAATGATAGAACATTTATTAGCAGTATAGTTTAATGTCATTTGTGTTCCAAGTGTAATTTCAATTTTCATTGGAATTATGATTAAGTTAGATTGGATAACTATTAAATTACGTGTTATTTGGTTAATTTTTTAAGATATTACCTTTTTAAGAAATCCATTTGTCACATATTTCATGAATGAAAGTTTTAACAGTTCTAAGCTCATTACGATTTTGTGATAAATTGATCACGAAATAACTTTATATTTTTAGCATTGTCATTGGTTTCTTTGGCAAGATGTACCGTTATAAACGACATAAATAGTTCATTTTGTCTATGTTTCGTTACTAATTAGACTATTTCTGAAGCAAAATATAGCAGTATTTATTCTCTCGGTCTGAAATAGACGTGAATTTAAATAATGGGGAGTGATGTGTTGGTAATATTGATAATGCAATTGTCTTGTCAACAGGTAAGTAACTTGTGGAAGAAACTGTCCTATGTAACATTGAAAGGATTAGCATACTTTCACATAGATATTTGAGATAGATTACATTTATGAGTTATTCAAATCGACGTTAAAACAATTTATAAATTCCTTAGGGAGCAGAAAGCTCGGATTATTGAACAATTTACAATATCCAGTTATTTTAATGTTAATTACTGTATTAATCTTGATGGCCAATGTAGTAATTATCTCCTGTGCTCTACTACAATCAAGAATGAGATAATTGTTTATTGTGGCCGAACTGTAAGCACCATGATGAAATGATGCTTTTATGATATACAGCACATAGACATTGCAACATGTAGGCGACCCATGCGAATGTTAATATATCCAGCTCGACAAGAGTTACTTTTGATAAATCTCAACCCCTTTATTACTCTAATGAGCTTACGTTGATGTAAATAGTCTGTTTATGTGGCAAAAGTGCCTCTGTGTTAAAAGGGTGTACAACACAGTTATGTATTGTATGTGCTGATTCTGACCATTTTGTAGTAATTACCACACTAAGTTCTAAAACTGAATCAACATTTAAAATTAAAATCAGAGATATATGGATATTATGGGATAAGAACAGAAATTAAATATCAAATAACATTACATAAATAAATATTAAAAAATGAAAATCATAACAATACCAATTTTCAAGACTGGAAACATATGAGGGCTAAATTGACTGAAGAATATTGGAATAATTGGAAAATTAGAATCAACGGAAAAGAAGGAAATGTGTAATCAAAACTGTAAAAATGCATTGGGCATGAATGTAGTAGTTAAATTGAAACGTATCAATAATACACAGACTAATACTAATTGCAATTACTAATGTAATTGCGACAATACCTGTACGCCGGACTGGGTCTCTCTTGATCTATTTACATTAAACATTTGACAGGCAGATTCCCTACTTACATTAAAGAAAGTAATAAATAATAGTAGCAATGCAAAGACACTTGGAGGTGGGGGAATCAACATTGAACTAGTATCACATGGAGATGAAACCTGGAAAGAAGATATCCACAACATAATATTGAAAGTATTCTACCAGAACAAATTCTTAGGAAGATGTAGAAGGGACAAATCATAACGATACACAATAGGCGGCAACAGATATATTAAAACTACAAATGTGTACCTTTGCTTAATATGAGGTACAAGATAGTTTCGTCCTTAGTTCAAGAAAGTTAAAGAAACTAAGAACGTCATATGACTATAAGTTTGGTTGCACAAAAAATAAGTTTGCAGTACATGGGGTTCATTTAATACCAACCGATTTTACCAAAGGTTACACGAACATCGAATTATTATTTATTGACTTCCGACGAATTTTGACCCGGAGAAAACAAATTCATACATTATAGTTGAGGCTCTTAGACACTACAACGTTAAGGCGTCAAACAAGAAGATACACTATCTACGACACTTTTTAATTTAGCCTTCAAATATATCACCAAGAAAATCAATAAAGTCACCCTGAAATCTGGGAGAAGGACAATTGATAGCATACGGACAATGTTGTACTGATTATGAAAAGAAGAGACATATAGTAGGAACTGAGTTAGGACTACAGATCAATAAAGATAAAACAATCTTTAAAAGTGGGAAAACAATGGGAGAAAAGTAATATAGTAGAAATTTAAAAGCGATTAAAATTTGAGGAGTACGATAATCAATAAAAAAATAGACAGTAACACTATGAAAACACCACATAACACTATGTATGTACTATGAAACAATTTCATGGCCAGAAATATCAAATTAAAATTTTAACTCTAATCGGGGCAAAAGTCCCATATGCCTTAGGAATTGACAGTAATGAAAAAAAAGGAGTGTAGATCTATCAAGCTCTTGTTTCAATATTTCCATTGTGCATTGATGTAGTGCAGTAATTTCTACTTAGAATACCGAGGCATATTTACCCAGGCTCAGTTAACTACTTGCCTTTGGTTTGATTCTGCCGATGCCTTCTTCTACCCCTTGTTTGGTTTTGGAGCCATCCGAATACCAGCTGAATTTTGCTTGTATAAGGGGTCCCCTATTTGCCCGGTATACTTATTATGTAACTTCTATCGAACTTTTTTTAAGTTTTTTACCAGGTAAAATCTGTATCATTAAATATATTGAAATATCACTTGAAATGTCAGTTATTGTGTTAATACGACCAATTGTTGTTTACCTGGTACTTTTGTGGTGTTTTTCCACTCCCTCAGATCTGAGATTACACTATTTTTTATGTTTTAGAGGAGAAGCTAGTCGCTGAGTTCTGCCCTATTGAATGCTTTTCTCATTCTTCCTTTTATTTTCTATATATTGGTATTCCTTAGGGAATTACATTTCGTCGTCGTAAAGTCCTTTATTGATCAGTTGTTAAGTTTATTACCCGCTGTTTTCTTTAATGAGAACCATTCATAAATATTTCATCGTTTTAAATCTGGCATGACACTAAAATCTTTCTTGGAAATAGTTCTTCACTATAAACACCTATACCTTGAATCACATCACGTTAACTTTTAAATCGGTAATTTTCATATACAGTTTGAATATAGAATTATCAGCATCATTCTGTTGACCTATTTGCAGAAAGTAATGTAAACAGCGAAGCTTTCTATGATCCGACAATTTTCAGTTATTGGTGCGGAAATGGCTGTTAGATGTTCACCTGATATCATTATTGAATATAGATATTATACAAAAAATAATTGTGAATTTTGTCCTTCGTTATTATACACATGACAAATGTAACAAAAAATCTGTCGTTAGACTTTAATATGAAGTACGACTTATATTACCATTATTGTAAATGTAAGGCGTCGCCAAGATGTCACTTTTCATATTTATTCTTTTCTTAACTAGTCGATCACGTATTTTTGTTACTATATGTTTAGACTATGACACAGGGAACACTTATACATATAAATTAAGTTTAAGAAATGGTAGTTTTACTCTAAAATTATTAAATTATTATCAATAAATAATTTAATTACGATCTAAATAAAACAAAAACGTTTAAAACTTATGTGATGCGATGTAAACATGCGATGTAAAAGATATATTTTTAGTTTGATCCAAGTAAATAGGTCTCTTTCTTTTGCGCTTCCTGCTTCTTAAATTAATTTGCTCGTCTTTTTATATCTCATTATCGGAGTTCCATTTTTACATTTAGTAAGTGTTTAGAGTCCTTCCTATAGCAAATTACATCTGCTGTAAAAATGTTATTGAAGCTTTTAGCGTCCAATTATAAATCGAGTTCAATCGGTTCCTTTGTACCCCAATCATTTTTTTACTTGATTCTGAAAAATGGGTATCTTTGACATGTTATACTGAGAAAAACAAAGTATCTCTTACGGTCCATAAACAAATTTAATACGAACATACATAGCGGATTAACGAGTATGAACAAAATCATTGAAATAAACCCCTTCGTGAATATTTATTGCAGTTCAAGTACAAATATTTTGATCAAACATTTGGAAAACATCGCAGACCTATAGATATCTACCGTTACTACATAAGACTTACATTGATTTTGTGCAGAAGGCGTCTTCAAATAAACGTTACTTTGAAGTTATGATCCTATTCTACAGTTTGTCCATCGGAGATATGCACGAAGAAAAACAATTGATTCTTAAAGCATTGAGCATAGTGGAAAAAATATAGCGAGATTAAGATGGGTATTTTCGATAAACTTTATGGTCGTTTAGTAAGCTTAAAATCTTCCGACGCAGGTTAGGAAAAATTATGGAACAAGCAAAGAACGAAAATACGAAATAATAAATATACAAAAATTGTGGTGAAAGGAAGCTGGTACCAAGACACGGACGATAGGGTTTATGCGAGCTTTCTGCACTATATTGAAGTTTTAAATTTAAATACCCAATGTAAGAAAAAACAATTCAATAATGGAATCATGTAGTTAGGGTAAAATGAGTAATTCATCCTAATGCTCTTCTATTCAAATCATTACTTAAAAATTTCATTTCATCCAGTACGTACCGTTTCAAAGTTTGTATTTTTTAAAAATTATTCATATTCTATATAAGTAAAATAACTTTATTACGTATCAACTATAAATGGAATTAAAGTCAGTAAACAATTGTTGTCATACAGGCACCAAGCGTAAAACGAAGTGTTTTAGAATCCATGTTCTTAAAGTACACGCCCCACTGACATTCCATTGTATCTTAATGAAGTAAAATGAACACATGCCGTTACGTCGTTAATGTGTAATTAATGTATAATATTTTTATTTAGTGTTTTAAAAAGTCATAAGTGAATATTTTCGAAGCATTTATAAGAAACTACTTATTTCCTACACTAGAAATATTTCAAATTTAAACATTCAAGCTTACTATTTACAGTCTTTACAATAAATGTACTACTTAAATGAACTATTTGCAGAAAAGATTGGTAATTTCAAGATGGGTTTTTTAAATGTACCAATGACAAGTTTATAAATTACAAAAAATATCCCGATAAGTGTAATGACGATTGAATCAAAATTAAAATTTACTTATGTAGTACAATACAAGTAATATTTAATTTTTGTAAAAACTCTACCTTCTATATTTAAGTTTTAATTAAATTCATTATTGAATTTTAAAACATACATGTCATTTCAAACGCAAATATAATATTTCAATGGTTTCTCACGTACACAATACCACTCAGCGATAGACCTTCCGTGTGCACAGTGACGGTGACGTTATCTGCTGTTTTATCATCCCTTCGGCATTCTCAACTTTTCGTTAATTACAAAGTCCTGAATATTATGTGTAACTCGACGAACTATGATCTGAATTATTGACAAAGTATCAGCTGTTTCATCTCGCCCGTAATCTAAAATTCCCATTTCCTAAATAGTTCACAACCGATTTTTAGAATATTATTTTTGTAGCTAACTATATGATATTTCAGGAGGTATATTAACGTACGTATTGGAAATTAAGGTATAATTTGTAAATATATTTAACTACGCAGTAGTGTAACAGTTATTACTAAAATATTTCGAAAAAATATGAAAAATATGTCGGGTAGTACAAAAAATACATTACTTTTCCACAACAGAGATCAAAAATTTTTCATAAAGGTCAAAAAAGTCCCAATAAAGCAAGTTCTAAAGTTCAATCAGTTCTTTAAAAAAGTTCTATAAATTTCAATGGAAAAATAGCTTCAATTGGTTGTAACGTCAAATTAAATTTCCATCATACCGTTCAATATGACCGTAAATTATTTCGTTTCGTTTTTATCCCACGATTAGAAATGTTAAAAGGTACAACATCGGATATAGCTAATAAAAAATCATTGATACGTAATGCACACATCGAAAAAAGATACATTTTGTACAATAATGCAGTAGAAATTTATTTCATCAGAATCAACTTTCTATGCCCGGTTAATAATTTTTTGACGATTTTTCTCACTTTTCTGCAACAAATCTTGTGTCAGATATTCAGTGCAAGTAATAGCATCTCTCTGGGTATTTCGCATGTAGTGAAATAACTTTTTTCTGGAAGAGAATTATAATTAATCACTCCAATTCATCCGTAACTTTCTTCAAGAGCTGATTTTATAGTTGTGCTCCAGTTGGAATAATCTAAATTGCAGTATATAACGTCATTTCCATCTCGTGGAAATAGAATCTCTAATAGATGCTAATATATCGTCAAATTATATTATGCCATTACCTAGAACACTCACCGGAACATTCCGATATAGTTGAGTGTTTGAGGACGTTTTGATGCGATTTATGATTTTCGGAAGACTTTTGTGAAGTATGGCTTGATATTAGCTGCGGAACTAATTCCAGTCATTTTATTGTCCAGTGGTTGAAAGCCGTTGAAGAAATCTTTCTTAACAATTGAGAAATAATTACGTTTCTCTATTTCAAGAAGATAAATGTTAATTCGAAATAATTTTACAAACTTCCCGGATATCAATGTTAAATCCACCCTGGCCTCCAAATTATCTCTAGAAAACTCCAATTTTTTTTTCAGCATAATTGTGACTATCTATAGCCTGAAATTAATAACGAGAAAGCTTCTAGTACCTATCTGAGATCTTTTAGGGGATAAAGAT